>QRFH01000005.1:0-600668 GCA_025389075.1 Sclerotinia minor
CCCTAACTCCTAACTCCTAACCCTAACCCTAACTCCTAACCCTAACCCTAACCCTAACCCTAACCCTAACCCTAACCCTAACCCTAACCCCTAACCCTAACCCTAACCCTAACCTGGACCCTAACCCGGACCCTAACCTGGACCTGGACCTGGACCCGGACCTGGACCCTAACCCTAATAGGACTAGTGCCCTGTGTAACGATACTGTGCTGGAGGCAGCGGCTGCCTGAGGTTTCGTCTGGTTGGTAGTTGTGCGTTAAGCCTTTATCACTGGTATTCACTTGGATGTGAAGTCGTTACTAGATCAAGTAGAATCCAGCTAACCTAATTGATAACTAAGTTGAGCACGAACCTCTTAAACTATGAACCTATTCTAACTATATGCTGATTCCTTTCCTGGAGCCCTGGGGAGCCCTAGAGCCTGCGCTCCTGGTGGCTCCATCACGTGATCCCACATGGGCCTCAGGACACTAATCCTGGGACGATTCTTATCTTAGGATAATATTAGACGTGGTTCGTGACACCCTGTGCACGTGCTACGCAGGAACCATTCACTTTAACAATAATTACTATTGGTATTATTTTATAAATTATATAAACTTATAATCATTTCCGATAAGTTTTTATAAACTTTATAATTTATATATTATTATCAATGATCCTTTATTATATATATAAAAATTTGTCGGAAATTATTTTTCGATAAAATTAATTATATATAAAAAATCAATAAATAAAGATTTTATAAATATATAAAAGGATAATTTGAAATCTGAATAAAATAATTGAAATTATATATTTAGGTTTTTAGATTCTTTATAAGTTTAAAAATATCATATTTGATAGATTTAATTCTTTTATTTATTCAAAAGTACAAGTTATAAAATATTATATTTGGTGTTAAAAGATCATAATTTATTTATTTATTTATATTGATTGACGTCTACTTCGAACCTCCCTTGGGGTATTGAGACGTGCTAAGATAAGGAGCTTTTAAGCGGCGTGATCGTCGCAGCCAAATTTAACAGTTTAACTTCAATGCCAGGGGCTGTTCTGCTCCTTTGCGTGTATGATCCTCCTCTTATAGTAAAAGGGCATGTCTGATCTGGGTTGTTGTTAGGGTGGGGCTTGGTTCCCGGGTGAGTAGGCTCGATGAAGGCTTTGATCCCTTGACTGGAATGGGGGGGGAGCGGGGTGGATTGCTGTTTGGTTAACTGAGCGTCAGCGCTCTTGCACTGTATGTTGGGTTTGTGTTTTGCGGTTTTGAGAGGTAATATGTATTAGAGTGATCAGTTGAGTGAAGAGTTAATGAGGGGAACAGGCGCTTTGTTGAAAAGGTAAACCTTTTCCGAGGCCCTTTAGTAATTGGGGCAGATCTGAGTATAGAATTCTGAGTCTACAATCAGTTGAGTGAGCCTACTGGGTGTATATAAGAGTTTTTAATATATGTGATCGCCTGTTTGTCGGAGCGTATCTCTGTTGGAGAGAGGGGCCAGTTTGAGCGCTTTAGATTGTTTATTGCGCATCTGAAGAAGTGATATGGTTCTTTTCCATACCGCATGAGCAGTCTTGTTTGCTGTTTTGATGCTTGAAGCGTTGGTGATATGCAGCGTAATCGCCGTGACCTGTTTTCATAGCTAGTAGTCGATGAAGAACTCCTCTGGGTAGAGCTAGTTCTTTCGGCTCCTTTGTATTGTAGTTGGGAGACCACTTTTATAGCTAGACGAGAGGGAGGCAATTACCTCTTTCCACCAGTCAGTCTCTGCGCGCAGGCACTTTTTACGAAAGATCGTTCGCACACCACTGATCGTGGGTAACTTGTCGGCCGCTTGATCCATGGGTCCAACTGTTCTGCATTCGCTAGGCGATAAACGTTTAGTATGTAGTTAGAATAAGTTTCATAGTTTAGGAGCTTCGTGCTCAACTTAGTTATCAATTAGTTTACCTACATTCTACTTGATCTAGTAACGAATTCACTTCCAAGTGAATACCAGTGATAAAGCCTTAACCCACAACTACCAACCAGACGAAACCTCAGGCAGCCGCTGCCTCCAGCACAGTATCGTTACAAAACCCTTTTAAATAAACTAAAATTGATAATGTTGAAAAAATATAATTAAAAAAAAATTTAATATAAAAAAATAAGATTTTTTGTAGGAATTTAAAGATAATTCTGACTTTATTTCTTTTCAAAATGAAATAAAAACGATTTTTTTTGAATTCAGATTATTCTAAAAGTTAGAATAAGAATATTTAATTTTGTTTGTTGTACTATATTAATTTTGTTGTGAAATAAAACAATTAAATGTATTTTCATAAAACGAAATGTAAAAACAATTTCGAAAATAAAAACAGATCGCCCATTATAGCATGAGCACCTTCGAATTAAATGTTATAGTGGGGCCACCCACAATTACCACTTGTCCGGGTCTTGTATCTCTTCACTCACTTGAGCTACTTGAGTGCCATCCTTACCTTCCTACTCTAGATCGGGCGAGATGACTGTAGCCTGCAATCAATGACAAGATGCAGTTTCTAAACAGGGTATAATTTTTCAGTGAAATGAAGAGAGAGAGGTGGAGCATCTCGCAAAAGACTGACGTGAAGATAGTAGGTGAATTTTTGTCTTGACTTTGTACTTCAATTTTGGTGCCCTTATGCCGTTTTAATTCCTGGCCGTCTACCTGGATGGAAATGGAAGGTCTTTGTATAAATGAATTAATTCTGCAGTGGCCATCATTATAAGATTAATGCTTTTGTGTGAACGAAGTGAATGATTTCAATTCAATTACCACCGTAATATAGCTACTGTAATAAAGCCCTAAGCGAATGCGAAAGAGACTAGCTCTTTCAGTAAGTCTATATAAGACTTACTACTTTCAATATGTAGCTAGCTCTTTAGACAGAATACAATTAGACATACAGGACCTACGCAATCCGTGGGTGCTACGTCTTCCGTATCCTTCTCGTACCAACACTAATTAGTGATATCACAAATTAATCGATTTACTATTTTTCTTTACACAATCAATAGCTTTGCCAATTTTCAGCAAAGTTAATGCCACCATTCTAAGAATATCTTATTCTCCCCATCACATTTCACCAATCATGTCGAAGAGACCCAGTATCTTCGAAAAAGGAGAGAGTTCCAAGCCGCCAGAGAGACCAAAGAACCCCCGGCGCATACGAATCATCGACCTTAGCCAGTCACGACGATGCATTCGTAGAAGACGATTCCAAAGACGAACTTGGAGAAAGAACTCCAACTCCAATCAGAAATCTTCCTACTCATGAACCCCCACTGTTCACGTTTCCAAAGGACTTATTGAGAGCCAGGGAGATATACGATAGATTCAAGCCTCGTGACGGCTATGAGAAGCACATTGATACCTTTTTTCAATACAAGATCGCTGAGTACGAAAACGATGGACTTACGGATGCTGACTTACAAGAGCTTGTTTACGATGATTTCGTTCACCTCAATAGGGAGCATCTAAACTAACGTAAGTCATGGCGTAATGCGTCTAATGGCGTAATGCGTCTAGTTGCGGGGAACCACTCTATTAAAATCTCAATTACTCAACAATCAACTATAATACAATCTCCAATATCACTTTCAGATTCATCTTCAACTTCTTCTCCAATATCCTCTTCAGTCTCAGTCTCATATTCAATTACTTTCCCTTTCCCTTTTCCTTTTTCATTGTCTGTACTTTAGTAGCTTTTTCGGCTTCCACTACTGCATCACATAATTCTTGCGTAGAAATATGAAATGACCCTTCAAAACTAGTCTCTTTCCTTTCTTACGTATCGTACGTTTCTTCATAATAGCTCGTAAATTATTCGCATCGTGTTGGTGAACAATACTTTGAGCTCGAAGTTGCTCACTCCCAATCGTCAATTTTCGAATGTATTGACGAACCGGGGTTGAAAGAGTCGTATCATTTTCAATTGTTGAATTTAAAAGGTTATTTGCTGTTTGTAAGATTGCTACATCCGGGGGTGAGCTGTTGACGAAGACTTGATTAAAAATATCAAATTGGGTTGGTTCTTTGGATATTTCGACTTCGGGGTAAACTCTCGACCCAGTGTACGGAATACTCTCTGTGGATTAAATGGATGTAACCCAGCTCCCCGCCATGCCGATTCGATATTTTGATGATGGCATACATCGGCTCGAGCTTTAATATATGCCTCCATCCACTCAATCTTTTGTATTCGTACAAGTTGAGCTTGATTCAAATCAGAAAGTGCTGCGGTGAGCCGTTTTTTCAATGGACCGAAAACCGCAACATCAAGTGGCTGAAGCAAATGCGAGGTATGAGGAGGAAGTACAAGAAGTACAATTCGATTTTGAAGGCAGTGAGCTATAAAGCTTCCACTAATATGAGAATCGTGGCCATCGCAGATGAGAAGCCGATGTTTGCCACCTGCTTTTGCACGAGTTGCAGGTTCGAAAACGCGTTTTAGCCATTCTAATCCATGAAGATTGCTTGTCCAGCCCTTTTTATTTGCTGAAAAGAACCAGCTACCAAGAACTTCCTTCGGAATCCAATTTTGAAGGACATTTTTACCTTTAAAAATCCCGAGTGGTGGAAGAATGGATCCATCCGCACAAATACACTCTACCATTGAAATCCACTCTTGACGGCCTGGATGTGCTTGATGTTTTGTACGAAGTGTAGAATCGATAATAATTCGAGTTGATTCCATTGTCCCAATTGAATGTCCAGACTCATCCATATTATATTCGTCTTTCTTCTCAATTCCATAATCCTGAATCGCTTTTTGATACGCGTCAAACCAAGTACTACTACATGTTTCCCTGGTTGCACCATCCATTCTTACAGATTCAATTCGACGGCCAATAACAACTGTAAGATGAGGGTGTCGTTTGATAAATCGTGGAACCCATTCATGACCAAGAAGGTGTTGTGGTGGGAGTTCAAGGGAGTCAAATGAGGGGCAATCCAAATTATAAGTCCGTTTTGAACGTAACTCCTCAGCCAATTCTTTTAACAACTGATGGCCTGGTGAATAGCCGCTAATTGTCAATTGCTTTATCCACTTAAGAAGTACATTCTCTTGTACAGCAGAAAGTTTCTGTTGCGATTGACGTGCTTCAGAACGCGATGAACCCCCTTTGACGCGTCGCGTCACAGTATCTTTAGAGAGCCCCAGTTCTTTTGCAGCTTCATATGAAGACTTATACTTTCCATTTTGAACTCCCTAATACTGCTTCAGCAAGTCGAGATTCCATTTCCTGCGCTTTTAAACTTTTTCGACGGACCATTATTGAATTGTTGCTTTTTTGATGGGGTGGTCCCCACAATTAGACGCATTACGCCATGACTTACGTTAAGGTTCGAAAAAAATTCTGATTAGTAAAGCCGACAATCAACCGGCAATATGAGATTTTTATCAAATTAGGAGCTCGAGCCCTTCCTTCCTTTTTAGCTACAATTCAACTCATATCAACAATAATCAATATAGATTTCCTGGTAAACTATCGCCTATCACTTTTTACCTTCTCCCTTCATTCATAATCTAAGTAATAAGTAATGAGGCCAAAAATAAGCTTGATCAAGAGGGAGGTCAGCTGATCTTCACCGAATCTTGTATTCACTTGGGTCAATTACAATTACAATTACAACTCCATTCACGATATTTTCTTCAATATAAAGTTGTAATATAATCTAACATTTCATATGATAAAGAGTCCTTATTTCACATTGGTCTCTGTACAGCAAAGGAAAATTATTTGGAAAAATCACGTGTAGGTCCTTTGGAAACTTTTAAATAATAATACACTTCTTGTATTGGAGGTGATGCTTATAGGGCGAATATCCATGGCGCGGCATGTATCATTCCACGAATTCCGCTTAAGTCTAATCCGGGTGATCTCCCGTTCCTTCTTGGGCTACGACGATTAATAAATCACAAGGGTTCGTACACATTGGTGTTGATTGAAGATCCTTTAATCATATAATACTCATGAATAAAGAAAAAAGACTGAAAACATTGGTTATTCGGTAGTGTTAATAGGTATTAATGATTAATAACCCAGCTTTGTATTTTACCTGCCTTTGGTCGACTTAATCTAAGCTGCATTCAGTGTAACTTCATACTTTGATCTCTTTGTGTTACAACGGATTAGTAACAGGACGACAAATCAAGCTTGGAAATAAGAGAAGTGTAACTTTGCAAACTTCTCGCAAAGTTATATTTAGGATTAGAAGTGTCCTAGGGGACTAGCCTCAGGGATAGAACGATAAGCTAGAACATTGGGAATCACGGGACAAGTGTCATGTGACAAAACCGAGTTGTCGAAATCGGCTTTGCGGCTATCGACTTGTCGATTCGTAAAGAACGAAGATCTATATAAGGGAATGGGATTTCATTATAATATAGAGCTTCGTACTCAAGAACAATCATTAGTTTCATTACTATAGTTACGAGAATTGCAACCAGTTACAACCTTATTGAATTCCTACTTGAAGTCCAGTCTAAACCACCTCGAGAGATCTCTAGACACTTCCACGTGACCCTAGAGGCAGCTCCCGTAACACTTTGTTATATTCGAAGATAGATAAAGGCGAGTAAAGCTAAAGCAACCTCTCCTTTATATAAGATAATGAGAATTGGCATCACGATAGAGACCATATGCCTCTCGAGGAAAAGAAAGAGTATAAAGTGAAGGCAAAGACCATCACTTTCCACACAACAAATTTCGAAGGAAACTTTTTCTTCGAAATACGACCCTTTCGCGATCGATCTAGATCATAGCTATTAAACCAAATTGATTGCAACTGCCCCCAAGTGATTCTGACCAGTAGTTGTTGTGATACTGTCGTCGGCGCTCCAAACACGAAACTCGCACGAAAATTCGCGTAAAATTTTCACCTCAAACTATCAGAATAAGATCCTCAATATGAATAACTTCAACAATCCATCAATACTCAAGGATACAGCTATGATGGAGGCTTCTCCCGAAGCCTCCATCATACCAAACACGTATCCTACTGTTATTCTAGGTACCCCAATACCCTCAAGCCCTCCCCCGCCTTCTGAAAACCCTCAATTCGAAATCTCTAGCCCTAGTCTACCAACCAATCAGCCAACCAGTTCTGGAAGAAGAGTTGAAGACTTCAATCTACTTAGTGACCCCTTTATTACTCAAGATACAACCAATACTACCTATATATTCAATCAGAATAAGAAACGTGGCCCTACAATGCCCCTTAGCAATCAGAATAAACAACCCAGAATAAAAAACAATCCAACTACACCTAAGGAAGCTATCTTAAAAGCAAGAGATCTTATAGTATTAGCGTCAACTCTTTCTCAATCATGTGATGAGCAATCGAAGCTATTAGATCTCCTAGAGATCTTTAGAGAATATACCGAAAAAGGAAAGCTCACCACCGCCTCCAATATCATCACCTCCCAAATCACTCATCTAGAATCCGCTACACGGAAAATCGAAACTCAAGCTAAAGCCCTAACCAAAGCTCCCTTGCCAATCAATACACCAACCACTAAATCGACATATGCAGCAATAACAAAAGAAGGAGAATGGAACCTAGTAGGCAAGGGAAAAACTATTAGATCTTCCCCAATAGATAAGAAGATCGAAATCACACAAAGACGCTTAATCCTGATCAAACCAGAGATCACGAACATTACCTCCTTTTCACCTATATCAATCTGGAAACCAAATAAACGAAGCATTCCAGAAAACTGGAATTAAAGGCCCGGTTATAGCAGGAGTAACTCTATCGCTGAATAGAAATATAATAATTACTACAAATGCACCTTTCACATCACAACTTCTATTAGAAAAAAAGGCAATCTGGAGTAATCTCATCAAATTCGAAAGAATTCAAAAGGATCAAGAATGGCATAAGGTCATTATTCATAAAATCCCTATAAAAGAATTTTCTGGAACAAGAGGAATGGACCTCATTCTTGAGGAAATCAAAACCTTCAATCCAGAATTCAAGCCCATAGGAACCCCTTTTTGGCTTACACCATCATCAAAAAGAGCTCATCAACGGGAAGGAGCAATAGTGATTGCTTTTGCAACAAAATCAGAAGCAGAGCTAGCCATTCGGAAACGACTATATATCGCTGGCACTAGTACAAGAGTAGAAAAGTTCTACGAATCCAAACCAACTACACAATGCCAAAAATGCCAAGGATTCGGACATCAGGATACACATTGCAGAAGGGATCCTCTTGTGGACTATGTGGAGGCAAACATATCACATCAGTACATCTATGTGTAGTCTGCAATATCAGAGGAAAGTTCTGCCAACATCTCGCTGCTAAATGCTCGAACTGCCAAGGAAAGCATACAGCAAATTCAAGAACCTGCGAAATCTATCAAGCAATCCAACAAAAAGCAAATAACACCAACTTATGAGTTACACTAATATTCGAATTCTTCAAATAAATCTTAATAAGAGCTCACAAGCTACAGAGAACGTTCTACAGCTTGCAATAGAACTCAATATCGATCTTATTATGATTCAAGAACCTTGGATTATCAAAAATGGAATCGATTACTCAAATTCAAGATCTATTATACACTCTAATTTCATACAAACACTACCAAGATTCGATTCTAACTTTCGACCTCGTACATTACTATACACTTCAAAAACTCTTCAAGCTACAATCAACCTAGCTCCCGATTCCCCAATAGATCCTGATATACAAATCTTTAATTGTCAAAATGGAGATAAAACCTTTCAAATTATCAATATATACAACGAGGCTGATCAAGCTAAAGAGAAAGGTTTCACAATTGAAAGATGTTTATATGATATATCTATCACACAAGAAACTATCCTCCTTGGCGACTTCAATGCCCACCACCCATGGTGGGATCCTTTTCAAAGAAAAGCGGAAACGCTGATCAATTAGCAGAATGGTTTGAAGATCAGAATCTCATTCTTCTAAACGAGCCCGGAATCAGCACTTTCTATCGAACTAATCTCCTTAATCCAAGTGTCCTTGATCTAACACTAGCGTCCGAAGGAATCTCTCCCCAAATTCACAACTGGCAAACTCTTTCAGATACAGGATCCGACCATGCAGGAATACTATTCGAACTGAAAGGAAAAGAAGACTTAAACGCCCTCAATTCAGAATCAACAACTAGATTCAATACAAAGCTAGCCAACTGGGAAAATTTTGAATCAATACTAAAATTGGAATCCCTGTATTCCCCTATTTTTTCTATTTTAGACTCAATAACTTCTACGGAAGAGGACTCACTAAACTTCTTGAAAGAAAGAGACAATTCCCATTCAATTCTAGATCAAGCAGCAAGCGAACTTACAAGGATTATCCAAAAAGCAACAGAAAGGTGTATACCCAAAGTTGTTTCAATCAAAAGAGCTAAACCATGGTGGTCACCCGAGTTGAAAGATCTTCGAAAAGAGCTAGGAAAAGCAAAGCAATCAATCGAATCAAATCGAGAGAACCCTAATCTTAAGGAAGAATATCGAATTGCTAGAAACAAATACTTTCAAGCTATTAAAACAGCAAAAAGGATCATTGGAATGATTTCCTAGAAAAGGAGGATACACAGACAGTTTTCAAAGCAATGACCTATACCAAAGACTTCCAAGATCAAAGGATACCGGATATTTCATCAGAAAGCTCTTTTGAAGGAAAATGCTCTGCTTTCAGATCGACTTTATTCCCTCCCCCTCCTACTACTCTAAAACCACAATGGGTAGGGTATAAACAATCCAAGAAATGGGAATGGCCCAATCTCTCTCAAATCGAATTAAGTAATGCCTGCTCAGCTAAGATACAAGGAAAGACCCCTGGTCCAGATGGGATCACTCAAGAAATCATTACAAAGGCCTACAAAGCAATCCCACAGATCTTTTTTACTCTTTCAGCAAACTCCTCAATCTCGGATATCACCCTAAATGCTGGAAACAAGCTACTGGAGCTATTATAAAGAAAGCCTCAAAACCTGATTACTCACTTCCAAAAGCATATAGAGTGATTGCACTCTTAAACTGTCTGGGAAAAATTAGTGAAAGGATTCTAGCTCAACGATTAGGATATTTAGCGGAAACTACCCACCTTCTACACAAGAGTCAAATAGGAGGCCGCCAAAAGAAATCAGCAATCGATGCTGCACTTCTATTAACAACAGAAATCGAAAGAAACAAGCAAGATAACAAGAAGACCTCAATATTATTTATGGATATAAAGGGAGCATTCTGATCACGTTTCAAAAAATCGACTACTGGATATCTGCAAGAAGTTAAGACTACCGACGAATCTCATCTCCTGGATAGCTTCATTTCTTCAACAAAGACAACTAAAACTATCCTTTAATAACCAAATCGAATCTTTCAAGCCAATTTCGACCGGAATACCACAAGGCAGTCCAATTTCTCCAATTCTCTTCCTTATATACATTAGGGACCTCTTTTTATCCAATTCGATCAAATTTCTTTCCTATATTGATGATATTGCCCTAATCACCAATTCATCTACATGGAAAAAGAATATCAAATCTCTAGAGAGAGCTACAAAACAAATCTACGAACTCAGCTCAAAGAATGCTATTCAATTCGACCTAGCAAAAACAGAGCTAATGCACTTTTCATCATCCAAATTGACGAAAAACTACCCAATCAAACTACCCAATTCGGAAATAATTATACCTCAATCTCTAATTAGATGGTTGGGAATATGGTTCGACCCGAGCCTCAAATTCAATCAACATGTTAATATTCGAATCACACAAGCAAAAGGAGCCTTCCATCGAATGGCCCGATTAGCTAATATCGAAAAGGGCCTCAGTCCGAAAGCTCTTAGACAGTTATATATAGCATGTGTGACCAGTATAGCCGATTACGCATCAGTGATCTGGTGGAGAGGCCAAGCCCATTTCAAGGATATGATGCAATCACTTCAAAATCTAGCTCTTCGAAAGATATTAGGAGTATTCAAAACTGCTCCAATTCTTCCAATGGAAGTAGAAGCAGGCTTAAAACCCTCAAAAATTGATTAGACTCGAATATTAGGCAATACGCATTCCGTTTAGCTAAACTTTCACCAAATCATCCAATCAATATCGAAAAAGCATCACTAATCCAATATCAAGCCAATTTGGATGCGATCTCTACCCCTCGAAGAAAACGATATAAACCTACTCAACTGGATAAAATCAAAGAATCGATAAACCAGGACTTCAACCCTTCCTCACTCGAAAAGATCATTCATTTTAACTTCCCCCATGGAAAAGAGAAACCCCCTTCCGAGTTAACATTAGCAATTCGTCAAAAGAAGATGCTGCCATTCTTCATAATATTGTTTTCAAACATAGGGATAAAGATACCACCTATATTTACACTGATGCCTCCTCCACCGAAAAGGGAATAGGTATTGGAGTAGGCATAGTAGCTATACAATCAAATAATCGAATTCTATATCAAGAGCGAAGCAATATTGGTACTAATCAATTGGTATATAATGGAGAGCTTTTTGGAGTTACAAGAGCTATTGAATACGCTAGCTCAATCGCGTATACTGGTCAAAAGTTCAAAATCTACTCGGATAATCAAGCTGGTTTATACCGCTTAAAAACTCCTTCAGATCACCCAGGACAAGCCAATCAGATAAGAGCGATCAAAGCAGCAGAAGTTATCAGAGCAAAAGGAGCCGAAATCTCCTTAAATTGGGTTCCTGGTCATACCTCAGTTGAAGGAAATGAGCTAGCAGATAAGCTAGCCAAGGAAGCAACCACAATACAACCTACCTCGAACGAAACAAGCTTTGGACTACTAGGTATGACTGTCAAAGAATATGCCTCAGATCAATGGCTTGATACTCTCAAACAATACGAACTCAGATCAAACCAATCCCCATCAACTTACTCGAAGCTATTTCCATGGAAAATAGGTTCCAAAATCAAGCTACCAAGCGGAACTACTCGAAATACTGCTAGCGCATTCTTTCAACTCAAATTAGGTCACGGATATATCAAATCCTGCTTACATCGTTTCAAACTCACCAATAACAAATGTATATGCAGTAATATTGAGGCACCACAACACCTCCTTATTAGCTGTCCTATATATAAAACAAAAAGAAAAGAGATCTTTAAGAAGATACCATTATCCAAAAACACTATACAATTCCTATTGCATACAAAAATAGGTATCGAATTAGCTATCAAATTTATCAATATCACTAAAATCGCTACAAGGGCATGGCATCTAGCAAGGACTCTTGAACAAGAAGTAATAGAGGAAGGAGTAGTAGTGGAAGAGGAGAGAGGAGAAGAGAATGAAGAAGAAGCAGTTGAGGAAATAAGAGAGGGGTTTGACCTCCTCACAATTTCTTGATTTTCAAAATCTTTTTATTATATGCAATGCGTATAATGAGCGGGCACTGTTCCCCAGCATTTGTTTTCACTTCCCCAATTAGATCATATCCAATATTGTAAATTAAAAAGTTACCCGTTAGGCCCTTAGGGCCTAGCCGTCCTATATAGTCTTGGACTGAAGATGGACGTTAATAAAATCAATCAATCAATCAATCAATCAATCAATCAACAATTGAAAATGATACGACTCTTTCAACCCCGGTTCGTCAATACATTCGAAAATTGACGATTGGGAGTGAGCAACTTCGAGCTCAAAGTATTGTTCACCAACACGATGCGAATAATTTACGAGCTATTATGAAGAAACGTACGATACGTAAGAAAGGAAAGAGACTAGTTTTGAAGGGTCATTTTCATATTTCTACGCAAGAATTATGTGATGCAGTAGTGGAAGCCGAAAAAGCTACTAAAGTACAGACAATGAAAAAAGGAAAAGGGAAAGGGAAAGTAATTGAATATGAGACTGAGACTGAAGAGGATATTGGAGAAGAAGTTGAAGATGAATCTGAAAGTGATATTGGAGATTGTATTATAGTTGATTGTTGAGTAATTGAGATTTTAATAGAGTGGTTCCCCGCAACTAGACGCATTACGCCATTAGACGCATTACGCCATGACTTACGTTAGACCTTCGTATTCCAACATTGGAGCGATGGAGCTGGGGGCGAGATTCGAATCTCGCTCCTTCGCTCCCTCGCTCCCCTCACAAGACTATTCATGTGATCCTATAACACGTGATAATAATTATAATGTTACAACGTAACATGTTTTTTGATATAAAAAGTGTCCAGAAAGTAAAAGTGGTCAGAAATTAAAGTACTAGACTTAAAATATTTGACGGTGAAATATTTTGCTAGGTAAAATATTTTGATGGTAGAAAATATTTTGGTAGTGGAAAATATTTTACTCTAGATAAAATATTTTATTAGGTAAAATATTTTGATGGTGAAAAATATTATCTAGTAAAATATTTTAGTAGTGAAAATATTTTGATGGTGAAAATATTTTACTAGTTAAAATATTTTGATAAATAAAATATAATCAAACGAATCCAATTAACATTTAGTTCAATATTCAAAAGAACAAAAATAAAATGTTTTGAGATATTGTAAGGATTTTTATATTTGGCCATTTCTATTATAATAGTTATTATTTTATAATTTTTTTTTTGGTTTATATTTACAAATACACGAAAGAATAAAATGTTGTGACAGGGTTTGCCAAGTTACTAAGTTATCAAATCCTAAGATTCATTGACAACTTTCAAGCCTCACTTACACTTAGAGTGCAGAATTCCTACTACAAAAGAAAATGAACTTCCTTGGTAGATGTATCGCAAATGCAGGTCGTTATTGGAGACGAGAATATAAAGTAGCACTGAATATAAATTTAGGTGAAGCTCGAATATAAGGCTCGATTTCTGGGTTGGGGGGTTGAGAAGGGTAAGGGAGAGGGGTGAGGGAGAGGGGTGAGGGAGAGGGGTGAGGGAGGGGTGAGGAAGAGGGTTAAGATGATAGACAGTGTAAAAGCTTCGGGATTTAACTTTATTCGCAATAGGATACTCTCCCCAAGGGTTAAGGTTATAGCCTCTTGGTTAGGACTAGTGTTACATTGCCGAGTTATACACTAGCAATTTAGAATTGTTTTAGAGGCACCGTTTAATAACAAGAGTTGGTGTATAGTATAAGTTCAGGATCAAGTCACACAGCAAGAATGGAACCAGAAAACAAAATCCACTGAAAAAAAAATCGCCACTTTCTCCCCTCTTCAATTATCATCGTAAAGATCCGTGCGATTGTATGCCTCCACTCCATAGCATCATCTCTCTCCTCCTCCACCCCACCATCTCCCCCCCTCTTCATCCCGTTATGTACTCCAACACTCCCCTCAACTCCCATCTCCAAGCTTCGACTACTATTGCGCTGTGTTTCTCAGCCAAGACAGCTTCCTGTCTCCGGTCCATCTCCCTTAATCTCTCCATCCATCCATAATCAACCTCAACTTGAGGCAGACCTCTATCCAACAGGAATTTATCAAATCGGTCTTGGTATTGCTGCCATTCTGGCTCAGTCATCTCTAACCACTCCTTGTGGCTAACTCTCTCCCTAATCTTTGCCTTCTTCTCCGTCAAATCGATCTCATTCGTGATGACAATTTTGGCAAACTGGACCTCCATTTTGTTGATTTTGGTGGTTTTGGCGAGGAAGTTTTTGTAACGAACTTCTTCTGTCACCATTTCTCTTTTCTCGTTCTTTTTCATCTCAGCAACCGAGCGATCTAATTCCGCCATATTCTCCTTCAATTTATCCATGCGAGGCCCATCTCTTTCTCGGTAGCAATGCCATCATCTATAGCCTTCTTGAGCTGTAAGTAGTCGATATTAAATTGAGAGAATTTCTCTTCGATATTATGGTCCTTTTGTGATTTAATATACTGCTTCTGATCTTCTGTCGGCTTGAGTGGCATGGTGAAGGCTTGATATTGTGGGTCCTGACGTTGTAATGGCCAAGATCGCAATCTTGGAGATGGAAATGGAGATGAAAATGAAGTGTAAGAAAACGGAAGATGTCCAAAGAGCTCAGATCTACTCAAAAGAAGGGAATGCGTATCTAAGTACTTTCGAAAAATCTAGAAATTGATCAAATCTATTGTGGATTTTAGTTCTCTATTATGAAAGATATCCTCTTATTTTCGTGATTTTTTCTATTGTGATTTGAAGCATTCACGATTCGCTAATTTTGGAACAATCACAATGAAGTTGAACCACTGCCTCACTTTTGCGTCGACTATAATAGGCATGACTCATTATTGTGATGGATTAGCACAACCTGGGTTCAATAGATTGAAAGTTCCTATTGTACGGATCTAAATCTTTGTCGATATCAATAGATGCGGGCTAAATATTGTCATGATGTAATTGTATCCTGATGTCTAATAGATTTTCTGTTTCCATTGTGATGATCTAAAACTATAGAGTTAGTTTCATATCTATTGTGATTTTCTAGTGTGATTCTTCAATGGCTTAGATATTCCTATTATAAATGCCTCTAGATCAATAGGTATGCATTGTCCAATGTGATGGTCTAATGTACGTCGTCTATTGTGATACATTGTCACCACTTCTCCAGCACCCCACTTTGCAATAGTCTTATTCGATGCAAGTATACTCATATCTATTGTGATGTTCTAGTGTCATTAAGCTTCAATAGATTACATAGTCCTATTATACATATCTCTGGAGCAATAGGTCTACATCGTCTATTGTGATAGTATGAGTCTTTACAGACCTTGCGTTTCACAACTAATTCTATGCAAGTAAACTCATATCTATTGTGATGAATTGAATTACAATAGATCTGAAGATGTATATCAGAATGGTTTGGAATGATCCTGTAATCTATATAACCCAGCTTTGCAGCTCTAGAGTTCTTGTCTCCTTGTCGTTTATCACATACTCAAAAATGTCTGGAAAAAATTCTCCCAACTTTAATTCCTCATTTGGATTCGACGAAGAAGCCGCCCCACCAGACACAACGGATTACAACGACTTTGGCGAAGGCCAAGGGCACCTCATTCACCATCATACTCCTTCCCCACGATTTGTAAGTATATAATTACCTCGATTTAACTTCCTCAAGAGAACTTCATAGTTAACATGCATGTAGTCATCACCCTGCCTACATGATCCTCAAACTCCCAAAGCTTTAGCAATTAGATCCTCATCCCCAGTCTCCCCCCAAAAACCTTCCAATTCTCCATCTCCACCTTCGGCTCCCCCACCACCACCCTCAATGCTGGCACAATTACTAAGGTCAATGACCTTCATAAAGCAATCGATAATTTTGGCTACTTGGCTTCGGTGAGGTCTGTTACTAATAATTTCGACCGCCGTGTTGAGTCGACTTTGGAGCAAATCCCACGTTTAGGGAATCTTCTGATGGATTCCATCGAAGCATACAACGAAGAGAGGGATGGATTGAGGAGGGATGGATTGAGGAGGGATGGATTGAGGAGGGATAGGGCTGCTTCTCGCAAGGCGAGGGAGGAGACTGAGAACATAAAGGCGGAATATGTTGCCATGATGGCACAAATGTCAGTTACTCCCAGACCTATGGCACCCTTACGACGAAGTGCCATCACAGCCCTGCCACCGCCAACTTTCCCAAAGATTCCCAGACTCTCAGAAAGTGGGATGAGACCTGGTCAAGGTCATATGACCACTGGCACCGATACTTCGATACTATCCGAGGCTACAACTAATCCATTTAACACATCCGAGTTGTTGGCCGGCTTTACTGAGCTTACTCCGTATAAGCTCAATCCTGTAAGTTATGACCTTTGTCCTTTTCATATCAGACACTGACATTTTTTAGGAAGAAGCTTTGTCAATTGCTACCGGAAAGTTCATTAGTGAACTGAGTGATCCAAGGTACAACATTGAAGTTGTTTTCTGTCCACCCGAGTTTGCTGAACATGTAAGTCAAATCTGTTACCTCGTCAATTCAACTTGAATGATTGCTGACTTACTTTAGGAGATGACGGACTTCTTGCGAGCTATCAGGAAATGGGATGAGAAGGATATCAAGTGGAGGTAAGTCTCAAGATCTTTCGATATAGTTGTATAAGTCTAATGTGTCGATAGGACCAAAGGAATGGATTGCTGTCCCCTCTGCCACTGCCGAGCTGCACCTGGCAAGTGCAAACCCAAATCAGTACGGGACCCTAAACGACCGTGCGCCCCGTGCAATGGTGGTGATGGTCACTATTGTGTACATCATCTTAACCAAGGGTATTTAGCTCTCTATGTCGGTAAAGCCGGTGGTAGCAAGTTGCCATTGAAATCAGCTTTTGCATGATCCTCTTCTTTCCTTCTCTTTCCCAATCCCCCTTTTCAACTCGCTCCGCTTCCTTGGTCCTCGCCACCTTTGGTCGTATAATCAGGTGGCACCTGTTTCCATTACCTTTCCTTCCCCTCTTTTTCCCATATCCTCCCCCTTTTCGACTCGCTTCGCTTCCTTGGTTCTCGCCACCCTTGGTCGTATAACTAGGTGGCACATGTTTCCATTGCTTATGGGGTTTGTGGTTTTTAGTCGCTTTGGGATGGGATGTGGTGATTGGAGGGGTGGTTGTGTGGTTGTGTGGTTGGGGTTGTTATTACTCACTGCTGGACCGTATATAGGTTTTCTTTTCTTCACCATGGCACTATTACATTTTATCATAAATACATCACATATCACCATGGCACTTGTACATTTCATCAAAGATACATCATGTTTGTGGAAAAGACTTTATTTTGATTCAAAGTAATTTGACCATCCATTCCATCCCATATTTCTTCCTCCATCAATCATGTAAAGCAGACTTCTTTCTGCCTGCCTTGTCAGCTTAAATGCCAACTTTTGGGTCTCAGTCTCAGCCTGAATGGACAGGAGCACTTCCGAATGCCATCAGCGTTATTGAGAACAAGCACCAACTCTTCCTTTAAATGTTTCTTTTTAGAAGAGAAATGCCTATTCTACGTTGTGTCACTGTCGTATATCGAATTCGATCGTAAAAGACGCCCACTCGCAGATGATGGGAAAAATGAAAAAGTAAAGAGTAAAGCCTTCAATTCAAGCTCTCAAAATGATATCCTTCCATGCCATGTGTCATTGTGAAACAAAACACACAATAAGAAGGTCGAGAATATGAATCCCACTTTTATCTATCTAGAAACGCAGCAAAATGCAAAGTAAAGACAACGAAGATATTTGCAAGATCTTCCATGGCGGAGGATTTTTTATGACCCGTCGAAAATGGATCAGAAAGTTTTTGGAGAACATAACCGTCATAATGCGTTCTTTGAAAAAACCAGGTAAAAGCATTCATACCCCACTTTTCCAGGTGAAAAAAAAAAGGCATCATGACCGGTACGCCGTAAGTGGTTGACATCTCATGTAATCTGCCTAGTCGCCTTTAATCTAAAATGGGTATCGAGACGAGGCGACAGACAATCATAAACAAAAGACAGGTTCTATCATATGCCGATCAATGGTTGAGACCACGTGTAAAGTCGGCTCTATCGCTTAATGCAAAAGAAGACTTCAATCGTGGATACCGCCACCGGAAAATCGAAAAGCGCAGAATAATTCGATGCTGAGCAAATCTGAAGCTGAGCTGTGAGAAAAAGTCGAAAGAAAAAAGAAACAAGAAAATGTGGTGATATCAATGACGGGTACAAAGGCCATTAATATCCGTATGATGCCTCTGTCCAAGATCTAGAGAGTACCGAAATCGAAATGAGAATTCGAAAAAAAGGGACGAGAAGCGTTTTTCAATGATGTTCTACCACCAGCTTTGGCCACCACCAGCAGACTAAGAAACGAGAGTTAGTGATTGTCGTGGGGGAAATGTGTGAATCAAGAAGGGTCTAACTTACTGGATTGCCATATGCTCCTCCGCCACCACCGTAACCACCACCACCATATTGTCCTGGTGGAGGTCCGTAGCTAGCTGGAGCAGGTGGGCCACCGAATCCACCACCACCGCCATATCCACCAGAGGCTGGAGGTCCACCGAAGCCACCACCTCCATTGAAACCACCACCACCTCCTCCACCAAATTTACGGAAATCACGGTTGGCACCACCACCACGTCCGCGACCGCCTGATCGACCTCCACGACCACCACCGAAACCAGCACCCTCACGAGCAATGTTCTCGAGGAAGGCTGGAATCTCTTGGTTGGCCTCCTTCAAAAGTTCAATGAGATCACGGACGACACCACGGTTTCCACGGTTGAAGAATGCGGTCGAGATACCAGTGTTACCAGCACGACCTGTACGACCAATACGATGAACGTAATCATCAATATCGGTAGGAAGATCGTAGTTGACAACGTGAGTTACGTTAGGGATATCCAAACCTCTGGCTGCAACAGCGGTTGCGACGAGGATTGGGCATCGACCATTTCTGAACATCTCAAGAGCACGTTCACGCTCACGTTGAGTGCGATCACCGTGAATGGAGGTGGCAGGGAAGTTTTGGTTGATCAAGAAGTCTGACAAGGAATCGGCCATGCGCTTAGTTTCAACGAAGATGAGTGTAAGACCAGCACCGTGAGTGTGGAGAATGTCCAAAAGAACAGAACGCTTATCAATGTCCTCAACGTATTCAACCTTCTGAGTGATGTTCTCAGAGGTAGAACCGACACGACCAACAGACAAGAAGACGTAATCCTTCAAGAAATCACGTGCGAGCATTTGAATATCGCGGGGGAATGTGGCGGAAAACATGAGAGTTTGACGGTTTTGAACACCTGGCATATCTTCACCCTCAACAATTCGTCGAATCTGTGGTTCGAAACCCATGTCCAACATACGATCAGCCTCGTCGAGAACCAAGTACTTGATGTTTTGGAGGGAGATACGGCCACGTTCAATCAAATCGACAAGACGACCTGGGGTGGCAACGAGAAGATCACAACCGCGTTCCATCTGACGGAGTTGGGAACCAATATCAGCACCACCATAAACAACACAAGGGCGAACCCAAGATCTGTAGGCGAATTTGCGTGATTCATCAAAAATTTGGGAAACAAGCTCACGAGTGGGGGCGAGGATCAAAGAGGTTGGATATGCCTTGCGAGTGCGTCCAAAGCTTCCTGCAGCATTGGCTGGGATGGGGGATGGACCAGTTTGGAATGCTTGAGACAAGATGGGGAACAAAAAACCACCAGTCTTTCCTGAACCAGTTTGGGCACAAGCCATCAAGTCACGACCACCCATAACGATTGGAATAGAGTATTTCTGAACCGGAGTTGGGACCTTGTAATGTGCCAACTCAATGTTCTTGATGAGATGGTCATCGAGTGGAGGGTTGGTGAATTTGAGAACTGGCTCAGGGACATCTTGACCAGATGCTTCAACTGGGATGTCATCGTACTTCTCAAAGTTGATACCGGTTTGTTGCTTGGTTGGGTCATCTGCAATACCGAACAGCTCACGTTCTAAACGAGCGTTTGCAGGACCAGCAATGTGTTTTCCATCTCGCCACTGTCCATCTCCACCACCACGAGCTTGGCCAGCACCACCACCAGCACCGCCGGCGCCACCAGGCCCACCAGCTCCTGCCGCAGGGTTACCATATGCGTTCTTGTTGAAGGATGGAGGACCAGATGGGTTCCAGTTATTTCCACCTCGTGGAGCACCATTTCCGCGTGGGGTGAAGTCGGGAGCGTTAGCCCAAGAATCGCCTCCAGCTGGACGTGGACCATTAGCGTATCCGTTGCTAGGAGAAAAAAGTGGTTAGTATATCTATCATTTCAGCCATGTTGATAAAGGTTCAATAACTCACCCTTGAGGAGCCCAAGCACTGCCATTCAAGTTTGCTGGTGGACCGCCTGGAGCAGGGCCACCCATCTTGCCTCGCATGTGGGGAGGAATATATGAGCGTGGTTCACCACCGTTAAGGTTGAGACCATTCATGTTGAGTTGATCCGCCATATTGAATAGAAACTAGAAGATGGTATTTTGATATACGTGATGTTGATCTATCGATTGAAGAGGTTTCTTCGTGATTCGGTCGTGGTATTATCGAACAAATTAGGTGACTTTAGAGAGTCGTCGTGGTAAATTTTGAAACCTCGTGAAGAGACCGTAAGAAGATCTTAAAATTGAAGATGAAAATCTAAGAGACCGAAACTCAATCGAAACGATTCAAAAGAAAAATCTTCCGGGATTTGTTTGCTTCCGTTCGTCTTTATAATAAGAAGAGTAAGGAAACGTAAATGTTGACACAATCGTAAAACTCTTTTACGTCGTTTTGATGGCCTTCGAAAGAAACTCTCAAAGACAGAAACAAGAAAAAGAGAAAGAATTGATAAGGGGAGAGAAAAAAAGAGGTTATCCGTTGAGATGGTGAAGGGGAGTTTTAATTTTTGTGTTTTTTTCTAAGAGGAAGAGGGTTTGGAAGGAAGAGAGGAGAATTTTGTAGATTTTGATCTTAACCCAAGTTTGCACGGGGGAGTAAATAAAGCTGATTGAATCGTGTTGAAGGCAAAAAATTCAAAAACGACTTTAACCGAATTTAGTTAGAGAGTACAGTAAGATTCTACGCTAATCTTTTTTTAATCTGGTAGTATCTAGGCAGGTACACCTAGTGATACTACTGGGTAGACAACCAAGGGAGGTCTAAGGAAGGTTTAAGGTGAATGTAGATGTATACAGAAGTAGATGTGAATATAGAATTGTCCGCTGTACAACTTTCTTCATGCCATTATCTACGTACTAGATATCTACGGATATCTATATACTTACTACCTCCATCCACTGTTCCCTCAAATAACTCAGAGCTTGACTTCATTATCCACGTAACATTCTCATCACAGTTTCAAAGCTCATCGGGGTTATCATTATATGAAGTTCCTATGAGTGATGCTCCCACCATTGCATGCTCGATGTATGTATGACTCGCTAGGTAGGGTAGGTACTTACCAGATAGGTACAGTAAATACGTCAACATATGCTCATAAGTGATCTCCATACACCTCCATATACCTCCCTAAGTATATACTCTATACCTACCAGGTACCTACCCACTGGTATCAAACAGTCTTGTAATAATCGTAGTCTCGCACTATATCTATCTAATTGGATACTTTATCCTTAATGTTTTTTTCTTTCTTCTCTTTCCTCTTTTCTTTATGCTCATCTATCTGCCCTAATCCGATGTTCACCCGAACAATCCTGTATCAAATGACGTCGCATATTTACGATATAGTAGGGTATGTTTCGGATGAGCATTCAGGGCGAATATTTGAAACCCTTACTATGAGAAGGTGTTGAATTATGAGCTCTAGATGGTTACTATGATTATATATCACAGCGATCCAGCACTTATGAAATCGCCATGTAAATATCACAAGCACCTCAGCACCTATCTTCTTCAAGAAACAGTTCTATCTTTGAATCTCCCAAATGAGGATATCCCTCTCTGTGACTCCGAAATAAAGATCAAGCCATATCCTAGGTTATCAATAGATAAATCAGAGGGCCATGAATAAAACACTCATCTAAAACTTCTGACGGCGGAAGAGAACCAAATGATTCATCGTTAAATATATTGGATACCTTATTTCCACATCATGTCTTGAACAATTCATCTTATTATTGGGAAGCATCAACCTTGAATCTTGTATTTGATGACTACGTGTTTGTGTTATCAAAAATCATTCATTCTAGTAGCATGCAGTGAGACATAAGTGATGGGAAAGGGAGGTGGTGTGGAGAAACATTGCCTCACCCAACACCTATATGATTCCAAGCGAATGGGTAAATTGAGCCGCATCCGCGCAGTCTTTTGATTATGAAGGTAGCCGCAATAGCAGCGGCTGCCTGACACACCCATGGGATAACCAGCGGGACCTCACTCAAAAGCATCTACAATCACAGGGTTTGTCCTTAGATCGAATCACCGCCCATCTCCTTTGAGAAATAATCAAGATAGGTATCGCCATTTGATGCCATTTGATGCCACGCTAATATACACCCATGCCTTGGTTCATAGTTTATCTCCTGTCATAAAAGTCCTCTCGTGTCCATTCATTTTCAAAATGATACCTCAAGGACAATCAATTCTCGCACTGTCATCATAATCTAGTTCCTTGATTCCCTCCTTCGTGATAACCTTCACAGTCATCCCCTTGAAATCAATCGGCAACCTCCTCTTCAACTCATCCGTACACATTCTCAAAACTTTCATTCCTTGTTCGAAATCAATATTTGGATGATGATGTTTATCGAGAATCGATAAGCAGTAATATTGTGCGTAGCCATGAGCTGCATATGGGAGAGGTGCAAGTGATGCTAGGTAGTCCAGCCAATATAAGCTGGGCTTGTCGGTAATTGGATCAACACCGCCGAGGAGAAGGTTTACGTTGTATGGTTTGCGGGAGCGGAGGGATTGTGCTAATTCACCACGGACAAAGTGGGCGACAGCAGATGGGGAGAGGTCAATGTTGTTGCGCATGGAGTAAAGTTGAGCGTTGGCTTGAATGTATTCTGCGAATTGAACTGTGAAGCGCCAATATTAGCATTATGTTTGTCCTATACAAAATGGTGGAGAGTTACTTGTATCTCCAGCCTCTCCAGAAAATGCCATCAAAGTGTGTTGGTTTAAGGTTCTTGTCTTGTCATCGGAAGCTTTGAGAATGGTTGCACCTCTCATAGCAGCTTTTGAGGCCGCAATGATGGTAAAGTCTTTGCCAGTTATTCCAAGTAAGACCTCCCTGAGAAATGATGACATGCATTAGTAGAGTTTTGGGTAGATATTCCAGTATTCACACTTACATGTTGATGTTGTTCTAAAGTTGAGTGATGAAGCTTCAGATTGTTATAACAAGGTAGGTATTGGGACTTTGGAGCTCCAACGCGTGTAGCTCTGGCTGCCTCACCCAATACGACGCTAGTAGACTTATGACTTAGCGCCAAAAAGCTTCAAAGAATACCATTTCTGATTGAAGAATGATTGAAGTCTTCGATTAATTGAATTTTCAATTTGATCATTCACTTTTCTTGGTCAAATACATTTGAATTATGTTTATATGTAAGAGTACCTAACTTTCAACATATTCTTCACTTGGATCAACTATTTGGTAGGTTTTAAGATGTAAAGATATATTGCTATGATCTCAGGTTTAGAGATGTGTCACGTGTAGATGGTTCCGTTCTGGATCCACCTAATCCCTGTCTCGAAATTCTGCGGCAGAATAATTCCCCAAAAAAATTATTTCGATAAGACAGACATTTTCTACCTTTTCCACCACGAGCTTCTCTTCCCACCACCACTCCAAATATGTCCTCTTTCTTTACGGTACCCAATGCTCAAAAGAAGAGGAAATTAAATGATGCCCCAGAAATACAGAAGAAAAGATTAGCAGCCTCATCTAGAACCCCAGCAAAACAGTCAAAACCTGCGAAGAGACCCCAAAGAGATGAGTCGATTTCCGGGAGCGATTCCGAGAGTGAGGGAGGTCAATTGGATGATGATATCGCAGAAACTTCCTCGGAGGATGATCTAGGGCGAGACGGAGAGGAGGAAACTGCGGCGGAGCGCAGGCTGAAACTCGCGGAAAGATATTTACAAAATATTCGGGAAGAGGTAGCAGATGACGGTGTTGGATTCGATGCCGAGGACATCGATCGGGATCTAATTGCCGAGCGTTTGGAAGAAGATGTAGCGGAATCGAAAGGGAAAATATACAAAACATTGGCAGACGAATTAGAATTTGGGGAAGCATCGAGTTGCCATTTTAAGAAGGATTCGCATTCATTCACAGGTGTAGCTACTTGCGCGCCGCATGTGTATACTGTGACCAAGGATATGTGGTTGGTCAAATGGAGGATACAGGAGTTACCACGGGACCAATATCCTCAAAAGAAGGGCAAGAAGAAGAGTAAAAAGCCACCACCGCCGCCCAAGAAAAAGCCTACCTTGGTAGCTTCAGTACGAGGAGACCAACGAAAAACAAAAGTAACATCTTTCATGGGACATACCGACGCCATCATTAGTGTGGCTGCATCGCAGGACGGTAAATTCGTTGTAACTGGTGGAATGGACCGTAAGATCATCGTTTGGAATGCAGAAACCCTGCGACCCATTCGAGTCTTTTCGCAACATCGAGACGCCGTTACAGGCTTAGCATTCAGAAGAGGCACAAATCAATTATACTCCAGTTCTAAGGATCGAACAATCAAGATATGGAGTTTGGATGAAGGTGCATATGTTGAAACGTTGTTTGGTCATCAGGATGAAGTCGTGGATATTGCTTCTCTTGCACAAGAGCGTTGCATATCAGTTGGCGCTCGAGATCGTACAGCCCGTTTGTGGAAAGTGGTTGAGGAGACCCAACTTGTTTTCCGTGGCGGTGGAAGCGAGAAGAAATCTCGTCACAAAAATAACCCCAACGACCTCCGTACTCTCGAGGGCAGCATCGATCGTATTGCTATGGTTGATGAGGATATGTTCATTACCGGAGGTGACAATGGATCACTCTCTCTATGGACTATCCACAAGAAAAAGCCAATTTACACATTAACTCTTGCCCATGGAGCAGATGAACCAATAAAACCCGAAGAAGCGTCCGCCGAGACAGACCCCGCCAAAAGGGTCGTGCCCCGCCCCTCACCCCGCTGGATCACCGCCTTAACCACGATTCCGTATTCCGACATTGTGCTAAGTGGCAGCTGGGATGGAGTAGTCCGAGCTTGGAGAGTAAGCCACGATAGAAAAAGTCTCGAACCCATAGGCCCCGTCGGTCGCATCTCTGATGCCACCATGGAAGGTACGGATGCACCTGTACATGAATCTCAAGCACCAGCGCGCGGCATCATAAACGATTTATCAGTTTTTGAACGCGGCGACAGGGGAAAGGATGGTGTATGCATCGTCGCAGCAGTAGGAAAAGCTCATCGTTTGGGTAACTGGCAAAAGGTACCAGCAGGGAGAAATGGAGCTATAGTATTTGAAGTCTCGAGGAAACAGATCACTAATAATGTAAATGGTCATGCCGATGATACGGGGAAGGCATAAACTTGCATGTAATTGTTTGTGTGCAATTTATAGCCGGAGATTAACTGGCTCGGGGGAGTTTTGTGATATAAAAGGACGGATGCTTGATATCTTCATTTGTCCTTACGTTTACCTTGCTTGTATGTATGAAAATAGGGTATATATACCACTCAATGAGTTAGCTTCTAACTCTCAGAATCATTTTGTATGTGACTTTTGTTTCCAGTTTGGCGCCCATGTTTGTATTTTGAAAATATGAACATTCTGTACTCGTAATTTTTCCTTCCTCCTGAACTCTTTACTAACCAAGGACTATCAATCACCGCTCTTTTGCCTAACTTGTTTGTGTATTTGAAACGCAAACACATTGGCAAATGGGGGACGAATGGGGACGAATGGGGGTGAATGGGGCTCTTACCCTTCTAAGCACCACGTTCTGCAAAGAGTCATTGATGGCGGTGCAAGGATTGATCAAGATGTGCACTTCAAACATGACAAAGATTCAACTCTCTCTAACTTTATGACTGTCAATTTCCTGGTATCATTAACTATAATTTACAACACACTTATCTCACATCTAACATTTCGTCTTAGCAATTCATGCTCACCTGGCATCTATACACCACCTCAGGTGTTCTTAGGCTCACCTCAGATGTTCCTAGTCTAAGAACACCTGAGCAATCTGGTCCTATGGGGAAAGTCGGGAGAGTGTTTGGAAATGTGCATAATAAAGCTGGAGCCAAGTCATCATCCCTGTAATGCTGAGGGAGGATCAAAATGGAGTTTGGAATCTCCACTAATTGACCTTCCCCTTCCCCTTCCCCGCAACTTCTCTCCTCTTCTCCCAAACTTGCAAGTAACTCTCCCCCAAGTGCAAGAATTCTCTCTGACCTCCTTCTACAAACAAATCTTGTACTACCTTCCACTCTCCAGTTGCTTTATCTCTTAACTGAACCTTCCAACTCCTCTTTTCCGATTCTCCCTCTACACTATCTTCTCGCCCCCGAACTGCTTCATGTACTATGTTCGCAACCAAATCATACCATATCGGCTCACCAGGTCTAGCATGTTTCATATCAGGTTCAATGTATGGTGACATATCTAGATTGCGCGCGTCAAAAGTGACGATGGTGGGATTGCGTTCGTCGACGAATTTGTTATGAGAAAAGCGTTTTATGTGGAAGAGGAGGAAGGGGGGAAGTGGGTGAAGTAATCGGTAGCGTTTGCGCATATTGAGATGCTCTTGAGCTTTGAGACCATCGTATTTTGCGAGTATACTGGTCAAAGGGATTTGAGGAATGATATTTCGTTCTAATTCATCTTGAAACAACGGCGCTGCGGGTAAATCTAATGTCAGTAGCATAAATCTACTAACATCTGTCTTGACATCTGCGTCTTCAAACCGCAATCGATCACCGGCGTCGGCTTTGGCGGTGATAGCTTGAGATTCAACTTTTAGTTTCCCTTGGAATATCTTTTGGATTACTGAAGAGCCGGGTTTGGTTTTGGACCCTCCAAGTGCGAGATGTAGGTTGTTAAGAAACCAGGAAAGGAAATCGACAGGGTCGGACTGAGTGGTTAAATTGAACTTCTTATTGGATTTGAGGGAAATTTCTTGAAGAAGTTCGTGAGGAGAGACGTGAGATTTGAAGGCCCTAGGATTCCATATCTTTCGGAAAAGAATCGAGACACGTTTTATGAGTTCCGGTTTATGATGGAAGTCCTCCAATAGGAAAAAGTTTCGAAGTGGTGGTACATGGGAAAGTGCTTGTATTATTACATTGAAATAGTCGTTGTCTTTGATGTTGTTCATGCCGACGAAACCTGGTATATATTCTTTACCAGACAAAGTCCACGAGGTTTTAGCTTCTCGATCCATAGCCATGACCTGCTCTTTTGTGTACGTAGGATCAGACACAAATTTTATGTCGTCCAAGCTCTTATTTTTGACCTCGTAACCTTCTGGCAGAACATAGACTTTTTGTGTTTGCATGTTGATGAATACGTGGTGCCCTACTTCAAGAGCATGGAAATATGCATGAGACTTTGTCCCTCGTCCCTGATAGTACTTCCCGCAGACTAAACAAGCGTATACGTTGATATTTGATAGGGAAATTGAGCAAAGCTTCTCGAAGTCGAAGTCGAGCACATTGCGGTTTATGGTATCGAGGTAGAGATCATCATAGCCTTCAATTGGAGCCTTTTCTCGAGGAACCGCAACTTTCAATTCTTCATCCTCAACTTCAAGGTCTTCCATTCCAGTTTTCAAATCCTCCTCATCTTCCATGTGCACCGGCCTAGGATCTACCGTCCTCTGTCGCTTGGGGGTGGGTTCTGCTTCTGGATGCGCTCCATTAATCAAATTCTCTTCGTCAGCCTTCGCGGCGATGGTCGCAGAGTCATCATCGCGTTCTTTACGCTTTCTAGTAGAGATATTCATATCCGTAGAACCTGGCATGTTGAAACTAGAGGTAAAAATATCTGGTCATAGAAATATTTCAAGGCATTTGGGGATGAAGATGGAACCTCGCTTGTCATTTATTTGCAGCCTTGCGCTAAATTTTAGCGCTGGTGGGCTTGAAGTCATAGCTTCAGGTGCACGAGCTACGTCTACATCCATCACTTTGATCAATACTCGAGTAGTTTCACTCAAAACAAGAATGAGGAATTTCATCTACATCCTTCTACTGCCTCATAAATACCGAAAATGAAGCATTTTCATAGCTAATTTATCGTACATACCATCAATGTTTACATGATTAGAGAATAGTTAGCAGCATCTCGAATTAGCACTAGCATTTCACTCCCTTACGATCGAGTTCAAGTGAGCTAGCATGAAACCTCTCGAATCATGATCAATAGTCATTTGGGGGGCCCTCTTTTCTTGGAAAGGTTGTTATCACCCTCGATTAAGTTTCTTGAATTGTTATTTCGCAAAGTCCTTGTTGATTGGATAAAAGATATGACAATCATCTTGATATTCCATTGAATTGAACATTTAGACCATCTAGATTTTAAAGCAGTGATACAAGACGTCAATGTCTAAAGGTATCATATCTACGAGGTAATACTTATCAAATAATCAAGCCATAAAAAATGGAAGTCATCATAGTTGGTCACTTTAAACCTATCATTACACCCAGAATTAAAATGTAAAGATTGCATAATTCCCAAATATCTATCCTCTTCTCATGAGTTGTAAAGATATGAGTACTTGCCTTCTATAAATTCGGATGAGATACTACCTTTCTAGCAAGCATTTAATGGTGAGAACACAGCAGTAGACTATCATTCCGTTCTGAATAGCTGAGAAAATGGTTTTGCCTTTCCGACTGTTAGATGGTAATATTCTACATATAGAACAAGTACCTACAAATGCTTGGGGGTTACATGACTCCATGGACTTTCGGTAGATGATCAAAAACACGAATGGCGTAGGTCTAGCAATGGGAATTGAAAGCAACTTTGGTGCGTAATCCGCTTTAAGGGTTCGAGATTATCGATGCAAACTGCATCACTAGTGTTGTACCCGAATAGAGTGATTAGTAACAACTGCTCACGATTTCCTAGAGAATTTGTGACAGGCAGTTTTACGTAACAACGATAAAGCTTTTCAAAATGGCCAGAGATAGATAGCGAAATATTCAATCGTGAGGGGCTCTGATCTTTGCCGTGCAATTCCAAGGAGTATAATCTATGGACAGGTAACCAATCTATTGGTTTGTGCAACCCTAAAGCCTAAAGGTAGAGTGCCACAGTGCCATCAAGGTAGGGCGCAGCTAATTTGCATTGCTCATGGTTTCAAGTAGGAGCCAGATACACCAATTATAGTATGAATTCGGGGAATGAAAAGAACGAAACCGAGGAAGAATCTTCAAGTGAATATTCTTTGCCACTCATGATTCGAGGATCAAAGCCTCAATATCAAACTCCTGCCCAACCCCGCCTTCACCTCAACAATTTGAATCGAATTGATGAAGTCCTAAATCATTCTTCCGTGAAGCTCCACCCAATCCTGTCTCGATCCATCTTCTAAGAAATTACTAGAATACATCCCCGCAGTTTATATACAGTGAAGTTAGATCAATTTGAGGCTGAACCGAGGAGAGACAACGATTCTTTGAAAGTTAAATAGATATTTACTACCAGAGAACGTCATACGGTACTATACTACTGCCATAGACACACATTTAAGTCCTGAATTTGTCTCGTAGCAAAGAGGGTAGGTTGAAAGACCAAACAAAGTTTAAGCGAATGTCTCGTCTAATATCGCAAACATCGTCACATACATCAAAGGTATTGTCATCTGAAGGTTATGGTCACACGTCAGTTTATCTTAAGTAAAATAAAAGAAATTAGTCATGGCTGCCGTATTTGAAATTGGTTGTTGTAGAAATGAAATTGTCTAAGCCCCCAGCCAGAAAACATTCACTACGCGATAATGGCTACACATGAGCAAGTTTTTTCTACGGCTTTACAATTATGCTAGGCTGAACGGTTGAACTCCAAATTATTCACGCAGTATCAAGATTTGATTCTGTATACTTAAGGACTTCCCCTCTTCAACAACTCCATCCATCTTACAACTCCAAAAAATTTCAAGACCCAACTTGACAAACACAAATTTCCCCATATTTTTGATACTTCCCAACATACTCAAAGCCTTCTGAAGTCATTAGAATTGTGTTAAGACAATAATCTTGATACTGATCACCCTTGTCGCCATCACGAGTAAGTCTTTCCCATCTATCCATCGTTGGTCACACAATGTTCATCACGAACTTTGCCAATTAATTACATCAACAGAGCGCATTACTTACAAAACTATAGCCTTTCCATATTTGGCATACACCTTGATCAATAAACACATTGTATATCAACACATTTTACATCATCACAAACGTGAAAGTAAGTTTCCTTGTTTCGTTCACAATCGTGCACTATTCATTGCGCACCTAGCTAATCTATTTCATCAATAGAGAACAAGATGTCCAAGAATATGGATAACTTCGTACCAAGTACACCACGATCTCTTTTCATTCCAAAGAAGAAAGCAACTCAGCCCAAGCTCTCGTTAAGCGACATGCTCGCCGCCAAAGAAGCCGCAAAATCCTCTCCGAAACAACCTGTCGCAGATTCTGAGATGTCAGGAACTGCTAGTCCATTTGGTAAGTTATTGAATCCTCGTATTCTATGATCTTGGGCTAATTATTCAAGTATTCGGTGCTGCTAGTAATGCTCCTTCGCCTACCCCCTTTAATCTTGGAGCAACAGCAAACTCTCCCATGCCAACGTCGACTATGTTCTCCGATACGGAAAAGACACGCAGGCTTGAGAAGGAAGTCAAACGACTCACTCACGAGCAGAGTGAATCTTTGAAGGAGTTGAAGAGAGAGAGAGCTATTAGTGCAAAGACAATTGCAGACCTCACGGTAGTAATCCAAAGTTCTGAAGCCAACAGTACACAGACAATCGCAGACCTCAACGCGGCAATCAAAACTGCTGTGGAAGAGAGAAATGAGTTTGAAAGAAACTATACCACCGTTTTTGAGGCTCTCACTCAAGCAAATGACACGGCAGATGAGGCGAATTATCATGCTGATCAATGCGATGAAAAAGTCAAACGCCTAGAGAGGGAAAAACAGAATCAAAACACCATCAATCGCCGCATGAACGAACATATCAAAGATCTGAAGGACAAGGTCAGTAGTCTTGAGGACAAGGTCGATAGCCTTGAGGACGAGCTGGAAGCGAAGTCGGAAGAGGTTCAGATAGCAGAGACAGATATCAGATACAAGACCGATCGGTTGGAGGCGGCTCAAGGCGAGCTCGAAGCCTTCAAGCTGGAAGCTTCCAGGATTTCTTCCCATCATGAGCAGAACGATGCAGGCGATAGTCTAAGAGCTCTTCAGGAGGAGCATCAAGAACTCGCCAACAAATTCCAAGAATTGGGAGAAGAGAAGGCAAAGTTGATGACCGAGGGCCAGACCATATTGAATGAGCGAGACCAGCTCAAACTTCAGCTCGGCGATTCTAGCGCCAAAGTCAGTACCCTGAAACAAGATCTCGCAAGAGTTCAGGCCGAAATTACGCAAGCTCAACCTCATGTTTGGGAACTGCAGCAGACAGCAAGCAGAGCTACTGCCTTGGATATGGAGAACAAGTCACTCACGGAAAAACTCGAGCAAGCCAATTGTGACCTTGCACAAATGAAACTTAACCACGCACAAGCTATCGAGGCTAAAGATCGGATTATATCCGAGAGCAGTCAGGCACTTCTCGATTCGAATCTCAAAGATACTTCCAACTTACAGAGCGAGCTCCGCAAGTCAATTGAGGAACTTGAAGCCAAAATTCTAGATCAAGCCACTGCCCATCAGAACGAGATCGCTGTGTTTGAAGCCAAGATCACTGAGCTATCTGAAGGTCAGGAAGCAAAGTTACTTTCTCTACAGGACTCCCACAAATCCATTGTCACTGTAAAGAAGGTGATGATTGCTGAAGCAAAGGCAGAAGCAGAGTCTGCTAACAAAGACGCGGCTTCTCTCAAGCTTGAGCTGTCAAAGGCAAAGGGATCTTCCGATGCTCTTCAATTAAAAGTGGACGCACTCCGAGGCCATCTCGGTGCTTCCCAGGACGTTTTGCTTTCTCTTCAAGGTCAAGCAAAACATTGGCGGACAGAATTCGATCTTCTTAAAGACGAAATGGTGTCCACGCGAACTCTCCTGGGAAACATCAGCTGGAAGATGGAGTGTGCAAATAAACAATTGGCGGAAAAGAAAGAAGAGCTTGTCGCCGAGAAGGATGCTCACAAGTTTACGAAGGCCATGCACGCTGTATCTATTGATCAACTTGCCAACGAGAAAAGAAGATCAGATTCTCTCGTTGCTGGTAATAGCAGACAGCGAATGACTATTCCGTCTCGTGCTCCCTTGGACACAAGTAGACCCTCGTTGCCAGTGATCGATGAAGAGGAACCTGAATTCATGAATGAGGATGCATTTTTGCCAGATATTCCAGTCAAATCTAGATGCCGCAGTTGCATAGCAACAGCCACCATTCCCCGTCTAGATTTTGAGGACGAAAATCTGTTCTCGCCAAGTCCTGAAATACGTCTCGAGCATGCTAGATTCATCATCAGAGAATTTACTAGCCTGAGCATCTCGGCGTTTACATCCATGGACAGCGAACCTCCTCAGATCAGCGTTTCCGATTCTGTTCCCGAGGTAGAAGAGCCCATGGTCGTGGTTGACTTACCACAGGTGAAGGAGGAGGAAAAGGGAAATGCGGAAGCTCACATACCCTCATCAGTGGTTGCTCTGGCAGCACTTCCTAGGAAGAAGCATGTCAGAGCTCCCTCTGCAATTTGTCGGTTTTCGCTTGTCCTCTTCTTCCTCTTCGTCATCTCGTTCATCGCCATGTCCACGAAGGTAGCTCCTGCCCAAAGAGGAGCAGTTTTGTCGATTGGAATGACAAGTGTCGCAGCCAGAACTGTGACACCGATTATTTCCACGGCTGTTTCTATGTATCCCACAGTGGCTACAGTGACTACTGTGACTACTGTGGTCCCTGTAGAAGAGCCAAAGTCGACGGAACTGGTTGCTCCCGTCTCTTGGGACAAAGTCTCCTTACAATTATTTTATCCAACCAGAATTTTGCACCTGGGAGAACGAGTCCTGGAGAGTACATTCCATTACTGGAAAGCTCTCGAGGTTCGTATCCTCCGAGTTGTGAATCGTTTCCGCCGTGGTGGTTAGATCATGGAGCTTTTGGCAAATTCTTACTGTGCCACCATGCGTGCTTTAAGCCGTTGGTGCAGTCCAAAAAGTTCCGTCGGTCTGATCTAAACGCTGGTTATTCTTTTGGTATAGTTGTACTTGTTAATTGACGAGTCTCATCATTCTCTGCTCCCTTTTAAGGCTGAGAAGGCGGTCCACGGGTCTCTTCACTTCCTACTGCCATCCTTTTCGACTTCACTTAACTTGAATGTTTTCCCACTTCGATTGTTCGTCGCCATATATGTTTCTGAACTCTCCACAGCCTCATTTCGACCCCAACCTACTACTTTCTATTATTCACATTGCGTTGAAAGGAGTAGTAGGCCTAGAAATGAATACAAGCATGGGGGTATGGAGACAACAGGAACATAGATATTGGTGATGACACAATTGTGGGAAAGCACTCGGGTTTGTGGACTATGGTAGTAAGAAACTTGGGCTAACTTTGTCAAGAGAACGCTTTCTTTCTCCTAATGTTTACAGTTTTTCGCGATGTCCACCTTTGACCTTGTACGAGCATTCGCAATCCTCTTCCTCACAACAGTTGTGCGAACTAAATCAACATACATACCATTTACCGCCTATGAGACACCACGTCCGGTGTCGTTCGATGTACGTCGTCATGGGAAAATTCGGTAAATACTACTAAACACGCCGCTCTTCGCTTCGTTGTTGGTCTGTGCAGAAATGGTTGGGTTTGCCAGCTCTGCAGAATTACTGGCCTTGTCAGCTCGGCCGTCTTCAGAGGAAGTGTCGCTACCTTTTTCACTTACGATACGCCTCGTTCGCACCGCCTTGAGGTTCCTATTTCCAGCAATTCTGGGTGCTGGAATGAATTTATGGCACATGGAGAGGGACGGGTGATTGCATGATGGAAGCTGGATATTGGAAACCGAAATGTCATAAGCACCTCCTCGATCCTTCAGTACAACAACCCTCAACAGCATGAGAATCATCCACTTACAATATGCCTTGCAGGGAACTGGCACAAATCAACCTTAGAGAATATGGACGCGTCTTCGATGACAAGAGATTTGTGCAACTTCTTTGTAAGGTATATTTTCCATGATTCTTTTGCGAAACTCCTCCACAACATCCTACACGCTATTTTCAAGACACCTTCCAACCCTATTTTCAAGACACCTTCCAACCCTATTCAGACTTTTTTATCAACTTCAACTTTCCAATCGTTCTTTCAGACTACCTCATAGCATTATTTCGACCCCACCTACTCTTCCAAGCATTTGGGAGGGAGAGCAGGCCTAGAAATAAACACAATGACGGGGGCATGAGCACGACGGAAGAACGAAATACTTGGTAGTTGCAAGTTGATACACACAAGGATTTATGGGTCGGATGGTACACTGGATGGGAGCGCAATCTCACGGATGAGGAAGAGCTTTTGAGTTATGATTTTAGGATTTCCGAACCTTCTCTTCAACGGACATCAACATGTACTTGGCATGAAACGGATGGACTACTGGCGCGGATTTTTATCCTCTTTGGCAAGGGATTACTTTACAACCTTTTGTCTTCATATCAGGACACTTTAACACGACGAGGGAAGGCAAAAGCTAGCTACTCTCTACAACAAGGCTGCACGATACACAGCAGTCTTTCATAACAAACAATAATGGAGCCGAATCGCAAAGGATATTCCCTTTGACAAGGATTATTCTCACGCAACAGCATTCGTGCCGGCGAAAAAACTACGGAGGAAGAAACGTGAAACGCAGGTGCTCCCTTTGGCAAGGATGTACTCTCATACACTATCTTCTCCTTTTACATCAACAGAAATGGAAGCAAGGTGGCAAAAAGATGCTCCCTTTGGCAAGTGCGCACTCTTATACACTGTGCTATCATACATAGATGACCATTTTATGGAGGAACGAAGGGAGGGGTTTGAGACTCCGCGGGAAGGATTGTTTTCAACATGCAGTAACGAATGGGTTACTGGCATTGGTCGGTGGTATGCGATGGAGTTTTGGGAATAAGGACACTTGGCAGAAGAACAAAGCTTTCAAGTTGAAAACCTTTTTGGAGTATGGGTGGATGCAGGCTTATAAAAAGGAAAGGTGTGAATCCTGGCGAGTAATAGGAGCTCTGCAGGTATTGGAGGGAGTGTTTTTCCGCTATCGCAGAAGTCAGATATCTCTCTCTGGCTTGGGTTTAGCTTTTACTGGAGTTGCGCTTTCCAGTTGCGATTTGTTACCCTTGGTATGGTGTTAGGGTATTTAGTTTTCTTCAGCAGTCTTGAAAGATAATGTAGGACTGTGATCTTGAGAGTAACCTCATTGTTGAAGCTGTGAATCGCGAGGCCCAAATGAGAATTCCCTCGAGAATTTTAACATGGACTTTTTACCGGTGATATATTGTTTCTCTAGTGATGCTCATATGAATGACATATTATAGTATGCTTGTGATGTACTGAATGATCATGGATATGAAATCGCCAGGGTTGAGGTTTCTCCAATGGCTCTAATATATGAAGGTAGCTTTACTGGCCACCACCCCACCCACCACTATCAGTTCTACGATCTGTCCCAACCAAAATCCGATCTCTCACTTCCTCAACCCACGAAATAATGGTCATCATCGCACTGTAAGAATCCTACACAAGCGGAGAGTGATTATAGGAAAATAATGACCAGCAGGCAATTTTGTTCAAGATAGATCGTAGCCAGGTCGTTCCAAAGCCAACCAAATTGAAAATGAGCCACTTTTCCTGATAGTGGGCTTCTTGCAGGTAACCTCCAGTCTAATTCTAACATTAAGAGATGCTCAGATATGCAACCATCAGACTATGCATCCTTTAAACAATTTTGAGAAAGGTCAACGCCCCTGTAACTAAAGCCTTCATTCCCATCTTAAGAGTTGGTTGTATCACGGGCGCGAACAATGGACTATGATTGATTGGAACATCTTCCATCCTTCCCGTTTCCTTGGCTTTCTTAATGATCTCGGGATCTGTACCACCAAATAGCCAATAACATGAGGGCACTCCTTTCCCGCCCTCTTTATTAGGTGCTTCTGATGCCAAAATCCCGAAATCTTCAGATCCTCCCAAAGGTGCGCAATTTTGAGTATGATTTTCTCCAAACACCTGATCAAAACTATCTGAAAGCTTTTGTGTAACAGATTCATCATTTATCAGGAAAGGAAAATTGCTAGTCGGCTCAAAGAGTGGCTCTCTCGTAGCATTCGAAGCATCGCACTCCGCTTTTACGATTCTCTTGATCGACTTCAAAACTTTTTCCCTTGTTTCTGGGTTAAAGTTCCTCACATTTATCTTCAAGACAGCTTCATCCGCAATGATATTTTCTGTCATTCCCGCAATCACACTGCCTACCGTTATTACAGCCGCATCCCGCGGGTTTACTTCTCTGCTAATGATCCCCTGCAATCGCACAATAATATTGGCGGCCATAAACACGGGGTCAATCGTCATATGAGGCTGTGATGCATGGCCGCCCTTTCCATAGACAGTTACTCGAAAACTATCAGCCGCAGATCCAGCGATTCCTTTTCTTGTGCCTACTTGTCCTGCCGCAACTGGCATTACATGTTGTCCTAAAACCACATCAGGAATGGGACATGCATGTCTTTCCGGGTCGTACAATCCATCATCTATCATAGCCCTTGCTCCCGCGCCTCGCTCCTCATTGGGTTGAAATAGTATCACCAATGTTCCTTGCCATTCGGATTTTGCCTTCCATAACGTTTCTGCAGCGGCTAGCATACATGCTATGTGCATGTCGTGTCCACAAGCATGCATCACGTATTTTTCAATGCCATCTTCGATGTCAACTTCTCTTTTGGTGCTAGCATATGGTAGACCAGTCAATTCCTTGACAGGTAATGCATCTATGTCAGCACGAAGGAGAACTGTAGGTCCAGAGTAGTTCTTCAGAATTCCGATCAAACCTCTGCCACCAATGTCGGTACGGACATCAAAGCCTTCAAGAATTTCGAGGAACGTGGCTGCCGTTCTAGCAGCCAGATCTTCTTGAAGTGACAATCCTGGGTTTTGGTGGAGATGTTTGTAGATAGCTTCATAGCGGGAGAGGTCCGGTGTATACTTTTGGAGAAGGGCTGGAATATCCATGGCTGCTTTTTTATCTTAGAATTCGAACACCACTGGTCAAACAGTTTAATTGCACGATCCAACTAAAGATCTAAAAAGATTCTGAATGGATCTAGTGATTTAGTTGCTGTTGCGAAAAGTATAAAGGTGGGTTGACCTAAGTAGGAAGCTTATTCGAGGTGGGGAAATTTGTTGATAAGCAAAACATTCCGTCGGGAAGTGCCGGGTCTTGATGAATCCAGGAAACATGATTGGAAGGAGTTTTCTCGTGCTCCTTCTTTCCCGTATATCAGAGATACGGATAACCTTATTATTCCATCCTCCCTACATTAAAAAAAATATCAAGGACTAGGCGTCGAGCTCTTCAGAAAGATAGTGCAAAATGTTGCACATGCTGTACATGTCAAAACCTGTAAGCGAACGATTATCACCATGATTCGTTTGTGAAGGAATACAAAGTATATTCGCTAACTGATGTGAATAGGTTTTTATTCGTCGTATACATCCCAACGTATGACTGTGCTGACTATCATCACCGCCTCTCACACATTGTACGAAAGTGTCTACTTGTGATTCAATCCTCCTGCAAGTAACAAACTTTGACCGGTGGCATATCCAGTCTTGGCAAACATCATAACTGCATTCGAACATTCTTCCGGAGTGCCCAACCGATGCAGTGGAATCGTGTCAAGTAATCCAGGAGCAACATCGGCATTTGGGATCATGCCTGTATTGCCAATCATCGCTGGAGCAACATCATTAACCGTGATTTTATACTCGGCAAGATGAAGTGATAGATTCTTCATCATCGACGTGAGGCCACCTTTCGATGCAGCATAATCTAAGCACGTGTCAGTTGACGACTCAGAGGAAGGTTAAGAAGGAGGTCGTACGACAGCCATTGATCCCAGCTCCATAGGCAGCTATACTTGAGATGAATATAATTCTCCCCCACTTCTGTGTCTTCATCCCTTCCACAACACCTTTAACCAACAAGAACGACGCTCTCAAGTTGATATTGAGCGTATATTCGAATTCCTCTAAAGGAATATCAGATATATCAACTATTCTCTTACCATATCCTGCATTTGATACTAAGATATCTACATTCCGTCCATCATGATCACGTTTAATTTCTTGAAAGAGACCAGATATCTGCTCCGGGGACCCCATATCGACTTGATGAATAGAGATGCGAAGATCTTTCCCAGAAGATGTTTGACGTAATTCATTCAGGAGGTTATCAATTGCGTCTTTGGAGGTAGAATATGTGAGTGCGAGGTGAACGCCTTCTGCTGCAAATGCACGAGCACAAGCTGATCCTATTCTATTGTCTTTGTTATTGGTGTTTCGAGAGTTGGGAGGGTATTTTTTTACCCTCCAGAAGCACCTGTGATCAGGGCAAGCCGATCTACCAGATTGTTATCAGCCATTTTGTTTCGTGAATGTGTTGATGTGCAAGAAAGCTTATTGCGTGGAGTCTGGTCGGTATGATATTTTGCGCTCAATCGATATGATACAAGAAGTAGCCTGCCCCGCATAGTGCGGAGCTTTTGATGATGACGGCATTAGCTTAACGGCACGGCTACTGCCGTGTGGATCTGCGGAGAAGATCACGGGACATCACGTGGTTAGAGGCAGACATAAAACGAACATATTGGAATCATAGTGGTTTAAGAAGAGGGGAAGATGGGAAACAGAGACGAATACAGAACCTCGAGGTGCTAAGCTTATGTGGGCCCTTGGATTTCTACCTGACTGAGACTAGAGGAGGAAGATGGGATATTTACTAGGCCATTAATTACACAGATAGCACTCCAACTTTCATAGATCTTCTTGACCTTAATGGACAGAGTTATAGTGTGAATTCTTCCATATCAGCAAACGCTGAGTAAATTGAGTAGCTCGAAATGACAGTTCTCCAGCAAATGAAGCGCATCTGGTGCACGCCTGTGAAAAACAATTCGATATACGGAGTAGTGATCGTCTAAATCTGAGCCTGCATTGCATGTATGTGGCTAAAGAACCATGCTTTCATTGTAAACACAGTAAGACCTGAGGACGAAAAGATGACAGAGTTAGGTAATGGTACCATGTTCGAATTTCATTCATGATTGAATGATGGTTTGGAACCCATTCATAACAGTTTGTGATCCTTCATATCCTAGCATGCATACTACTCCTCGCACCACCTGGAGAGATAACTTTGTTCAAAAAGCGTAAGAAGTAAAAAGATTTGAATCAAGATGGGCCAACCATGTCCCATCTCTTCCTTCCACTTCTTTCCCCTATCGCAATCCAACGGCTGCTAGCCATCCGGGCTCAAAGTACTGGAATAGCCCCACTCCACAATGGTCCTCAAGTCTTCCAAGTACTTCCTCTTATCCGTCATCGGGTCACCACAGATGAGTGTGATGGTACAGGAAAAGCCGCCGTGGAAGTCATCGCAACAGAACGGGCAAATAAGTCATTTTCGACATTTATGATAGTAGAAGTACAGACATTGATTGCTGCAACGCCTCTAATGAAGGCAGCCTTAAAATATTTGCCAAGACTGCCTTTCTCGCGTCCTTGCGTGAGGCCACCTGATTCAGAAAGACAATAGCATTAATAATTTGAAGCAAGAGATGAGCGATGACAAAGGTAAGAAAAGTGTGAACTACTTTGAAAATTTAGTTCAATGGGGTTGGAAGCGTCGATAAAAATGAAATGATGGAAATCCAAAGCTTGGGTTACTTAGTAATCAGCTAACCGAGCCACCACCAGCCCCACTCAAGCCACTCAAGCCACTCAAGCCACTCAAGCCACTCAAGCCACTCAAGCCACTGAAATGTTCACTAGTTTCAAGTTCTTGAAGATCATGGAACCAGGTACCTTCCTTTTAATTTCCAATACAGTATGTAGTAATAAAGTACCTCGTAACTGGTGATCAACCTAAAAGCAATTGGTAGAATATCAAGATGCATGTTTTCCCTGGCCTCTCTTTTGGGGGTTTACCCAGTAGCACTTCATTATCTTTGTGCTGTCACTGCTGTACCACTTCTTATAAGTACAAGATGTAGTTTAATATCTACCGAGGTAGCTAACAAAGATAAGCTTGAAAGGTAAAAGGTAATGAAATGTTATGGCAACGGAAACGGAAGCGGTCATGATGACATACTCCGATCCGTACAGTCTTTCTCTTTAATTAGACGGCTCAACTCTCTAGTCCAAAAAGGTCCTAAAAGATTTTCCCTTCTTCTCTTCCGAAATGATTGTCTGTCGATATGAATAACATTGGGGTAGACTTATTAACTATATATCTTACCTATCAGGTCCTACTTGTACACATTGTCGAATCATAATGTAAAACAAAGCCCATCATTAAACATTTATTACATAAAACCATAAAACTACACGAGCATCAATTTCCAAAGCACAAGTCATATCAAACAAACCCACAGTCAGAGATTAAGAAGTCTCGGAAGCTTGGGAAAGGAAAAGGAAAAGGTTGAAAATACTTTTGTACATTCCGAGGCTCATAAATGATAAAACAATAATCTATCAAGTTCTCGTTGGGGAAACCTTTGCTGAAAGAAACGTAGCGGTACAGAAAGAAGTAGTTCATAAACTCCAAACATCATCATCATACATTCCATACATTCCACACATTCCACTCCTTCCATTGTTCTTGGACTTACTTCTTTCACCCCCCTCTTTACCTACTCAAAATTAGACAATGTCCGGATATAATCATCCAACTCAAGGACCCTATCATGAAGTAGTTTCATCCATCGCACCTCTGAATGGTACTGTTTCTCCTCAAATCACCGGCTCAATCAGTCATAATTCGGCTTATATCTCTCCACAAATAACTGGCATCATCAACACTTCCACTTCAAATATTCAACAACCTCATCCTGATTTACCTCCACAATCACAACAATTTCAAGAAAAATTCAAACCAGAAGCTTATCAAGGGATCGAAGTCGTCGCTCATAATCAAAACACCATGGCATCGCAAGAGATTCCACCTCAACAAGAGGGTTTCACGAATGAGAAGTTTCAACATCCACCACCACCTCCTCCTCCTCCTCCTCAAGATCAATACCAAGCTCCACCGGGTCAAGAACAATATCCTCCTCAAGGACAATACGTACCTCAAGCTCCACCCCAAGCAAATATCAACCAGGGAAAAAATAACTATGCAACTGCTATGCCTATCCGGTCCCTTCAAACTGGTCCTGCACCCGTGGACTGTCCTATTTGCGGCGTAAGAGAAGTAACTTCGGTTGAACATCACAGTGGAATGACTACACAGTATGCATCTCTAATTCTATCTGTACTTTATCCATACAAGATACACTAACCCATCTTAGTCTCATCGCCATCCTCTGTTGTGCAGTTACCTGTCTGGGATGCATACCCTACCTTGTGTCTGGCCTCAAAGACGTCGAACATAAATGCGGTCACTGTGGTGCATTATTGGCGGTCTGGCACAGGAGTGGTAGATTAGACGTTGCGGTACCTAATGTTTAAACAATTCTCGATATTTTCTATTTCATTTTTTTCTTTTTCTTTTTCTGAAAGGCTGTATTACTTGTACTTTTAAACTATTCATGGGCCGAGGAAGGGGATTATTGCAAAAAGGCGATGGATGGAACGGCACATCTTTCACTAATAGTGTATATTTGAGTGGGATTTTTTGGGTGGTTTTTCGATGGATTTTCAATGTGGGATGTAGGATGTGAAATGATACCCTTCTTTTTCTCTTGTCTTGCCTTTTTTCTCTTCTTGCTATTTCACATACTTAAGCATATCCGGAATTTAAATACTATGAGCTTAGGTATTTCATGATGCTTTCTAATATCTGGACTTCAGTTTGAAATCGGACATAAGAATATCTTTGACGTTTATGGTCTATTGTGATCCACATTTCATGTAACTAATCTTAGTGTTTGTTTTTCTCCAAATTCCATAGTATGCTCACCAGTGCAAAGTAATCCCGTATCTCCCACCACCGTCGTATGATAGTCCCAATAATTGATTTTCCATTCCGCATTTCCATGATCTTCTTCCTTTCTGTTCCAAATCCGCATCCAGTGAAAACCACACATACTTCTCATGAGATTTGTATTGAAGTTGAAGAATTACATACATCAATATCCCTTACAGGCAGCAAGCACGCACCGGGCAGGTAGCTTTCCAGTAAGCGCAGCACGCTTTGCATCAAATCCATTATCTCAAGAAACCAAAATACAAAGCATCCTTAACAAGCTAAGCACACTCCCTAATAGATCCATCTCGACACAAATTCCTCCTTGCGTTGCCAAAATACTTTCTATCATGTCTTACTGGTCGTGTTACTTGTACAGCCGTGCTAGCCATTCCAACCCCAAAAATTTTACTCCATGACAAAATTATCAGATCTCTCCTCCTCCCTCTTTCATTTTCCTTCTAAAGTCCTCCTTGCAGTTAAGATGTATTTTATTTCGTCTGATCTCAAAGCACGCTTTGCCCTTCCTCTTTTAAAAGGTTACGCATTATATGTGGTAAACATTCGAAATTCATCGGAATCAAGTCATCCTACCCTACTCTGAGTTATAAGAAAGACATCAATCCACATTCATAAACCTTCATTCTCTACCTCACATCTCTCCATGAGTCTGGGTCGTGACTAACTACGACCGATAAATCGTCGTTCACTTTCATATTCACCAAATATCACGAAATGCTCTAATAAATGGAAAAAGCTAAAATCATAAATTTAGAGAACTTAAGGCGCTACACAGTCAGCCAAACTCAGGAACATCATGAGATACTATTTTAATATTGCTAAAGTAGGGACTCGATAACTGAAGGCCAGTAGCATCGATGACAAACAGCAAATGAACAGTCCATTCATGCATCGTTTATTATTCCTCAAATCTTGCTAGTTCATAGGACTCATGATATAATGGAAGCAAAATATGAAAATATGAGATGTGTATTGACTGTTTCGTAACGTAAATGTAAGATTGTATCATGAATCATGTTCAACAATGACAGATACCTACTTCATGCCTCTATGATACCCTGTTACAATATCAAAGTGGTATTTATGCGGATACCATTATATCTCTTCCCCCAATGAATTTTCAACCTTGAATCTTTATCATTACTCGAGTACAAGAGCTATTGGTGGGGATATCGAAATAGTTCATTTCATGGAAACGAGAGCCCGGGTAATTCTGTCACTCCATGCGTTCGTCCCATCGCTAGGAAGCAACCACTACCAGATCCTTCTCGTGGACCAATACATTTCATGGATGAAATCTACAAGTAGAGTAAAGATCAAGCCTATTTGATGTTCTTTATCAAGTTCCATTGAGCCGTGTGGTAGTTCAGATGAACAGCAATTAGCCGATCAAAATCGAGGGTGGGGTGGAACCGCGGCCACCATTAAGATGCCTGGTCATTCTTCTATGCGTTGTTGCGCAGGAGTAAAGATGCACGACTTGGTTCATGAACGATACGTGTATAAATTTCATACGATATGAAAAAATTGGTAGGGTAAATCCATCATGTAGCCATAGAAATAAAGATAGAGGTTCAATCGCTTCGGTTTCAAACTTTTGAAATCCGGGCAATCAACTACTTTTGCAAACCATGAATTCCTAAGGGGTTACTCAACAAGCGCAGCAGTTGCTCTCTCCTAAACGATCAAACCGGCCTCTTTGGATCAATCCCACGAATCATTTGTATTTCCCCAAGATCTTTCATTAAATCAAGATGTGTGTAGAGCAAGAAGTTCGTTGTACTGGCTGCAACGAATCCAGCACTAGCGTTTACATCTGTTCGAGGCTCAAGCGATGGCAGAGAAGTCATAAGAAGATAATCAGCCACCGACGATGTGGAGATTTCAGTATATCTCTGCCAAGGAAGCAAAGTAGTCTTGCTCACATGGATTGTCCCATTGTAAGTGAAACTTTTCAAACTGCCTAATTGGATTGAGGTGATGGCTTTGGAGTAGCAATACTGTTGCTACCAAGACTCATAGGGAGACAATGCTGACTTTGAGATTTTGCTAGCGACCTGAACAAGAGTATGCCGATTATCATAATGAGGAAGCTTTCAGGTATGATTACGCTCCTCGATGTCCTAGTCCCATACAGACATATCCGACATATCCGCCATACTCGAGGCCATATCCGTACTATCCTTCATGGTGTGTATGAAAAAGAGGAGGTTGTGGAAAATACCGTTCTGCTTTTTCCGACGGGCGAAGACAGTAATACCTTGGCCTTGAGGATGTTTTCGTGAAAAAAAGAAACACGACATTGGGCGCTGGCGATGTGGGAATGATCTCATCGAATTCTGGCCTCATTTTTAGAGCTGGCTCTCTTCAATGATAGACAGGATATGCGACATGGTAAAAATGGGTGGAATTGGTGGAATTGGTGGAATTGGTGGAATTTGTGTTGCGCATTAAGTTATTGGTTGATACCCAAATGATCTGTACTTTTCTTTTTCTGAAAAGTTATAATGGTCGTGGTGATTGAAAGATAATGAGGATTAATTAGAAGTGGTGATGGGGTGATGGGATAAGGTTTAATGGGGCAATGTAGTGTTCGGTTAGTGGTGGCTAGTACTCGGGAGGCCTGTAGTGTGGCCTTTGGAAGCACCGAGAGGCGGATCAAAACCTTCTGGAAATCAATTAAATGGCCATTCAAAGGTTGACAATAAAAAGATAAACACACATCTATAAGAAACACAATGTCTTGGGTGCTCATTTTGAAATCTTATTTACGAGTATATTAATTATTAATAGCTAATTCATCTGATTTGAAATACAATGTAAATATATGGCCTTGTCTCTGCTGTTCTAACCACACCGGTGAGCCCAAGCGTGGAATTAGGACAGTTTTAAGCCAGATCATAACATACAAAACTATTCCTTCCAACTTTTTTTCTGCTTTTATTTTCTCCAAAAAAATAAATAAATAAATAAATACAAGATAAAACGATACATACAAATAATTTCCATCACCTCTTGTTCTAATCATTTGTGCTAGTCACCATTTTCCAACTTCAATTTTGGGGCTCCAGAAGTTATCCGCAGTTTTTGTGAATTCCTATTCTCGTCAAGCTCACATGCCTTCTTCCATAAATAAGCATCGGTGATGCCACTGCGATGCCTAAGAGGTTGTTGGCTGGGCTTCCCTTCCAGCAGTCATTCGATCACCATCTTCAAATCAAGATGCTCCATGTTGCTCCTTTTCACATTATGTCTGGCTCTAGTCAATGCCATGACACCGGCGCGCATTGCGGAGTTGCGGAAGGAAACAGTTGATATGTTTTATCATGGATTTGACAATTATATGGATATTGCATTCCCGGAAGATGAGGTTCGACCATTGCTCAAAGTACCAAAGATCTGTAGCTGATCTTTTTTTCTAGCTGAGGCCGGTATCCTGTACACCCCTCACTCGAGACGCCCAAAACCCTCGACATTTCGAACTAAACGATGCACTCGGAAACTATTCTCTCACTTTAATCGACAGTCTCTCGACTCTCGCGATTTTGGCATCCGCCCCTCCAGATGAGGAAGAAACCGCCACAACAGCACTTCTGGATTTCCAGCATGGGGTAGCTTCCCTAGTATTACAATATGGCGATGGGACAAGTGGAGAATCCGGCAAAGGCCTACGTGCTCGAGGTTTTGATCTGGACAGTAAGGTCCAAATATTTGAGACGGTCATCAGAGGTGTGGGCGGGCTATTGAGTGCTCATGAATTCGCCGCTGGAATTTTGCCAATAAATGGATACAAACCACAAGCTAGCAAAAACAAGTCAGAGAGTAACTCAAAGACGCACCTACCTGCAATTTTGTGGTCGAATGGTTTTGAATATGATGGACAACTTTTGCGCCTAGCTCTGGACTTGGCTGAGCGACTCCTGCCCGCTTTTTACACTGCGACGGGTATGCCGTATCCAAGGGTCAATTTACGACATGGGATACCATTTTATGTGAATTCGCCCTTACATGAAGGGTCTGATCCTGGTGACTTTATGGAGAGAGGCGTGCCGGAGATTACTGAAACATGTAGCGCGGGAGCAGGTAGTTTGGTCTTGGAGTTTACTACTTTGAGCCGCCTCACTGGAGATCCAAGATTCGAGCAACTGGCGAAGCGAGCGTTTTGGGCGGTATGGAATAGGCGAAGTAACATTGGACTCATTGGAGCAGGTATTGATGCAGAAAATGGTCAATGGATTGGGTCATATGCCGGAATAGGTGCCGGGACTGACAGTTTCTTCGAATACGCATTCAAGACCTACGTCCTGCTCTCCGGACATGGCACTCCCAATATAACGACACATAGACATCAAAAGCATGATTCGTGGTTGGATCCGAATACAATCTATAACGAACTGAGTGTAGAAGAAAATTCACCAGAAGCTTTTCTTGCGGTGTGGTACGAAGCTCATGCAGCAATCAGAAGACATCTATATAGTCCTACCCACCACCCACATTACGTTAATGTTCACCTCGTTACAGGCTCACCTCAGGCATTCTGGATTGATAGTCTTGGAGCTTATTATCCTGGGTTACTGGCGCTAGCTGGTGAGGTTGAGGAAGCGGTCGAAACTAGTCTCCTGTACACCGCATTGTGGACGAGGTACGCAGCTCTTCCTGAAAGATGGTCAGTACGCGACGGACATATAGAAGGAGGACTGGGTTGGTGGCCTGGGCGTCCTGAGTTCATCGAATCAAATTACCACCTTTATCGGGCGACGAGAGATCCCTGGTATCTTCATGTCGGTGAGATGGTTTTGGAAGATATTAAACGAAGATGTTGGGCAACATGCGGTTGGTCAGGTTTACAAGATGTTCGTACCGGAGAAAAGAGTGATCGAATGGAAAGCTTTTTCCTTGGAGAAACAGCCAAATATCTCTATCTTCTTTTTGATCCTGATCACCCGATGAACGACCTTGATGCTGCTTACGTCTTCACAACCGAGGGACACCCTCTTGTCCTACCTCGAACGGACTCCGGACCTCCCGTTGCATCTCGTGTGCCTATTGCTAAAAAAGCGGTACAATCAAATGTGGCTCTTCGAGATACTTGCCCTGTACCGCCACCACCATTGCCCTTTACCGTCTCCTCTACAGCTGCTAGGACGGATGTATTCCATGCATCAAGTCTTATAGGTTTACACATGATCCCCAATCACCACGCCACAATAGACAATGAGAATATCAAGGTCAACAATCATACATACTTCCCATGGACTTTGCCAGCCTCAATGATGCCAAGTAATGGTACCTGCGATCGTCTTCCGATTAGTACTACTTTTACGATTGAATTTCCTAACAATAACCCTTTGAGCACCCAGTCAGTCAAAAATGGTTTTAACATTGTCTTTAATATTCCTCAAAGTCTTGACCGTACAATGGATGGTAGTATATTGGTCAAGAGCTTGTCTGGTCTGAAGATGGGCATGATACATGAAGGCCAATCACGTTCTTCTGGAGTCAATCAGCACGCGTCGGAATCGTGGAGAGTAGGCAGTATTTCGAACATACCTCTGGGAAGAGATGAACAGGTACTAATACCACGAGATGTGATAGGGGACCTGTCAGATCCTTCATTCTCACGCATAAGGAACCCAGTCATGCTTGACATAGTCATACAGCTTGAGCAGGTTCATGATCAAAATCAAAACATTTCTGAAAGTGTCGAAGAATACTTCGAGGAAGATCAGCTATACGAAGATACCCCGAACATTGCCTTGGAAGAATCAATTAGCAACGCAGGGTTAGCAGAATACAGAACCTTGCTCAATTCTCTCCTCCAACAAGTAACATCTGCTCTTCGCGATCCAGCCGCTACTCTACTTCCACAGCCACAAGCTCCTCCCGCTTATACCTACGTCACCCTTCCGGCTGTTTTACCCACAGGCAAAGGTGCTCATCTCCTTATAGATGCACCGGAAGCCCCAGATCTTATGTCCGCCAAGACATCTTCCGCCACTCTTTCTTTCACGAGTATCTTCTTCGCTGATGAAGCTTGTAACGGGAAGCTCCCGGACGAAGCAGTCAAGCAGAATCATGTTATAATTATGAAACGTGGCGGTTGTACTTTTTCGGAGAAGCTATCCAATATCCCCAGCTACACACCCACATCTAAGGGCCTCCAGTTAGTCATCGTGGTTTCGGACGATAAGGATGATGTAGAACCTGACGAGGAGAATATGGAAGGTCAAAGAGGCACAACGAGAGGAGAGCACAATCTGATTAGACCATTGTTGGAACAACCACAACTAACTCCGAGCGGTCTTTTGAGACATCATCAGGTCAGCATGGTAATGGTTGGAGGAGGTGATGAAGCCATCGAGGCTTTAATGAAAGCCAAGAGTATTGGTATTAGACGAAGATACCATGTAGAAAGCCAAGGACTATTGGTTGGCAATATTTTTGTAGTTTGATTCACATGATATGGAAAATGTATCATAAATTCATCATGAGATTTGGCGTTAGGATATGATAATGGGCTGGGTTTGGCCGGTGTATCGAAGGGGGGAAAAACAAACAAGAACAACACCTTATAGCTTTTAGGTGTCTGTTTCATGTTCACGATATGAGTAAGAAGTGACAGATGATGGGCTTGTTGTAAATGTCATGAATACTTAAGTTGTATATAAGCACGATTACATATGCGTTTTCTTCAACAGTGGTGTTCCTATATTTCAAAGGTTTCTCCTGATGTTCGGTGACCGCACTTTCATGTATGCATTCAAGTTTTCAAGTTCATAGGGAAATATATGACGATGCCCAAACTCTTCAGAAGGACAAAGTCAATGAATTGTGGTGAACATTAATTATACTTGCATGTCTATTTTGCTCAGCAAAGAAAAAAAACACTACACAAATTTTCTATTCTCTATTAATAGGCAAAATCTAGACAAGTTATTCCACGGGTACCCTTGGGCCTTGCGCAAAAAAAAAAGTCTAGCCATGAGATGCAAGGCAATTTTGAGGGTAGGAGGTAATTAATTAGTAATTAGTATCCAAAGAACCTTCTCTTCTAGATGACCTACCTACCTAATATCTGCGGAAAAGGCTCGCTCGCTAAGCTCATGGATATTTGAAGATATCCCTTAAGATTAATAATACCAGTGTAGAGAAAAGACAGGAAAACTGATTGTGGAGGTCAAGAACGAAGTGGTTCACCTGTTACTTCTTAAATTACTTCAATGCTATCTTGATGACTGTGATTGAAGATTTCTAGATGATACAATCAAAGATTGAGAAAATGGTTATTTGTGATATTTAATCTTACATCAGAAGGATAAACGACAACAAGATGGGTTAAGATCCCTCAAAATGAGATTACATGGCTAGGAAAATGAAAAGTTATCTTGGAGCAATGGAGTAGACAGACACCTGTTCTGATTGTATTATTCTTGTGTATCAGCCCTAAAATTTGCTTCCTGAAGAAGAAACCTCTTTGCCGAGAATAGGTAGATAGGTACGTACATACAGCTAAGGTATGAAAGGTTTCAATGTTCGAACTCATGCTGGAGAATTCAAGTAACATCGATGGTCGAAGAAAATATAACCTTCTAATCTTGGAGCGATGATTTGGTTTTACAAGTGGTAATAATTAGGCTATTTCACCGTTCAATTTTATTTTGAACGTTGAAAGTATTCGCTTCATTAATTGAGGAAATATGCATTCTCTCCTCTCCAACTCCAGAGCTTGATATCTAACACAGCTCTATTATCATATCAGAGATTCACCCCCGATTCCATGATACACAAATTACCTGTACAATGCCAAACCCACGAAATGCCAAATCGAACAATTGCGACGGCCTTTCTTAAACGCCCCCTAAATGTTTGACATCAAACGCAGAAATACTAAGAATGCCAGGAGAACGCCATTGCTACTGGGCCAGTCTCGCAGCCTTTGAACAATAAATAAAACTCTTATCAATTCCTCATCAAATTAGCGAACACTGTAATCTTTTCTATCTCGACATCAGGTCCACCAGCAGGCTTTACAGTACCCTTAGGAAGAGCCGCAATCAATTCAACTTCAATTTTATTCACACCAGGAAGAAGACGAGCTTCGAATAGAGGCTGTCGAGGATCCACTCCATGATTGGGTATGAGTGGTATAGCATGCAATCTAGTTACTCCAGATGTGACAAATATCTTGTACTGACGCTCGAGCAAAGCCTGAGAAATTGTTGGCTTGATTTGAAGGTAGTAGTGCGTCGAAGGGAGGTTGATCGTGATAGATTGTTGCGTCAATGTGGCAGACGGGGGTAGATCCATATGAAAATGACGAGAGACATTGAGGCGTGGATGAGTTGCAATGCTCAAGTTTGTGATCATAGCATGAGATGCATCTAGGTTTTGTAAGTTTTTTATCTGGGCACAAAGTAGGTCGTTACTCACCTTTTCCTGGTGCTCTGAATTTGGATTCCAAGCCTAGATTTGCGGGCTGATGGTTGAACGACTGTGCATAACCACCCTGATTATATGAATTATGATTAGACGCATTGGGTGTATGTGGTGGAAGCATGTTACTTGGAGTGGGAGTCGGCGTTGAGACAGTCTGGCTGATTGACTGTATTGGTGCAGCAGGCGACTTGCGTAGGGCTTCCTCACTTTTTACCGGTACAGAATTTGAAAGGGTAGGAGATGCTGCAGAATTTGACATGCTCCTAGCTCTCTCTAACTGGCCCAAATTTGGTGCAGGTGTCGCAGTGGAGTGCGAACCACCAAACGGATTTCTACGCGTTTCGCTGTTGGAGGAGGTTGCAGAGTTCACAGTCCCGTTAGAACCATTGGTTAATGGAGCTGGCGAGTCCGCTGCTCTAGGTACTCCGACTCTCAGGGTTATTTTTGGACTGGGTTCAGGAGCCTTAACATTAATCTTTATCTTGGGGATCACAGGCTCAGGTACAGCCTTCTTAGCTTCTTCCAAAGACTTCTTGAAAAAGGTCTGGAAAAAATGTTAATAAAGAGGTGATTAATGAGAAGTCAATTACATACCTCAAGGTCCTTTGCTAGATTAAAGATTTCACTGCCATCTTCATTGTAGTGATATGCATTCTTCCAAATCAAACTTGCATCTTCTTCAAGCGCAGCCCACGACTTGAAATCGCTAACACCCGTGGCATGCTTTCCTCCATGTGTTCCTTTGACCCGTTTTTGCAGATCCTTCAGACAGTGTGGGTTTGGAATTACATGATAATAATCTTTCAAACTGCGGGGTGGCAATGCTACGAAAGGCTCAAATTCAAAGAATCCATCCCTATTTCCACGTTAGCTTAATTGAATAATGTAGGCCGCAGTACTTACGCAGGGTCTTCTTTGTGTGAAAGGACGTCAGCTAGAATCTTCTCTTGTGCTTGTTGGAAAGTAAGTCCCACAAAGCTGACACCAGCATATTGAGAATCGGATATAGCAGGAGTAGTACTCTTGCGTGGTGCTCCGGGATTCTTTGGAGGCCGACCTCTTCGCTTTGCGACTGGAAGTGGTTCAGTCTTGATTTCCTCCCCCAGGTCTTCGGGTTCTCCCTCTGCATCCGCATCGCTATCTTCTTGCTCGACAGGTATAGGTGCAGGCTCGGTTGGCTTGGGCTCGATTGGTTTAGATACGACTGACTCGACAGGTGCAATTGGCGTAGGCTCAAGCTTTAGACCCGGATTTGTCTTATACTCTGGATTATTGTCAGTCATAAATTTGACCACTGCCTTTCGTATGCGCTCAGCATCACGATGAATTATAGATTCTCGTTCGTTGTAATCCTTGGCATTTTTTACTAAGCGTTTGAAGAAGCTCTCAAGCTCAGATAAAGTAGCAAAGTCATGATTGTCCAACTTTTCTTGAATAGTATCGAAGGCGATTGGCATCTTCGTCACCGCATAGTATGCAGCGAATTCTTTCCTATCGGGGAGGGTGAGGAAATTGGTTGCGAATGGTCGGCCCCTGTAGAGAGATATCGCTGTTAGCAGGCTGCAATGCAGATGGAGGAAGATACATGAATTCCATATACGGGGCGAGGGGTCAAAAAGGCTTGCGAATTTCAAATGTGCGTACTGTGGAATCCCTCGGTCGCATGCGCGATTGACGAAATAGCAGGCCCGTCGCGAAGAGCAATCATTTGGAGGTAGGTGAACTCACTGTTTATCCAGACCCGATCTCAGTTGGTTCAAAAGTATCAATCCATAATAAGTTGTGGTTTCTGGTGTCTGACCTTGGCTTAGATCACCATTCTATTCAATGTCAGCCCTCGATTTCTCGAACGTTTTGGCATTTCATAAAGCATGATGTAAATGAAGGGTAAGAGGAGTGGTTGTGCGCCGGTTCACTTCCCTGCCACCAATGGAGACAAAAGCTGGTCGATAGGTAGGCAAGTGTTTATTTTATTTAAACCCCACGAACAATATCAATGCACCAAACTTTGTATCTTTATCTTTATCATAAGCAAAAACAAAATAGGCGCAAACTTACAACAGGAAGCTTTCTTCTCTTCGCAGCGCGGTCCGCATCATCTTGATCCGCAGTACTTCCACCATTAACCTTCCTCTTGGGGTCCATTCTTATATCTTATTATCGTTTTGTATCGTGTATCGTACTGTATCGTACCGTACTGTCTTGGATTGCGAGACTCAGTACCTTTTCGACGTGGTGTACTTGATCCAGAGTCTGGGAGTTATTGCGCAATTCCAATTGATAATGCGGACGCGTCAAAGCCGATATGCGCGTCTGAAGCTTTTACAAACTTCGAAGTACTGATGGAGATGGAGATATGCAGGGGTTATGATCTTTTTGGTTGGTTGCTAGGAAATTCCAGTCCCAATACGATGGATATTATACGAATATCATGTATCATAAAGAATTGAAAGAATCCGTTTAGTATTTATTATTATTGCTCGAGAAGTCCTAAGGAAAGTTGCGATACGCATTTGTATTTGTATTCTCAACTCAACTCAACCAAATTTATTCGTTCAGAAGTTCCAACACTGAATGAATTGGAAGGGCAGATGGCTGTCACATGATCAATAGGGCGCTTTTTGCCTCAGGTATCACAATGGATCTGGGACTGCAAGGCTACAAATGCAAGGCTGAACTCGATTGGAAGGCTGTACAGAGCAGGTGCTTCACCGGGTAAAATGGCTTTGACAAGGCTGGATTGGACTGACTGGAACTGGACTCCACTTGCCCAAACAGTAAAAAGTTGCTCAACTCAATTGTTTACACTTCCCCAATTCCGCTTGGCTGCTATCGTAGGTACCTCGACTTTCGCAAACAAATCAAACCAGATTCACATCACAACACATAAAATCATTTGCAGTTATCTACCATTTGCTTGAGGAGAAGTCCTGTCGTCGTTCAATTACAATCACAATTACAATTACAATCACATTTCCATTTCTCCATTTGTTTTTGGCACCGAGTTTCTACACCGCAAAAAGAAGCAAATCGAACTCAATCTACCGCTTGACGCCTTCCATATCGACCATTGCATACATTTGCGCCGGCGCCATTCTTCTAACAGCCCTCGGTTCTAGTAATCTCAGATTTCACATAAAATCGAACAATAAAGCGACCTCGATTTATTAAATCATCCTCCGAACCATTTTCTGTCGCGTTATTGCCCCACTCATACGTCGACGCTTCCAAACACAACACGCGCGACCGCGTTAAGTCGTAGAATTCAGAATACAATGGCGGACATAGATTATAGTAGGAGAAACAAGTACGCGAGACCACTCTCGGAAGCCGAAAAGGAACGTTTAGATGAGTTTATCGATGCGATACATTATTCAGCAAGGTCAGTACAAATAATGGCACATAACATGCGCCTTAGTTCCCATCGCGCATACACTTACCTCTTCGTTCTTCGTACAGATACTCCGACGATCATTACGAGTACCGACATGTCCAGCTACCAAAAGCCATGCTGAAAGTCATTCCAAAGGAATACCATGATCCGCAAACTGGTACCTTGAAGCTACTGTGGGAGGAAGAATGGAGGGCTCTGGGAATAACACAAGTATGCAGAAGACAATCGAACTCGGACTCGACAGAACTAATCAAGTGTAAATAGAGTCTTGGCTGGGAGCATTACGAGGTACATGAGCCAGAACCACACATTCTCCTCTTCAAGTACGTTATGGGATATCACCAAACTCTTTCTAAACGCTAACGAGTTCACCTAGGAGATCGATTAATTATCAACCACCAACTCAGCAGCAATAGATATGTCGTGTGTTTTTTTAAACTCGGTTTCCACGAGTCTTTGATCCGGCATAACACCTTACACAAGAGGACATATGCTCTAACGATGTTACGTCTTATGTCTCCTAGGTTCCGCTTTATGGTATTCGATTATTAGTTTGATGTATTAGATCAGGATTAACTCACATCATCTCCACTACTATATACTGGTCCTACTTCATCTTGGGAATTAACGATAACGAGGCTTTTCAGGGCTGGTTGCGATGGATTTAGAAACTGTAGAAAGGGCAGAAGAAAGAAGCCAATCGGCGATGATGAAGGTACGACGCATGGCAGGCTCAGCATAAGTATAAGCGGATGAGAGGGCGTTTCAAGGCCACAACGGGGGGTGACTGTCCTCAGATTAATGTCCTCATCGGAAGGCGAGGTTTACCAGAAAAAAAAAAGAATAAATCGTATTTACATCTCTGTTCTATTCCTGTGTGATTATTTTGATATTGCGTCTTTCGATGCGGGTAAGTAGTCGTATGGTTTTCGATGTTGATCACGCTTATTGGAAGTCTTTAGCTGAGATGTTCCTGGATATGAAGTGATTGATTCTCACGCGACCATCTTGATTTGAATTCCCTACCGGATCCTTTCGAAAGATTAGGTGAAGGTAACGGTGAGGTTGGTGCATTTAGTACTCGTACCAGTACTACAATCTATTCCTATGTACGGTGTATAGATCAAATCAGGAGAACATTGGGCCTATTAATAGCTGCCATCAACAAAGCCAGCATCAGGACTTAGCCCGGGCCGTTGAATGTTTCATTAGATGTTCCATAAGAATGTTCCATGACCGTTTCTAGTGGCCTTGGTTGTGGCATAGTGGCATTAATTCCAGGTCCCAAACAAATGATGACAATCGGACCACTCAAATCACTCTATGTCACTCATATCACTCGAACCACTCATCTAAAATGGACAGATCGTATGCTTTCAAATCAACAACATCGACCTGTGTATAATAATTACCTAGTAAACCTAAATGTATTCTTCTCAATTCTTTCTCAATTCTTTCACTTTGATTCTTTGATTGGTCATCTAGTACCGGTAGGCTCTACATCGGAATTGATCATTGTTCTTCCATCTTGTAGAAACTATATTTATCCCGACCTTCCTTTCACAGTTACAAGAATCAAACAAAATAGGGTCTCAATACCCCCCTTTCGAATTAATCCCACCCTATCATATATCCGAAAAAGTCAAATATCTTACTTTGGAACTTCCGAAGCTCTTTACCCCGTACCCAAATGAAATTCGTCTGAAGTACCAGACAAAAGGCCAAGTGTCAGTCTCATCATGAAGACCGCTGCTCGAGCATTCTACTTGGGTCTTTTCACTCTTTTGAGTACTTGCACTTCTCATACAGAAGCTTCTGGTTCCTCATCCAAATCTAGAACGATTCAAAGTCCAGATGTTTGCGCGGTATGCTTTACTTTTCTTTTCTCAGGCATATGTATCTAATGCCGTCACCCAGATCTCCCCAAAAGCAATCGTGTCTGATGCTTGCACAACATACGCTACCCTCGATGACCTCAATCGAGAGATATCGCCTTCCCTAGATGACCTCACACAAACCACCGATTTCTTTGCATATTACCGGCTGAACTTGTATGGTAAGGAGTGTCCCTTCTGGAACGATGAGAATGGCATGTGTGGCAATATTGCCTGTGCCGTAAACACCTTAGACAATGAAGAAGATATACCGCTGGTATGGAGGGCCGAGGAATTGGGAAAACTGGAAGGGCCCAAAGCCGGTCATCCTGGGAAGAAAGTACAACAAGAGCGTCCAAAGAAACCCTTACAAGGCAAGCTCGGCGAAGATGTTGGAGAGAGTTGTGTGGTAGAATACGATGATGAATGCGACGAGAGAGACTATTGTGTACCGGACGACGAAGGTGCCGGCTCGAAGGGAGACTATGTGAGCTTGGTAGACAACCCGGAAAGATTTACTGGGTATACTGGTGAAGGGGCAAAGCAAGTTTGGGATGCCATATATCGAGAGAATTGCTTTTCGAAATCATCCTTTCCTCACTCGGCATCTCTTGGAAACTCCCCACTTTCTCTAAAAGAACCTGCGGCGAATGAACTTAAAACCGTTCTCAAACAACGTGGCCGTCAACACATTCTGGAAGAGCAACGGGAGCACTCCCCAAACATCCCATTCGTAGCCGAAACTGGCTTCGAGCTGGAAGACGAGTGTTTGGAAAAGCGTGTCTTTTATAGAGTCATTTCCGGCATGCACACTTCCATCAGCACACATCTTTGTTACGAGTATCTGAATCAAACCACTGGTCTATGGGGTCTAAATCTTCAATGTTACAAGGACCGCCTACATGGCTTTCCAGAACGTGTCTCGAATCTCTACTTCAACTACGCTCTTGTTTTACGAGCCATCACAAAACTCGGCCCCTCCCTCGAAGACTACACTTTTTGCTCAGGTGATCCGGCCCAAGATCAGCTTACCCAGTCCAAGGTGCAGACCTTGATTTCAAAAGCATCAAAAGAACCCCAAATCTTTGACGAAAGTTTAATGTTTGTCAATGGCGAGGGTCCAAGTCTGAAAGAAGACTTTCGAAATCGCTTCAGAAATGTTAGTCGAATCATGGATTGTGTTGGCTGTGATAAATGCCGACTATGGGGAAAGGTTCAGACCGCAGGTTATGGAGCAGCGCTGAAAGTTTTATTCGAAACGGAAAATAACTCGAAAGATGTCCCAATGTTGAAACGAACCGAACTCGTCGCTTTATTCAACACTCTGGGTCGCATTTCACATTCCCTCCGCGCTATCAACGAGTTCCGAACTTTGATTGAAGCCGAAGAGAACAAGTCTCAAGAGACGGTTGAGTCAACGGATCGTTCAACGCAGCCACATAACGTCATTCGTGAAGATCCAATAGCAAAAGACTTTGCGGACTATGATGAGGAGGCAAGATTGAAGCGTGAAATCCCTGACACCTCAGATCTCATTTGGAAGGAATTAAGATTGACGTGGAATATAACAAAATATGTTATTTGGGGTTGGTTCAGATTCCCGTTGACTATGCATGTATCCCCGAAACTACTTACAATTTCTAGCCGCAATGCTTACAATATCTATAGGTGGGAAATCTTTGTACTCGAGATCTCCAGATTTTGGGAGTTTTATATTGGTCTTCCAGTATCTCCTAGGCAATGGACGATCGTACGCCCAAATTTCGATGAGCTTTAGTTGAGATATACAAAATTTATGGAGTTTATGGATAGTTTAGCATAGCGTACGGAGTTTTTTCTTTGGAGATATTCGACATTTCCTTGAGAGGAAATTCTGCATAGATGGGTTATAAAAGGGTGGGCTAGCTTGACATTGTATTGAGTAAAGTTAGTTACTGGTTATTTGCTAAGAATTAGATGATACCTCTTTGGATGGCCCGTCTTGCTCATATATTTGGGCATTTTGATTATGTATTTCGTGATACCAATTATTGAAGTCTAATGGGTGCAGGTCTTCGCCCTTTCCCCCGAGTACAAGAGACCCAGCGCTCCCCCCTCCTCTAAGCCAATCAATCTTGTCTGCTTCCCCCTTCTCTTCAACCGAATCTTTGGTCTGGCTTGTTCGCTCTAGATGTAAGATCTTATGTAATGTGCTATTTCTATTTTTTATTTCGATTCTTTCCATTTCTTTCCTGTCTCGTCATTCTAGTCGTATATACCATCCTTTCTATGGTAATTCATCCCTTGTACCCATATCCTATTCTATACTATCTATCTATCATATGGACGGGACGTTTATGCTCTATCTTTGGCTTTGTGTTGAGCATTGAAAGTTCTAATTTTGGTTTTGGTGATGTATATTTGAGGAATCACCGGAGGTGGAATGTTCGCTTTTGCTTTTTTAGAGATGAGGGGATGTTTTCCATTGTGTTTTTATCGCTGTTGTAAATCTCCTGCGATTTATCCCGAATACCCTCCCAGCAATCCGCCTTTCAGAGTTCCAAAGAAATGAGACAATTAAATGCCATCTATGTGATATTCTACACTACAGAGTAAAACCTGAATATAGAGTTTCCTCGCCTCTCACTCTTCAAACTCACATGGTTCCGAACCCTAGCCCTAAGATATTACTAGGGGAAGAAATGATCGTCGTAAAGAGGATTTTATGGAATAGATATGAAAAGTAGTCAATTCAAACATAAAAGACGGGTGAATATTCACACAATTCGATGCTTCTATGTAGCATGTCTTGCAAGTTGCGATGATTAACCTGCAGAATTCTTTTTCCTCGCTGGCTCCGTTATCACCCCGCTATCACTAAGGTTATAACTTATCGCTCACAATCGGCAAATGATTGAATTTTAATAGGCAGGTCAACCATCAAAACTCGACCATGCAAATCAATCTAATGGTTCCACATTGCACCACTGAACTCACTAGACATTGGATAACTGGCCATGGGGGAAGCATGGGAATGGGAAGAGAGGGACCCTATAGTAGCTTAGTGGATAAATAAGAAAATTTGGAAAATTTTTGCTTGTTGATTTTTGGTTTCGAAGAAAATAAGTTAAAAAAATAGATTGATGATAATCACGTGCTGTAGAGTGGGAGCGAGGCGACGAAACGCACGGACAAAATAATTTAGCTTATGAAAAAAATCCCACTGGCTTTTGGGATTTTATCTTTTCCCTCCCCGCCATTAAACTTCCAAAACTTCTTTTTGTTTTTCATCAATACCCTCTTCTTTGAAGTTTTTTCCCCCTCATACACCCTTCCTTCAACCTAATACATTCTTCAAAATGGCTGACGAAGTTTACGAGGGTGCCATTGGTATCGATCTTGGTAAGAGAACAATTTTTGGATCTTTGAAAGACTGTTGATGAGGGGCATACTTCTCTCTTTGTCAATATCTTGAAATCTTTCGCAATTCTTCCCCAATATCAATAACAAATGCTAATTCGTTTTTACCACCAATAGGTACTACATACTCATGTGTTGCCAACTATGAGGGAACCAATGTCGAGATCAGTACGTATTCCTCTTCTTCCGGGCATCTGATGTCGCAAATCAGACTTCGATTTTCAAAATTTTATACTGATTGATTTCATCAGTTGCCAACGAGCAAGGTAGCTTCACCACCCCATCTTTCGTTTCCTTCACAGATAAGGAGCGTTTGATTGGTGAGTCTGCAAAGAACAATGCTGCCATGAACCCAAAGAACACCATCTTCGATATCAAGTCAGTAAGGCCGATTTCGCAACGACGACAAGGTGCTAATGGATGCGCAGGCGTTTGATCGGAAGAAGATTCGATGACCCCCACACCACCAAGGTATTTACTTGATTCCTCATAACATTTCTCAATGTTCGAAATTGCTTGAACAATTTAGACATAAATTCTATCTCTTTTCCGGATAGTCTCTACCATAAGCAATCACTAACAAGCATTTTAGGATATCCAATCATGGCCTTTCACTGTCGTTGACCAAGATGGATCTCCATTTGTCCAAGTTGAGTATCTCGGAGAGGAGAAGACTTTCTCCCCACAAGAGATCTCATCCATGGTTTTGACCAAGGCAAGTTTTTTCAAACCCCACCCCTCGCTAACCGCTGTGCTAACAATATTTGAACAACAGATGAAGGAAATCGCCGAAGTTAAATTGGGCAAGAAGGTCTCAAAGGCCGTCATCACTGTCCCAGCTTACTTCAACGACAACCAACGTCAAGCTACCAAGGATGCTGGTGCAATTGCCGGTCTTAACGTTCTCCGTATCATTAACGAGCCTACCGCTGCTGCCATTGCTTACGGTCTTGGTGCTGGAAAGTCCAACAAGGAGCGTAACGTTCTCATCTACGATCTCGGTGGTGGAACTTTCGATGTTTCCCTCCTCAACATCCAAGGTGGTGTCTTCACTGTCAAGGCTACCGCCGGTGACACCCATTTGGGAGGTCAAGATTTCGATACCAACTTGCTTGAGCACTTCAAGAAGGAGTTCACCAGAAAGACCAAGAAGGACATGTCCAACGACCCCCGTGCCCTCCGTCGTCTCAGAACTGCTTGCGAACGTGCTAAGAGGACCCTCTCCAACGGTGCTTCCACCAACGTTGAGATTGACTCCTTGTTCGATGGCGAGGACTTCAACGCTCAAATCACCCGTGCCAGATTCGAGGACCTTAACTCCAAGGCTTTCAGCGGTACTTTGGAGCCTGTTGCTCAGGTTCTCAAGGATGCCAACATTGACAAGAGCAAGGTTGACGAGATTGTCCTTGTCGGTGGTTCTACCCGTATCCCAAGAATTCAAAAGCTCTTGAGCGAGTTCTTTGACGGAAAGAAGTTGGAGAAGAGCATCAACCCTGATGAGGCCGTCGCCTACGGTGCCGCTGTCCAAGCTGGTATCCTTTCAGGAAAGGCTACCTCTGCCGAGACCGCTGACCTCCTGCTTTTGGATGTCGTTCCTCTTTCCCTCGGTGTTGCTATGGAGGGTAACATCTTCGCCCCTGTCGTTACCAGAGGTCAAACTGTCCCAGTACGTAAAACAATCAACAAGTCTTGCTGTCTTTCACACACAGTTTTCTTCCCACACTACAAGCCCCACTTTCCTCGCCAACTCTGCTTCAAGACCCGATTTTTCTTTCCCAAACAAATCGTTCCTTTCTCTAATACCATCTTTCTCCTTTTCACACAAGAATAGCAAAACTGACTCAATGATTTCAATAGACTATCAAGAAGAGAACATTCACCACTGTCTCTGACAACCAACAAACCGTTCAATTCCCAGTCTTCCAAGGTGAGCGTGTCAACTGTGAGGACAACACCTCCCTCGGAGAGTTCACCCTTGCCCCAATTCCTCCAATGAAGGCAGGTGAAGCCGTTCTCGAGGTTGTCTTCGAGGTCGATGTCAACGGTATCTTGAAGGTTACCGCCACCGAGAAGACCTCCGGACGTAGTGCCAACATCACAATCTCTAACTCTGTTGGTAAACTCTCATCTTCCGAGATTGAGAAGATGGTTGCAGATGCTGCCGAGTTCAAGAGTAGTGATGATGCTTTCAGCAAGAGATTCGAGTCCAAACAACAACTCGAGTCATACATTTCAAGGGTCGAGGAAATTATCTCTGACCCAACCATGTCCATCAAGTTCAAGCGTGGTAACAAGGAGAAGATTGAATCTGCTTTGAGCGATGCCATGGCTCAACTTGAGATTGAGGATTCTACTTCTGATGATTTGAAGAAGAAGGAGCTCGCATTGAAGAGAGCTGTCACCAAGGCCATGTCCACTCGTTAAGCAGGACTTGAGTTGTTATGTGGCGGGGAGGAACAAGGGAAGAGGTTATTGATGCATATGAGTTCATGACATGGATGATATGGACTGGACCGTCTGGTTACTGGCTCATTGGGTTTATAAAAAGTCACTATCCGGGATTTGCATGGTTTCTATCTGGCTATTTTATGGTCCTCACATTTCTTTCCTTTTGTCTACGGGCATAAAAAGAGCGTCTGTAGAACAAGGGTTGCTAATAAGAAAAAAAAAAATTCACAAATTGATTAAGATTAAAAACTTTAAATATTTTCCATTGCATGATTTGTGGTATCGAAATTCTGTTTTTGTATTATAAACACTGGTTGAGGCTATGTTGTAAGTCTTATTAGTTTGTGAGATGTTAACTTTGGTCGCCGGTACGGTGACATCTCGAGACCATGGAAACTTACTAAATGTGGTGTGAGTTGAGAGAAAGACAATTGAGGGTACTTAATTGTAGAGTAGAGGAGAAGCATGGTTGATTTGTTGGTTGGTTCTGGGGATATTGATTTTTACTTATGTAGTAGGAGGGGTATGTAGGTAGCGGTATATCTTTCTCTTTCATAGGGAAGGTCTGGTGGCTATGTCTAATCATTTCCGTCTGATTTATCGAGGGTGTGGTGTATAGAAGGATGAGATTTAGAATGTCTTGTCACGGGTTTAATGTCCTTATTATTGCAATGAGACGTCCAGTGTGTGTTGAACTTGAACTTGAACTTGAAGAGAGGTAAAGTATTTAGTACGGTTATTACTGTAGATAGATACATGAATACATATATGGATAGATAAATACTCAGATACATAGATATTAGATGGAGTAGAATAGGATCATAAGTTATTTAAAGTGAGGCCTGTGCCGATAATCAAGGCTTTGTATACTTTCTGGGTTTGTAGCTTTATGGCGCTTTCTTTTAGGGCTTGTCCATGAGTATTGTAGTACTGTAGTTCTCAATGGGTGGGCGGTGGATGATTTCCCGGGGGAGGAGAGGCGAGTGAGGTGAAGTGAAGGTGGGGGGGGGGGGGGGGGTAGAGCATACTTTGACCACTTTATTAGCTGGGGTGTCTGGAATCTTGGAGGAGTTTTGTGAATACGTACATCTCTTCCCGGAGGATTGCCTGGTGTAAAATAAACGGTGTAAGGGGGTGAGGTTCCTGTTCTCTAAATAGTTGTCATGGGTTATTTTTAATGGATGGGTGAATGATGTGCTTGGCGTGTTGATTTAGAAGTAATGTGTTTGAGTGATATGGATGGATAGAATGGAAAAGGAAAAGGAAAAGGAAAAGGAAAAGGAAAAGGAAAAGGAAAAGGAAAAGGAAAAGGAAAAGGATGTGTGGTTTAGTATGGTATACTTGATCGGGTTTGCAGTGGATGCGATGAGTCGCTAGAACGCGGATAATGGAGGGTAGGCAAGAAGAGTGATGGATGGTGGGGATTACTGGCGTTAGTGAAGTTGTGTGGAGAGGGAGCAAGAGAGTGAGATATATAAGGATTTGAGATAACGGTTTTGTAGTCTGGGGAAGGGTGAAGGGTTGTGAGGGGTTCAGGACGCTTCTTTACTCTGGGATGATGCGGGTGACGGTTTACAGGGTAGAGAAGCGGGGTGAGGATGTAGATTGAGCAGGTTGAAGCGAGATGATGGATTGGGTGACATCAGCATTGCGGAGATGTCAAAAACTAGTTTGAGCGCGCTCCTTTAACAAAGTCAAACAAACACATAGGTTATGTATTCTGTAGACAACTTTTGTAGATACTTTTGCAGATACTTTTGTAGATACTCTTGTTATGTGAAAGTTGGGTGTATCATTCCCTTGCTATTGCTCCCACCATACCAACCACTGTATAAAAATTAACGTCCGTAATAATGGGGGACAGAGAGAGGTAAAAGGAGTAAAGTTACAAGTAGTCAACTACTATAGAGTAATAAATCTAGCTAAACTCTAACCTTATGAGAGTAGTCTTGCAACTTTGCAAAGACATAGATTTCCGCTTTCAAAATGTCCAAACTGTGGGACATCAGAACATAAAAAATCAAAGATCATTCTCATCTGTTCTTCCCCCTTTTCCATGAGCATATCAACTAGATAAACTCGCTTCTAACGTTCACCAGTTTATAAAACGCACGCTCCCATCCCCATCCCCACTTTCCCAACATGCAGATCCATCAAGGCTGAAATAATTTTCGAGATAGACGAGGCCTCAATTCCGCCTCGTCTTAAAATTCTCAATTTCAATTCAATTGCAACTTCCCATTCTCAATTCTTTATCACATTCCTTTCAAAATGCCGCCTCGTATATCTTTTCGTTCTGCCGAGTCATTAAGACGGTCTTTAACAAATCCCAATTCACGAAATGCTTCTCTTTTGGATCTACGACCCCTCCAATTGAGTAAACCCACTCCATACATTTCAGAAAATACCCCTCAGCACCGCTACCTCAGCAGTACTTCTTCTCTCCAATTCAAAAATACTATTCCCATCCTCAAGAAAAAAGATAAAAACAACAAATCATCATCTTCCGACTCCTCTGAAAATTCCTCCTCCTCTTCTTCCTCTTCAGCAGCAGAAGAAAATGATCCTTTTGATTTTTCCACTCTCCAAACCGGTATTGACAAGTCTCTCGAGAAACTTAAGAATGATCTTGGGAAATTGAGGACGGGGGGTCGTTTTAATCCAGAGGTATTAGAAGGATTACGGGTGAAATTGGGAAAAGATGCAAAGGAGAGTTTTCGGTTAGGTGATTTGGCGCAGGTTTTACCGAAAGGGGGGAGGAGTGTTGTTGTGCTTGTTGGGGAGAAGGATGTATGTTCTCTTTGCTTTATTCCCTCTCTAAACGATTCCCTACTCCTCATATCTGAAACAAATTAACTAACACTTCTCCCAAGCACATTAAACCGATCCTCTCCACCATCCAATCCTCTCCTTCTCTATCCCTCCAACCGGTCCCCGATCCACAAAATCCACTTGCCCTCAATATTCCCATACCACCTCCCACCAAAGAATCTCGTGATGCAGCGCTACAAGCAGCCTCAAAAGCAGGGGAATTAGCTAGCAATGGGGTACGTAACGCGAGAGGAGCTATGCAAAAGAAGTTAAGGGCTATGGAGGTGAAGAAGACGGTTAGACCGGATGATTCGAAAAAGGCGCATAAGGAGATGGAAAAGGTGGTTGAGAAGGGAAATGCGGAGGTTAAGAAGTTGGTTGAGGCCGCGAGGAAGGGGATGGAGCAATCTTAAAAGGACCGGGGATTAAAAATATTAGACGCTAGAATTGTAAAAGGCATAGAGTTGTTTAAAAAGTTGACTCGTTGGATGGTACATGATTACGTCTGTACAATATCATTTATATGCTTTTATGGATACACTATACAGTACACTCAACCTTGATTGTAGGTCCTTTTGCCTTTTGCTATTGTTGCCTTACACCATCTATCTAGCAGCAGGTAACATACTCTGAATCTTCTCTTGCAAGAACCTTGAGTCATCTTGCAAGAAAGTCTCGTTCTTCCCTGTGATCCTTTCAATCTCTCCCAATACACCTTCCTTTACGTCTCCCGGTTTCTTATACACACCTGCCACCATTTCCTTCAAAATTGCCTCCTTCTCCTCTTGCCTCAGTCCTTCGATCTTATAATCTTTATGAACCTTCCACCTAAGCTCATCTCTCCATGCCTCCTTCTCATCCTTCCACTTCTCTAAAGTCTCCTTCTCGTCCCTACTCTCAAACACCGTACCCAAGCCCCTCTCCACATTCGCCAAATGTCTTTCCGGCGGCGTCGGCACATCCCTCTGTCCTAGTGTGCCGCTCACTAATTGCATCTTATAAATTATCGATTCCTTCAACGCATTCGTACTTTTACTAGTTGCTATAGCCGGTCCCCAACTTTCCAAATCATCCATCGAGGTCACAGGATTATATGGTACCCACTCACCTCCCTCCTGACTATCCAAGTATTGTTGTTCCTCAACTGTGTATGGAGGATCATATTCATCTAATTCCACATCCGCAGGTTTTGGTCCTGTAATCCGGGCTCTCCTCATATTACCACGTCCTCGTCTAGCGGTACCGCCTCTTCCACCAGCAGGACTTGCTCTCGCACCTCCTCTACCGGCTCCAGATGGTGGTACGTAGAGGGCGCCACCTCGTCCGCGATAATTGGGACTATGTCGAGTAGTTGGTCCTCGATCCCGAGAGGGACTATCAATCATACGGCGGGATATAACAAAAGATTGACCGGGAGGAGGACGCGCTGCTAGCGACCGAGCATCGATTCCGCGAGAGGGCTGGGATGCGAGTGAGGAAATATCGTTTACAGCGTTAGAGCTGCGTTCTGCGCGTGTGGAACGTAATTGATCTGGTTATTGTTAGTATGTTATATCATGACTTTTACTCACAGCTTCCAGTTTCGCAACAACTTTCTAGTCATGAAGACCATAGAATAGAATCTCCATAAACCTTCAAAGAGAGTATAGAATAGAAACCTACCATCCCCCTCCTCACTCCTAACAGAACTACTAAAAGCCCTCAAACTTGCCTGAATACCCTCGGACACCCTGACCAAATCATGAACCAGAGGTCTACCACCTCCAATGGCCGATTGCACATGCCGCGTAAACATGATGTGCAAGAGTTCTTGTGAGATATCCAACCGTGCCTTTCCCCTCTATCAATTAACCTGGAGGTTCTGCGAAAATATTATTGATGCCTTAGGTATCCTTGCACACAAATTGAGAAGCCAAAGCGTGAGGCTATTGATTCTAGATGGTCCAAACAAGGCAAGGCCAAAAAGTAGCCTCTCATAAAATCTTGGAAAACATTCGGAAATCTTTTTAAGACTTACAACAACATTTCTTTCAAATTTTCCGAGATACTTTTTTCAATATTGCAAAGCTTTGAAATTTGTAAATCTGTAAAGAATTGTACTTTTCAAAAAGCTCCCTCTTTGGATTTACTGCAACAAAACTTAACATCCTTCCATTTTTAAGCCTCGAGTGGTTTCTTCGAAACATCAATAAACAATCATATTGACATCGACTTAACGAATATTTTTCTCGCATACTTTTCACAATTTGCTACCTACGAATACAACATAAGTGGACATATTATTGCAGAAAGAGGACAAGCAGGAAGTTACACATCTTACCACCACTTTCAAAGTCCAGCTTCGATCACCCACCACTGCCAATCACAAATCCTCCGAGACATCATTAAAATGCTCCGTCGCGCCCCGACAAGAATTACCCTCACCACGGAAGATATAGCTAGCTACGAAGACTCGCGTCAAGCAGAACGCGAGGAAGAAGAAGAAGCCCAAGCGATAGGTTCAGCGGCACGCCATAGGAAAGCAAAAGAGAGACAACATTATGGAAATGGACTTGTTAGAGGCGATGATTATAGGGATTTGCAGACGATGGCTGCACAGAGGAGATTGGATGATTCGAGGGAGGCGCATAGGGAGAGGGATGTAGGGAGAGGAGGGGAGAGAGAGGGCAATGCGGAAAATGAGTTGAGTGGGGATGAGGATAGACAGGTTGAGAGGGAGAGGGCGGACAGAGATAGGACGAGAGAAAGGGAGAGGAGTAGACTGTTGGAGAGAGAAACGAGGGTACAGAGGAATAGGGAGGAGAGGTTAGGATTGGGAACTGGCAATGGGGGTGGTTCGGGGAGATAATGTATAGGTTTTGGTTTGGGATTATTTTTCGGATATTTGATTTCATGGATACATCAAGGGATAAGTAATAGATTGTGGGAATGTTTGATTAGATGGATATGAGTGCTGGAGTATATTGGATTATATGGTAGGATGCATGGAGATGGAGTTATAGGGGAATCTGCGGAATCTGCTACCGCAGGAAGCGAATAGGAAGGGGATAAATTTGTTGTGATAAAAAGTATATAATAAGAGCTAATCACATTCTCGATTATCTTTCAATTCAAGATAACATGACATACAGAGAGATGCACATACAGAGATGCATGATATGTTTACCACAATGACTAGAAATTAAATCGGGAGTCTGTAATCTATTCAAAGAGAGAGTGTAATTACATTCCACATTACCTTTTCTTTCAAACAACCCATCACATCTCACGACCTCTTCTCTAATCCCTTCCCCAAGAATCGTCACCTAGGCTTATCCATCTCTTCCACAAACATGTCCGTAGCTGAAAGACATCTATCTACATTCGCTAGACTATCAAATTCTCCATTGTCATCTCTCTCAAATCCATTCTCTATGTATCCACCCTGATATCCGAATTTACCTAATTACTACCCTTATTCCATCCGTTCATACTAAGTACTAGGTAAGTAGATCAGCAGGTGAGTAAGTAGGTAAACAAGTGATGAATATCTAACCACCCCCTTTCAGTCCCTCAATCTAAGTAATTTCGATTCTAGCCCCCTCCTTACTTCTACACTTCTACATCTTCATACTTCCACATCTCCATACCTCTCCCCTAAACTCCATCTTACACATCCTCACTCATAATTACAACTCACACTCAACAACTCACACTCACACAATCCATACACCAACAATTCCCAATTCCCATCCCCCCCATCCCTCACAACCCAAAAGATATCCTCACATAATTAATCATCTCAATCCAACCTCTCAACCTCTCAATCTCTGCCTCCATTCTCATCAACTAAGATCTTACCAAAGGACCTCACCGCTCCTACCCATCCCTGAAACGCACCATTTAAAATTCGACCATTAAATTCCTCCTCACCCCTACTTTCGTTCTAGAGGATAATCAATCAGAGAGAGAGGAGATATTCACCCACAAGACTTCTTTCTAGATGCATCGAATTCCGTAACTGCTATTAACACTTGAAGAATAGCAAAATAAGATCAGATGAAATACTGCCAACTTATACGTACCAATACCTATCCATTCATTGCCTACCTAGATAGCTGTCGAGTGTCGTCGCATATAATTACATAAAGGTAAATCAAATCTATCTATATTCTAGCGCTTATAAAACTCACATCACATGAAATATAATGCATCAAGGGAAAGAAGAGACAGTAAACTTTCTGAATTTTTGCATTCATTAACTACTTTCCTGCCTTCAGTACTCTCGACCCAATCCCCTCTTCTGTAAAATCTTCCAAGAATGTAAAAGCTCAATCTCCTCTTCTGTAAGATCTTCCAAGAATGTAAAAGCTCATGTTCTCTTTTCACGTCATGATAAAATGTCTACGTGAAGAAAAAAAGAAAAGTTTCACACGCAAACGCCCCAATTTTCTTCTTCCTTTTCCTGATAGCAGCCCGCTCAATAATAAACGAATCCGGTTCCTCCCAAAATGCAAATTTGCTAAAAGACTACAGCCGACACGCCTGTTCATTAGATGGAGACCAATTCAATGCCGAAAGAGGGAAAAAAGATATGAAAGAAGTGATGAAAGACGAAGAAATTTCCTTTCTCTGTTTCTCTAAAGATAATAAAATTAAGAAGATGAAGGTTTGGGTTTAGGTTTAAAGTTGAGTTTGATGGTTGGTTTTTTAGGTACATCGGCAGGGGCAGGAGCAGTAGCAGAGGATGCCGGGGGAAGATGTTGTGCCGAATCTGGTAAAGGTTTTCGGCCTTCGGGAAGAGGTTTTCGGATAGGTGCTGCGACGTGAATTGAACTTGATGGCTTCTTGACATTTGATGATGTATGACCTGATGAACTAGAAGGAAAAGAAAGAGCAGGGCTAGCTCTGACCGATTGTGTTAATGCCGGCGAAGGTTTTGAGGATGGCTTTGGTGATGGCTTTGGGGACGGCCGTCTCGGATTGGACATGGATGGAGATGAGGAAGGAGCTTTTGGCTTAGGGTTACGAGGTGATGAGACAATCCGCTTTAACTTGGAAGCAGGAACCTTAAGTTTGACAATCAATGCCGGCTTTTTATCCCTGTGTGATGAATTGAAGCTCTCAAATGGTTTCTTATCCTTGTGTAACGAATTAGAACTCTCTGCAATATCTGCCGGAAGAGGTCGTTTTGGTGGTTTCATATCCCCTGAAGAACTGGAGAGTTTCACAGTAGGCTTTGATGTTCCTGCAGAGCTGTGTACTGAGCTAGAATGTTTAGATGTCCCTAAAGAGCTAGAAGTCTTGGGAGGTCCAGCAAATGACCCTGAAGAGCTGCTATGTTTAGGCGCTGCAACGGATGAACCTGATAAGCCTGGCTGCTTAGGAACTCCAATAGATTGGCTGCCAATCTTGATCCCAGTAGACGGGCTGCCAATCTTGAGCCCAGTAGATGGGCTGCCAATCTTGAGCCCAGTAGATGTGCTACCAATCTTGAGCCCAGTAGATGGGCTGCCAATCTTGAGCCCAGTAGATGTGCTACCAATCTTGAGCCCAGAAGATGAGCTGCCAAATTTAAGAGCAGGTGGATTAGCTACCTTTGGAGCAGATGAACTGCCAAGCTTTAGAGCAGGTGGATTAGCTGGCTTTGGAGCAGGTGAACTGCTCAACTTCAGAGCAGAAGAATTGCCTAGCTTTAGAGCGGGTGAATTGCTTAGCTTCAGAGCAGAAGAATTGCCAATCTTGAGCTTAAGAGGCATCGTTGGTCTCTCTGCTGGTGGTCCTACAGAGGGTGCGATGACGGTGGGTGAGGGTACAGGTGGCTGAGGCGCAGCAAGGGCTTTGATCTTGCTTGGAACAATTCTCTCCACGATAGTTGTACGGACTTTCTTGGTTTGTTTAAAAACCATTCGACCCTAGATAAAATTAGCATACAAGCATCAACCCCTAAAAATGTCGTATGACATACCTTCCCGTGATGTTCGACTCTCCAATAACGAGGGTACTTTAGCTTCAAATTCAAAGACTCTTTAGGATAACAAAACATGGTGCAGAGGTCAAGGAAATCCATTTGCTCCGCCACAGTTATCACAGGAGATAGGACAGCTTTCCACAAGGCATTTTTCAAATCAGTGTTTCCGCCGACTTCCAACTTTAGCGAAGCAAGAGCGCCTATTATGTTACTCCGCTCTGCTTGCTCTTGTCGTGCAGTCGTGGATGCTTCTTCGATAATTAAGCCATCCTTGGCCACAGGAGCGGCAACTCGTTTAGTTTTGTATTCACCCAGTCCCAGGACTCCCAATCCATAATAGAACACTTTCGTCAGTTCACCTCGAACCCATGGCGATGGATCTGTACTCATAGCTGTTACGAGTAGACATGCCACAGCAGTATTTTTCAAGAATCCAAGGTCAGCAAGTGCCCAAGACGCTTTGATTCGTACATTCGGAGAACTTCCGTCGTGAAGGTATTGAGCAAAGTCAAGTGCATCCACTGGTATGACACCTGCATTCATCAACTTCAGCTTGCACTCTATGACTGTGATGGTATAGATATTCTGATAAGAATCTATCCACTCATCCATCCGACTATATCTGTCAAGCTCCTCCAAAACAATATTCTTGAACTCTTGAGGCTCGTCATTTTCTTCACCCTCTTCAAGTTGAAGTGCATCGTTATTGACTCCCTTATCACCAGGAATCAATGAGTCAGCCAATGACTTCAAAAGGTTTGCAACCTTGAAGTTGTCCGAATAGTCATTGTTCCCGTTGTCGTTGAAGCGAAGCTGATCAAGTATGAACTGTCGCGCTCTTTTGGGGCAGAGAGAATCGTATAAGCTCCTGACCCTTGACATAGCCTCGGGAATGGCGCATTCAATCCAATAAGCTTGCTTATCGGAGAAGTCATTCGACCTAGGCATCTTTGTACCAGGGTAGCAAAAGAATTCTTGGAAAGCCTTTTCGAGGTGAGTAAGACCTATCCACTTTACGTCTTTCTCAACAGCATGTTTAGCAAGAGACTTTGCAGCCATTGTCCTAATGCCATAAAAATAGCGCCGGTCCATCAAAGTTCTAATCAGAAATGTGGCAACGAGCGGATGAGGAGGAGCATTATCCAGGTACGCCATGGACTCATATTGAGCCGAGATATCGCGATCTTGCTGAAGTTGAGAAACATACATATATGCCTCCATACCAGTGAATTTCTTATCGCATATCCATTCAAAGTCAGCATCAACACGAATCCATTCATACGATTCAGCTTCCATCTTGGCTTCTGTGGCTGGATCCCAATCTCGTAAACCCCACTCCTGGATATCTTGCGGTGACTGGAGCACATCCCCTAAGCAGTAAATAAGAGCATCGTCATGATTTTCGGCATTGATATCCATGGCAATGCCTGCATTTGCACGTTCCTTCATACGTCTATTGCGCTTAAGGCGCTTGTATTTGGTGTTGTACGGAATTTCGATTCTTGATGTCTTCTCTCTGATCATAACTATATGTTCATAGGGAGTACCATCAGCTTCGTGAATTCGAATAGTCAACGGTCCAGTAAATGTGTTCTGTGCCTTTGGTGAAATTACTCCAGCGGTCGATTCCTTAAAAGATCTATAGAAGCCATCCTTGTGCAACTTAGGTTCTGTCTCCGAGTTCGCCTGGGTTTGTGTAATAGTCATTTCAACACATAATCTCTTTTTATTGAACTTTTGTGTGATAGTAAAGTGCGGGCATCCTGCACCAAGAACCCATTGAGTGAAGAAGGAATCAGTATCTCTGTACTTGGTGATTTTCTCACAGCTCTTACGGAACCCTTCCGTAGAGATTGTAGAGTCAGCACCTCCAGAAGCATTTGCGTTAACAATCATCTTAGAGATGACTCTTGAGATACCAGTGCCTCCTTGTGCTTTCGCAATACGTTTGTCCAAAATGAACAGAACGAGCGGTGCCTTCAACTCCATGAACTCTCGAAAGGCGTCACAGACATCCACAATCTCACCTAGGGCATGTAAGGATGGTCTGTCAACATCCAACTTAACAAGCCGGTCTGTATTCAGTTTCTGACGGAACATGAATTCGTTATTCCCACAAAGATTCTTCATGAATGTGTTCGTCATGAAATGGGAGATACCAACAATGAGCCACCTGTCAGAACGTCGGTCTGGCACAATGCTAACACCAACATACTGGCTAGCTATAGCATGAACAAGTTTTCTGACGGTATCCATCTCTGGATCGATGATGTCTTCCGGAAATAAGAGTCGACTACTGCAAAGGGATAGTGATGCGGTGTGCTCCGTGTCATTTACCTGGTCATCAACAAAAACAAATTTTGACTCCGAAAATGGGAAACTACCCAAGGTGAGGACAAAGTGATCGATAGCGTGAGCCAATGGTGCGCAAGTATTCCTCAGCTCTTCCGTTCTTCCGGGAAGGCAGTATCCATATATGGCAGTTGACTGTCCTTGTCCAAGTCGTTCTTCATCTTCGCCCTCTCGGTACTCTGACAAATCGACCTGTTCAAACGGACCGATGGCGAAACCTACATGTGTTGCAGATATATCGGAAGTGCATTGAAATGATACGATCTTCTTGGAACTATCATCCAAATCAATCACTTCATCAACTTGTTCACCAGAGCAAATTACTGCCATCTCGAGCAGCTTCTCCTCATCGCTGAGGAAGGCCTCTTCAATGTCCATCTTCTCAGAAGTCCCATTGACATGCCCATACTTGTGGCTGTGGTTGTTGGGCCGCCGCTTGAGTGCATCTCCAAGAGTTCTCGAACACTTTATGGAAATATCCCACGAACATCTCATCGCCGAATCGTCAACACAAGGGAAGATACAGCATGCGACGCCTCGCTCCATAGAATGTTTGGTATAGACATGAGGAAACCTAACATCTCCTTCCTCAACCCCAATGAATTGTAAACCATCTCGAATTCGTGTAGTAACGAAAGGGATAGTAACAGTCAAGGGTTGAAATCTAGAAGCTTGCTCTGCAGCTGTTTTTGCAATAAAAGCGGGAGCTACCACAGGGCCTCCCTCTAGAGCGACAGAAGAGTTGCGAATTACAGCCGCACCACCAGCACGTTGCGTGACTGGTGTTGCTGCCTTATCCGAGAATGGATCAACTTCCTCAATCTTCACACTATCTGGCAACTCAATCTCTATTGTACCTGCTAGCTTGTTGTCCGAAGCCATGAACTTTATTCTGTCGCTTTGCATCTTATGTGATTCCGTATCCCATGAAAAATAGTCGGGAACTTCCAGTTTCTTGTGTGGGTCTTCGTACGAGAAAGACGCAATACGACCGTTTACCAGAACTTGTTTCTGTGGAATTGAGCACTGTCGAGCATGAATATGTATTGTTTGGAGTTCCTTGGTCTGTGGGAGAATTTGGATTTCGGTTTTGCCTCGCAAGGTTTTCGTCGAGAAATCTACCTCAAGTTCAACCTTTTGATGTACTACTATGAATCCATAATCCGCAGGTTCTTCCATCGTGACAGGTGCAACTCCGCGGTCGTCGTGATTCAGCAATAGAGCAGGCATTTTCGTAGATATTTACCTAGTCGCCGCGTATTGTGGACTACAACTGATTGTTTCAAATTAAATTCAACAAAGTGATCTGCTGGCGTTCGGTTTATGCGGCCAGAAATGCGCTGCCCGATCCCCGAAGGCGAGAGCCACCAGCAGACTCAAGTTTATAGAACCAAGCTATTGCATATGTATTGTCTTCACATTCACCAGAGTTTTGATACTTGTGTTGGAAAATGAGCAAGTTTTCGACGACGCGCTACACAAACCGAAGGCGTGGTCGCTCGTGAGTACTTTATGATGCCGAAGAGTCGTAAAATGGTAGCTTGGAAGTTGATCGATTAAATAGTTGTTGAAGTTCTTGGGCGAAAAGGTAAAGTGGTCGCCAAAATCGTAGTTGTAGTGGAAACCGTAGAAGGTGGAAAGCTGTATAAGAAGTGTTCGTGAAGAAAATGATCGTTATGGTAAGTAGGTAGCTATAATGTCCCACTAATGACCAAAGGCACCAAACTATCTTATGCGCGAATAAGAAAATTTGAATGAAGTAACTCGCGGCTGTATGTGTATCGAACTATAATACAGGAATGTCTAGATTTATGATTATAGGAAAATGGTTTGTCGCAATTATTGCGCCCTCGCGTTGATATCATCATGATTTGAGAGGTGCTCTCGAGAAACGCGAGGCTGAAGGTAGCTTTGACGCGGTAGGCACCGTGCAGATGCAAAGAACAAGGCCATAGATCCGCTTATTAGTGACATGACATATCCAAGCGTGATATTAATAAAATTCAACCTCAGATTTATTCGATCAGGTATAAAAATAAGATAAAGTAGACAATATAACGTTTTGGGTCTACTCAATGACTTTCTGTTTTTCCAAATCAATGAAAGCAGTTCATATGTAAATTTACCCCTGCGATATGAAAGCCATGCAAGGTTATGAAGTGAATCAGACACCAGACATTACTGATATTGGTGAATTTTATAATAGTGACGATGAAGTCATTTCCTAAAAGCATTCTTGTCGTGCTAGTTGATTTGAAGCTTCAGTGTCTATAGAGTACATTCGATCCGAACTGAGACTTCATTAGACTATACTTTGACCCCTATCAAGATCATCAGACCTCGTTTTGTCTGAGGGATAAAGATTGGCTGCAGGAGGGTCAGAATCGTGATGTACCATGTTGTATGTAGTGTTCCCGTGTTTCCACTTGTCTTGTTGGTCTATGATATGCTTTCGGTTGAAGTCTTTCAGCATCAGGCGTTATAAAATAACAAGATCCGTTAATAGATAAAGTAAATACCTCTGCTTGTGAACTTTCCATTTTTACAATTTCACAGTCACACCAAGAGTGTGAGAAAATATGGAACCATCTCGAAGACAATAATACAGTATTTCATCTAAACAACCTTGCCTTCCAGGTAGTTAGAATGTAGTGTACAAGATTATACAATATAGTTAAAACCCCATGAAACTTCAACTCCCCGAGACCAATTCCCAGTGCTATGCATACCCAAACCTCCATATTGTACATCCGAGTCAACTGAAGCACTTTCAAATTGACGTTCGTCCCATACTCCCTAACTTTGTGTGTCCATCAGGAACCGCATCTTCAGTCTCTTGTGATTCTTCTGTCCCTTCTCTTCTTTCTTGCATGAGCCCTCATTGTTTCCTCATCAAGAAAATCTTCTGGCAAGTCGAAATCAACCTCTTCTGGAAGTTCAGGGACCGGGTGACCCCAGGCAGCAACGCTTCTACCACTACGTCGATGCTTTCCAAGCGCTGCATCGCGTAGATATGGTTTGGCAAAGAATGATTTGAACTCTCTCTCCACAGTAGGTGCAACGGTAAGCACAGAGTTTGTTCTAGCTCTTCGTCTAGGAGCAGAATTGGCGATTGCCTCCTCATGCAATTGTCTTGCAGCGGAGGCATCAATATCACTGAGATCTGGAGGGTCGCCGTTACTTTCGAGATCATCCTCGGATTCTTCATCCTCTTCATCCTCTTCAGACTCCGCCTCAGCTTTTGCTTGTGCTTCGGCTAGCGCCCGTTCTCTTTTCAACTTTCTTTGCTTCTCATCATCTTTCCAGATGCGAAACTTTTCAAGAATCGACTCGCAGCCCTTTATAAAGTACTGACGTGCTGATTCGAATTCCTTCTTCCTTCCCTCGGTAATACCACTGACCCCCAGCGTCTTTAACCAGTCTGGTCCTTGCAAACCTTCCATCAGTCGAATGACCGAGTCTCTCTCATGTTGTGCTCGACTCTTATCGGCATTCCGGACAGCTTTTTCCTGACGTTCTGGTCGTTTGTGAAGGGTCTTGAAGTGATCTTCAGATAGGGGATCCTCGTCGCGCACCACAGGAGTGAACAGAGAGAAGTCCACTTTATAAGTATCATGAAGATTGGTAAAGAGGGAGGATGGGTATTCTTTCACTGTATATTCATTCTTTTGCTCCTTCTTCTTGGGGGAACGCGAAATTTTCGAGGTAGGCTTGGAGCTATCGATGATAATAATTGGCACATCGGCATCTAAGAAATCTAATAAGGAGAATAAGCTATAGTTCGAAGGGCCAATTTCATTGCAAACTTACGCTCTTCTTTTGGGACATTTCCAATGATTTCGTCATATTCTGGGAAATATGCCGACAATTCACTCTTGAATTTTGTGCCTTCCTGGGATCGGAGCTTCCGCCTTTCGTCCTTCAAGTCGGACTTGTCAGCTTGCAGTAGCTTGTCCTGTAACCTATCCAACTCGTGCTTGATACCATTGGCAACTTTACTGTGGTGTTTTGTAGGTTTTTGTTTTGGTTGTGGTTGTTGTTCTTCTTTCTGGGATGGCGGATGTGCTGTTCGCACATCTGCTGGTGTTGCTATTTGTAGATGTTGTTGCACGGAGTTCGCAGAGTTCAGGTCGGGATTCGCGTTGGATTTGATAAAGCCGGATCGTTTTCGTGGTGGAAGCGATTTTAATTTTGGAGGGGGAATCTCAATGGCGAGCTTTGTTTTCTTCGCTTTGGATAGTAGATGATCGTCGCTATCAGCAGATTCTCGTGCTCGTTTTCTGCCATTGACGTTGGACTGAGTATGCGTATGCGTATGCGAATGTGTATGTGTATGTGTATGCGATCCAAGGCTATGGTTGACGCCTGAAGACATCGCGACTGTATTTCCTGATGAAGTGGTGAGTGCTTGGAATTTTCTTAAGGATCTTCTGTTTAGAGACATTGAAATTTATGATGTTCGCAGAGCATATTATTGAATGAGAATGAATGTCAATGCCAACTGCGAATTAAATAAATATGAGCCAGATCTTTTTTTGGCTGGTATGAAGGTGCAGTGTAGTGTACTGGCAGTCGCAAGCGACCAATTCAACGTTTGGGACTTTCGCACGCGCAGGGAAGGTACGATGTGAGTGTACGGAGTGTGGTAGAAGTAATGATTTTCTTATTGATCGCGACAGTATTCATTTTTCTATTATCATATCTTGGAAGTACGGCCTAGTTTGATAATTATATCCTCTCGAAGAAAATAAAATCAAAAATTCAATTGTTCGATTCAGTTGTCGAGGTTCATAGCACATAACCTACGAATACCGGTCACCTACCTTATCGTCATTTACATCATTTTATGGGTAGCACAAGACGGATTTGAATGCTAAAAAGAGCGTATAGCTGCGATTGTAGGCTTAATTAGGCATTTATCCACGCCACTTGGGTAAAGACTTGGCTACAATACGCTAAAAATCCAACATCGTCTCTGACTTCTCTGACAACCTTGGAATTTAATACCACCATACCTACCTATTATATAATTAGTACAACTATTATAACTACTATATAAACCTAAAGTACCTACAGCCATATAATCGACAGAAGAATCAATCGACGGATTCATTGCATTCCAATCGCGTCTTCTATCACTCATAATTCTATTATAATTGAACTTAATTTTCATACTCATCATGACAAATGTTCATGGCCCCTTTCATACACTCAGGACTCGAGTCAGACTCGATATATTAGAGTTGTGCTTGAATAATGCCATTGTTCTTGTCCAGATAGCTTTGATGTTCTAAGATATTACTGGTTTTATGGTGAATGTCATGGCCATCTATGTGGAATAGATGCGAAATAATCAGCTGTGTGTTAGATCTGAATCCAGATATCGAGGTGAGCTCGCTCTATGGATTTGAACGGTCACAGGTAATGATACACTCTATCATCTCCCTTTTTTACTTCTCCCTTATAGGATTTTACAATATCTCCCTCCAACTAGAAGCATCTTTTATTTAATCCTGCAGTAATGAGGAAGCTTTCATCCCTCTTTATCAACTATCTAATTTTCCTTTCATCCTCCGTTTCCGTCTGGCAGTCTCTCCTGGGAACCATAGTTGGCCCGCTATTTTGACCAAATACCCCTTGGCTTTCAAATGCAGAATGAGGCTCCATTACTCCTTACAATATAATTGCGATCAATTCAGAATCAGGCTTCATTGGCAATGGAAATTACAAGCAGAATACCATTCTTCCTTTTCTCCGCCTCCACTTTGAAGGTATCTAGATCCTTTTCTATCATGCGCTTGTATGTGGCTTGAGTATTAACCGTAGCTTTCTACGAATCGACTCTGCGTCATGTAGCAGCTTTGGCCGGTTTTGCTTGGGGATTAGCTGCATTGACTGCAGAATGGTAAGCAGACTCTCGCTCCTTGGTTCTCTTTTTGTGTTCGGCAGCGAAATTTTGAGTTGTTCGGTAAAAGGATTTGTATCATCAGTAGTCCTGTCAATCAAAGCATTATAATTTCCTACCCTGATATCAAAAGTTTCACGAGCTTAGCAAGCTCCTCCATGTTGAAACTGGAATCCTTCTCGTTTGATTACACTGCCTAGAGGATAAAACCAAATATGGCTCTCAAATTGAGGATAAGAAAAATCCCTCGTGTTTCCAGCCAGTTGTCGGCGCAAGCTTAAGGAATCGGTAATCAAGGTTGAATGCCTCTGTGCTTGAACGTATTGAAAGCACGTTTAGCAGACGAGGCGATCGATCATGAGAATAATATGGCGGAATTGTTGTAAACAACTTTTCTAACATTAATGTCATAACCGTAGTATATGAGTATGGGAAGTGTCGGTTTTGATACAAGCGAGTATGTGGAATGCCCAGAATTTTGATATCTTGCCTGGGAGAGGCAGAAATCCGTCAAAAAAGGGGGACGAGGTTTAAGATCCCGATGCTGCCACACGGCAAACAAGTCGATCCAAAGACTGCAGTTCTGAGGACATGATGAGGGGTTCAAGTAGACTGGACTGCAGATCCAAACGAGAGACTTTGATTATTCAGCTGATCTATGTGCAGGAATATATTAATCTGTTGAATTATTCAAAATGTTTGGTATATTCAATCCATTTGGAACATTGAAACTTAATGGATTGTTTGATCGATTCAAACCTCAAAAATTACCATATCAAATCTGCTAGTCCAGACTCTTGGATACATTGGGTCATCAAATGAGAATATAGCAGCTTCTCGCAGCTAGAAAAGACAAACAATCCCATATTAGCGAAGCTAGAAATCCAATGATTGCTGCGATTCGAGGCACTCAATGCTGAACCACAGAACATAATTGAATTTCCTCTTTCTATCCTACCTCAAGCTATAGCACCTTGAGATATACTTAATCCTCATGCTTTACTTATAGACAAAAGTTAAGATCTCGACGTGTCTCCCTGTTCTGCTGGTCAGAGATGTCACTCACTGAGATATAACTCCAGCGTGACCACATTTTCATGAACACCAGAATAAGCATATTATGCGAGGAAAGTATCTCCACCCTCTAGTAATAATTATACCTAGTTCTTTCCTTCTATCAATGAATCATTTTCTATATTACTTCTGAGATAGTACACTAACACGTGTCTAAGAATATGGATATGTAGTCAGATGTCCTGATAGCAGCAAGGGAAACAAGATCAACTAATTATGAACATGAAATGGGAATTGATTGATTGATTGATTGAATTAACGTCTACACTGAGTCTAAGACTATCTAAGACGGCTAGGAGCTCTGCGAGCTTCTAACTAATAAGAAATGAGGGAAAGCTAGCCTAATTCGGCCGTAGCTAATACAGGTTGGGGAGATTGAGAGCCTCAATCTTCTGATGTTTGAATGGGGGAAGTGAAAACTAATACTAGGGGACCGAGCCCGCACATGAAATGGGAAAAATGAGTAGTCAAGAAGTGAGTGGTATTGTCCAATGGGAGCTGATTGTGATCTTATAAGGTATCTCATAAATAAGTTAAAGTAATCACTAATTAGAGACAGTAGATTAATAAATCCCATTGCTACCGTGCTATATATATATATATTCTTCTACGAGAGAATCTCGGAGTGGTTTTTATCAGTAATTAGCAGGGTATTTATTGATCATGGACTATTTCTACCGCTGTATGATGTGATATCTATGTGATATCTTAACACTATATACATGTAACTTTCGAAATCATGACGAGATGTTTGTAAGATTATGATTACTGAGACGTGATTGATGCGTGTCCACGGAAACTTGCAATGGTTCACTTACATCGAATTCTGTTAATTATATGCACACGCGTGCTGTTGAGAGGTTGAACTGTTGGATTGTTGAGTAAACAGGTCTGATATTTCCTTCTAATTAGTAGACATTTCGATGCTCGAGGTGCTTGCTTTTCTTTTTCATTCATTCACCTTTACAAGGCGCAAGTAGGTGAAAACTCAAAAGCTGGGATATTGTGCATGGAATCTTATATGTTGCAGTAGGTAACTAAAAAAGATTATTGTTCTTCTAAAGTAGTCAAGTGTGCAGATTATGAAAATTTGCTTGCAAAGCGCTTTATGAATGGGATTACCAGATTACCAGTGTGAGGAGGGGTATTTTGTGTATGAGATGAGGAGTTTAGCCTATGTCATTTTTATAGGATGTATATGTATGGAGTATATAAATCGACGAGGAGATATAATTATAATAGAATCTTGTAATTATATATCTGATCTATGCTTTCAAATTTGGAGACGTGCATTTGACAAGATCTTACAAGACGAGTGAGAAATTGTTTTATCTGCGGAAGATGGATGAAGGTTGTAGATTACGAGTTTATGATTAAATAAGCAGAAGAGAGATACTTTGGATGCTTAAGTTTTACGTGGGTATACGACGTATCTGGTGATGAGTTTAGTCTTCACCTTGTTGCTTCTTGTTGACGGGGAGAGCTTCCATCCAGAGAGACGGTACGGTTCAGACTAGCTAGCTACATATCGGGTCTAGAAGTCTAGTTCGGGGGTGAAACATGCTTCCCGCACACTCTGACTTACCTACTCCGTACTCGAGTAGAGCAATACCATTCATGGGACGGGAACATGATGTAAACTTCAATTGATGAGTGTTTTGTGTTATCGCATCTTTGCCTTCTCGTACTTTTAATAGGGAGATGATCAGGAAGTCATAGGTAAACAACAATATTCTTCAGAATCCGAATCTGTAGGAGGCTGAGGGTTATAATAATGTGTGGTGGTGGGTAGATTTGAAGCGGGTATAGACATCCGTCACTTCAGGTTTAGCGTCATCATTAATAAGCAGCGGTAGAGACGAAACCAATTGCTAAACGATTTTGAAACAAGTCGGAAGATTTTGATACTGGAGATCAATTGATAAGTCGACAAGTACGGAGTACGAGTAGTAGATAAAGAAGTAGATCAGGATCAGCACTTTTAATCGTTGATAAGATAGATGTATGATTGCGGATTCGAGGAAATGTACTCCGTAATGTATGTAAGGTTATACCGGTATGAATGTGAATGTGAATGCAACCTCAGCTCCCTTCTCTCCCGAGGAACTCAAAAATACGATACACATCACGGACGGGTGAATCAAATCAATAAATGGATTATTGATTCACACCAGCCGCCTTTCTGCGCAAATTACGGTCAGTGATGAGAGGTCTATGCAGCGAGCAGTAAACAATATCTATCTCGTTCTACGAGTAAGAGTGTTGGTGGAAATTGAGAAAATTGCCGCAGACCGAGACAACGGTTCGGATATGGATGTAGAGGTTCGGAAGTAGGTAGTCATAGGAATAGGAATAATTGATTCGGATTTTGGAGAGGAGAGGAAGTGCAGTATATTTCCTGCTTAGCTGGACAAGTATAGTATGCGTGGGCTATGTCTTTAACTAAGTAGGTACCTACCTACCTTAAGCTTCTTTGTAGACAATAAGGTTACTATGTGGTGAAAGCATCCGGATCAGTCAGCACTCGTCAAAAAGTGATGATAATAACTTGGCGATGTTATCACACCTGACATTCATTGTAAACGCATGGACTTTGAAACATGAAGAAAGTGTTATGGATTTGACCGAACTTGAGGATGCTGAGACAAGGGGCGAGGGGTCTTTGTTGCTTGCTTGATACTTTTTGCTTGTTGCTTGTTGACCAAAAACTTCACCGATAAAGAAAAAGTTGGGGTTGGTGCTGTGACACCTTTGACCAAAAGTCCTTCTCCCTCAGTCCCTTTCCCCTACCAACCAACAACTTCATCCCTTTCCCTTCTTCTCTTCGTCTCTTCCACTTTTATTCCATTTTCAACCTAAACTTCAGCCCCAGAGTTTTGCTAATTCTTCCGTTATTCGCATCGCATCGCATCGCACAGCATCGAATCTTGTCTTCTTTCAGCACTCTCCACAAAATCATATCTCTGCCGCTTTCAGGCCTCCAAAAGTCAACAACATCTCATATTTCTAAGCAAGACTTTTGAAATTCTGACATGACGAAGGGTCAGCAGAGTATATAAATAACCCTTAAAAAAATCATCCTAAGCGGAAGCAGGTCTTCTGTTCTTCCCTTTCTTCTTTATATAATACTTTATTATAATCTTATGTCTGTTCTCCATTATCCAATCTGGTCAGTCAATCGATAAAGACCCTGGTCGAATACTACCATCCTCGGTCGATACATGCAGCTGACGGAACCCATAGTGTGCATAGTAATACGGATCGCACCCATTAGTTCCGATACGAGATCGATACATAAGTCGATCTACGCGCCCAGCAGTTTACAACTTTTCCAGTTGTGAACTGTAGATATGGCTCCAAAATATTTGAACGTCTCCACGGGAGGCGCAGGTTCGAAAGGTCCTGCGACTCCTACCGCCCATATGGCCACAACGACTGTAAAAATTGATGGTATGACATGCGGGGCATGCACATCTGCAGTGGAATCAGGATTTAAAGGTGTTGATGGTATTGGAAATGTATCAGTGAGCTTGGTAATGGAAAGAGCTGTGATTATTCACGATCCGGAGAGAGTGTCGGCTGAGAAGATACAAGAAATCATCGAGGATCGTGGCTTTGATGCAGAAATACTGGCTACAGATTTACCATCTCCAATGTTCAGCAGAAATGAACTCAGCGATGATGCCAGTGACATTTCCGACGACGAAGATACGGAGCGTGCACCCACAACTACAACAACGTTGGCCGTAGAAGGGATGACATGCGGGGCTTGCACATCAGCAGTAGAAGGGGGCTTCAAAGATGTGCCGGGTGTCAAGACTTTCAGTATATCATTACTATCAGAGAGGGCAGTGGTCGAACACGATGCTTCAATACTGAGCGCCGAACAAATTGCAGAAATCATAGAAGATAGAGGGTTTGGGGCAAGCATTGTCGAATCAAATACAGCTACCACTCCTTCACGAGCTCGCAAGTCGCGCCGGGATAGCTCTTCGAAGAAAGAAAAGGTCGCTACAACTACTATTTCCATTGAAGGAATGACTTGCGGTGCCTGCACATCCGCGGTAGAAGGTGGATTTAAGGATCTCGATGGTCTCATACAATTCAATGTCAGTTTACTGGCGGAACGAGCGGTCGTCATCCATGATCCCTCCAAACTACCTGCTGAAAAGATCGCCGAGATTATCGAAGATAGAGGGTTCGATGCCAAGATTGTATCCACACAATTAGGTTCCGGTCAGCAGCCAACAGCTACCACATCACAGTTTAAGTTATTTGGAGTAGCGTCTGCTGCTGATGCAACAGCTTTAGAGGCCAAACTTTCATCACTACCGGGTGTCAATTCTGCAACCGTCAGTCTTGCCAAAAATCGTCTAACAATTTCCCATCAGCCAAATATTGCTGGATTGCGAGCTTTAGTCGACCTCATCGAGTCTCAGGGTTACAATGCCTTGGTCGCCGACAATGATGACAATAATGCTCAGCTAGAGTCTCTTGCAAAGACTAAAGAAATCACCGAGTGGCGTACAGCTTTCAGGACCTCTCTGAGCTTTGCAATTCCAGTCTTTTTTATCAGCATGGTATTTCCCATGCTTATTCCCTTTTTGGATTTTGGAAGCTATATTGTCTTTTTCCCAGGATTATACCTCGGTGATATTATTTGTTTAGTCCTTACAATACCCGTCCAATTTGGCATCGGAAAGCGTTTTTACATTTCTGCATACAAGTCTATGAAGCATGGTTCACCTACGATGGATGTGCTAGTGGTTCTCGGTACATCTGCCGCTTTCTTTTTCAGTGTTGCAGCTATGATCGTTTCTATTCTCCTTCCCCCGCACTCTCGACCAAGCACTATTTTCGACACCAGCAGTATGCTTATTACATTCATCACTTTGGGACGATTCCTTGAAAATCGAGCAAAGGGCCAAACCTCGAAAGCACTTTCTCGCCTCATGTCTTTGGCTCCTTCTATGGCAACTATTTATGCTGATCCAATTGCTGCAGAGAAAGCAGCTGAGGATTGGAATACAAATGAACCGAAATCCGAATACTCTCAGGAGGGTAATGCTGCAGAAGAAAAGGTCATTCCCACAGAACTTATTCAAGTTGGTGATATTGTTATTCTACGTCCTGGCGATAAAATTCCTGCTGATGGAACCGTCACACGGGGTGAGACCTACGTGGATGAAAGCATGGTTACTGGTGAGGCAATGCCGGTCTTGAAACGAAAAGGAAGTCTGCTTATCGGAGGTACTGTGAATGGTGCTGGTAGAGTTGACTTCCGTGTTACACGTGCTGGTCGAGACACTCAATTGAGTCAAATTGTGAAGTTGGTTCAAGACGCCCAGACTACACGGGCACCTATTCAAAGACTTGCCGATACAATTGCCGGATACTTTGTGCCATGTATTCTTGGCCTGGGATTTCTCACATTCTCAATATGGATGATTCTCAGTCATGTCCTCCCGCATCCACCAAAGATTTTCGTGGATGAAAAGAGTGGTGGGAAATTCATGGTTTGCGTCAAACTCTGTATCTCGGTTATTGTTTTTGCTTGTCCCTGCGCTTTAGGTCTTGCAACCCCCACTGCTGTTATGGTAGGAACTGGCGTGGGTGCTGAGAATGGAATTTTAGTCAAAGGTGGTGCTGCTCTGGAAACCGCTACTAAGATTACCCAAGTTGTTCTTGACAAGACTGGCACAATTACAGAGGGCAAAATGAGCGTTGCCAAGATCAATTTGGTTTCCAACTGGAAAGACAATGAATCGCAGAAGAAACTCTGGTGGACAATCGTTGGCTTATCCGAAATGGGTAGTGAACATCCTATTGGTAAAGCTATACTTGCTGCTGCTAAAGAAGAACTTGGAGTTGGTTCCGACGGTACTATTGATGGGAGCATTGGTGATTTCGAAGCTGCTGTTGGGAGCGGTGTCAGTGCCTTGGTTGAGCCGGCTGTCAGCAACGAACGTACTCGTCACAAAATCCTGGTTGGTAATGTCCGCTTTCTCAAACAGAATAATGTATCTGTACCCCAAGATGCCATCGAGTCTTCCGAGGAAGCAAACGTCAAAGCTGCGGGATCATCTAAAACTTCATCAGCCGGTACAACCAATATCTTCATTGCCATTGATGGTTCTTACTCTGGTCACTTGTGCCTTGCCGATACTGTAAAAGACAGCGCCGTCGCAGCCATCGCAGCTCTCCATCGCATGGGCATCAAAACAGCCATTGTCACCGGTGATCAACGACCAACAGCTCTTGCAGTCGCACGAATTGTCGGTATTCCTTCTGAAAATGTTTACGCAGGAGTGACCCCCGACCAAAAGCAAGAGATCATTCGCAAGTTCCAATCTCGTGGGGAATGTGTTGCAATGGTAGGAGATGGAATCAATGACTCTCCTGCCCTAGCCACCGCAGATGTTGGTATTGCCATGGCTGGTGGTACCGATGTTGCCATGGAAGCCGCAGATGTTGTTCTCATGCGACCGAATGATCTTATGGACATTCCCGCGTCTATTCAACTTTCCCGTTCTATTTTCAATCGTATCAAGCTCAACCTAGGCTGGGCATGCGGTTATAATATCATTGGTCTTCCTTTCGCGATGGGTATCTTCTTACCTTTCGGATTTCATCTACATCCTATGGCAGCAGGCGCAGCGATGGCGTTTAGTAGTGTGAGTGTAGTAGGCAGTAGTCTGTTATTGAAGTTCTGGAAGAGACCAAGGTGGATGGATGATGCATTATTAGAAGAAAAGGGACAATTAAGAAAGAAAGGTCACGGATGGGGCTTCTTTGGTGGATGGAGTGGAAAGGTTACGGATGCGTATAGAGCTGTTGTTGGAAGAAGTAGAGGAGATGAAGGAGGTTATGTTCCTTTGAATACTCTCGAATCTGTTTAGATTCGAGTTGGAGATTGAATTGAAGTTTATTGGTTTTTTGTGATCTATCCAGTTTTGTATTGGGAAGTTTTTTATGAGTTTACCATGTACATGTACTCGTTTATGAGCACATGATGGTTGAAGCTATTTGAAGATGGTATGATTCTATTTTATTTTCTGTCTAGACCCAGAATACATACATAGAGAAATATACGAGTATGAGTATATAAGATTGAGAACTTTTTACTTGACTCATATGAAAAAGAAGATCGAATTAGGGTTGCATAAGCGCCATATAATTGATAACCTATAATACTTTAATGACTTTTGCTTGAAAACTTTTTCTATAAATTATATTATTGTATTGCATTGCATTGGGAACATGTAAATTATCTCTCTCTCGTGTCACCTCTTACTTACCTATTTGTTAGTACCTAGGTAATAAGTAATAGGTAAGATGTTACTAGGTGATAGATCATATATAATAAGTAAAAGATATCTGACCTTCCTTCCCTTGCCCATACATGTCACATGCCATATAAGGTTACTGATTCCATATCCATATTCCATATTCTATAATTATATTATATCCGCAGTAATAACCTACCTGGTGTACCCGGCATTTTAGCGACGAGGCACAGCAGATCGATCCAAGGCACCGTCGATGTACAGCCAGCCTACCTGGGTGAATCTCGTAAAAGCTTAAAAAAATTTTCTATCTTGTCCTTTGTGTTGTACAGGAAACGCCTCGTTACGAAACTTGATTTTTTTTTGTGATGGGGCATTGGAGGTTATGAGGTAGTTTAGGCATCTATCCCGTTATGGGGTTTTCGCACTTTTGTGTTAGGATCGGGGGAGAGGGGGTTTCGTGAGAGTCCGAGGGAATGGGAATAAGAATATGAAGGACCTTATTTTGGGTGTTAATATTGAAATCGGTGCTCGGAATTGGTATCGAGGGTTTGCATGATCTTGGGGTTGGAGGTGAGAGATCGATCTGTGTTGCTTGGGATGGAGACGCATGGGGGTAAGGTTAATAAGTGAGACCCCTTTTGAAGCGAACCTGTTATTTGTGAACGTTAGATGTATAACCCTAAGTGAGATGTCTGTCGTAAATCGGTGTTTGGTAAGAGCGTAGTTCCGAGTTTTTTGTTCTTTTTCTTTTTCTTTTCATTTTCTTTGGTGCGTGGGTTTACTTTTATTTATATCTGCTTGGAGTTTGCGAGATGCTACGCTATATGGATGTGGATGTGGTGGGATTTTGCGGCTGGTACTAGATATAGTTGAGTTGAGTTGAGTTGAGTTGAGTTGAGTTGAGTTGAGTCCGAGAAGTGAAGTCGCTGTCATCGTTGAGTACCTATATATATAATTTGAGATTAGATTCTCTTTCTTCTGGGAGAGGGGGAATTTTTGAAGGTGTGTGTTTGTCCTCTCTTCGGGGTTTTCTTCTTTTAACTCCTTGATGTGATGGATGTTTATTGGTAAAGGAAAATTAACATTATGGACGAGAATACGATGGAGAAATGAGTGAGAATTATTGAATGTTGTGTATTGTGCGAGGTGAGGTGACTAGATCCGATGTTTGAAAATGGATAGATGTGGGAGTTTCGCTTTATGGTTTTCTTTTTGTCTTATTATACTTTTATTCTGTGTTATTGAAGGATTTTTTAATGACTTTTAATCTTTCGTCCATCTCAGACTGTTTGTTATTGTTATTTGTCTTTGTGGTGAAATTTGATTCAAGTGCTCGGGTTATAACAGTTATCTTTTTCATTGTTGTACAAAGCCTCAAGTGATACAGTTGTATCTTTCGTGTTGCCGGACGGTAGGACTTGATAGTTTTAAAGCTTCTTGGAAAAGTGTTTTCAAGAAAGAGATATCTTTGTAATCTCACCACACAAAATCTTTTCTTTCCTTCTTTGTTGGGAGGTAAAATGGCTTCGAATAGTACGAATGTAAGTTATCTTAGTCTTTTTACTATGCTGTCATCATGGGTTTTCTTTCATTTTCCCTCTACCATACTCTTCCACTGTTTTACACAGTTCACTCACCTTAAATCGAATCTGTTTACTAACACCTTCAACCCAGATGTCACCACCCTATCCACAAAGAAACGCCGTCTTAGGCCTCACACCCTATCAAAACGTTGACATTCCACTCAGCACCATCTTCATGCTTCTCTTCCTCCTCTCCGCAATAATCCACATGACAATCCTCCAAATAAACTTTCGACGCGGCCAAAAATTCCTCATGTCAGGAATGGCATTCGGCTTCTCCTTTTCCCGCGTCATCACCTGCATTCTACGTATAGTCTGGGCCTCCTATCCCGACAACATCAAAATCGCGCTCGCGGCTCAAGTCTTTGTTGCGGCAGGCACCATATTACTATTTCTCATCAATGTCATCTTCACCAGCCGCTTGTTGAGAGCTTATCATTCGTGGGCTTGGAATCCATGGATCCGGAATACGTTTCGAGTGGCGTATGTGAGTTTATTCGTGGGATTAATCGCGAATATTTCTGTTTTGGTAGAGAATTTCTTCACGCTCGATCCGCATGTTTGGTGGATTGATCATGTAGTATCGTTGGTTGTTGTTACTTATTTTGCCGTTTATGCTTTTATGCCTATTCCGCTTTTGGCTTTGAGATTCCTACTTACGCGTGGGAAACGGGTGGAGAAATTTGGAACAGGGCGGTTTCGGACGAAGATTAGATTGATAGTCTTCGTTTCTGTTTTGCTTACTCTAGGAGCGGCTTTTAGAGCAGGCACGGCTTATCAGCCCAGGGGAATTGATGATCCGGCTTGGTATCATAGTAAAGCTTGTTTTTATATTTTTGATTTTGGCATTGAGATTGTGGTACTTTATGTATTTGCTGCGATGAGAGTGGATAGGAGATTTATTGTACCGAATGCGACGAAGGTGGAAGGGGATTTTAGGAAGGGGGGCGAGGGTGGGATGCCGGTGAAAGGGAAGGAGGGCGAAAGGAGTGTTAGGTGGGAGTGGATGAGGGGATGGAAGGGGAAATGGATGGAGTGGGAGGTTGAGGGAGAAGAGGATGAGGGCATTTTTTCAGACACGGTTGGGGAGAAAAAGGAGAGAAATGATGTGGAGGAGGGAGAGACAGAGACGGCGGTTGGTAGTAATGCTAGTGGGGCTGTTACACCGGAAATTATAGGAAGCAGAGAGGATGTTAACGTTGATGCTGATGTTGAGAAAGGTAATAACTGAGATGGACTATTAGAAATCGCCAAAAAAGTCGCTAGATTGTACATAAGCAAGAACTATAGATAGATATAGATAGTGATCAACAATTTCAATGTACTGATACGCCAATAACAGAGACATACGACGCAAAAAAAAGTACATAGCATCTATCAAGTAACTTATGAAGCTTTCACACCTCGTATACGCGACCAACTCCTAACTTCCGAACTTCCGAACTTTCGAATTCGAAGACAACGATGGTGCAATTTAAAGATGAGGTACTATTATTTTTGGTTGTGGTGTGTAATTACTGATACGTGGATGCGTCTGCCTTCTCTTCCTGGATGGGTGGATGGGTAGTAACCGAGTTGGAGCCAGAGTAGAGTTCATGTTCGGATGTCCGTGGCTCGCTGGTTGGTGGTGGTATTGAGGCGCTTTAAATCTGGTTTGGTGTAAGGGGTAAAGGTGTATGGAAAAAGAGAGAGATTTCTGGACTCTGGATGTAAGATTTGTTTATCTAGATTCTATCTAGATAAAAGGTATATAGCATGATGAATTCTCCGAATTGTTAAATATGTGAAAGCGGAGACGTATAACTGTTCGTAGCCTTGAGCTACCTTGCATTCAAATGGGAAGTAACTTAGATTCCGATAGAGCAGACCTAGTCTATTAGGTAGGTTCTGGATAATTGTGCTGGAGATGAATATGGTGTAATCTGAACAGCAACACTTGTTGCTTCCTTGATTTTATGGTGATGAGCAGATGTAGACAATATAATAATTCCAAAACATTCGTGGATGTACTCGAGTAACTGCGATTGATTATGTCCAAATCGAATTACCAAGCGAAGTTTCCACGTTCCCGTTTGATCAAGCTTTGATATTCAGATCTCTCATTTGTTAGATTGTGGTATGGTTCTTGGCAGCCTAAGATGCCCAGTTGTGTGGGAAAGATGATCCTTCGCTTGTAGAATATTTATTTATACAAGGTAGATTAAAGACTATGTAGACAAATCGTCTATTACGAGCTGACTCGCAAGGTGTATGGTGTATATACGATGGCTAATCTAAGTCTAGCAGTGTGTATGAGCTTGATCTTCGTGTAAGATATTGGTTGCTTTTGAGTTTCTCGAAGAGCGTGGAGAGATAGCTGCGTAAGGAGAAGTGTGGGGGACAGACGACAATGAGAAGCGAGAATATGTTCTTGGCGATCTCTCCCCTTAATTTTGTAGAATGAGTTTAACCTTACCGATAGATATAAAATCTCCGGAGTAGATTGGTGCTCACTATAAACTTTCTGGGATAAGAAGCTAAGCAGAATCTATTGAGAAGAGTGATATATGTCTGTTCTCAATTAGACTTATTGCTAGCACCAAGTACGACCATTGTTGATCGTTTGCAGATATTAACCTTACTAGGTAGATGAGCAGTATGTGACATCGACAGGGCCCTCATTTCTCACACAGAAGAATGCAACATCCTGCAATGATGACATTGAAGCGCTTCAAGGGCAACTATAACCACAAAGAAGAAGACATACGGTCCTACAGGAGCTGGAATACTCCGTATGTTGTACAACTTTGGGTATTTGTGTTGGTGATGGCTATCACGTGCGACGGAACATGAATGGAGTTGCCGTTTAGATTACATATGACGTTTTTAGCCCTGCATCCTTGCATTCTGTTCTGTTAAGGTTATGCACTTGAGATCCTTGCATTATTTTATGCACCCAAGATCCAGCCCAGATGTGCGACAAAGCTTCAATTATAACCTTATGTTTACTACAGAACATCGCAAACAAACATACAAACATACAAACATACAGACAGACATACACACATACGATTGTATTGATACATTATTATACTTTAAATTTGACTTCATTCCTTCTAAACCCCTTTATTGATCTACACTCTTCAACATAATGACAAGTCCTGCTGGAAAACGCGGACCATCAGTCTTGGTATGAGCGAAGCCAAACATTGAATTCCGATTGACAAATAATTACATTTTTTTTCTAATTCTGTCTTAGGTTACTGATTCTCGGGAACGCCAACGTCCTTCCATAGCTCGAAATAATTCCCAGCGACCAAATGTTAATGGCTCGAATGCGACCAGACCAACAAGATTCATTTCCGTAGATAATGTTTTACAATATGCCTCTCAAATCCCATCAGGTCAAGCTCGAGGGCCACCAGGACGCAGGCCTCAGGCTTCAGATCAACGTCGTGCAAGTGGTCCAATATCGGCACGGATCGCACAACAGAATGTTCCAGGCAGGAGTACAAAGACTAGCGAAAAATTGGTTCTGATTCCAGATACGTTGGATGAAAAGGATGATTCTGATACAGACGATATTGATGCCGAAAACGAACCGCGAATTGATGGTGAAACAGGACCTCCTACAGATACCGAAAGGGATATACTAAAGAAGAGGGGCGGTATACGAGGAAAGAGTTATGCGGAGCGATTACCCAAGGCAAGGAGAGCAAACGAGTTGGCTAGGGTTACTGCATATTGCACGGCGCAAGCATACAAAACAAAGGATACGGCTACGTTTGTGAAGGAAAGACACGGGGCTAAGACAAAGCTATACGATGATTGTCTCTACACAGTTTACCATTTACCTTTATTACCGGGTACCGAAGGATTCAGAGTAAGGAGTAGTCCGGTTCTAAAAAGTCCAGGTGGAAAAGCGGTATTGGATGAAGAGATAGAGAGGAGTGAGAACAGAGACTATCATGAGGGGTATTTCGAGGATACGGATACATACGGTGTAAGGGGAGGGGAGGATAGTCCACGAAATGAATCCGACGAGGACAGAATCAGAAGAGAAGCAGAGGCCCGAAGAGGTAGAGAGGAAACTCATATTTTCGAACAAGGCAAGAGAGCAGACAGTCCAAATAGAGTCGCACCGGATGCGACAACTTTCGCGGAGATGTTTGTCTTTTCATATGGGGTGGTGGTGTTTTGGAATTTTACAGAGCATCAGGAAAAGGATATCCTTGCCGATTTTGCATTTGCAGCACACAACACAGATGTTTCACTTGTTGTCCGACCTCAAGAGGAGGAAGATCTTGAAACAGAAGAGCTTCATTTTGAGTATAATTCTTTCGTCGACAGACCTCGAATTTTCAATGATATGATTACCTTGAGGAGTGGTGATCATATGATTAAGTTGGCAATGAGTCATGCTATTGCTCAAAGTACGAAGTTGAGCTTCTTCGAGGAGCGAATGTCACAGACTATGCTGAGTGCAGAACATGTTCCTAAACACTTGGCTTTAACGGGTCAACTTGGTATGTCTCGTACAGAAATCCTTAAGATTCTTGGTCGTCTCTTCAAGAGTAGGGTAGATGTCAATCTTTGTAAGTTGTTCCATCCTTTATGCATAAATACATACTGATATCCTGGCAGCATCAAATATTCTCGATGTTCCCAGCTTCTTTTGGGATTCAGAACCCACGTTACATCCACTTTACGAAGCTATTCGAGAGTATTTAGAGATTGGTCCACGTATCACGACGCTCAATGAACGTTGTAGAGTTTTCTTGGACTTGGCAGAAGTGTTGAGTGACAACATCGCAGATTCAAAGATGAGCACAATCACATGGATTGTCATCATTTTGATCATCATTAGTATAGCTGTCACAGTTACAGAAGTAGGCATAAGATTTATAATCTTGGAAAAGGCAGGTGGAGGAAACCCTGCGATGGCATTTACGGACAGGAATTGGTCGCGATTCGATTTTAGTGCTCCACAATTGGAAGCAATATGTGGAGCTGGAAGGCATGCCGAGCTCTAAATTGAGAGTTGACTGTAATTATTGCATCTTGGCCAGGCTTACTTCTTACTTCTTTGTCTATACTTCTCGGTTTAGGGCGTGGGAAGCGTATGGAATGGGGCTTTATCATGTGCTTGTAGATATCACATATTGATAATGAGTGTTCATATTAATTAGAGGAGTAGTTTAGAGCTATTCCGAAAGCTTCATCATTTTTTTTTTTAATAGATTAATTAATACACTCTTACTACTAAAAAAGTATTTACCAAATTTCTGCTCCGTCACTCTCTAGGAACGATTAGTACTTCTCCTAACGGAGCACTACTCCCGACTTGAAGAATTTCTCGCCTTCATGAAGTATCGTGATGGCGAAGCGTCTGTCTCATCTATGATTATTTGCTCTGTCCACATACCTTCTATTGTTCACCTATCGTACGGTCTTGGTGCATATCATGAGTATCTATGTATTTTCATGCACTTAGATCAGTCACTGTTACTCCCATAGATGACTCGTTCTTTATTGAATAGCCCTTTCAAGAAAAAAAAAATTAAAAAAATGTCATCTCCATTTCATCTCTGTATGAATTTTGTTCTGTGGGAGGATCACCAGATATGTGTTTTATCGTGTGAGGATGAGGGATTGCTGTGTGGGAGCGGGGGAGCATTGTTTGAATAGATCAATGATGAGAGATGGAGTTCGAGTCCTTGGAAGGTGGACCGAGAGGATGATTTCGCTCTTTTATTAAAACTACATCATTTCCATGGTTGTGTCGTTGTAGCTGGCTTGGGTTAATGATGTTACGGTGCCTTTTTGTTTAGTTTTCATATCAATTGGCCATACCACATCATAGCTTACCAGAAGATAAAGGAATGGAAGTTTGTATTTTTCAGCCAGCTCCTCAAAACTAGTGTTTCCTTCCGTTTCGGCTTTGATTGTTCATGACTTTTGCAATGCTTTAAATACTTGGACTTGCCAACTGTAGTGTCGGCATAGTATGCGGAAATAGCAGGTTGATCTGCTCAAGTGTCTTTTTTACTATCTTGAGCGGTATACCGCATATCCTCTTACATAATGCAATGACTCCTCATGAAACTCAGCTCCCAACATAATCGCCAATAAGACCATTTCCATGAATGACCAGCTATCATATCCATGCAAAGAGATGTTTCTTAGCACACCGTTATGGTAGCTGCACTTAGCACAATATATATGTACCACCCTCACCTTCCGACCACTTTTTGCGCATCAAATACCCGAAAGGGAATGTTCGGGGGATGAAGGGTTAAATCAAGCGCGTCTTCCCATGATTTAATTTTGGCGGCGGGTTAATTAGCGAAAAGAACTTTCGCAGATAAGAATCATCAATGCCCTATTTGTGAATACTAGGATTCCCACACAGCGGTTTGTATTCAGGAGGCAATGGCTGATCATATTCCGCTCCACCATACACAGTTCCGCCTTCATCTCTTCTTCTACACGGCAAGCTTCGTAAGTCTTCTTCACTTGGGTGTCTTTCCATTATTAGCAGCTGCCTGCTTTCTTTTAGCCTTCTTGGGTTTGTTATTATGACTTTTCTCTATGGCTGGCGCATCGTTCGCATCTCCGTCACTGATGGATCGTTATGATCTGGATGCGTACAAATTCAAATCTTTCAATGATCGGTGACCTTGAGGAAAGCAGTTCTAAACTGACATATTTCGCGAGGGAAAATCAGTAATGGACCTTGCGATGCGTCATATTTGTGGTGCGGTGGCATCGTCCACAACATTCCTAGGACAATGGTGCGTTTTTAACATGGTTGGCTTGTTGTGAGATATGCTAAAGAAGTGAGCCGTAATGTGTCTTATGATCGAGTGCGCAAGTATTTGGGAGATTTTGTGGTAATAAAGGTTGATGGAAAAGTCTTTTGTGATAGAAGACTCGCAAGATCTTTTGTTTACGCTAAGGTTATGCTGAGGTTGTGCTACGAGATAGAGAGCAGCCTCAGCGATAAACTAAATAGCACAATAGTCTCAGCTTATTTTATAATGGTTCACATTTTTGCAATCACAAGAACTAGTACTAGAGATTGACCACCTTTTCAAGACTAAAATAGACGATTGATGAAACAAACATCTCGTCACTCATGATCAGACTCGTGCCTAATGATGAAAATGCTGGTGTGATTGACATATTTATAGCTTTAACGACAGTAAGAAAAATCTGTGTAAAATAATGAAACATCCAGATAGTCGTGTTCATCCAATTACACTGAAAATTTTTAGAGGTGTAAATTTTGGATGAGCTAGCATGGAAAAAAGGGGTTTTAGCGAAAAGCTCCCACGATGGCCGGATTTATGTAAGACTGTAGAGCAATTTAACATTTCAGGCAACCTTAGATGTAAGATATCTTGTTTATTTAGTCTGAGGGAATAGCTGGAAGATCATTGCAGTTCATAAATTAATTTAGTCTAGCTGGAGCCACTGAGGCTTACAACTCCTGGCCTTTTGGTCACGTTGAGGGAAGTTTTCTATTGGTTATTGCGAGACCTCGAAGTTAACGAAATTTGCAGATATGGGATTTTCATCCTAAGTAATAGGCTGTTTATTCCTCGATTAGGAGTTGGAGGCCTATTAGCGGTAAATCGTGACTGAGAGATTGTAATCTCAAATTTACCCTAGTGACTTATCAATCCGCGAAGACGGGGAAGAAAAAGGAATTGAATACTGTACCACGATCTCACACAGATATAATTATAATTATTAAATTTAGAGTAGTTGCTTGGACTAAGATCAGGCAGAAATGAGGAGAAAGGTTCACGTACTGCCTATTAGTCACGAAGACGGAGAACTGGATATATAGAGAATTTTTATAGTTTTTGGATCCGATATGGGTGATCTATTGCATGAATAACACTTGTGTTGGATGGTTCGATTGCAAGTATTGTCAAGCTAAGTTAAAAAGGGGTACAGAGGGTTTCTAGCAGAAAAGAAGCACAAGGGAAAATGGTTCAATGGAGACAACTAGGGTGATAAAGGCTGAAACCCCTGCTGCTTTGTGTGGATCTAAGAGCAGAGAATGGCTGAGTATAATGGTATGAGAGAGACTTTTTATATCTAAGAGAACCTTAGGATGACACTGCAGATTAGTCAAAATAACATTACAAGGTATGGTATTCTGAAATTAGATTCAGTTTTTCGTTCAATATCAATATCATATCAATATCATATCAATATCAACATCGAATTTTTAAACTTCTAGTATACAAAAGAGATTCAGGAACCAATTTACTTTCAATAATTCCTCGTACAACAACAAAGATTCATCTAAAAAACAACATTATTCGTTATACTATACATCTAAACCTACCCTAACACTACCCTAACCAATACACCAAGGACGGAACTAATTATACAACCGCACAGAAAAAACACACTAATAAGCCAGAAGACCAGCCATAGCAAAAACGCTGTAATAATATAATATACTCTACTCTACTCTACTCTACTCTGCAGCGATGGAAGTAGTATACGGAGTAAATTGAAGGATAGATAAAAATATGAGCTCGAGTTTCGAGATGATCAGAGATACTAACGACAAGAAGTGGAATGTGAAATAATCTTAAAAGTTATAACTCGAGGTAATTAATAGTCTAGTAGCTTATTGAGGGAGATAGGTGAATAGAGGAAAGATAATAGATAAAAGATAGAAGAATCTAATACTCGAGTAGAGGTAATTTGATATATTTTACATACCAAAACAACGGCTCGACTTCCATAAGCGAGCAAGTAAGGAAGCGGCCCTTTCATACTTCCCATCCCACCCATCAACACTTCGCCAAACCCATTCCCATTTCCTTCTCCTTCTCGCCCCATTCCCTTCCTTCACAACCAAAACACCAGCCAAAAGCCCGCAGCCCAAAACCCACCCAGTCATCGAAAAACAAAAAAAAAGAAACCCCTTCAAAGCTCTCCCCATCTCCCACAAACTACCAAATTCCCCCGAAAAATCCAATCCAAACCCAACAAACAACCTCTAGAACATCATATCCAACATCCTACCCAGCATACACCAATTCCAACCCCACAAAATCATCAACTACGGCCTCGCTATAGATACATCACATCACACATCACATATCACATATCCATCTATCCATCCATCTAACAGTCACTTAATAATTTACCTATCTATTTCCCACTTCAGTTCAATGTCTACTCCTAATTATTTCTACTTAGCTAGCTAGCAAATAAACATACCACCCATACTACCAATCCTACCCATACCACCCAACACTCCTCTCATAATCCATCCACCACACCCCTCCACCTCCTCCTCTCCTCTCCTCTACTCCCCTTGCCCAAAAACCAACCCCGAAATTCTTCTTCAAGCAAACCCACAAATAATGTGAATTAGTCCCAACATCCAATTCTCATGGAAACTTAAACCCCAACCCCCAGACTCAAGCTCAAGCTCAAACTCAAACTCAAGCTCTCACCTACTCATGAATCAAATTCACAATCCATAATCCCCTTCCCTTCCCCTTCCCCTTCCCCTTCCCCTTCCCCTTCCCCTTCCCCTTCCCCTTCCTCATCTAAATCCTAACAAATCTACTCTACCTAGTCCTTAGATCTATTAATTATAAGATCTAAAGATCTAAATCGATAGTAATCGCACTAGCGAAATCTTTACCACTGCTTTACGAGTAAACACTTGAATGACAAGCCATTTCCATCACTTCAATTCATATATTTTTATTATTTGGTGAAAATAACATAAAACATTACTCCTTAACACCCAATGTAAAGCGCTTAATTCATTGAAGCCATTAAATCCTCGTGATTGCTTGAAAGCGAATATGAAAGGCTGTCCATCAAACCCTGATATCAACATTGCCCCCTGCACAGACGCATGAAAAGATCTAACTGAGTAATTGCTCAATGGCACCCTGTACACTTCCTCCACTCCTCCTTAAAGCTTCTACGTTTCTGTCAAAATCAAAAAATCCCATATCGTTCAATTGTCTAAGTTGATCGGCGTATCTCTCTTCAGGTGGTCTGGTGTCTGCTGGAGCTGCCGGAGCACCTGGAGCCGCACCACCCATTCCACCCATACCTCCCATACCCCCAAATCCACCAGCGCCAAACATATCCCCAAAAGATCCGTTTCGCATCATCTCCATTGCTTGTTGGATTTGTTCTGGTGTTGGTTGTGGCATTCCTTGGAATGGATTAAACCCCGGTGCTCTTGCTCCTGCTCCTGCGCCAGCACCGGCACCGGCACCTGCTCCTCCGAATAATGAAGCGAAAGGATTTTGTGCAGTGGCATCAGTACCAGTTGACGGTGTTCCTCCAGCAGAAGCAGCAGCTGGGGGAGTTTGTGCAGGAGTATGACCAGCGGCAGTTGCTCCCGCTCCACCGAAAAGTGATGCGAATGGATTACCAGCGCCTCCAGCAGGCATCGCAAAAGGATTGAAAGGTGGTATGTTTGCCTGACCACTTCCTGGGGTGCTCCCCGCAGCTCCAGCTGGTGTCGTATCCGTAACTCCGGGCGCGGGAAAACCACCAGCTCCACCTCCTGCCATTTGTCTTCTCATTGCAGCCGCTTGACGAAGAGCATTTGGATCTGTAAGCATGTTCCTGAACATTGGCGATTGTAACATTTCTCGCGCATTTGGCATATTTCTAAGCATTGGAGTGTTTTGGATCATCATATTGACAAGATCTGGGTTGTTGAGAGCTTCGTTCATCGTTTGGCGAATGTTGGGATCATCCATCATTTGAGCGATCGCATCTTCACTCGGAGGTGCTCCCATCTGCGAAAATGTTAGCATCAGCAGGTTGTTGATCGCAAAAAGGTATACGTACTCCACCATCTGCGCCAAACATCTCCGCACCTGGGAGACCCATCTGGCCTGCATATCGAGCACCCGTTAAACCAGCTAGAGGATTGTTTGCAGTTCCGGCTGCCATATTTGTCGGAACTGCTGCGGCACCAGCTGTGTTGTTGGCAGCATTCTGGGTCATGTTGCTTTGCGCGCTTTTAACCATATGTATTGTATTGCCGGCCTTGATCTTGTAAGTGCTTAAAGGTTCCTCATTCTTCATGACACGACCCGAATAAATTAAACGTTGACGATCGACTGGAATCTTTTCGTAATCATCTCCTGCCAGCTTGGTCTTCAGGTCAAGAACTGATGCGGTTTCTGCCATGGTGATTGTGTGATTTCCATCGCTAGACGTCTTGACCTTGAAGGTAATTTGAGAATCGGTCTCGGGCGCAGTTGATGTCTCCTCTGACATCTTGATAGATTTATGGAAATATTATATCAATTGTTTTTTGGAGGGAGATATTTGAGAGAGGTATGTGTAAGTAGGAATTTTGTTATGTTGTGTTGATTATGAGGGTGGTTTGATCAGATAGATAGATAGAACTATCATAAGCAAATTATTGAAGTTGAGGGGCTCGGCTGGGTGGGCTTGGGGCTTAGATGACGTTCGATGGTTCTCGAATGCTTTTTTATGTGATCTTGCTCTTGCCACCAAATAATTTCGAAAGGAGGGAGGGAGAGAAGGAGGGAGGTAAGGAAGGAAAGAAAGAAAGAAGGAAAGAAAGAAAGGAAAGGAAAGGAAAGAAGAGAGAAGAAAAGGGATTTGAATATTTATTATTGAGGAAATTTATTAACAAATGGTTTGCTTTCTTAAAGTTAGTCGGGTTTTTTGAATCATGACCTTACCTAGGTATCTACTTGTTGGTCATGATCTATCTAACCTTAGTACATATAACCTACCTTACTCGAGTAAAGTATAAAGTTCTTGTTAGCATCTTCCATCGAAATCTTTTGCATTCTGACTATCGTGCCTACTTTACCTTTTTTAAGGGGCACACAATGGTAGGGGCGGCCGGAGCGAACTGCATCAAGTGGAAAGCATGAGGTTAGATAACAAAGTACAGTATCACAAAGTATAACATTACAAATATTGTAAGACTTCAATACCCACGCTACGATCTTAGATGATACATGGATATACACACCGTACATACCTAGGACCTAGGACCTAGCTAGATATACATAGTATCTCTTCGACCTTTCTTCATCACTCACCAGATGTAAGGTTAAGCTTTGGCGAAACAGCTTTCGCAGTTCGCAGTCCGCAGTCCGCAGTCCGGAGTGGTTAAGTGAAGATGGGAAGTCGCAAATGTTCATCAATAGCATCATAGCATTACATCGTAGTCATCTACCTGTCTATTAAGGAATTTAAATGGCAATCACTCTTCTCAGGTTGACAGGTAGGAAGGACATTTGAACCTCGGCTCGGCCCCCGCGTTTAAAGAATCCGGGGTTCATCAATCAATCAGTCTTCTCCATATCACCACTCACTCCTTTCTCAAACATTTCTCTCTATTGCATCCATTCAATCAAACAAATCGATCGATTCTTTTTCAATTGATCATCTACAATCAAATCATTCACAATATGCGAGGAATTCAAATCAAAGAATATGTCAAAGTAAGCTTTAGAGAGAGCTCCGAAGCTCCTGTTCCCTTCGATGTGTATGTATCAATGTTCTAACATAGCTAACACATTATAGGGACCTCAGGATCTTAAAATCACAGATCTGCCAGATCCAGTGCCAAATCCTGATCAATATTTAATCGAAATTCATGCCACTGCTACCAATTTCTTTGATCTTCTTCAAATTCAGGGAAAATATCAGCATCAACCTCCTTTACCTTGTAGGTAGTTTTCTCTATCTGCCATTACTTGCAAGCCAGACCGCTCATGTTGCACCAAACATCTCCGTTCATGCCAGTATCAAAAGCATTATGAATATCTATTAACATTTACGTTAGGGATATCTGGCTCTGAATTCAGCGGAATCGTCCTTTCCACTCCTAAATCCTCCTCTTCGCCTCGATACAAACCAGGAGACCGCGTATTTGGAGCCTCTCAAGGCGGCTACGCAACCCACGTCTGCGCCCCAGAAGCCTCGCTCTATCCCGTGCCAGAATCCTGGTCTTTCTTCGAAGCCGCCGGTCTCTTCGTCACAGCACCCACCTCCTACAGCGCCCTAGTAACTCGCGCCAACATTAAATCCGGCGACTATGTCCTCGTCCATGCAGCAGCCGGTGGAGTCGGTCTCGCCGCTGTTCAAATTGCCAAAGCGTTCGGCGCAACCGTCATAGCTACAGCTGGAACACAGCGAAAACTCGAAGTAGCTCGCGAATTTGGCGCAGATCATGCCATCGATTACTCAGATGCCTCCTGGCCCGATCAAGTGAAGAAATTAACTCCAAATAATAGAGGTGTAGATATCGTCTTCGATCCCGTAGGTTTAATCGATAAATCTACAAAATGCATACGATGGAATGGACGCATTCTCGTAATAGGATTTGCGGCGGGAAATATCGAAAAGGTGCCAATGAATAAGGTGTTGTTGAAAAATATTAGCATTGTAGGATTACATTGGGGAGCATATGTGCAGAATGAACCTGAGAAGATCCCGGAGGTGTGGGAGGGAATATTCAAATTGATCAAGGAGGGTAAATTCAAAGGAACAGTTTTCAAGGATAGAGAGTTTCAGGGACTGGAGGATGTACCGCAGGCATTGGAGAGTTTGGGAAGTAGAGGAACTTGGGGAAAAGTAGTGGTGAAAGTGGATCAGAAGGAAAAGGCGGGGAGGAGTAAGATTTAGGGAGTGGAGGGGAAGAAGGTGATGGTTTCCTGTTTCATATGGATGGGATGGTTGTATGGAGTGTGTTTTAGATTGTGCTGTGCAGTGTCGTGCAGTGTATATAGGATAAATTGATTACCCGATCTAGAGCACCTACAAAGTAAGATTTATATGAACTGTGCAGATAATGTGGAATTAAGGGCTGATTCATATATGCTAAACAGCCACTTGTGTCAATTTAGACGGGGAGTAGACAAATAGATAGGTAGTTTACATCAACATCAGATTAGATAGCCTTGCGCAACAAAGATATACTACGAAGTTTTCAATCACTTTATATACATTCCTACTGTCATTGATATAGATATTGATAGCACTAAATCTTTTCCTTCAAATTCTATGATTAAATCCGCTACCTGTATGTTATTTTCATCCATTTATCCATCCATTCATCAATCCATTCATTACTCAAATAAAAATAAATATATATCAAAATCTCGTATCCTATCCTATCCTATCCTATCCTATCCTATGCAATTCCATCCCATTTAATTCCATCCAATCCTATCGTACCTATGATATGGTATAATCTTCCAAACCCTACACTTCTGCTCACTCCTACCCGTCCCGCGTCATTAAGCAGGCTTCCTTCACTTCCTTCCAATGTTACGTAAGTTCAATCATGAATCTCCTCTCTTATTCTAAGATTACATCTAAAAATGTTCTTTCCAAAATGAGAAATTTACATCGCGAGTCGTGGCTTGCTTGCATGCCTTTTTAATGGAGCGCGCTGCTACGTTTGGTCCTATTTTTTCTGTATTAGTATCTATCTATCTATCTCTCTACCTACCTCCGCAAGCGAGGATGGGGCGCAAAGAGAAGGGAGACTCGGTTGGATATAATGTAATGTAATACAAAAGGGGAAAAGAACAAGATAAACATACCACAAAAGTAAACTCCAATGTTAGTTTTAAAATCACCCTCCAAGCCTGATAAATAAGTCTTATCCATTATTCCATCTCTCATGCCTTCAAACAACTTCAAGAAATCTGGTCTTCCGAAATTGGTTCGAGATTTAAGTTCGGTCAAGGGATCAACATCGGCTCCTACACTGTTCAACACGATGTTTTGCGCCGTGTCGATGTCCAATTTTTGAGTTAGATAAGTGTGGATGCGTAAGAACTCCTGACTATCACCACCCTGTTGTGCAGCAGCCTCTTGGGATTGAGCTTCGAGGGATGATAGGAGTACTTGAAACCATTCGAAAGAAGTCGTGTCTTTACAAACCCAGATGAATTCCACGCGACGAAGACGTTCTGGAGGATTGGTCCCATGACGAAGATGCCAGATGTTTTTAAGGATGGATGCCCATGGTGTTACACCGATACCAGTACCGATGAGGACGGCGACTTCGTTTTCAAAGACGTCTTCGGCGGGTGCACCATAGGGACCATCGATGCGGATATCGGGCATTTTTTGGCCATTCTCGAGTGCTACTTCGTACATCCCATTTGGGTCTACGCCGTCGTAGAGTTTGGCTTGAGCGGCTCCGGCTCCGAGGGCATCTCCTAGAGTGCGGGTAAAGTCGCCGACTTGACGGATGTGGATTGAAATATAGGGGTCAAACGGGCATGATGTGATGGTAAATGGATGCCATTGTTCGCGGGAAACGGATGGAACATTGAGAAAAAGCCATTGGCCTGCCTTGTACTTCATCGATGGCTTTCGGAATTGAATTTCCATGGCATCTATAAATTTTTAGTACTCAGTTGGCGATAAATGATTGGAAAGAAGCATACCATATGGATGACGAACGACTCGAACAATTTGAGTTTCTCTTCTGCTTCGGATTTCACGATACACACGCTCAATAAAGTAGAGCCCGCCGCCCCAAAGTTCCCAACGCCATCCTTCATATCCTAAGCAATGACTCCAGAAATTCTTGCCAGCAAATGGAGAGAAGGGTTCTGTGGTATCACGGACGAAGCATCCGGTAGCATGAGTATACATTGCAAGTAAAAATGGAATAAATAAATGATGCGTGTACCAAAATGTTTCGAAAGATTGTTGTCTAATCTTGGCATGAGCAGTCGTATACATCAACATCATGCATAGCAGCATAATATGACCAGTGATACCACCAGCTTCAGTATAGTGTATCTGGATTGCGCTCACAGGTCTGATCTGGTTCTTTTCAACATTGAAGAAACTGTGCGATGTTAGCGCCGAAAAGGTAGTGCAATGACGTAGTACTTACTTGACATAGTGAGCAGCTACGTGAAATATTGTCCAGAATAACAATGAGTATGCTACCTGTCGATGAAACCATTGAGATTCATCCAAAGGTAGGAACTTGATCTTTGGTCTAACATATCTCAAGATGTTGCGACACATAGGTAATAAGATCATCGCAACATCGACGGATAACGCTAGACCGGCACCTCTTGATATCCATACTGAGTATGTGAGGGTATTCAAACCGGCTAGTTTAGGATTATTAGCTTGCTCCCACCTGTATGAGTTGTTAGTAAATAGAGGGCGGAGAGGTCAAGAGCTTACTCACCACCCCAAAGCAAATAGACCAACGTGAAAGCCGTGGAAGAGGAAATTAAACAGTAACTTCGTTCCTCGGAGCTGACTCTTCAAAAACTGTAGAAGCCCCATCTTCTCTGTACCCGAATATCCCAAATATTAAAGGTCGTCCAGCGACAAGATTGATGAAGATAATTGAGTGAGATTGTTGAACGTTTTGTGTGAGTGAGAGAATCAACCAAAGTTTCCGACCTCACATAAAAGGATTAAATGCCGTAGTATTTGAAAATAATGCGTAAGAAATGAATGTTCATCAAAAGAAAAGAATGATCTGAGCCAGCAGCCAACAGCTTGGATAGCTTGTGTGGGAACTTCGACGCGGAAATTCTTGTTCTTCTGTAATGCCGAGGAAAGGGGAGCAGATGAAAAGTCAAGGTATGTGGGTGAGTCTTGAATAATAAAGGTTGTTCGATCGGCGAGCCACACTAATCACTTGATACTTTCGATGATGGGAAATGCGGAGAGAAGTACTCTCTTCGAGCCGTAACCAACGCTGGTACAGCCGTTTGTTGCGGAGGCCAAGCTAAAAATTCAAACGACAGGTTTTCCTAAACGAATCCCAGTACGGTTGTACAATAATATCTGATTTTCCTCTCTATTCCCTAAAAGATATAGATTTCAGGGAGAAAATCCGTTGATAGAGATGAAGATTACCGCCTTTTCAGAAATGCCATCCGAACTCTTTGATCAGGTAGATGTAGATCGGATGTAACAGTACGTTTCGCAGGGGAAAAGGCTGTATCAGATTTATCCAATATTTGGATTATCAGAAGCAGTTTATGGTTTCGTGAGGTTAAAGGATGTTGGAGATGCTCAATTTAGTTCGTAAAACTTTTTCAATAATGAATTGAGACGAATATTGTTGCAAATAACCCCAGTAGCATTGAGAAGCAATGAAGTTCTGTTGCAAAATTGTTCGACGAAGTAGACGTTTGAACAGGGGGTGAATTTGTCCACCAAACTGCTTATTGAAAAATCGAGAGATTTGGAGGGACTTCGGGAATGAATATAAATTTCAGTATTGCTGAGTTATTTGGCGTCTTTCCTTCCAATGATTAGATTTGGGAATTCAGATTTCGAGTGAATAGAATTCATGAAAGAAATAGAGAAATCAATCTTGGGAGACTCGAGGTTTTCTATAATAGGAATGGCTGCAACCCCGTGTATAAATAACAGGGTATCGAACTACCCCAGGCGCTTGAAAATCGTATTTGATTGGGTGGAATTGTTGACAGAAGTGGCACTTATGCACGACTTTGCATCAATCCATCTGGTACCTCGTTCCACAGAAGGCCTATACCTGGGCTTTTACCATACTAGTTTGTATGGCTCCACCGTCCCATGATTCTATTTATGGCCAGTAGAGTCTCTCGAATGGTGAACTATTGCTGTATTGAAGATTTTCTCCCCTGTTTGAAGATAAGATAGGTGGCAGGGAATAACCATTTTTGGACATTTTAGCAAGTATACGGATTGATAAGGAGAAGACACTACACTGTATAGAATATGACTTCTACTATGGTGACATCGTAGTTCTTGGACCACCTGCAGGGTTTGGGTGCAGAGGCCCAATACTGTTTGTCGACCTCGTAGAGTAACCATTAGCTTTTATGATAAGTAATCTTCGCCTCATTCATTTGAATCACCATGAAATTTCGTTGTGATCGAGTACCCGTTGTGCGAAGCTGTCATGTCTAGTTAGTTTGAGCTGATAAATGTTGGGTTCCGAATTGGCAGGCGTTAAATCCATACTTGGAGGCTGGACCAGTATCTGACCATGGCGAAGCGTATTCTATGTTATTGTAGCCGGAAATACGATTCAAGATTATGCTGATGTCAAAGTATTATTAGTACCGTCCGAACTTTCTCGAGGTCCCAAAACTGCCGAACCCGATTCTGTTCATGCTGTGTTCACGTGACATGACAGTTTCACGCTGGAGGCACAGTCCAATGCACCGCAAATCCAGCGGCGCAAATGGATTTTGTGCCTCATGAGCTGTACTTAACTGGCGGAGGAACTGCAAACTCCAGGTTGCGACGCTTCACCGATGGATATACCAAGTCGAATGTGAATTCGTACAGATAACCGGAGCTTGCGAAATCATTTCACTACTTTAGAAGTTGGAGATGGCAGGTCGTATTGTTTCAGAACTGGTTTAGAATGAGATTCCTGTCAGCGAGTCACATCCACTTGAAGACCTTCCGTAACAGTGCAATGCTTATGACATATTGACCATAATTCGAAGGGTCGAGTTGGTGCATACGCAGGCAGAGATTCTATACCGATGCGAATTCGAGACCTGGGGTGAATCGAAATCGTCTCCCGCAAACTCCGTATTGGCGAAAGTTCATAGACCCATCATATCCACTAGAGCGTGGCGAAAACAACAGAAGCGCTTTCAACCAGTGATCGTTATGTGTCGAATGGTTGTAAGTTCGATCGACAGTGCCAACCACACATCATTGTCGCCAGAAGAGGCCGAACATCGTAAGACATGCACTTTCGCCATAAACAGTAAGGCATGCTCCACTCGTCATCCGAAGAGCTCTATGCTCTACAGCCACTGCTATGTGTCGAAGAACTTTGGACTCCACGAGTTTTGGTCATACTTGGCTTGAGTGTCGGCGAAACATATCCGCACCTTTTCTCCAACCCTTCTTCTGGAGCATCATTATTTCAAGATAATATTGTGGCTGTTGCTGTTGAGAGGATCATGTATCTATGATCATCGTTAAATACCAAAAAATATATCATGAGTGAAAACAACGCTGGCATGATTTGGAAATGCGAGCTTTCGTCGTGTGGGTTCCGTTCCCAAGAATTTGATCAACCATCGTAAGAGGTAGGAACCCAATCTTCAAAGCAAAGAACACTGGTGTCTGCTTGAGAATGGGCCGGTAGAATTTAAAGAGAGCTTGTCAGTTGGCTTTAATCAAAGAGCAAATGAGAAATTGGACATGGTAATGCAGACGGCCTAGAGCTTTAATTCAACCAAATTATCAAAAAGTTTTTGCTCGTGCGTGCATGGAACAATTCAATTACAAAGATAGTAGGTTAAGTAGTAAGAACATGGAGTAAAAGACTTTTGTGATATCGTTGAGATAAGAATTGGCTTAGAATATGGAGGTTTATCTTTTGCTGGTTCATTAGGTAGGTACTCATTTTAAACGGATGTATCATACTACTGCGTACGTAGGTTCTCAAAGGGTGGATCAGTTTGATGTAACTGGTGAACCAATGTCATAACTTATAAGTCATAACAAATGCCACGATCCTTGTGGACTCTAGATGTGCTCCATGATCCATCACAACACATGAATGTCATGTAGAACTTGAGATTGGTGAAATAATGAAGCTTCACGACAACAAAAATGCAAGTCTTTGTTCGCGCCCTTGAATTCGTAACCTTACGGAGTAAAAAAAGCCTTCAATGCGGCGAAAAGAAAAGAAAGAATGCGTGTCAAGAAGGCTGAGTCCACTGATTAATTTAAAGCCTTGGAACAACAGAAGTTGGAGTTTTACCGTTGAGAATTAGCGCTTGTTGATTGGAACGGCGTTTCGTAGCGAAGCCGATCATCTATCTACCAGTGACGCTTTCTAAGTAATTATTGTCTCTTGAACATACACCATCCGCCCAAAATTCGTCTTTGGAATCTGTGAATCTAGAATCTTTAATCACAGGTTCTTGCATGCCGTTTCTCTTACATTCATTGTCTTAAACTTCACTTCACTCCTTGAAAACTGCCATTATTGCGCCGAGCTTTGCGCCAGTAAGGGGGGTTGACAACCAGGCGTCGGGCCAACTTCAAGATGGTATGGAACAACAAAGCCCTTCTTACTTCCCACAGAAGTTACCATAACTAACAATCATTGCTGAATTAGGGTATTAGTCGTCGTCCGAAGGCTGATAAAAATGCCTCTGCCGCAGACAGTGCACCGGGGGGAAAGCCGAATATCCAGAAAGCCCAGTTCGATACAACCAAAAAGAAGGAAGTTGGTGTGTCGGATCTTACTTTGATCAGCAAGGTCTCGAACGAAGCAATCAATGAAAATCTTAAGAAGAGGTTTGATAATAGGGAAATTTATGTATGGCCTACCTCCTTGCGCCAGGCGAACCCATTGATGGGAAGGCCTTCGAGAAGGTCATGTACTGACGGTTTCCTGTAGACATACATTGGCCATGTGCTTGTCTCTGTCAATCCTTTTCGAGATTGTAAGTATAAGGTCTATATTTCGAGCTACATACATCTCTAATAATTTACAGTGGGGATTTACACAGATGCGGTCTTGGAAAGTTACAAAGGCAAGAATCGGCTGGAGGTCAGTTCAAACAAAACCCGAACAAAAAATGCCTGCATCACTAACAGTTATTTAAGATGCCACCCCATGTCTTCGCTGTTGCCGAATCTGCCTACTATAATATGAATGCATACAAAGATAATCAATGTGTTATCATTTCAGGAGAATCTGGAGCGGGAAAGACCGAGGCGGCGAAGCGAATCATGCAATATATAGCCAATGTTTCCGGAGGCAGCAACTCATCGATCCAAGAAACCAAAGAGATGGTTTTGGCGACAAATCCCTTGCTAGAGTCTTTCGGTAATGCGAAAACACTGCGGAACAATAACTCCTCTCGTTTCGGCAAATACCTCCAACTGCAATTCAATGCGCAAGGAGAGCCGGTGGGCGCGGATATAACAAATTATCTTCTGGAGAAGACGCGAGTAGTCACTCAAATCAAGGACGAGCGGAATTTCCATATCTTCTACCAATTTACAAAAGGGGCCTCACAGACATACAGGGAAAGTTATGGAATCCAACAGCCGTCGCAGTATCTGTACACAAGTAAAGCCGGGTGCTTTGATGTTGATGGGATTGATGATCTAGCTGAATATCAGGATACTTTGAACGCCATGAAGGTTATAGGTTTGTCGCAAGCTGAACAGGACGAGATATTCCGCATGCTGGCTGCTATCCTGTGGACAGGAAATATTCAATTCCGCGAAGGTGATGATGGATATGCAACAGTCGTTGATCAATCAGTGGTTGACTTCTTGGCCTACCTTCTGGATGTTGATGCAGCTCATGTTATCCAAGCCATCACTATTAGAATTCTTACTCCTCGGAATGGAGAAGTCATTGAGTCACCTGCGAATGTCCCTCAAGCAATGGCCACAAGGGATGCTCTAGCCAAAGCGATATACAACAATCTCTTTGATTGGATTGTCGAGCGTGTCAACAAATCTCTCACTGCTCGGGCAGAAACATCGAACTCGATAGGTATTCTCGATATCTATGGTTTCGAGATCTTTGAGCAGAACAGTTTCGAGCAATTGTGCATCAACTACGTCAATGAGAAGTTGCAACAAATCTTCATTCAATTGACTCTAAAAACCGAACAGGAAGAATATGCCCGGGAGCAGATTAAATGGACGCCGATCAAATACTTTGACAACAAAATCGTTTGTGATTTAATCGAAGCTGTTCGACCTCCGGGTGTATTCTCCGCTATGAAAGATGCAACCAAGACAGCTCATGCTGATCCAGCTGCGTGTGACCGCACCTTTATGCAAGCAATTAGTGGAATGTCAAATCCTCATTTGACCCCTCGTCAAGGCAACTTTATCATCAAGCATTATGCAGGTGATGTGAGCTACACTGTCGAGGGAATTACAGACAAGAACAAAGATCAACTTCTCAAGGGCTTGCTTAACTTGTTTGGACAAAGTAGAAATCAATTCATTCATGAGTTGTTCCCTCATCAAGTCGATCAGGATAATAGAAAACAGCCTCCATCTGCCGGTGACAAAATCAAGGCCTCCGCGAATGACCTAGTGGCAACATTGATGAAGGCAACCCCATCATACATCCGCACAATCAAGCCCAACGAGAACAAATCACCCACTGAGTACAATGAGAAGAACGTCCTGCATCAAGTTAAGTATCTTGGTCTTCAAGAGAACGTTCGTATTCGTCGTGCCGGATTTGCATATCGTCAAACATTTGACAAGTTCGTTGAACGATTTTACTTACTCTCCCCGAAAACTTCTTATGCTGGTGACTACATTTGGACAGGAGATTCCAAAACTGGAGCCATGCAAATTTTGAAAGATACCAATATACCCGTCGAAGAATATCAAATGGGTGTTACCAAGGCATTTATCAAAGCCCCGGAAACCTTGTTCGCCCTAGAACATATGCGAGACCGTTACTGGCATAACATGGCCGCTCGTATTCAGCGTGTGTGGAGGGCATTCTTACAAATTCGAATCGAAGCTGCCACTCGAATTCAGAGGATGTTCAGAAAAAAGAGAGAAGGCAAGGAGTTCTTGGAGTTGAGAGAGAAAGGACACCAAATTTTGCAAGGACGTAAAGAGAGAAGGAGGTACAGTCTCCTGGGATCAAGACGTTTCATGGGTGATTACCTTGGAATCGCAGCAACAACAGGCCCTGGATCAAAAATTCGTGGGTCGATTAATTTGCCAGCCAGTGAAGTCACCCTCTTTTCCTGCCGCGGTGAGATTCTCGAGACAAAATTCGGTCGATCAAGTAAGCTGAGCCCCCGTATCTTCATAATGACGCGGACAAAGTTCTACATCGTTAGTCAGCTGCTTGTCAATAAACAGGTTCAAATTGCTGTGGAGAAAGCAATTCCCCTTGGAGCTATCAAGTTTGTGAGCATATCGACATGCCGTGATGATTGGTTTTCCTTAGGCGTCGGCTCGCCACAGGAAGCCGATCCACTCCTGACTTGCGTATTTAAAACCGAACTTTTTACGCATATGCAAGGAGCAATGCCTGGAGGCGGGTTCAATCTCAAAATAGGAGATTCGATTGAGTATGCCAAGAAACCTAATAAGATGCAGTTAATCAAGGTGGTGAAAGACTCTCAACAGCCTCAAGATCATTACAAGAGTGCTACTATCCACACCCAAGCAGGCGAGCCACCCAATTCTCGATCAAAGCCGCTGCCGAAAGGCAAGCCTGTTGCGGCAAAACCATTTACTTCAGGTCGTCTCATCAAGCCTGGAGGACCAGGGGGACGGCCATCGAAATTGACGAACGGAAATCGACCAACTCCCAAGCCGGTTCCTGCGCCTGTCGCGGCAAGACCTGTACCCGCTGCCAACCCTATTGCAGCCTCTATTCCAGTGCACACAAGGAATACTTCAGTACAATCGACACAATCTACTAGAGCTGTACCACCTCCTCCACCACCGGCTCCACCAGCTCCTCCTTCAGCTCCTGCATCAAAGGAACCTCAGTACCGCGTTCTGTACGAGTTCGCCGGACAGAGTGCCAATGAATTTTCCTTGAAGCAGGGTGAGATAGTGACTGTCCTTCAAAAGGAAACAAATGGTAAGCTTATTTTCAAGGTTGCATAAGTATGATCATACTAACCATGAACAGGCTGGTGGCTTACTAAAAACGTCCGTGGTCAAGGTTGGGCACCCACTGCTTACCTCGAAGAAGTGACACCACCGCCACCTCCTCCTCCTGCCGCCACACGTCCAGCACCACCACCGGCTCCTGGACTTCCGAAGATGAATGGTACAAACGGCGCTGCTATTCGTTCCAAACCTACCCCTCCTGCACCGCCGGCCAAACGCCCAGCAGCAGGTAGAAAACCAGCTCCTCCGCCAGCGCCTCGCGATTCTGGAATGAGTATATCTAGCAATGGAAGTGGTAATAACAGTGGCCGAAGCACTCCAACTCCAAGCTTAGCCGGCGGTCTAGCGGAAGCTTTACGAGCGAGACAAAGCGCGATGCAAGGAAATGCTAAGAGAGAAGATGAAGACGATTGGTAGACAATGTATTAAAATCGTAATGTGAGAATTTCTCAAATAGCCGAGTCAAGGGACAAGAAAAGATAGAAGAGATTTGAAGCAGGTGGCTATAATGCAGATACGATGAAGCTATGATGCAAATAGATAGATGATGAGCGTAGCATCACCATTCTTTTTTTTAGGAGGGGTTTTCTACAAACAATCTGATGGTTTAGGATTGATGGGACTTTTCTGCAAAATCCAAATCCTTGTTTTGAGACATGACATGGCATGGTTTGCAATAATGTTGATGTTGATGTTGACGTTGATGCCGCTGTTGACGTTGATGCCGCTGTTGATGTTGATGCATTGCATGGAGCTGGGGAGCAGGGAGCGGGGAGCATTTCTGATATAGAAGGAAAGGAAGGCAACGGAAAACGCGCGAGTTTTAGAGTCTGATTTTGAGTTTGAGTTTGTTGGCTGCGGATAAATGGAATGCGATAGTGCAATGGTTTTGGATGGGATTTTCAAATAGATAGGTAGATAGGGAGGGAGACATATAGATATGTAGATAGATAGGGAACTGAGGGAGTGAGGGAAATAAAGATTACTTTTTATTTGTATATACATAGATAGGTACATGGATTTTTGATTTTGATATTGATTTTGAAGTGATGGATGGTATAGAAGTAAGTAATTCTTAGAAGTAATTCATAGTGGGAATACGAGTAGTAAGAGGTAGAAGTAGAAGTAGAAGTAGAAGTAGAAGTAGAAGTAGAAGTAGATTTATTTGTTTCTTTATCTTTATGGGGTTCTTTTCCTTCCTTCCAATTATGGTGAGACTTGTGATGATTGTGATTGTAATATGATGATGGAGTGGATTAAATAAAGGTGGTTAGGTAGATAAGTATATAGTTGAATGGACAGAGTAGAGTAAGTGAGTGATTGAGCAGTGAGTGATAGGTAGATAGGAAGTAGAAAGTGACATCCACGTTTCTATGAAAGGACCTCTGATAGAGAAGTCATAAGATATATAAGGTGCTATTTTGCTAGATAATTATAAATCACTAGCTCATAAATCACTAGCTACCTAGGTACTCACTTATTTCATCTCATATTATCTCATCTCATTTCATCTGGTCTTACACCGTGTTCAAACCCACCTTACCCTCCCCTAAAAAGATTAAGGAAAACCCATACCCTGATATGCACGCATGTATTCCTCAAAATGTCCTAAAATAACAAATGGGAGCCGTGAGCCCTGAAAAGATATAAGAAATGGTTCCATTGTGATCATGATCTCCATGTCCAAATACAGTAAAAACTAATTACGATCTAATCTTCGTCTCAAATTCCTCGTCCGGCGCATGAGCTTCTTGTACTTGTGTTTCTTCATCTTTAGTTTCCGCTGTCTCTTCACACTAATAGCCCACATGGTCGCTCGCTCTCTACGACGTATTCTCGAGCGCTCGAGATAACTTCTGGGTGGGTCTTCCGAAACTATTGGGCCGCTTTCCGCTGTGTATGTAACCTCGCCGTTTGCATCGGTGGATTCGTTGATCGTAAGGAGGGTATGGTAGGTACGTTGTTGGGGGAGATGCGCTTCCTCGTGTTCAGCAGCGGCTTCTGCGCCAGCGGCAAGGGATTCCTCTGTGCTCATAGGGACAGGGGCGGGTGGAGGGGAGAATGGTGTGTATTTGCGGGCGAACATTGAACGGGGTACTTCGCTGACATTGTCGAGGTGTTGAACTCTGTAGGAATCAGCGGTAATCCCTGCGCGGAGTTCATCCGTTTCTTCGTTCCATTGATCTTGAATATTAAGTTGTTTGAGTGACCCTGTGGCGGTGTCGAGAGATTGAAGTGTATTCGATAGGGTAGCTATCACTTCTTGCGGTTTATTCGAACGTGTTCGTGGGGTGAAGATAGCGGCGAATGCTTCGTCTGTTACGGCTTTAGGGAAGTTCATAGTGAGCGATATGGGCCTATGAAGGGAGAAGAATGCCGACGCGGCGATTTCTGCAACGTATAAGTTAGAACCTTTCTGTAAATGTATGAAGTCTGCCGACTCACGGTTTGGCGCAATATGACTGGTACTAGGCACGCTAGGTAAATTGTGCACGGTATCGTCTTTCTTTGCAGAACTGGTTGAAGCATCCTTTGTCTTTTTTCTCCCGGCTTTAGACGCCTTCTTCTCGCCATCAGGTCTTGCTTGCGATGGAGATGCAGGAACAGCTTGCCCTTCCGCTACTCTCTTTGATCCATCTGCTGGGCTTGAGGGTTTCGATGACGAAGAGGAGGATAATCGACGCTGATGGCAACGGATCGAAAGGGCTTGATAGGTAGCAGCTCGTGGTGTGACATTATGGATAGGAAGTATTATCGGTACTGGTGGTGCTGTCAGAGCAGCCCTTCGGACGGAGGAGGAAAACATCCTTTCACAATAGGTGTCTAGGTGGAGTTTCGACGATCTCCAGAAGATATTTGACTCTGAAGCCCTTATCTTATTAGTTTCCTTGTTCCATGGAACCAGACCGCTAAGAATTAGACGCCCGCGCCAAGTTAGTACTCACGTGATCGGACTCCGCCACATCGCTGAGTCGTCTTCCTGAAACATTTTGCCGTGTGATAGCAATTTCTACATTGGCTGCGGGAGGTTTTGAAGTGAAATTATTTAGATATGGAGATCATACTTAATTAGGTATGAATCATGCTTCATAATCATCGAAAAAGCGACAGATCCTGAAGTTCGCTATATCCAATAGGAGTTACTCAATTTATGTTTGCGGTATGGACGGAATCAGAACAAAAAGTTATAATCTTACAACCTGCTGGCACGCACCTCCCGTTCCGTGGTACAGCCAGCATTAGATAACACTTCTTGCCGCCAGCGTGATCAAGGCACTTGGTACATTCATTCTATACACGCTGTTGATTGGGCCGTATATCACATCAATGAGGCGGGAGTATTTGATTGGTCATCGCTAAACTTGTAAGTAGAGGGAAGTTGAGAACTTGAGACTTTTAACCTTATGACTATTTAGTAATTCCCATCTAACTTAAATACTAGGTAGTCAGACTCAGCTGGCTGTTTTGATCCAAGTCACTGAACGGTACTCAGGGGTATTAGTATCTTTTTCTGTGAGAGAACGGAAAATGTGCATTCGAGGAAATATGGTGATGGTGATCGTTGCTGGATATTAGAGCGACCTTATTACCTTGATAATGATTCCCACATGAACCGAGAAACATTAAAACTTCTCTCTGTAACAGCCAGAAGACATAAGTAAAACATCAACGTTTTCAATTCGCTTTAGCTACTAGGTATTTCATCGCTTCATCAAAAGTATAAGATCGTAAATCATCCTCCCATCCTAGCACCGAATATTTTCCCGCATCCATCCATTTGTGCATCGATACACATCCAGGAACCCTTTACATGAATTTACTAGCCAGTCCCATCAATCCACTCATACCGCCTGAGCTTCCACTCGAGCTTCCACCTCCCTGACTCTTCATGTACATCTTGAGAGCCATTTCACCTGCTTGCTGAACAACGCTTTCCTTGGAAGAACCCGAGGATACATTTCCTTGGCTGCTTTGTTGATCGAATAATTTGCTGGCTTGTGCCATTGCCATGCCGACAAATGCGTTCTGAGAGTTTCCAGATGAGGAATTGCCGGATGAACCACCGTTAAACATCTTGAGTGCTTGCATTGCTGCGGCACTACCCATGCTGGATGAAGATGCGGAGCCGCCAGAGGAACTACCACCCCCACCATAGAATTGTTTGTGGGAGTTTACGGCTTCTGGTTTGATGTTAGCATGTTGTCTAGGTGATATCAGGTTACAATAATTGCATACCTTCCTCGTCAACATCCTGGTTACTGATGTTGCTCTTGTTCTTACCCAAATAGCCCAAAACACTGGAAAAGATGCTCGAATCGCCAGAGTCACCAGAGTGTTGTGCTGCATGATGAGCTGCACCATTCAAATCTTCATCATCTGCGCCATATCCTCCACCGCCACCGTATGAGTTATGACCGTTTCCTCCATATCTCTCATCGCGACCACCGTGACGAATTTCATCTTGTCCTCCTTGTCCGCCGCCCGAGTAATAGCTTTGAGACTCACCACCTCCTTGACGACGGTCTTCGTTGAAGTTTCCACCGCCGAATGCTGCACCAGGTCCGCTGGCACCACCATGGTGACCTTCTCTTCTCTCTATAGGTATGTGTGAGCTTCAGCTTGTTGTAGGAAGGAGTAGAATTGGATATTGTAAATTACCTTCACCACCATATCCACCACCTTGTCCACCACCATAGCCGCCACCTTGTTGTCCCCCATATCCTCCTCCTTGTTGTCCCCCATATCCGCCGCCTTGTTGTCCTCCATATCCACCACTTTCTTGGCCACCATATCCACCACCCTGTCTTCCTTCACCACCATATCCTCCACCTTGCTGGCCACCGTAACCCTCGTTTCCGTATCCTGACATATTGATGTTGTTTTGTTTTATTTGGCTTAACTTAAATTGATGCTATGCTATAGTGAATGCTGTCAGTCAAGAACAGAGAAACGGGCTATGTATGTATTTTGTTGAGGTGGCTTGTGCGGGGTAGAGCTAAAAGCTCTTACCAACCAGCATGATACTGTATATTTCTCTGGGAACAACTTACTAGGTTATGGAGTTTTGCAGTATAGATTAATTCTCGTAAATTGGTTGTTTGAGTTGTTTAAATTGAAGAAACAAGATAGATGTTCAAGATCATGCAGGAATAGAAACTTGATATATTCTCAAGATCAACTGAGCTGGATTCCAAGGAGGGGAATCGTGCAGATGATGACGTTTTCGTGGTGGGATAGCTGAAACCCCTATTGGCGTGGGGTGAATATGATCGGTTGATTGGTTGACTGTTGTTCGCCGTGTAACTTTTTCAGCTTGGCTGGTTGGAGTGAAGTGAAATATGAAATGAAAAATATCTAAGATGTGACATCTCTGCGTTAGACATTGTAATGGTGTGGATTGAGTTGGAGTTTGAGTACTAAAGAAGAGTATTTGGCCGACCCACTGATAAACCACGTTATTATTAATATGAGATTAATTATAACGTGGTTTATCAGTATGTGCACCATATCAGCATGTGCACCACTTTTACCCCAATTATTATCTTTCAATTAAAATAAAATTACAACAACATTATAAAATAGAATTAAATTATATACAATCTAAAGATCAATTAATACTGGATCTAATTGACAAGTTCGTGCATTATGTGAAGTACTACCGCATTTGCTACATCGTCGTATAGTAGCTTGCCTCCTTGTTGAAGAATTATCATTTGTACATTCGTCGCGTCGTATCTGATCATCTACATTCTCTTGCTCTAATATATCATGCCTATTCCCTACTGAAAGTGCTCCTCCTTTTCGTATTAAAGCTTTTCTAGCTCTCCGGCGTTTACTAAGTGCTTCATTTGCTTTGCGGAGACTATGAACCTCAGCAGTTAAAAGCGTATTCGCATGAGCTAAGAGCTCTGTACCTTTAGCTAAAGCTGCAACTGTTTTAAATATTGGAGAGGTGAGCTCCCTTGATGCCGAGCAATACGACTTTTCACTAAAGTGGATTGGGAAAGAGCTTCAGTTGGATTGTGAGGTGTTTGAGATTGCCATATATCAGGATCGGCTGATATTGATCTATTTGATGGGTTTGTTGAAGTGCTTAATCCATTCAAGACCTGTCTCATTATCTGTCCATCCATTGGTAGTAGGTTTAATAAGCCAATCGTATGGTAAATCACCTTCGGTATACCAATTTGAAAGATGGTATTCGCCTTTTACTATCAAAAACGGAGGTATATTGTGACCTTCTCCATCAACACAAATAATCGCTGTAGCCCATTCTCGATTGCCTGGTTGTATAGCTTTGCTTTTTCCACATCGATCAGCTTTAGTAACTACTATATGTGGTGATATTTGTCCCATCATAAAGCCTGTCTTATCGAAGTTGTAGAAATCGCAGTCCAGAATACCATATTTGGCCCGCATATTCGATACTAATCGAAACCATCTTTCAATAAGCTCTGAATCTTCGCAGAGAGCTCTTTGAAAGTCATAAACGCGATTAAAACGCGTCTTTAATTCTGTATGTCGTTTCACAAAGCGATGAGCCCAGAGCTTTCCAACCTTCTTCACACCCCGCGTTTCGAGGATATAATTCGCCATATCTTCCACATCACTTATTCGAGGACTAAATCCTCTCTCGTCCGTATCGAGTATATATTGAATAAGTACTTCCTCTTCCAAATCAGTCAAATTATGGCTTTTTGGTCGAAATTCCGTACGAGGGGTTAAACCATTCATTCTGCGGATAAGTGTTGTATGCGATATATTATATAGCTTTGCAGCCTTCCGAATGCTTAATTTTTTATCTTTTCGAATAGCTTCGATAGCTAAGAGTATTTGAGCTTCTTTATTATTCGATTGCATTATAGATTGTTGATAAATCGCGTATTGAAGTGGAAAGATAATAATTGAGGTAAAAGTGGTGCACATGCTGATATGGTGCACATACTGATAAACCACGTTAATAATTATAATTAACGTAACGTATGGGGAGCTCGTGCATATGGGGAGCTCGTGCATTTTGCCCCACCACCCTACCAAAAACTACTTATAATCGACTACAATACAGCTTCCAGTAGAATCTGAATCAGTAGAATCACTTAGTACCTCTTCCTCTTCCTCATCCTCTTCTACCTCTTCAATAGGCCTTTTACGTGGCCGTCCCCGTAGCTTTTTTGCGACCGGTCTCTTTTCAGCCTCCCGAGCGATTTTCAATACTTCAGTAGTACTGAAGACAAATTGGCCCTGCAATCTAACCCTCTTGCCCTTTTTATGAGTCTTTCGTTGATTGAGTATCGCTCTCTGTTCTTCAAGTTCCTTTCGAATCACTATAAGTTCGGCATTCTGCTTTTCGAGTAGCTGGGTTACCCGTCTCGCATATCGACGGGTTGGACTTGCAGCAGGCTCGTTACTTGCTAGAGCTGAATTAAATACTGAGTTTGCTTCCCGGAGTTCTGTTCCATCAGGAGGAGAGCTTTTCAACACTGAGAGGTCTAGCTGAGGGGTTTTTCTTGGTCGCTGGGGGGTAATAGGTTGAGGCTGAAAGGGTACAGGTAGCTGATTAAGCACTCTACCACTACAAAACGGGACTAAACCAGCGCCTCTCCATCCGCTACGTATATTCTCGATAGATAAGGCCTTTTTACGGATAGTTTGGTATAGTATCACCCATTCTGCCCGCTGGAATCGCGTGATGCCAGTGCGGACAAGCCGATCGATCTCAAGCGCGTGGTATTTCTTCATTGGGCCAAACACCCCTACATCTAGCGGTTGGAGCAAGTGGGAGCAGTGGGAAGGTAGAATAAGGAGGTCGATGTTGTTGTCGATACAGAAACTGATCATATTGCCAGTTATATGGCTGGAATGGCCATCTGCAATGAGTAGTCGTGGTTTGTCTCCAGACTTTTGTCGAGATTCAGGCTCAAATACAGTCCGCAGCCACTCAAATCCATGACTGTCTGAAGTCCAACCGCTGTTACTTGTTGAGAATCTCCAATACGCTGGCACTTCTTGTGGTATCCAGCTTGAATTGGTGTTTTGGCTTTGAATATAACCATGGGTGGGAGAGCCCCACCAGCAGCATCGACACACTCAATTGCAGTTATCCATTCTTGCCGTCCAGGTGTAGCCTTCCAGCTAGATTTCTGAGTAGAATCGACTATTATACGCGTAGATTGGGTGGTTCCTACCGCGAATCCCGTCTCGTCCATGTTATAGACGTTCTGGAGTTCGTACTTCTGTTCAGCAAAACGCGACCGGAACGCACTAAACCACTGGGAGATCTTATCGTATGTAGCCCCTTGTTGTCTTGCCGACTCTAATTGTCTAGAGTACGTTCCCTTTAGTATAGGGTATCGATTTAAGAACCGGTAGAGCCATTCGTGGCCAATTGGAGGTAGTTGAGTACGCTGAGGATGTAAGGAGGGGCTAAGCTTGACGCGTCCCTGGCGAATTTGTTCAGCTGTTTCTATGACCAACGCAGGAGTTGCTGGATATCCAGTACTGGTAAGACGTGTAATCCATCGTTCTAGGGTCTTTTCTTCCGCGTTTGATAGTATTTGGGCCTCCTCATGGGCTGTTGCGTTAGTTTTCCGTCCAGCCATTCGGTCACGTAGTGTTTGAACTGGAACTTGAAAATGGAGTGCTGTAGCCCGAATCGACTTAAACTCTTTCCTTTTCCAGCTAGTTATTGCCTTCTGCATATCCTCTTCGGTATACACTTTAGCAGTTGCTTTTTTATAGCCCATTGTGGGTGGTTGTAGGGATTAGTAGGTAGGGTGGTAGGGCAAAATGCACGAGCTCCCCATATGCACGAGCTCCCCATACGTTACGTTATAGTCTTATCAACATCGTAATTAGATATTAATTAAATAGTAAATAAAGAAATAACCCTCTATATACCATAATATCTTGATTCTATTTCCCAAATCCAAAAGTAAAAAAATAAATTATTTTATCAAGATGAAGATGTAATTCACAATATACAACCCGCATCTCATTCATTTATTAAGCTTCTTCATTAGAGCTCTTCTGCTCCCTTGATATTTTATATACGCTGGAGCTAAAAGTAATAATAACCTCCAAAGCCTCAATGAATAGATTCCGGTACATTATACGTCAAACACGTCGAAAACAGAGTTTAATCACATTTTAAAGACTACTGACTAGACGAATACTTCCTCAACCATGGAAATCTTAAATCCATAGCTCTGAAGCCTTTCCATGTCAAAACTAAATTACTACTACTAGATAGTCATCCACATTACAAAATCTCAAGAACGATTTTCCCCTTGACCCTCCCACTCTCAATGGTCTCAATAGCCCTAAGCCACTCCTGTTTTCCCTCGCTCAATGCATCTTTGATAACTTCCTGAATCTCAACCTTCGCTTCCCCTCTTTCTGCCAATTTCACAATCTCCTCTAAGCATTTGGAATCTCCACTCATAGCATTAACTGCATAGCGAGGACCCCAAAACCAACCTGCTATAAATCTCCATATCATTTTGGGATGAGACAAGAATGCCATGGGACCTCCCATGACATGTAGGTCGGTCTTGTCGCCTACTATTGTAACGTATGCGCCCTTGTTATGGAGAAGTTCATGCTTGGAGTAATTGTTAGAGGAATTGGAATAGGAAGAGGCTCTGGAGTTTTGAGGGGACGTACGTAGTAAGGAATAAGCTCTGTCCCACCAACGCAATCTACCAAAAGATCGAAATCAGTTGATGCAGCTTTGATGTCAAGCAATGTCTGTAGGACTGGTTGGGAACTGTAATCTATCACTTCATCGGCTCCTAAACTTTTGACGTAGTCTACGTTTTTGCTGGAACATATGGCCGTGACGTGACAATCGTATATATGTTTTGCCACTTTTTGGTTTGTTAAAATCATTTCACATAATTTGTAAGAATTCTGCGGGAAAGCACAGAAGAGACTCACTTTGAACAGCCCATGATCCACATCCTCCTGATGCCCCTCTCACAATCACTCTTCTCTGCGACGTACCTCTAGCCGGAGGAAGCCAACTGAAAGAAGAAAACATCGTCAGTGTAACAAGTGGAATAGCTGCCGCAGCTTCACGTGATAAACAATCCGGTCTCTTGACCACTGGGTGTGAAAGTGGATCTACAGCAATATATTGACTGAATGTTCCCTGGCCGTACTATCTTCCTCTCAGTAACCGATTTGAATAATTTCCGTGTCCCAAAGACCTAGTAAATGAATAAACATACCATTTCGAATAACAATCCGAATACTTCATCTCCAATAGACCAACTTCCCTTCACCTGATTCCCAACATCCACAATTGTGCCAGAGAAATCGCGTCCCATACCTTTAGGACTGGAAACAAGGGCAATCATGCCTGCACGCCATATTTGTGTATCAACTGGGTTGATAGAGGCAAAATGAACTTTGATCAAGATGGTTTTGGGTGTATGGACAGAAGAGACCTTTAGTTCGTCGATGGTTAGAGGTCCTGCAAGGGTGCTAAAGCGTAGAGCTTTGAAGGTTGATGGAAGAATCGTCATGGTTGAAAATTTGATATATTACTGATGCTGCTGTGCCTTTGACGATTTCTGGTGCTTGTAGAATAGCTTGGGTGAGGAGGAGAGACGTGACGGTAACAACGGGGAATTTATGTAGGGCATCGTCATATGGGCAAGGAAGGTGAAATAAGGGTCCTCGTATCGGGGTCCGAGAGATGTTCTGGGTTGTCAAATTATGATTTCAAAGTTAGAGGCTCAAAATTAACGTTATAAGGTTAATTCATTTTCTCTTGGTAGAAATCATAATATGGAATCAAAAATTCCGTCGAATCGGCGGGGAAAGCAGCTGCGAGGGGGTAACACGACCGAAAGTGACCGTGTTTGGTCGTTAAGTCAAGCACTGCAGTTTTTGGCCATCTATATTTTCGGCCGATGGTTCAACGCAGTGAACATGTTGGAAATGGATAAGAGTTGATGATTTAGGGAGTGCGCATTTTATATAATCTTACTACTTTCGTTGATGATTCTGCCTCACGCCACCGCCTTCTAATTAAGCTGGTAACAATACAATCTCAAAGACTTGTGGTTTTATAAACTTTCTAATTTGAGTATCGTATCTATACGAGCACTCGACTATGAAAACCTAAAATCAAAATTTTAGAATTTCAAATAGTCATATTAGTTATACATAAAGTTATTCATAGATGAAAATCACAAACTTTTTGTGTTGAATGATAGCCATAAGCTAGAGTGCTTGATTTCAACAAATCTTTCGAAACGCGAATTTGAAGTTCTCGATATTATATATTTATCATGCTTGAACTGGGGTTTGTTCCTTCATCATAGTAGGAGATGAGGGCATCTATACTATACATGGGACTAGAAAGGGCCACTCTATCACATCCAAATCTAAGCATTGCAAACCTAATCCAAGTTAATATGTTAAAGTATTTGCAACATCCAAGAGCTGATGGAACAATGCAAAAATGCAAATGTCCAACCTTGCAGTAAAATGTTCAACCACTGTCTTCGAGCTCCTCTTTCACTCTATGTATGCCATCTTTTCCCTTTCTTCTCTGTTCAATCCAAGATCCTAATTCCCTCCATATCTTTTCTTTTTCTGCTGGTGACAGTGATGCTGCCAATCCAGACGTACTAGATGTAACAAAAATTCTTGCTCCCATCCAAGACTCTGCGCCCCTCACAGTCCCCAGATTCTCTTCTTCCGACTGCCACCCATATTTAAATTGATCTTTCGTCATCGCCTTCCCCTTCTTCACCCTCCACACACTCTCCCAAATGCTCTTCCCCACCAACGCCACCACCTCTGGTCTATACATCCTGATTTTCTCCTCCAATACGCTTACCCCATTGTCCATCTCTTTTTTGGACAACTCATTCCCATTTCTCGTCGGTCTCTCCACAATATTTGTATTCCCTAAAGAATACAACTCAGGTAACCGCACATCCTCTTCTGCTTTCAGAAGACGAGTGGTACAGCCAGAAGAATATAGTAATTTCCAGAAACGATTGGAGGGGTGCGCATAGGCATGTCCCACTCTAGCTGTTTCTAGACCGGGATTGAGGCCTACGAATAAGCAGAGGAGATTTGGGGCTACGACATCTGGGAGGAATGGAAGATGAGCGTAGAGGGATGGCGGCGCGTAACCTGTGGAGAGTCGAGATCGGGATTTTTTGACTGGGGAGGTCGAAGTATTGGCAGATTCTATATCGATTTTGCGCTTGAGGGGAGAGGGGGATGGTTGTGGAGTCGATGACTTCGATGAGTTCGATGATAGCTGACGGGGACTCTGTCGGATAGAGTGTGAAGGTGGATCCGCAGAGTATGTGAATGATGAGAGGTCTAAACGGCTCCCAAAGCTTGGTGCTGATAAATTAGTTGTATCATGTATCTCTACCTCTTCACGCTTGAAGTATTTGGAATTTTGTTGTTTATCCATATTGCTGGACGACATAGAGTAATGTTAAGACGCTGAGTATACAACAGATCTGCGAGGTAAATGTAGCAATGACGTAGAGCTATACGATGAATTTTCCGTCATGATGATCATAGAATTGCGATACGAACAGAAGTAACACGAAGGGACTCCAAAATGTTCAACATGTGTGTGTGTGTATGTGTAACTGTTGTCTGTCCAAACACATACATTAACCAACGGACAAGAGAAAGGATACGAATGTTGTCGTGTCGAATAAAGCAGAAAGCAATTGCACACTATCCAACTATTATAAATAGAATACGGTAGTGCCAGCCAGGTATGCTGTTGTTGTTCTAGCGACCCTCATCTTCTCGTAAAGGTGAGTGAATGGTGGGGCTGTGCTATACGTACCTTCTGTCAATAAGACAGCTAAAAACAAAAAATCATATAAATTCCAATCCCCCTGATTGTTTTTGATTATTTTATCTTCTCAATTATCATACCCTTAATCATACACTTCATTCAATACAGGATACAAAACAATCCTTCGTATCATACAAAATCATGGCATCCGTTCAGAAAGTACTTGATACTTTGCACATTGGGGGCAAAGCAGAAGCTGCCCCTCTTAAAGAGCCCAGCTCCACCGAGCTTGAACAGCTCAAGGAGAAGTACACCAAAGCAAAACAAGACCAAGTTTTTGCTTTTTACGATACCCTCGATGTCGCAGAAAAAGCTGCTCTTTACGAACAACTCTCCAGTTTCGATCCAGAATATATTAATGAAATCACCGATAAAGCACTTAATCCACCCAAAGCTCAAGATGTCGACGAAGGGACGGGTCTTGAACCACTTCCTGAATCTGCAACTGCCAGTATCCTCGATTCAAAAGCTGAAGATATTGAGAAGTGGTATGGGATGGGCTTGGATTTAATGGCAGAGAATAAGGTCGCAGTCGTGCTGATGGCTGGTGGCCAAGGAACCCGTTTAGGGAGTTCAGCCCCCAAAGGTTGCTTCAATATTGGTCTACCTTCCGGGAAATCTCTTTTTCAAATACAGGCAGAACGTATTCGCAGAGTTCAGACATTGGCACATAAGAAGGCTGGTTATGCAGCGGATAAAAAGGTGGTGGTTCCCTGGTATGTTATGACCAGTGGGCCAACACGGGGACCTACCGAAAAGTACTTTGAGGAAAATGGTTACTTTGGTTTAGAAAAGGAGAATGTTATTATCTTCGAGCAAGGTGTTCTTCCTTGTATCTCGAATGATGGTAAGATCCTTTTGGAGAGTAAGGGTAAGGTCGCTGTTGCACCGGATGGAAATGGTGGTATTTACCAAGCCATCGTCACATCAAATGTTTTGTCTGACATGACAAAGCGGGGCATTCAGCACATTCACGCTTACTGTGTGGACAATTGTCTTGTTAAGGTGGCAGATCCAGTATTTATTGGATTCTCGGCATCTAAAGATGTCGATATTGCTACCAAGGTTGTACGAAAGAGAAATGCTACCGAATCTGTTGGTTTGATCCTCCTCAAGAATGGCAAGCCAGATGTTGTTGAATATTCCGAGATCGACAAGGAGACTGCTGAAGCCAAGGATGCTAAGCAACCAGATGTTTTGAAATTCAGAGCAGCAAATATCGTTAACCACTACTACTCTTTCCGATTTCTGGAATCGATCCCCGTATGGGCCCACAAATTACCTCATCATGTTGCACGAAAGAAGATTCCTTATGTGGATACTGAGAAGGGTACAACTGTCAAACCTGAGAAGCCAAACGGTATCAAGCTTGAGCAATTTGTTTTTGATGTCTTCCCAATGTTGGAACTTAACAAATTTGCTTGTATGGAAGTTAAACGTGAGGATGAATTCTCACCATTGAAGAACGCAAAAGGGACCGGGGAAGATGATCCAGATACTAGTAAGAAAGATATCATGGATCAAGGGAAACGATGGGTACAAGCTGCGGGTGCTACTGTTATAGGGGAGAGTACTGACGATGGTATCGAAGTTTCTCCATTGATCAGCTATGTAAGTCGATTCTAATTACCTCACAACTTGATCAAGCTAACATATCTCTAGGGTGGAGAGGAACTAGAGAACTTCAAGGGCAAGACTATTACGGGCCCAGCTGTCTTAGAGAAGGAGATATTGTAGGGAAGGTCAGATGGACATTTTGAAAGTTTTTAGGTTTGGCTATGGGCCCTGATAGCAATGTTACTATGCAATACAGTAGGAGTAAATGCACTAATACAAAATACCAACATTCTGAATTATCAATTGTAATTCTAACGTTTTTCAGTGCTCCCTTACTCATGAAGATTGTGAACTTCAGGAGCGTAGGAATGACTCAGCTGATGACTCTAGAACAAAGAAATACTTCTAGAATAACCCAAATGATGGTGATTCGTGACAGAAAAGAGGGGGAAGAAGAGAGAATTTCCTTCTTTTCTTTCCCTCTTCCTTTTCTTTTCTCCCTCTCCTTTCTCTTTCTCTTTTTTCTTCTCTCTTGCTTTCTCCTTTCTTCTCCGAAACCAGAAACAAGATCGTAATTTAACATGAAATTATATATATTAATATTTTATTAAATCTCGTTCTATACTAAAATCTCAATCCACAATTTTCACCAACCACAAGTTCAAAAAATGTGCTACCATAGGGTCTAGCCATTTAGCTTAAGGTTAACCTTACCCCGCATCACGTGCATATAGAAATACGGCTGTGAGATACCTTCTAGATTTTTTGTATTGATTTATCTATCTATATTTACCTACGTATATGATGTAAGATCTTATAAAAATTAAAAAGGGGTTTATACCTGTTCTTCTATATATATAAACCGCTCAGCATTCACTAGTCACGAACATTCCGAAAAAGAGAGGAACAAGAAGGGAAAAGGCTAAGGTTATCATTATCTTCTCGGCTTGCTCAAAACTTTTATGTCATAGTCCAATGCCTGCATTTTTGAGCTCGCCTTCAGCTCTTCCACTTTCTCATTGAAAGCTTGCATAATTTCCTTTCTACACTTCTGATGATCGTGATTAGTGACCAGAACTTCAATCCCCGATGCAAAACTGATTACAAACTCCATAATCATATTCGCAAACCCATCTCGTCTCCTCTTTACCAATACACCATCGAGCGGGCCTGCCACAAACCCAACTTCCAAATGCACCTTCTTCAACCCCGGTAGCTTCTCCTTTAGATATATCAAAGCTTCTTGTTTCTCCAATGGATATTCATCCACCCTAAGATCAAAATGGATGATCGCCATTACCTTCCGCAGCAATGTACAAGCTCGGGGACTAATCGTGTTTGTGAATTGTTGCACGGTATCCAGTCTCATGTAATGCGGGAATGAGAAAATGAAGCGCGTGAAGAGAATTTCCTCCAGCTCAGCGTGGATGAGGCGACAAACAACAAAGATGGAGCTCATTTTGTCGGTGCCGTAAAACCTCTCGCTGGAGATCTTCAACGGGCTCTTAGAGACAGGGGGCACCTTGGACACTAGTATGGAGTTTGGAATGGCGGGTACGAGCCTGGGGACGTAGATGGCATAATGGAGGATCTTTTGGCGGATCTCGGGGGGAAGGGTGAGTAATGTTGGTGGTTGGGACATTGTAAGTTGTGTATAGGTTATATATGTATAGTGTTATCGATGAAAATGCTGTTGATTTCTCAACCTGCAGGATTTTGGGCGTCGTGCCTAGGTACTTGCATCTGCTAAAATGGTATCATGTGTATAATGTTACCTCTATTTCTAGTTTATTGTGCACAGTAAAAGAGAAAATGTGAGAATGAGGGAATATCAATTGAGATACGAGTAAGTGGGTATATATAGTATGACAGCTTCCAATTAGATACAACTCCACTTCTAATGTAAGACTTATCACTCCAATTTATCACCAAAATCACACTCCCAACAATGTTACCTTCAATATCACACCAGAGTCACTCTAACTTTATCTCAAACCCACTTTAACTTTATTTTGACTCTATTCTAACCTATACCCTGCTTCTAATCTAACCTATAGCATCTCAATACTACTCCCTTACTCATTCGGAAGTTTCCTCAGCTACGATTCGTCCTATTAAGCGATGATTAGACTGCCTAAGAGTTGTCCGTTTATTACGGTATAAATTGAGAACGCATAAATCCTGAGCAGAAAGACGCGTCGAGGGACAAAAGATATATTTCCCTTCAGTCCGGCAAAAGGTAAAGATTGAAATAGGCTTATCATTAATATGTTTTGGAGTAGGTGAGTTTATACAGTGTGACTCGAACTCCACTTTCAACAAAGGTTTTTTGCTAGTAGCTCAGTTCAATCACCAACCACAGATTGTACCCTGCTATAGGTTTTGAATATCAAAAACTAGACTTCGCTAGTGCAAACTATACAGGATCTTCAACAGGGGCAGGATTTGAAGTCATTTTCAAGCATAATGTTAGATAGAACAGGGTCATTTATCCACGGTTCAAGCAAGTGACAATGTAACTAAAGAGCGCAACTAGTGACAAAAGCTTAAAATCACTTCATTTCAAATCACTTCTCCATATTTCGTATCTCTTCATAGTTTCTGAGTCGGATATAATATTCAATATATACCTACCATTAGTAGGGGCAAGGGACAGGATCTAAAGCAAAAAGTCTCTAAAGTCTCATCTCATGCAAAGATAACTCCGAGTCTCCAATTCCACTGCCACTCCCATCTAAAAATTAATTCCATTGCGGTTAACCCAACGAGTCCCACACGGTTTGATAATTTCAAATCTAACTGATCTTATTAGCTCTCTGGCAAGCTTGTAAAGTAGCTAGTGATGAAGGAAGATGATCAGTACCCAAAAATTTCGGGCTTCCATATAAAAGGGAACTAGCAAGTTCCCCAATAACTTCTCGATTAGCAGTTCGCTTTGATCTTAGTCGCTTCCCGAGGGTATCTTTATGGAGAATATACCGAGAAATTAATGATGGGTATGTTGGGACGAACTATACAAAATGGGATCTCACGTCTAGCACGAAGCTACAGTTGAGGGGCTCATAAAACTTCCTAGAGCTAGGATAATACTGAAATAGTAGGTGTTGGTTGCTTTGAAAGAAGTAAACAGTTCTTAAGGACTTCATCTGCTCGCACAGAATGAAACTTACATTTGGATTAACGTTATTGGCATGGACGTGCCACGCCCAAGAAAAAGCAGTATTCACCCACTTCATGATATGTTAAGCTCCTCGGCACCAAGCCTTCACTTATCTTTACCAGGTGGTTAATACTCCCAATTTACTCAAGCCGACATGGAAACTAACATCGCACTCGCGCAAAGCGCAAATATTGACGCATTTGCACTAACTTGGCTCAGGTAGATAGCCTTCAACTGTCCCAGGGACAAGCTATTTATAGCTGGCGAGCACGCTTCTTATGAAGTGCTATGCGGACTTTTTTTGCGTGTACATATAATTATTGCCCTCCAACGCCTTGTTCACTTAGTCCCCCTGCAGGCGATGGAGGTGTCATATATCTGCCGCCATCTGTCTGGGACCCTCTTTCGCCCACTTTGGCTGCAACGAGAACAGTATATGCACATTGATTATTCGCCTTTCTCTCTCCCAGGTTCTGAAACAATCAGTTGGGCAGTACTCAAAACTATGCCGCTGGCATGTTCTGCTGGGTCAGTTTATGCCAAGACAACGGTGCTCGACGTTGAACTGTTCACCATTACGGAAATCAATTTTTGGTTTGTCACAGTAGCAGCTAGTCATTCAAACCATGCTACCTTCATTCCAGAACGAAGTAGTATGCCTACTTGGTTCATCTTAAACTTGCCTGGAAGTGAATTGACTTTTTCGCCATCGGCATACCCCTTAATGGATTTAGTCACCTCTATATTGTGTAACCACTAGATGGTAAAGACTCCACCGGAACAGATCCGATTATATCACTACTCCAATCTTATGGAACACAATCAGTGACTGGTTTGAAGATTCAGACGTCTACAGTTATCGGTATCACGTTTTGGTTCTTGCATCTCACACTAGACCAAAGTCACAGAAGTGACGAATCATGAACTAATTAGTTGCTTCTTGCTATCCTATAGGATGATATTTTTCAACTCAATTCTCAAGAACCCGGACTAATCCGCCATGACGACGTGCTGAATGGACTTGTAATAATCTCGCAGGAGGAAGGTGAGCTATCCTTCCGGTTGTGAAAAGATTAATGGCGCACGCAACTAACATGTTTCGCATAGGCCCCAATTTGTATGAATACGACAGTGGCTATATTTACGACAAAGGGGAAATGCCCTCAACCTTGGTTTATGTAATTGACTCATATCAATGTTACCGATGGCGTAAGCCGCTTTGCACATCCACACTACCTTTGACCAAGAGCTGATGAATCAACTTAGCAATTTCGCAAGCTTATGTTTAGATCTCAAATAACTGATTTGAGCCCTGGTATCCCCCCAAGACCCTCCAAGGCGAATAAGGACCCACTGGCGCACGGAATTTGCGTTCTGAGCCTGATTACTTCTAAAAGATTTGGAGTTTCAAAGAACATTTCCCCTGTGTTAGTTGGCTTGAATGATGTAGACGCCGGACATAGAGAAGTATCGGGAAAGGTATTCCTAATTGCCATCAATTTAGCCGTTCAACACTATAGAATTTTAGGCGTTTCTGCAGAAGTAGGAATGGCGATCGTCAATATCTCTCTAAATTTCGGGGAGGTCACGGATGCTTGGATCAAAGAGTGCCGCGAGTTGTTGCAAGTGTTTGTGAAGTTAGGTGCGCTGCCTGTTGTGTCGTCTGGTACGTAATTCTAGATTGAACTCGGTCAGGAAGTATCCCGCCATGTTCGCTGCTAAGGACATACCTGAGATACTCGTTGTAGGGGTGGTAGATCTAGAGGGTTCCAGGGTAATATACCCATTTGCGTCTTATATCAGGCTTTTGAAAACAAAGCACTAACAATGGATTTCAGACGGATTATTTTAATAATGACACCTTTGTAACCGTACTGCATTGGGCGGAACTTATTGCTCAAACGGACTAGGTGGTTATGATTATCAATACGGCACATCTTTCTGTAAGTTCAAAATGTTTCTACGAAGGTGAAGTTTTAGCAATGCACGCTAATGACATCCAGAGGCTCTCTTGGCATCAGGGCTTACAGCCTACTTTCTAGGTCTATCTTCCATCAGGGATCAGTTACAAGCTGAATCAACGCCGGCGTTACGAGTAGCAGCGGTAAGTAGCTTTTCTTCTTTCGTATTTCTGCAACTCTTATGTCTTTTCGAGGAAGGTAGACTCCAGCTGCTACAATGCGACTCATTATATCGTATTGCTTCATGCACATTAGATATTAACTAACAAGATCCACTGCAGCTGAAAGCTTACCTTGAAAAATTGGCGTGGTCGAGAGACAAGACTAAAACTAACGGCGGTGTTGAATGGTCACAGGTCGAGCTTACCTATCCCATCAACACAGAACCTCAGGACAGCACCGACACCTGTGCAGCCCCAATAACTAGCACATTAGCGACACTTAGCAGCACCACCTTCAACGTCTACGAATGCGAGTGTGAGGAAAAGCAGAAAATCACTAAACTGGGGGCCGCCGCCGCATCCGCACTCAAGTACTGCGCGAGTCAAAGGCTTATAGCTTTGAGGAGTCTTAATCCAAACCTGTCTTGTATTATATTTATATCAAAGAATATTAATATTAAAAGTGTCCATTTATTTATATATTGAATTTATAGCAAGTTTTGAAATAGTTGATTTTGGGTGTAAAAATATGTTTCGCTAAGCCCCAAGCCCTCCTTTAAAGACTAGCCCGAGTAGATGGCTTTAGCCATTATAGGTTAATAATCCACTTTTCTTCTAACCTTATCTAATCTGATGTCAGGGATTCATGTTTGTGGGGTCACCCGATTTCTGGGTTGGGGTTGAAGATGTATGATGATTTAATCAAGTAGATTTGAAGTTGGAGTTGCCTTCCCGGCCCGTCTCGTATTTCTTCTTGATGCATCATTGTTTTTGCAAGATCTTATTTTAAAGATATAATATGATATAATAGGTATGATGACAATACATCGGACATTCATTCGTAAAATCCAATTCAAACCCAAAATACAAATACAAGCAAGCGGCAACCTTATTAAGCTTTAAAGAAATATTTGCAAAGGCGGTGGCAGTGCTAGCTAATCTTACCGTAGATCCGATTCTTTCACCAGAGAAGAGACAAACGAGAAATCATATCAACTGGTCAGTGGTCACACGGGCGAAGTCTCTAATAAACTACCTATTTGAATTTTATCTACCTAGGTACCTAGTTAGTAGATATTTTATGAAAGGAATCTCCGGAGTACAGCAGGATTATCTGCGCTCTAGCAAAATACCACGGTGAGGCGATCATCAAAGGCGAATCTTGGCGGCTGTGCTACGACATGGCTGGCATGAAATGACGGCAAGAAAGTTGGAGAATCTATTACTCTACCTACCATACTACTACACCGTTCCTGGATTTGTATGTATATATTCTGTGACTTCCCGCATTGTCTTGAGAGGTTTTTGGTTAATTTCACTTCATATCATACCTACCTATTATTCACTAATAACAAGAACAAGAACAATCTACTAATAAACTGCCGGTGGTGAGACAAGACAAAGCGCAGACAGGTTTTGAAACTTTTTCTTTTGGAAAGTCGAAGTTCAAAGGATTCCTACTTATCTAACTTATCCTTCCTCACGATTTTATATTGTGAATTGGTGTTGGATCGTCAAAGTCACATTCATATTCACACTTACTTTTACATTTCATTACATCAACCTACATTACATTATATTTCTCCTACCCAACTATATCTCCTCGCGTGTTCGCATTATCCAGACGATAGATACAACACATCCAAAACCGCTCTTCTATCAAACCTCCGCAAATACCAAAACACTATCCTTCCTCATCATGAGGTCGCATATCTGGACAGTGGCACTGCTACTTCTTTCGTCAACTCCTTCATTTGCGCATCCGCAATATATACCCTCGAATGAACTTAATGTGCGCGACGCAAATGCGAATGCAAACGCCAATGCGTATGCGGAAACGGAGGATTTTACCTGGTATTCAAGAGAGATAGAAGATCGGGATTTGTTTAAACGGAAAGGTGGTGGAGGCGGGGGTGGAAGAGGAGGTGGCGGTGGTAGTAGTTCGAGTGGTGGGAAGGGAGGAAGTTCTTCTTCAAGGTATGTTTGCAGAGATTCTTCACTTTTGAAGATGGGACGGATAAAGAGGAGGAAGATGGAGTGGGGAAGTTTCTGGGGGATTTGGCTGTATTTCATATGTTAAGAAGAGGGGATCCCTCATGGCAGTAGTGGCTGCTGTGACGGCGAATGCATCAGTCTCAAAAGAATCAAGCTCTAACTCTCCATAAAGCAGTTCTTCATCTTCAAGCAGAGGAGGATCAGGAGGAGGAGTAACTTCATCTTCTTCTTCCGCGGGTGGCATCACAAAAGGCGGTTCCGGACCACGACCTGCTTATGGTGGTGGAAGATACGTACGTGCCCTTCCCCCGAAAACATAATCATATCAAAGACTAACCAAACACATCAGTATGGCGGTGGCGCAACAACACCTTATTCAGCCGGACGTCCGTCACCATTAGGAATAGCTCCCGTCTTCCTCGGTCTGGGCGTTCTATCGATCTTCCCCGGTCTCTGGCTTTTCGGCGCCTACAGCTATCCATACCACAATTCATACACATTCCGCAACCAATCCGCTATTCGCAATTCCACAAAAACCACATCCACAACCCTAGACACTCGTCAAAATTCCGACGTATCAGGAGCCAGTGAAACACTACCCGTTACGTGTCTCTGCGCCGCATATTCAGAATGTGGATGTGATAATAATTCAGATACGTCGTTCTTGGACGAATTAATCGGAAATGGAAGTTATGCAGCTCTAAATAAAACATTGGTCAATGTCGCGGATGTTAATGGAACGAAAACGATTCTTCTAAATGGAACATTACCCAATGGGACGACGGCGAGTGGTGGAACGGATTCTGCTGCTGGGAGGACAGTGGCTGAGGGTATGGGGTGGTGGTTTATGATCGCTGTGGTTTTTGCTACTTGTTTTGCTATTTAATCTTTTTTTTAGGGGGGGACAAATCGAGGGGATGAGTAAAATATCCTAGGATTATTTTCCATGCGATATTCATTCATATTCGGGTATGGAGAACACCTCGGCTTTTCATTGTATATTTTCAGCATGGGATGAGCAAGAGAGGTATCACTCTCACTCTCATTCTCACTATTCTTCTTTTCATTTCATTTCATTTCATTTCATTTCATTTCATTTCTCATATTTTATTTCCTGCTCTGGCGTTTCAAAGGCCACGGAAATAGGAACAGGAATGAGGTCATGATCTTTACGATGTATTACTAGTATGAGGAAATAGGGGCTTGAATAATGCGTGTTGCGTGACGCGTGACGCATGAGTATGATGGATACCCTCAAATAGAATAGGTAAAATACCTGAGGCTAGAGCAGCAATGCGAGGGGATGCAATCGTTTGGGTTGTAGTTGTAGTTGTAGTTGTAGTTAATTAATGATTTCATTTTGGATTTATATCTTTCTTGACTTATGGATAGTTGAGTGATTGAGCAATTGGATGGGATAATTTAGAGGGAGCGATATGCGAAATCACTTTGATGGCTGACTTTCTTTGGATGCTTGAACTTTGAGTTCGACAATGCAGACGCTGTATGAGTAGACGTTTCAAATTTCTTAGACTCTTCAAGTTGACAAGTTAATCTATAGCTATCATTTCTATCCTATCCTATTCTATTCTATTTTATTTTATTTCGTTATATCTATTATATCCTTCCCAACTAAGCCGATTCAAAATTCCTCGCTTTACGTCTTCGTAATAATTCTCCTAATGGTATATCATCCTCATCCATAATATCCACTTCTTCATCCACCCCATAGTCCCTTAATCTATCACCTTCGGAATTCGTCCATCCTTCTTTTCCGTCAAGTCCCTCTTCGTGTTCACTCGCGTATTTCTCATCTTCATCCTCGTCCTCGTCTTCTTCTTCATAGAATCCATCCCCAGCATTGCTCGTGGTATCTGGGTCATCTTTCTTCCATCGTTTCTTCCATCGTTTCAAATCGGCCTCTTGTCTCTTTCTAAAAGCATCTCTTTCCTCCTCTACACTTCCGTATACTTTCTCCTCTAGCGAATATGTTTCCACTCCATGACATCCCGCTCTCCTCCCCAACTTATCCGGATCTGGAGGTGGCCACATGCCTTCTTTATCATTGAAACCATTTTCCTCCCATTTTCCCGCACTCTCTACACCTGGTCCCCCCGCAAAGGGATTAAACCACATCAGGACATTTGCCGTTCCCATCGCTTGTACGATGTTTTCCCATATCCCTATGTCGAATGGAAATTCCACTTTGTCGACTCGCACTTTCCGTCCCCCGTTCGCATATACATAGCCTCGCATATTGCGCGTCTTTGAGCGTTCGATAACCGCATCGTGGCGTTCGATCTCCCAAGCTTCGATCATATAGATGTTTGTGGCGAGGGAGTAGATGGTGCGCATAAGGAGGAGGGACATGGCGAAGAAGGAGAGTCCGTTGGAACAGAAGATTATGAAGAGCATAGTCAGGGATGTGGTAGAGGGGCCCAGGTAGGATGGGAGAGTGCTTTCGGAGAGGACGTATGAGAGGCGCGTGAAGATGAAGGTGCTGAGAATTGTGATGGAGAGGACGGCATAGAAGAGGAAACGGACAAAGTGGGGGAATGTAGTGTGAGAGACGCAATTGTTAGTCCATGGGCAATGATGATCCATTTTCGGGATGCATCTTTGAGGAGTTAGTTTAATTCTGCATGAAGAAAGTTTTACAGGCGAGAAACTTACCGTTTACATCGTTTGCAATGATGAGCCCTAGGCGGCTTCATTGCATCACACTTCTTACACCATCTCACATTCTTCTCCTCAATCTCCCCTCCACCTTGGCCATCTCCAACACCCTTCCCAAGATTCTCCTTCTCAGCCCCATCAACCTTCACTTTATCAACCCAACCCTTCTCCCCAGGATCAACATGACAAGTCTGAAAATAACACCACATCATCGCCCCAGCACATATATTAAAAACTACCGTTTCCTTCCTACCCAAAGGACCAGGCTCCAAGTAATAAAACAATATCTGGGATCCAAATGTCAAAAACGACATGTGGAGATAACAGAATGGTTGTGCGAGATCGGAAATTGATTTGATTCGACATCGTGATGGGAGAAGACGCGGTTGCGTCATGTTGCGCTTGGTTTTTACATTAATAGATGGTTGATTGATACTCTACCACTGAGTATTGGCAGGTTGGTGTTGAGGGATAGGAGAGGGAGATGGGTGAGTAATCAGCCTTGCTCGGCTCGGGTATGTATTAGAGATCCGATCCGATGGTCTTCTCGGGAAATAAGGGTCGGACTTAATAGCTCGCTAAGGTTAAGCTTACTTGTAGATAATCACGTGTAGCAAGGATGTTTTCACGACAGTACTGTTAGTTGGGCTTATTAAATTCTCCATTCCGCGTACTCGTATAGCTGAGAGGTAGGAGGGGAAATATGGTCGACACGTGGGATTAATTGCCAGCAGCGAAAGACATAGTGTAGGGAGTATGTTTTCCATCTGGAAAGATTATTTGACCCGGTACGAGTGCATCGGTCGATGGAGATGGTTCTTAGTGCTCTTCCGCCTACCAAATCCGTCGTTTGCTGTATTTCTTTTCTTTTTAGGAGTCTATTGATGTTTCGATGGATCTGGAATTTTACTATTATTTCTTTTGTTTATAAGAACTATAATTCTAATCCTTTTCGGGCTGGAGACAATGCGTATGAGTCCGTTATACTCGTGAGAATCAATTACTTTTTATATTTATTTGCCGGATTCCGGTTGCCCAAAGATTCTTTAAGACTGTTTGGTTAAGAATCAATGGTCCATTGAAGGCTGGAGTGGGTCTGGTATGGTGAGATTTGGTTGGTAGGGTCGTAGTTTTTGGTTCTGCCTCCTGCGATGATGTGTCTCTACAAGGAGATTTTTATCATGGTTAGAGGTCCAGAAGATATATTCCTATTCATGAATGGCTTGATTCGAGTCTGTATTATGTTATACAAGAACATGATGCCCCAAGTTCGTATGTTGTGACTTAATCGCAATCTTCATCCTATCTTCCATTCAAGAGGCCATTGTTTCCTGTACTATCAAATCTTTCATATCTCATACCAGACTCGAAACGTCACATTTCATACCTTTTTACCATGGTTGAATCCATGGACACTTCAGTTTTGAAGGCTTCCACAACCACACATCAAAATACTTCAAAGTTAGGTAATTCGAGCACTGCCATGATTATTCAGGAGAAGCCATCCACAGACGCAGAAACACATGAACCCAAATCCGAATTCAAACCCTCAACGGCTTTCATCCTCGCCTTTTCCTCTATATGTCTCATCACACTTTCTGCAGCCCTCGACGCTACATCTCTCAGCATCGCTCTTCCTATCATAACCTCCAAGCTTGGAGGAACAGCCATCGAAGCCTTTTGGTCGGGAACGAGTTTCCTTCTCACAAGCGCAGTTTCTCAACCTGTTATTGCGGGTTTAAGTCATGTATTTGGGAGAAAAGAATTACTTCTCGGCTCGGCACTACTTTTTGGTATAGGGTCGATTTTAGCGGCTGTTGCGAATAGTTTTACGTTGATGTTTGTAAATTTCTTGTAGTTTGAGGGTGGATTTGCTGATTAGTAAATAGGCTTGTGGGTAGAAGCGTTCAGGGGATTGGAGGCGGAGGAATTCTATCTTTGGGCGAGATTCTAGTTACGGATTTGGTGCCGCTTACTGTGAGAGGTGCTTATTTTGGTTATATGGGTATGCTTTCGTCTTATCATTGCAAGAATATCAACTAAGTTATGCATATAGGTAGTATTTGGGCTTTTGGAAGTGTGGGGGGTCCATTGATGGGTGGTGGTAAGTTTATACACATACTTCGGAGAGTGTAGCTAGTCTAATGAACTATAGCTTTCGCGGAAGATGTCTCTTGGAGATGGATCTTCTGGATAAATATCCCTATCATTGTATCAGGCGCAATAGCTATCATTATTTTCCTCAAAATTAGACGTACGCCAGGAAATCTATCTGCAAAAATTAAGAGGTTTGATTGGTTTGGTTCTATCATCTTTATTTCTTCAACAATTTCCTTCTTGATTCCTATTACATGGGGTATGAATATCCTAGGACTTTAGTATGGTATATTGCTAACTCCAAACTAGGTGGTGTTATGTACGTATGGGATTCATGGCGAGTGCTTTTTCCTCTCTTGATAGGAGTCGCAGGACTTGTGGGATTTTCATTCTATGAAAAACGCCTCTCGGATCGAGCATTTGACTCTGAAGGTGAACTCTTATCATCTGATAACGTAGAACCGATTATTCGTTTCAGGATTTTCAGTACATGGTCGACCATCTTTATATATTTCGAAACTATGGTTCATGGAATGGTTCTTTGGTCTTTATTATACTACCTTCCCTTGTACTATGAAGCTGTTCAGGGATATACACCTATCATTTCAGGTGTAGCAGTTTTACCCGAGACTAGTTTCGTTGCCGTAAGTTCCTCATATCATACTTCATATAATCACAATCCAACTAAAATTTACCAGCCAATGTCCGTAATAGTCGGCGTACTAGTAGCCAAAACCGGTCGATATCGTTGGGCCCTCTGGACAGGCTGGGCCCTCGCAACCTTTGGAGCAGGTCTCCTCTATCTCCTCAAACCCTCCACTTCTATCGTCCAATGGGTATTCCTCAACGTTCCCATCTCAATAGGTACAGGTATGTTGTTTCCCGCCATGGCACTAGGAAATCAAGCCGCTTCTAGCCCTCAAGATGCCGGTCACGCAGCTGCTTTCTATGCCTTTGATCGTGTATTTGGTCAAGCCATTGGTGTTGCTATTGGGGGCGTGGTGTTCCAAAATCGGATTAGGGCGAACTTACTTTCTTATCCGTTATTGAAGGATATGGCGACGGAATATAGTAAAGATGCTACGGCGTTGGTGAAATTAATCAAAGGCATGGAGGAGGGATTGGAGAAAAGTCAGTTGAAGGAGGCGTATGCTGATTCGTTGAAGATGGTTTGGATGGTTATGTGTGCGTTGTGTGGAGCGGCTTTGGTGTCGAGTCTTTTTGTGAAGGGATATTCTTTGGAGGTGGAACATAAGACGTTGCAGGGATTGCAGGAGAAGGAGGAGAGGGGTGGTGTGGAATCTGCGGAAAAGAATTGAGAGTTGGTAGTACCACTGGTGGCGCGTTATGATTTGATTGGGGCTAGGGATTTGGAGTGGTATTTTCTCTTCCTCCATCCGACAGCTTATGTGCGATATCAGTGCCGTTATGAACTTGTAGAGACTATGTTTGAAGTGATGAATGAGGGGCTTAAATGTACCCGGTTTAGAAATGTCTACCTCACTACTTGTAGTAAATACTATTAATTTCAAATCACCCTAAAATATTAAGATCCCCATGCTCATCAATTCGCTAGGTTTCTTTCCAGACTTTTCACGCAGTAGTGGAATTCGTTAATATCAAATACTTTTTGGAGTTGCCAAACATATCTTTACAACTCAAATTCGAGAGTAATTCGGGAGTAAAGTCACATCCAGCTTGAATGGTAGAGTTTTCGAGAACTTCGAGCAGGTGCTATTTGGTTCAAGCAGCGCATTTCCCATCTCTTTCTCCAGTGAAATAGCAACCAAAATGGCCCATTCTTATATTGATTTACATGACTGAACTTTCAGAATCCTTCTCTTCAAAGCCATCCTGCAAAAACCCTATACTTTTTGCGAGGTTATAGTAAATGAGATGACTGGTTTTGACAATTAACCTTCAAGAACTTCCGAGCTATCATTTCGGCCATATCAGTGGGTCGGCCACTTTTACCTCGAATTATTAATCTACACTTAATACACGTTTTCTTCATTGTCAACCATGGAAATTCATTCTAAAGAAGCGCGTATAATCTTAGCTATTCAGGCTATTGAATCAAATAAAAAATTAACAATTCGAAAGGCAGCTCAGTCCTATTGCGTACCTCGATCTACATTGGGTGATAGAATTCGAGCTAAACCTAGTATGGCTGAAATTCGACCAAAAAGTCATAATTTGACTGAATTAGAAGAGGAGGTACTTATTCAATACATACTTGATATGGATTATAGAGGATTTTCACCTAAATTAAGTGGTGTTGAAGATATGGCGAATTATATACTCGAAACGCGGGGTGCGAAGAAGGTTGGAAAGCTCTGGGCTCATCGCTTTGTACAACGACGTACAGAATTAAAGACGCGTTTTAGTCGTGTTTATGACTTCCAAAGAGCTCTCTGCGAGGATCCCAAGCTTATTGGACAGTTGTTTCAATTGGTATCGAATATGCGGGCGAAATATGGTATCTTGGATTGCGATTTCTACAACTTCGACGAAACTGGCTTTATGATGGGTATAATATGTCCCGGAATGGTTGTAACTAGTGCTGAACGGAATGGCAGAAGCAAGGCAATACAACCAGGCAATAGAGAGTGGGCTACAGCGATTATATGTGGTAATGGTGAGGGGGAAACTATACCTCCATTTCTGGTGGTTCAAGGGCAATATCACCTTTCTAATTGGTATACGGAAAGCGGTTTTCCTGCAGATTGGGCTATTAAACCTACTTCCAATGGATGGACGAATAATGAGACGGGATTGGAATGGATAAAGCATTTCGATAAGCATACAATTCATCGAACGAAGGGCAAATATCGAATGCTAGTACTAGATGGGCACGAAAGTCACGAATCGATATCTTTTCAGTCATATTGCAAGGCAAATAATATTATATGCATAAGATTACCACCGCATTCAAGTCATTTAACTCAACCATTTGACGTTGGCTGTTTTGGCGTATTGAAACGAGCATATGGTTGTCAAATTGATGGATTTATTAAAGCTCATATCAACCATATCACTAAGGTTGAATTCTTTATAGCTTTTAAAGCTGCATATCAACAATCAATCACAGCTCAGAATATAAAAGCTGGTTTCCGAGGAGCAGGTCTAATACCATTTGATCCTCAAGCTATACTCTCAAAATTAGATATTCGGATTCGTACACCTACCCCTCCACTCGTCGATCTAGACTCTTGGATCTCTCAAACACCTCACAATCCAACTGAAGCTCTTTCACAATCGATTTTAGTAAAATCTCGAATGGCTCGTCATCAATCAAGCTCCCCTACACCTATATTCGAGACTGTATTAGCTCTAGCTAAAGGCACAGAAAGATTAGCTCATGAGAATACTCTTTTAAGTGCAGAGAATCGTATGCTTCGAAAGGCAAATGTGGCATTAAGCAAACTTCGACGCGCTAAAAAGATTCAATTACGCAATGGAGGAGTACTTACTGGACAAGAAGCTGAAGATATATTATCTCAGCAAGGGGTTGATATTCAGATTCAACGCGACGAGCGTCAAAATGGGGGAAATTCTAATAGGGAATCATCTACTAGTCGATGCTGTAGTAAGTGCGGAAAGACTGGTCATAATTCAAGAACTTGTCAAAATAGTATAATTGATCCTAGATTATTAGATTCTTAATAGTTTCAATCAATTGATTTAGTTTTCGTTGAATAATATAGCTTTAAATCAATAATTCGAGGTAAAAGTGGCCGACCCACTGATATGGCCGACCCACTGATAAACCACGTTAAGATTTTAGATAACGTGGTTTATCATCGAGTGGGCCACTTTTCCCTCAATTCAGACCTTCAAACCTATATTATTCAACAATCATTAAATCAATTGATTAAAACTATTAAGAATCTAATAATCTAGGATCTATTACATTGTTTTGACAAGTTCTTGAATTATGACCCGGTTTTCCACACTTACTACAACATCTATTAGAAGATGCTTCCCCATTAGAATTCCCCCTCTTTTGACGCTCGTCGCGTTGAATCTGAATATCAACCTCTTGCTGAGATAATATATCAAGAGCCTCTTGTCCGGTGAGTACTCCTCCTTGACGTAATTGGGTTTTTTTCGCGCGTCGACGCTTGCTTAATGCTTCATTTGCCTTCCGAAGTGTACGAATCTCTGCAGTCAAAAGTGTATTTTCATGAGCTAATCTCTGTACCCTTAGCTAGAGCTAGTACAGTCTCGAATATAGGTGTAGGGGAGCTTGATTGATGACGGGTTATTCGAGATTTCACTAAAGTTGATTGAGAAAGAGCTTCAGTTGGGTTGCGAGGGGTTTGAGAGATCCATTGATCTAGGTTGAAAAGAGGGGGGGTAGGTGTGCGAATTCGAATATCTAATTTCGAAAGTACAGCTTCAGGATTAAATGGTATTAAACCTGTTCCTCGAAACCCTGATTTCATATTCTGAGAGGTGATTGATTCTTCGTATGCAGCTTTAAAAGCCATAAAGAATTCAACCTTCGAAATATGATTGATATGTGCCTTGATAAACCCATCAATTTGACCACCATATGAACGTTTCAGATTACTGAAACAGCCAACATCAAGTGGCTGAGTTAAATGACTTGAATGCGGTGGTAAACGTAAACATATAATATCATTTGCTTTACAATATGACTGAAAAGCTATTGATTCATGACTTTCGTGTCCATCCAGCACTAGCATTCGATATTTGCCCTTTCTTCGATGAATTGTATGCTTGTCGAAGTGCTTTAACCATCCCAACCCTGTCTCATTGTTTGTCCATCCATTAGATGTAGGTTTAATAGCCCATTCCGCAGGAAGATTGGTTTCGGTGTACCAATTGGAGAGATGAACCTGTCCTTGAACCACTAGAAATGGGGGAATAGTTTCACCCTCTCCATTGCCACATATAATTGCTGTAGCCCACTCTCGATTGCCTGGCTGTACTGATTTACTTCTGCCATGTCTTTCGGCACTAGTAACAACCATTGCTGCACTTATAATGCCTATCATAAAGCCTGTTTCATCGAAATTGTAGAAATCGCCGTCCAAAATGCCGTATTTCGCTCGCATATTCGCAACCAATCGAAACCACTCTTCAATAAGCTTAGGATCTTCGCAGAGAGCTCTTTGAAAGTCATAAACACGACTAAAACGCGTCTTTAATTCGATTCGACGCTTTACGAATCGATGCGCCCAGAGCTTCCCAACACGCTTCGTACCCCTCGATTCAAGAATATAATTCGCCATATCTTCCACATTCTTAAGTTTAGGTGGAAAACCTCTCGAATCCATATCAAGAATATATTGAACAATCACTTCCTCTTCCAATTCTGTAATATTATGACGATTCGCTCGAGTTTCTGTACGAGGTGGTAAACCATCCATTCTGTGTTGAAGAGTCGTACGAGGGATATTATAGAGCTTAGAAGCTTTTCGAATGCTTAGTTTTTTATCTTTATGAATAGCTTCGATAGCAAGAAAGATTCGGGCTTCTTGATTAGTTGATTCCATAATAATTGATTGATAAATCGCGTGTAGAAGTTGAAGGTGTGAATTGAGGGAAAAGTGGCCCACTCGATGATATGGCCCACTCGATGATAAACCACGTTAGATAAAATGATAACTATGTTACGCCCAAGACTCCACAGAGCCTCCAATCAGGAATCACGTGATTGATCTTAGAACTCTAATGGAGCGAAGAGTTTAATCGTCGCTCCAATCGATCCAATCGATCCAATACCCACGAAGGTCTATATAATCAAGATGGATTTCCTTTGTATAGAGCTTCGTGCTCAAGATCAATCATTTAGTATACCTTACTATTAGTTACGAATTGCATCATATTATTTTCATTACTTTAAGTCCCTGCTTGACGCCTAGTTATAAACCACCTCGAGAGCCTAGAGCACTTCCACGTGATCTAGACGGCAAACCTCGCAACAAACTAACTAATAAAAGTATTAAATATCTAGATATTTAGTCGCTGTATTTGGAGTTATTATATACTCTTTTAAGGTGGAAAACTGTTTTCTTTTCTAATTAGAACTATTGGGATGTCCTGATCTTCTATAATTCTATATCTTAAATGGGACATATAAAATAGTAATTTAAACTTAAAAGAAAGGGAACCGTCGTGTAAGTTGCTTCTGTCACAATTGATGTTGTTTCAACATTATGTCCTGCCTAGTATGCTTTCTTGATATTATGTAGTCAAGGTGTGGATGATGTGCTGGTTCAGCTCTACTTTGATTGGGAGGTTAAGGATTAAATTGGTAAGTGAGAAATGTAATCTTACTTGATCTATTTTCTCCAATATGGACTTTCATCTTTAGGCATGGATGGAGCCTGTAAGGAGGATCTCATCAATCAGTTGCAAGAATCCAAACCATTTTAGCTGATTTTGAAATGAAACTTCCTGATACTTTTAATGCACGGGAACAACGTGGAAATCCCCAAGATTGTATAGCTTTTACCGAAATTCCTTTGTAATATCTTGACCATACCTAGGCTCCTAAAGCAATTGACTTGTAAATACACCCGTAGGATCCCATTCCTTCTTCAAAGCCCTCAGACGATTAAGCCTCTCATCTCCTCTATACCTCCTCTCAATAGGATCAACCCTAGTACCATTCTGAAAGTCCGCGAAATTCGCCACGTCGTTGCCGCGCATAATCGTAATAGATTTAGCATTATATTCGTCGACCTTGGCGCGGTTCTTAGCATCCGTGTGCCAGATTAAATTATTCCTACATCAATTAGCTTATGGAATATCATAAAGGGGTCAGGAATTTTTTGCTTACTGCCAGTAGCGGATGTCATGAAGACACATGGCTGATTCGAAATCAGGTGTTTTGACGGGCCTCGCGTCCCACTGGAAGTTGAAGGCGGTATTGATTGCATCTGGACACTCTGCAATCATCTCTGTCCATATATCAATGGTTTTGAGAAAAGCTTCTTGATCGAATCGGTGGAGACCGACAACGCCAAAGCGTTTGAAACCTCCCTTGGCACCAAGTGCTTCACGTCCATCACTTGCATTTTGAATGGGTACCGGAGCACCATGGGCAACGATTGGTTTAAGGTCATGTAGAACTTTATACGCCTTTGATGCGTCATTGGGATTACCGGTGTAGCGAGCCGCGATGACTAGACATGGGTTTCGTGCTGGCGGCGGTGCCATGATCATGATGAGACCAGCTGTTGCATAGTGGCTATCATTCATTAAATCTTTCATAGCAGAAGTCACTTCCCGGGCACGAGCCAGTGGAAAGACAAAGCTACCGGCCCATATAACACCTTTATCGTTTCCGAGAGCTTTCAGGGAATGAAGCTTGATGGTAAGCTGCGTGATGAGGCCAAAAAATTGCCCGGCACCACGTATAGCGTAGAGAAGACCTGGATGTGTTTTGTCGTTCACTTCAAGCAGGTCTCCCTTTGCGGTTATCATATGCGCTGAGAGGATTTGGTCCGATCCGAACCCTGTGATAGAAGAAGTGATCGAGGCTCCTCCGCCAAGAAAGTAGGGGATGGCGCCCACTGTATTGCCATTTCCCAAAGCTAGATGCAATAAATTAGCCTCACCCTCAGAAACTTTTAAAAAGAAGTTGACAATATATACCAGTGAAAAATCCAGCATCCGCAAGAGCTACAGCTACATCTTTAGAAAGGATGCTTCCTTTAAGAGTCGCTGTGTTAGAATTTGTGTCCACTTCTACTCCTTTGTATAGGCTTAAATCAATAATGATGCCGTCGCCGCCAATAGTAGACCATTCGCTATGACCCCCGCTTTTGGTTACGAAAGGAACAGAGTATTTGGAAGCCCATTGCACCTAGGTTGCCCGTTAGCAAGGACTCAAGGTAGTGGACTAAATGCTATAGCTCCTTACAATCTTTTGACAGTCAGCCTCTGAGCTTGGCAGCACTATAGCGCCAGGAGTTTTCAGATCGATATCCGTCCATCGCTTCAGGTGCTCCACAAACTTGGGATCCTTAGAATCCGTTAGGATCTCGCTGGTCGGGCTTAAGGTAGCCTTTAGTTCTGGGAGTTGCGTTAGAGGACTCATCTTGAGGAGGATGATCACGTTTTTAATTTGGATACTGTTGTTGAAATGATGAATAGAAGAGAGCTCTGGCCATATTCACATTCACAATAATATTATATTGCTGGACTAACGGTTGGGCAGTTGAGGTTTTGTTTGTATGTGGCTGTGCCTCTCTCAAGCCTTATTACTGGCAGATGCTTATTTATTCCGAACAGTGTTTCCATATGTCCCGGAGAAGAGGGGTGAGGGGTGTACTGTCACGCCATAGAGATTCACTAATACCGTGCGTTTCAACACAGTACATCTGCCTACTTAACATGCATCTGGTGCGGGTTTTAGAACGTGCAAGCCATGTGGAAATATCTCGGAGCTTATTGAGTCGTGTTACGGTAGTAACCTTATGCGTAAGCCCGTTTGAACTTGAACGATTACTGTATCATGATTATATAAGACATATAATAGCTGGGCGAAATTTGATGGGTTTTGAAGGGGATGTTAGTCAAGTGGGTACTAGTTAACCTTACTAGTGCTGATATTATGTAGTATTATCGATAACATGATTTTTACTGTGAGAGATACTTTTCGGAAATACAAACCAAATTAGGAAGCTAATCAGGTTTTACAAGAATGCAGTGTAGTACTGGTGGTGTCTGCGCCTTAGATATGCATAAGCTATTGAACATTCTTACTTCTTACTGCATATACGGAGTGGTATGCCCGACCCCCACGTTTACCATTTGGTGAGATACATTGGAGACTTATTAATATAGATAGCGCAGAGAGCAAAGAAGAAGAAAAGAGGAGATGATAATCCTTTTGCAATCCCCTTTCTTAAAAGTGCTTGCATGGTGTGAAAGGAAGCATATAATCTTACTTATTTTCCATTGATCGTTCGATTGCATATTGGGCAGGAGCCGGTTGTGAGTGGCACTTTCAAGGTCACGAGCTTGGGTTGCATCAATGTTAAGGTTAAAGCAGTCGTCCGTCCACGCAATGGAATCCCATCAGCTTAAGCTTAGAATATGAAGATATAAGTGGAGTCGGAATATTAGCTGTGGTTTTATCAAAAGAGTTGATATGTCCTGGTTGCTTACTCAGCTTTCATCCCTGGTGCATCAGATAAGCAAGGCAAGCTCAGCCAAGGAAAAGAATGCAAATCTTGCAATTGGAAGGTGTGGTGGGTGCTTACGAACTAAATTCCTGATGCCATGAATAGAAGGTGGCTTGGGGTATCCCAGATTCATCATTGAGTCACCTTCTTACACAGAGAATTTCATTTCTCAGCTATCGTTCATCAACGTCGCACAAGAGTTCAAGGGCTGAGATTTAAAATTCCAGAATCCATCCAAAGGTGTGGAATGAAAGAAAGGTAAAGTTGCGAAAAGTTACGAATAGCTTCATCACTTTGGCAACTTGGTATTCTGCAGCCACTTCGGCACACGTTGGTTAGTTCTACGCGCGCGGCTTTGGGGCTTACTGTGCAGCTAATAAATCAGAGTTCTTTAATGCCACAAATATAGATTTCATGTTAAGCTTAATCTTTACTAAGACGTACTACACCTCAATTCTTCTGGAGCTAAATGTGTAATGTTACAGTAAGATATTACCGGAGCTCCCTCCTCATCTTCCTTTTCTATAGTCCATTCATGACCCCTGAAGTTCTGTTTGTGCAACGCCTCAGTCTCGATCCGGGCTGCTCCATACACTCTCTACCAAATTACAATCCTGCAAATGTAAAATGTCTTCCTTCTATACAGAAGCTCTCTGTCTCGATATTTAGGTATTAGTTTTCCTCATCGTACAGCTCGCAACGCGGAATCTTACTTGTCCAACTCGTCCTAACCCCACACCACGTTCTAACCCCACATACCATACACGAGCCACTATCAAACCTCAATATGGCGTATGGAGGTGATGTCAATCGAGGGCCATTCTTGACCACCATCAATTGGGTATTCAACGCCATCGCGTTAGGTATAGTTTCCACCTCACCGTGTTCTCGGAATGCAAGACCTAACGTTCTTTTCTCCGGACAGTTGCTGTGCTTCTTAGACTCGCCTCGCACCATTGGAGAGAGTCTCAAGGATGGAAAAAAGATGATGCGTTTATCATTCTTGCTATGGTCAGTTTCAAAGCATCGTTTAATCAAGCATGATTGCTTGTACTCATACTAAGTACTTTTATACCCAATAGGCAGCAAACCTTGCAAGAGCAATCTATGTCGATGTGACTATCTCCCATGGTCTCGGGCGTCATCTCGACGTTTTACTCGAAGAGAACCCCGCTGGAGCCGTTGAACTTCTTCGTTTGATGGTAATTCTCCAGGCTATTGGACTATGGACTTTTACCTTGCCAAAGCTTCCTGTGGTAGCGTTACTTGTCAACATCTTCGGCCGTAATTCCAAGAGACTTGCAATTATCCTATACACCGCAGTTGGTGCTTTAATCGTGCTTGTCTTTATTATCACCATCACAACCTTTGTACAGTGCACACCCATATCAGGCAATTGGACCGGTAAGGGCAAATGTTGGAATAAAAATATTAATGTAGATCTTGGTTATCTTGCTGGATGTTAGACTCTCTTTTTATCTTCAGGTTAATCTTCGCTGACATTGACTTTAGCATATTCGGCGTTTTTGGACTTTGCGTTTGCATTATACCCCGTATTGCAAGTCTCTAAATTGCAGATGGAGCGATCGAGAAAGATTCTCTTAGCGGGGTCATTGAGTCTTGGATTTCTGTACGTGTGAATGATTTCGAAGCAAACTTTCGGATATACTAATCATTCCTATTTCTATGTAGGGCCGGCATCATAACAGCGTACAAGCTCTCTACGATTTCTTCAATTACGAATGTAGCAGATCCGACTTGTAAGTTGATTGGACTCAAAGCGAGTATTTCCCATACTAATAGTAACTTTCAGGGGCCACAGTACCATTGGAAGTCTGGAATAGGTAAGCTCTAAATTTGAATATTGAACATGGCAATAGTACTGACTCGTAAAATTTAGTGTCGAAGGAACAGCTCTCATTTTGGCTGCCTCTATCCCCCTCACTCGACCACTTATACTGTCTTTCTTTCAAGGCATTCAAGCTCTCACTTCCCGAATGGGTAGCAGTAGCGCTAGCCGCACTGCTAAATCCAGCAAGAATTCTCATGGAAGGTCGATCAACAGATCTAGCAACCATAAACGTCTTCCCAGCAATGGAGTATCAATTAGCACAGATGATATCTTGCTACACGAAGGTTCCGGCTTTGAAAACTGTAGTAATATTGAAGCTGGCAAACATCGTCAAAGTGGTCCGGGGATATATAAGACGGTTGATATCTTAGTAAAGACTAAAACATTGTCTACCTGAAAATTTGACAATGAAGTTCGGGAGTGTAATGATAATGTTTTGAGTAACATATTTTCTTCGATGAGCGAATGATACACATGTACATACTACTCATGCTTCCTTAGTTGAACATACAATAAAGTTATTATATTCATAGATATATGTAATGATGACTTCAAATTTCCTGGGCAAAAGAATTGAAAGCCTGCATCTGAAAGTATTACGTTGAAGATAATCGAGACTAAAAGACTAGGCACTAAAGACTATCGGTACGAGAAGTTTGAAAAGCAAAACTGCTTTAATTAACATTTAAGGCCCATACCTTCCAAAGCCTGACCAAAGCTGCCTCTCCAAGTATCAATACCCATTTGGCCAAAGGCAACACCAACCTCTTTCTTCAATTTTCCTTCTTCATCAACCTCATTCAAGCTCTCAAAAGCCTTCCCTATATACTCATCCAGCGGCATAGGCTTGAAGGCTTTCTCAGCACCACCTTGCATCTGATTTACTAAGTTTCGATGCTCCTTATCCAAGCCAGTATCTGTATATGGTGGAACGATCTCAACAACGCTGAAATGCTTCTGTGTGGTTTCAGACGTAAAACTGATTTGTTGGCGGAGAATCACAAGGAAAGAGTGAATAGCTGCTTTGGTAGGGCAGTAAACTGGATAAAATGCCATGGGAAAAAAGGCGAGGGATGAACTCGTGATTAGAAGATTTGCATATTTGCCTGCGGAGGCAAGGGAGAGGAGGTGGGGAACGAAAAGCTGCGTCAAGAGCATTGGGGCTGTGAGGTTGGAGTTGATTTCGTTGATAACGTCTGCGGGGGTACTAGTGGATGGGTCTAGGAGAGACGATGATTTTTGGATGCCTGCATTGATGAAAATTGTGTCTAGGGTAGGGTGTGATTTTAGAATATCTGCGACTTGGCCAGGCAGTTCTGTAAAGTCCGTGATATCCCACTGTGTAGTGTCATGTCAGCCACGTAATTCTTTTTTGGGGGCTTAAGTAAAGAAGGTGGCGAAAATAGCAGGAGCGGGACTTTCTAATGCAGGGCCATTTATTATACCTGAACTGTCTCGATCCCCGAGAGCTCCTCTTTTAAATGGGAAAGCCTGTCGGCTCTGCGACCCGTGACGATCACTTTCTTTCCCGAGGCATGAAAGCGCCTAGCAAACTGTTCACCTATGCCGGACGTCGCTCCGATGATTAGAATTGTATTGATGTTCGCGGCCATTTTTACTAGGCGGGGTATGATAGTGGATTAGATTTGAAATAGAGAGGTGGAACAAAATTGAAGGATTGTAGAAAATGGGGGCGAATGTGCAAGAGTTGTCTGTTTGCCCCGCATCATTATTATAATGCGGATTTTCTCACTTGCTTACTGAGCTCCTACTATTACGGCAATCGTAAAATTGAATATGTAAGTGTAACACAACGGCTGATGACAAGAATCTGCTCATATTCTTACCTGTTTGTGTTACCATCATCTCCAGCACTTGAGCGGCGTAGAAAGGAAGCTAATTTTGGACCACATCAGCATATAAGTCTTGTTCGAAACTCCTTCAGAAATATGATCGCTTAGCCACCATAACATATTAACAATACAGACACCTGGATGATTCCAATTTGTTAAATCGTACGAGAAATGCTCAATCAAGGAGTGTCAGATTCCGATGAAAATGGTCATTACTGCTGACTGCATCTTCTGCATTGCGGAGGGTGGATTTGCTGGGTATATAATAGTAGATTGAATGATCGATAATTAGCATCCTAATAATGTAGTAATGGTGCCTAGATAACGTTTTTATTTATTCTGGGCCAGCTCTAATGCAAGCGAAGCCATATACAATCTCGAAAATGAGGTTTAACTTTGATTCAAGTCTCAATCAATAAACCAGTAAAATCAACCAAAAACCTATATGCCCTGCAGAAACTAACTATTTGGTGTTGTTTTATCAGGTATCGTCTCCACTCACACCAAAAAATACCGGAGAGAAAGTCGCATAGCTAAGCTATACTCCGTAGATACAGTAGCATGCATTTCTGCACGCCCGCGGCTAAGTTTATGCATAATACTCGTCACACTTTCATTTATAAAATTGGCAACTCAAAAACAGCTTATATTTTGAATTGTAAATAAACAATTCCTACTAGTAAACAATGTAATTTAAAATACCATTCGAGAAAGATACGAACGCCTTTCCTTATATATAGCTGCTATCGTTGAGAGGTAGAAATAAGACCAAACTACTCGCCCAACGACAATATATAACCGCTAAGATGCGTTTCAATCACGTGTCTTCAATTTGTCATGTGCTTGCTCTGCTTTTCCCCACCCTCGCTAACTCGTCTCCTGACCCTGCATCATCTTTTACTTTCGGTACACTTGGTGTGGATGCCACTTTCGATTATGTCGTGATTGGCGGGGGAACTGCCGGTCTGGTAGTTGCAACGCGGCTCTCGCAACAACCGAACGTCTCTGTTGCGGTAATCGAAGCGGGAGGGTTTTACGAGATCGACAACGGGAATCTGAGCGTGGTACCATCTGATGATATCTTTTTCACGGGATATAGTCCAGCCGATACCAACCCTCTCGTGGATTGGAGCTTTGTGACTGTTCCTCAAGTTGTAAGTGTCTCCTAGCTATCGACTCACCGGGCATGGGCACGCCCTTAGATCACAAATTCTTACAAGCTTCTTTCCCTAGGGCATGAATGATAGAACACTGCATTATGCAAGAGGAAAGTGTCTTGGTGGAAGGTATGCTCCCATCTTTTTGTCTTTCTGCAATTTGTATGATCTCTCCTTACAAAATTACCTTTCACAGCTCCGGCCGAAATTATTTTACGTACCAACGCGGAACCAAACAATCATATCAGAGATGGGCCTCTGAAGTAGGCGACAGCTCCTATGAATTCGATTCATTATTGCCATACTTCAAGAAAGGTGTTAACTTCACCCCTCCAAACAATGCCCTTAGGCCATCAAATGCTTCGTTGAGCTATAATGCCAGTGCCTTCGACCCTGATGAAGGCCCACTTCAGGTCTCCATTCCAATTTGGGCCAACCCATTCTCTTCATTTGCAAAACTTGCCTTTGAGTTACTTGGATTTCGATCGGAATTGGATTTTGTTAGCGGAACACTTTCTGGTGTACAATATAACATGAATACCATAGATCCGAAGCAACAAACCAGGAGCTCATCCGAATCATCATACTTGAGTACAGCAGCAACCTCATCACTAATAGTATTCAATGGGACATTGGCAAAGAAAATTTTGTTCAATGGTACAACCGCTTCAGGAGTGTTAGTTAACACTAGTGGTGAAGAGTATAAGCTGTTTGCAAAGAACGAGGTTATTTTGTCTGCGGGAGCAGTAAGTAACTATTCTTTGCAAGTACCGTTACTACAGCTAACAGTTGCTCAGTTCCAATCACCACAGTTACTTATGGTATCAGGAGTGGGACCTAAGTCGACATTGAACCAATACAACATCCCGATAATCTCAGAACTGCCGGGAGTAGGCCAGAATATGTGGGATCATGTAGTCTTTGGTCCAAGCTATCAAGTCAGCGTTATCACCCATTCTGCGGTATCAAATGCATCTTATCTTGAATTAGCTACAGAACAGTATTACAAAAATGGTTCAGGCATGTTAGGCAATCCCGGTGGCGATCTCATCGCCTGGGAGAAACTTCCCACCCCATACCGCAAGTCGCTAAGCGGAGCAACTCTGAAAGAACTTGCCACTTTCCCAAAAGATTGGCCGGAGATCGAATATCTAATTTTGGATGCGTATGCCGGTAACCGCTCTAACCCCATTGCATATGCACCTAATACTCCATACATGTATGCCGCTCCTGCGGCAGCACTTGTCGCTCCACTAAGCCGGGGAAATGTCACTATTTCCAGTAACGATACAGCCGATCCCCCTCTTATAAATCCCAACTGGCTCTCGCATCCAGCAGATCAGGAGCTTGCCGTTGCAGCATTCAAACGCGTCAGACAGCTTATGAATACCAACGAGATGAAAAGCATCACCGTTGGAAGTGAAATTTTCCCGGGATTGGATGTAAGTAGTGATGCGCAGATTTTGGAATCGATTAGAAATTATAGTACGATGGTGTTTCATGCCTCCGCAACTTGTAAGCACTTTTTTCTCATTTTTCCCATATTCAAGCAAAATCACAAGGTTCGGAATGCTGATGGAAGGAAACGTATAGGCAAGATGGGTGTTGCGAGCGATCCGATGGCCGTAGTAGATTCGAAAGCGAGAGTCTTCGGAACTCGTCAACTACGTGTAGTAGATGCATCAGCCTTCCCTTTTCTTCCCCCGGGTCATCCACAATCAACCATATGTGAGTTCTCCCGTGAAATCTAGTATTATGATCATCATTTGTCTCTCTTCACATAAGCTAGACGAAGAATCAAAACTGACGAGACTTAGACGCACTGGCGGAGAAAATCGCAGATGAAATAATTCTTGGGATGTGATATGATCCAACTCGACTCTAGAGCGATTATAATTCTAGAAAAAGACAAATTAGAAAATATAGCTTGAGATATAATTAGAATAGAAAAAAGTCTCTTACACCAATCTTGCTTGTCAATGCATTTGACTATGAGGTGTAAATGTGGAAGTGTATGCGGATTTTCTCGGTCACAAAATCTCCAGCTGTTGCTTTGACTAATCTTTGGCCCCATATCGTGACGCTGAGGGCGCCCTTTTTCTAGTAGAATATTCATTGGGGTAGAAAGGCGTATTCACATGAAACTAGATGGGGCCAGTAAAGTCTAAACATTAGCCTCTTTTATGAGCTGATTATGGCGACCCCTCGATCTGCGTCTATGAAGATCCGCTGGAAAGATTACTTCTTCCTGTAGTGTACATAGCACTCCTCACCCTAGATTTATTAAATTGCTCGCATAAATATCACGATCGTTTTGAGACTTATGCTTCGGCGTAACATGATTTCAATCTATAGCTTAATTGTACTTAGATTTCCCACAAGTGAGAAAAGCTCACAATGTTATTTCTAACCTCTGACTATAGCTCCTCCCTCTACCCTCTAGTAACATTTAAAAAAATCTATTCATCTCTCCCAACAACCATAACACTCATCACACTCCCCTCAGGTTTCTTCCACTCCCTCAACCTCAACTTCGGCGTCGAACTCTCAAACAATTCCACCCACTCACTCAATTCCCTCTCCCCACTATTAAAACTCTGCGCCATCGTCAGATCCCTCACTCGAAGCGCTGCCTCCTCTGAAGCCGGTACGCTCCCCGGCTCGGGGAGTATCGTATCCATAATAATGATACGAGCACCTGGTTTCTGCAAGGCTTGAGATAGATGCGAGAGAATAATACGCGCGTCTCCTGCAGGCCAATCGTGGATAATTTTGCGGAGGAAAAATATATCTGTATTCAGTGCTACGGAGTCGGGCTGTGGAGTCCGGAAATCGTGAGCGGAGAAATTGATGCGTGATTTTATGCTGGTGTCGAGGTTTGATATGACGCCGGGGGCGTTAGCGATGGTTTCTGGGAGGTCTTGGACTAGGAATGAAAATTCTGGGAAGTGTGTTGCGAGGAGGATACTAGCTTGTCCTGTTGAGCCGCCGACCTATTTCAAGTCAATTGTGTGTTGGAGAGAAATGGGCTTTGTCTACATAGATAAAGGATCGCTGTGAATAGGAAAGAAGCAGGATAACTAACATCTACAATGTTTGCTTTTCCAAGAGAACCCCAATCAAAGCCACCCAAGATATGCTTCAAAGCGATTCCCTGGCTATTGGTCAAGCTACGCATATAAGCAGCAAAAGTAGCTGATCTTTCCTGAGACTGAGCCAGGTGCCCAAAGAAAGGTAAATCGGTACCAAACGCGACATTATAAGCAGTTTGGTTCTTCTCAGAAGTGTCACCCCAGCGAGCAGTTGCTTCTGTAAATTTTTCTGCCGTAGGCGCAGAATACTGTGTCATGAACTTGGCCCAATCAATCAAATTATTTTTTGTTGCGAATTGTGCCGAAATACGACTATGGGCAAGGTAATTTGGTTGAGGCTCAGAGAGCATGCCGCCCGTGATGGCCATGCGGGCGACACTTTTAAGTCTGCTGAGGGGAACATTTGCGGATTCGGCGACAGAACTGAATAGAATAGGCTTGTCGAGCGGTATGTAGTTGAGTATATTGAAGTGCAAGAGCCATTTGAGACAAGAGAGTTGCTGATACTGCACGTGGTGTGTCAGATCAGGTGTTTCATATCAATCAAATATGCAAGGAGAAGTACGGGGTTACTTATTAGAGTGGTGGTACAGGATTTGAGCCGGGATAACAAGCTATCGCAGAAGGATAATGGAAATGAAGCTTACATTTACTTGATGCTGTTCAAGATAGTCATTGGGCTCGCTGACTAAAAGTAGGATCTCTCGAGCAGCATATGAGATATCCTGTCTCGCCCTTTGAGCCAGCTCATTTTGTGAATCAGCGACGGGATCATTAGTGCTTAACGGAGTTTTTGCAGCTGAAGTGGATGAGCTGAGAACTTTTGCACTTGTAGCAATACGGGCCACAAGATTATCGAGAGAATCCTCCATGTTTGGGGCTTGTTGTTGGGGATTGTTCCTTCGATATGTTCTCGTTCTTTTCTTACTGTTGAACCACGATATCGATGATACCTGATCTTTCCACTTAACTTTTCTCTAAACCTCCAAAAATGATTGCCGCATATGGAAATTAGCACTCCATTCTCGGACTGTAGACAAAGCTCCGTTTGCTGAATACTCCATGTGGAGTTAGCACTAAATGGTTAGGATCTAGAATCTTGATATGTATATAGCGATGAATAATCTATAGAGATTGTGGTCATTTTATCCAAGACTAGCCCAGGTATACACATTACTAAGCGCTATAACTCATCAATCCCGTGCATTAGTGCTTATAGGACAGCAATGCTCAACGGATAACAATTAATTAGAGTTAAGTTTGCGTGATCTCAGATTCTCAAAGCTTGAAAGCTCGGCCCACTCTTCGGCCATGCATGGGCCTGATGCACGCTACAAATCTACCCTTAACACAGACGTTTCTGATAGGGCTCAGTATACGGAGTAATGTATGTTAGCGGGGCGAATTTACAATCAAAAAATCATCGTGACCCCGCTGCCATAAAGTGCGGTACCATCCACTTAAATATGGGTCACCAACGACTCCTCTTGTAAGATCTTAGTTTGCCATCTTGCGGAATGTGCTTTAACTAGGCAGGTAGGTAGTCTCCGAGATCCAGGGATCATAGATCACTAGATCACTAGCCTCTGTACAACGTTTTAACCTTTTTATACAGGGGGTCAATCCTTCCCAGATTAATATCTGACAGGTCGCAGCTTTTAGCTTCTCGGTTAGCTGGAGCTGGTGACATACTGTTACATTTCTGTTCCTTCTAACGCCACTACAGTAGTTGGTATACTGCAAGGAGGGCAATCCTGTATGCCCTATAAGCACTGAAATTACCTCAGGAACTATTGAGTATCGAACACTAAAAAGAGGACGGACAATAGTTTCAAATTCGGAGTTTTGGAAGTCCGGACGATTTCTCGCGCAAAACTTGTAACTATACTGGCAACCGGAAGTCCAGAGGCCTTATCAACGTAATTCTTGGTTTGATAACGAAATATGCAAAAGAGAGCGCGGTATCATAAACAGCAGTGGCACATTGAAATATAGCTCGATAAATTAGATGTTATTTGTTTACCCTCCACCGCCCTTCTAGCATTCCTTTTTCCCTGGCTAGATAAGGGGATACCAGTGACAAAATTTACATAAAGGGTCATGTTGTTTTTTGATCGCCTTAAGTTTACTCAGATTGTCACCATATACAATATCTAAGCTCTCGTCGCCAAAGCCATTGTTAATATAACTAAGTAAAACAGAATGTTAGCTACCACTTTATGAATGCCCCTAGGGCCAAAGTTGATTAGAGAAAATCAAAACTCACGTGCTGTTTTCACAAAGACCAGATGTAGATCGTAGTAGGTCGCGAACATTCGAACCAAAGACTGCTGCGGCTGCGTCTAGGGCAGGGTCTGAGTACCACGCTGTGGCGATAGCATTGAAGGTTATGGTGGATCGGAAAGGGTAAGCAGATGAAGAGTCTGAAAGCTTTTTAGCTGTCCCTAGAGAATACATATCCAATATCATTGCACTGTTGTTTGCTCCGGGCATTTGCGCGAACGTGAGCCACTCGTTCCACACGGACGTCCACGTGGGAACATCCAACTCTGCAAGCCCAACTCCCCAAGAAGGTTTGAAGTCACCCTTTGTGCAGAAAGCATCACCACCAGAATTCCATTCGTTATACGGTGTAATAGCTGTTCCGTCCACAATGGGCCCGACGGAATACAGCGGAGCAAACGCTGCTTTTCCAACCGCTTCTGTACCGTAGTAAAATACTGTCAACAATATGATAGGCGAGTTATCAGACATCAAGAAGAACATTTCTATGCTCATCTCTGATTTTAAATCCAGCTGGCCTAGTGCTTTTACGAGAGCCTCGAGTTGGGCACCAGTGAAAATCAAAGAGCCCGTCCATGCGTTCAACAGACTGGAAGCGACGGGGTAGGACTTCATCACCGCGGATGTAACAATTCCAAAATTAGGACCAGCGCCACGCATAGCCCACCATAGGTCTGTGTTGCTGGTTGGGGATACAGTGATTGCGGTTCCGGAAGCCGTAACAACATTCATAGAGATTAGATTATCAACTCCAAATCCATAGATGCCTATTAAGTTGCCGAAGCCTCCACCTAGGACAGCTCCAATTGTACCAACGCAGTTACAAGTACCTGTCGGGACGAGAACACTCTTTTCATACGCGGCATCGACCACGTCGGATATCAAGGCACCACCTTGAAATGTGATTTGCGTTTTGGCAGAGTTGAAAGAGATAGCTTTGATGCCGGCCAAGTTTATGATTATGCCGTTTTGATGTAAATCAAGCGTCGTTGACCAGCCGTGGCCACCATTCTGGGCAAGAAATGTAATGTTCTGAGCTATGCAGTATCGGACCTATGAATTGTTCTAGTAAGCAGGTGTTTCTAGAAATTCTTGCGAATCATCTGTAAGCTTACAGTAACTAACACATCATTTTCGGTGGCTACATTGACAACTGCGCCGGGAGTTGGCGCATCAAAGTCACTCCATCGTGGGGCTCCAGAAGTATTGTCGACAATTGTTGCTTGAGATGAGAGTAGCGGCTTCAGGCCGGAGATATTGACAGTGGCTGTCGATACATCGGTAAAAAGACCGAAAAATATGCTGGCAATAAGAACTCTCCAAATTGATGGACCCATGATTGAAGATGAAGGAGCAAGTGATGGACGGTGTTGTGATAGATACCCGGGTACTGGTAGATTAGTATATATACACTTTCAGTGTACCCGGTAACAGGGACATTACGATCCTTCTTACATCGCGTGGGATCTATTAATACACACCACATGTATTTAATCCTGCGTACCCACGAGCTAAACCCAATAACAACGAACTAATCTGTGCCGCAAATACCGACACTTGGGCAAGGACGGCACCGGATAAAAGATAAATACGACGTCAACTTTTGGCTTATACTTATCCCACATCAGATCAGCTCTTAGTGGTTAGCTACTTATTGTTCGTCACCAGTAGAAATTTTCCAGTTGCATTAATGGAGTTTTGTATTAGAACCTAAGCTACATGGGCTTACTAAACTACTGTCTTACAATTCTCAGCCAGGGGCGCTTTTATGAGCTTTTCCCCTGCAACAAAGCTCCTCTTTAAGCAAACAGCTGCAAATTTTCTCATTTCTTCTTCAAATTTGCCAATCGATGTCTGAGTAATTCCATCTTCGCTAATTATTCGCGCTAGAGTGGCGGCATCATGCAGTGTGGCCACAGCACCAACTCCTCCTGCTGGCGACATCACATGTATTGCATCTCCCATTACAGTGACTTTAGAGGAAGGCGTCCAGCTTGGCAAATCCGGATTGAAGGAGAATACTCGCATTCCCATCGTCAAAGATGGGTCTTGATGCTCTATCAGACTTCGGAGAGAAGGATCCCATTCACTGGTCAAACGTAGCGACATTTTAAATGCTTCGGACCGCAGTGATTTCTCTAGCGCCTCCCCTTTTAAGCCAGATGTAGTATTCTGGAAAAGCAATCCCCAGTGTATGTAGTCCTCTGGCAAAGCGTTGTTTTCGCTTCGATTCAGGAAGCGGACTTGTTCGCTGACAAGTGTGACAGGAGCTTCCCCGGAGATGATTGTCTGTAAAACTGGCGTCTGATCGAGTACCACCGTCATCCATCTTCGATGCTTCTCTGGGAAGCTTGAGAGAAACTCTGGCGTTAGGAATGTCTTACCATAGATGCAACATCCCTCAGTGTCAAGGAGTTTGATCTCTGGAAGCAGTTGCCGACGGACCGCCGAACGAGCTCCATCAGAGCCTACGAGCAACGTGCCTTCCTCAACGCTACCATCTTGAAAGGTGACGCGGACGCCTGTGTCGGTGAGATCATACCGAACAAACCGCTTTCCGAAATGGACCGAGTCTTCAATTCCTCGCATCATTGACTGGCGCAGCATTCCACGGTCAATCGTATACGGCAGAGGTACTCCATCCGGGAGGTGGCCTTTGCGACTCGCGATGATATGGGCATCCGTTGCGTTCAAGGTTGTTTCGCCGAGGTTAGTTTCGGCACAAGAAGAGACGAACTCTGACCATGCTTCATCAGAGAGGAGATCTCGCAATTTCTTTTGAAATTCGCCAAATATCTTGAGTCGGTAGCCTTGAAGCCGAGAATCTAGTAGTGTATCACGTTCGAAGACGGCAACATCAATTTGGCTTCGTTTGAGGCCTTGAGCAAGCGCTAAGCCGCCTACTCCAGCACCAATAATCAAGACTCGAGGCGCTGACATAATGACGGGAAGTGAAACTAGCCAAGGTTTAATCTGATATGTCACTATAAACAGTGTACTGCAAGTCAAACAGGTGCGATGATATATTCCCAAGAAAATTCTTTCTACTATTTAGGAGCAAGATGCCAACGGAATCTCCAAAGAAGATTCTTTAGACATGAATCGGGCACCGGATAATGGACCAGACAAACTCACCATTTACTTACTTCTAGATACGCACAAATTAAAGGAGGGGTTTAGTTCCAAGCTACTTTCTGGATAGTACATACATACGCCGATGGCTTTTGTGGTATCAATACCAAGGATAACGGAAAACCCCTCAATCAGTGATAGATTATGATTTTAGTAGAGCTACGAAATCGATGGCTAGATACACTTTTACTCCTAAATGCCATCTTTTTGGTAATAAAAATTATACAATCAAAGAGGGCAAGTTTCATATAACCCGGTGGATTAGAATCGACCCAATATCAGCAGGAAGAGTTAGGTTAAATGAGGCTTACGTAGACAATCATCAAGGACAACATCGAGACTTGAGAGACCGAGAATGAGATTAACAAACCCCGCTACAAAATTTGTGTTTTGAAGTAGAAGTATGCAGTTGGTTCCAGAAGTGGACTACGGAATATCCACTTTGCTGCATTCATGCAGTCAGCTAACTCCCCACTTAAAATCTTTTGATTTCAGTTAATGAAAACTGGAGTTTCTGCAGTCAGCGTGCCATTTGGCTTGCTTTTGGTAAATGAATGATAAGCCGGTGGCGCAGTTATGCAGGGCGCGGAGGTTCCAACAATTCTGGGCTACGTCCGAATGATTATCAGCTGAGGCTATCGTTGGTACCACGAGATTATTCGTGCGAAACTCAGTCGCAGTGGAGATTTTTGGGCATTCGAGTTCATCTGTTTTTATAATGGACATTTTCAGTAGATTAATTTGCCTAACATGACTCTGCAACGTAGGTCGTGGTAAGAGTCCAAGATGAGATTTGCAAGTTTAGATACAGAGTGTTTGATATTTTTAATCTCGAGATATTCAATGATTTTGGTGCTTTGCCTATAAAATATTTTACCTAGTGTCTATACCTCCAAATAGCCATACAAAGACTAGAAATGCCTAATATTCCAAGGATATATTGGGGTTGAAATCGAGTTTTCAGTTCCTCCTCAATTGGGAGTTCAAAGTGTTGTACATCTGTCTTTGAGCGACCCTTAAGCCAAGTTCCCTGAATTTCATAATCGTTCCAATCCAAAACCATCAGCATCTTTTGATATTCAGCTGCCCTATCAGGCCAGTTATTAGTGACAATGTTATCTTTCGTTTTGTACCAGCTGCTACAGCCCGGGTGCGCAAAAACAGTCTCGTGAAGCCGTAGCTGCAGCTCCTGATTGTAAGCTTCCACTCTCTCTTTTTTCACTGTAAAGACGGGATTTTCGGCACTTGGCACCGCAGAATGGAGGGCTCCGATCATTGCGCTGATATACCGAGCTTGTGACTCGATCATTAGAAGCACGGAAGAATGGCTGAGGTTTGTGTTGGGTCCGTAAAGCATGACAAAGTTCGGAAGGGACTCCACTGTTATTCCAAGGTAGGCGCGGCCACCCTGACGCCAGATATCTCTGATATCTCGCCCATCATTGCCTACGATTTTGATGCCGTGCATAAATTCTGTTGTGCGAAATCCTGTGGCTAGAATCAAGATATCAAAATCAGTTTCTTTGCCATCAATGATGATGCCTCTTTCAGTAATGCGATCCACTGGCCTAGTCTCCAATTCAACATGTGCTTGATTCATGGCGGGATAGAATTCATCGCTCAAGATGACCCGTTTACATCCAAAGGGATAGTCAGGTGTTAGCTTTTCGCGCAAAGTTCCTTTGTCCGGAATTTGACGTTTCATCATATCCAAGCTTAAACTTTTTACAAACCCGCCAACTTCTGGCTTGATAACCATATCATGTACCTGGTCTTGAGAGACCATTAATCTTTCCCGATGGCGCTCACGAATACGAGGAAAGAATTTATAAACCAACCTTTGAGCGAGGGAGATATTCTGGTTATTTCGAGGTAAGACCCAGTTTGGTGTACGCTGGAAGACTGTAAGGTGCGATGCGAGTTTTGCAATCTCCGGAATCATCTGAATGGCTGTTGCTCCGTTCCCGAAGATTGCAATTCTTTTTCGTTCGAGTTTCTGATTTTCATCCCACCTTGAAGAATGCATGACTTTTCCTTTGAAATCGTCAAGCCCAGCTATATCAGGTATGGATGGTATGCTGAGCTGTCCCACGGCTGACACGAGAAAAGGAGTAATGATCGTGTCCTGATGGCACTCCTCTTTCTTATCATAGCTTCTAGACGTGACTACAATCCGCCATACCTTCTCGGTATCACTCCATTCCGCACTTTCAACAGTAGTATTGAAAACAATATGCTTGAAAAGGTCCCATCGCCGAACCGTGTCCATCAGATATGCGTGGATTTCCCTTTGTGTGGGGTAAGTGCACATCCAATCTGGATTCGGACTGAATGAGTATGAATACAGATGACTCCACGCTGCCGAAATTTAGAATACAATGAATGATGACGCTCAGGGTGCTTGAGGTGGGAACTCACCATCAGCGCAACATCCAGGGTAACGATTGTCATTCCAGGTACCTCCAGCATCATTTGACTTTTCAAGTATTATGAAGTTTCTAGTTCCGTTACGACGTATTAGATCAACTGCCATACAAATGCCTAGATATTGTCAGTCAGTCTTCGTTAACAAATCTTCTATTATGAGGTGACCTGAAATTCCGGCTCCTATAATCACAACTGGTAGCCCCTTGTTGTTGTTGCTGCTGCTGGCCATTTTTTCACACACAATCAAGTCCCTAGAGGAGCTCAATCAAAAATTGGAACTTCGAGCTTCGGGGCAGCGTGTTGTAATTCTCCATCCGTATCTGTGAGAACAGGAAACAATGTGTGATAAGTTAGTTTAATGGAGAAAGATTACCAAATCCTGAACAAGTTTAACAAACTCAAATGCCACAATCTTAAACCTCTATGCCACAACCCCAAATCTCTTCCAGCGCATCCATATATCTTAAATTCGCATGTCTTCTACACTGTATCACAATAAAGAGCGGAGGTTGATGCAAACATCATTTGAGGCCAAGTATTTCAATATCAAACCCTGTCAGAATTGAACTTTTTTATATTCTTACCACACCAACTACTGAAGTATAGTGCCTCTAAATCGTCAATTATAATAATTTATTATTTAAATATAAGATACAACTAATGAAAATTCGTGGATAATATAATGTTTAGTGTTTAAATAATTGGTTTTCGAATATTATTAATTAGAAATGATCTATTATAACTTTAATAGTTATATATCTGAGTTATTGTATCTTGATATTTTATTAATAGGAAAAAGATCCAAGCTTTTATTTGGGGTATCCAAAATAAGTTTAGATCTGAAAGTTATCGCCACTTTAAACGGTTCCCGTCCGCTTCGCTTAAGACGGACTTCACAAGGGTGCACCCGCATATGTACCCGCTTTCCTTCATTGCCGAACTATCCAATGAGAGTTCCGGCGATATTATGAAAGATGCAGCAAAGATATCACAATTCATGCAGCTAGGTAGTATAATACCTTGTCTTCACTTCCATTCATAAACGGTCACCGAAACTCCGAACATCAACTTCCCATCTTCAACCACAACTCCCAAAACTGCCCGAATCATAAGCCATAGCTTGCAGTCAAAATGCCCAAATTGGGACGCTCCATTCTGGCTATCGTCGCCGTTGTAAATGGTATCGGTGGTTTTGTCGCTGACTGGAATCATACCCATGTCTACAATCCACGCTGGCCGCCACACGCCAAGTTCCATAACGGGCAAACTTTATCAACGGGTGTGCTTCTCGGCATTGGCGCTCTTTATTACCTCTATCGGCCAACTACCTCACGTGTTATCGAGAGAGAATCGCTCTACACAGCTGCACTGCTGACGAGTCTGAACTGGGTTGCACAAGTTAGCGCGGCATTTTACCCTGGGTCGCTACCTATAGATCCGGAGTTTGGCGACGGATTCCCGCAGGCGTATATTGCTGCTGTTTTGTTGAGCATGGTTGCTATTGGGACGGCTTTGGAGAATGCGAGGCTCAAAAAGGAAGGGAAATCAGAATGAGAAGTGACTTGAAGCTTAGGTGTCGTTTTTATGGCGATGTTGGGATTTTTGAGAATGGCCAGGAGCTCTATTAATCACTCACCAATAGTAACGCAAGCTTACTTCGCATGAGTTTTCGACCCACTTTGATAATGATTCCCACCTATGATCTTTCTGCCTTCGTGTGCATACCCTCACTTGCCTCAGATGCATATATAGAGTGTAAATCTTGCCATAACAATCGCGCAACAGGACTTTCATATATTAACATATAGGCCAAATATTCATGTATTATGTTAAAAACATGAAACTTTCAAAGTCACTCCTTATAAAACTCTTACCTTTACAAACTCCTACGAAATAAACTAACTCTGTAGCCATGGATCGAGATATCGAACTCTATGTCTTCGGAGACCAGTCACAAAAGGTCGATGAAGGACTAAGAACTATCATCTGTTCTGATCGTGATCCTATCCAGGATTCATTCTTAACCAAAGCATACGAGGCGATTCGTTCTGAAATTCACGCTTTGCAGCCCAAAGTCACCATCAAATTTGCAGGCTTAGTAGACGTGTTAGCCTTACGAGAAGATGGCTTCAAAAGCGTTCCTCTAGATCATGCTCTTACTGTCATCTATCAAATTAGTCTCTTCATCCGGTATGATTCATATATACAATAAATGAATTCCAATTGGCAATGTGACTGCTGCTAATTTCTACATAGATTATGCCATAAAACTGGCCGCTACCCAGAGCCATCAGACTCTTACTTAGCAGGCATTTGTACCGGCACGCTCGCTGCAGCTGCGGTCAGTTATAGCCGATCTCTCTCCGAGCTTGTACCATTAGCGGTACAGACTGTCATCATCTCATTCCGTGCTGGCGTATTAGCTGCAGAAATCGGGACACAAGTGGCGTTGAACGATAAGGCTGGAGCTTCATGGGCAGTAATTTACCCGGGATTATCGATAGAGAAGGCAAATTCTGCTATTAAAGATTTCTCAGAATCTCGTGTATGCTTGAAAATACATTCCGAGAATCGATTTTTGCTGATCGAAACCACAGCGTATTCCCCTGATCTCACGACCGTACGTCAGTAGCAGTTCGAGTCGTGGCGTTACAATAAGTAGCCCACCAAAGATACTAAGTGCCTTCCGAAATCATCAGGATTTAAGTACCTATAAAGGTATTGAATTGTGTGTGAATGCCCCTTATCATGCACCACATCTCTATACACAACAAGATATCAAAAATATCTTAGACCTAGATCCAGTATATTGCAGGCCCGAGACGCTCAGAAGCATTCCAGTTCTATCAATAGCGACGGGAGAGGTGATTCGTGTCCGCAGTCTAAGAGAATTGCTAGAAAATGCCCTTATAGATATCTTTCTGAGACCTATGCAGTGGGATTTATTGGCAAATACTCTAAGTTCCATTTTGCAACCTTCAAAAGATACCAAAACCTTGTTGATTCCAATTGCTACGGATGCTGGCCCTGGCCTGAAAGCGGTGTTGAAGATGAAAGGAAACAAAAAAATTGAAATAGCAGGCCATCCTCTTGGGCCGACAAATTATGATCAATTTGATGCTGGCAAGCACGAGTCATATTCAAGCGCCGCTGGAAATTCGCCAAGGTCCAAAATTGCTATCATTGGAATGTCAGGCAGATTTCCTAGTGCAAACGATACCGCAAAATTTTGGGATATTCTTTACAACGGTCTAGATGTGCATGAGGTCGTACCTCCGCTCCGGTGGGATCAAAAGACGCATGTGGACAGTTCAGGCACCAGAAAAAACACTAGTGCTACACCTTACGGTTGCTGGCTTGAGGAGCCTGGTCTGTTTGATGCCAGATTTTTCGGCATGTCCCCGAGAGAAGCTCAGCAGGTTGATCCTGCGCAGCGTCTTGCCCTTATGACAGCCTATGAAGCATTAGAGCGAGCAGGCGTTGTCCCTGACAATACCCCTTCGACTAAAAGGGACCGAGTTGGGGTTTTCTATGGTGTTACGAGTAACGATTGGATGGAAACAAATAGCGCGCAGGATATAGACACATACTTTATCCCTGGAGGAAATCGTGCGTTCATCCCTGGTCGTATAAACTACTGCTTTAAATTCAGTGGGCCGAGTTATAGCGTGGATACTGCATGCTCATCCAGCTTGGCAGCAATTCATATTGCATGTAACTCCCTCTGGCAGGGCGACGTCGACACTGCAATCGCCGGCGGAACTAACGTGATAACAAACCCAGACTTCACAAGTGGGCTTGACAGAGGACACTTCTTATCACGTACAGGAAACTGCAGAACATTCGATGATTCGGCCGATGGCTATTGTCGAGGTGAAGGTGTCGCTACGGTGATTTTGAAACGGCTTGAAGATGCGTTGGCGGACAATGATCCAATTCAGGGCGTGATACTGAATATTTCTACTAATCATTCAGCCGAATCAAATTCTATCACTCGACCGAATGTGGGAGCGCAAAAAGATATGTTCCAAAAGGTTTTAAGCGGTGCAGAGCGCCAAGGTGTCAGTTATGTCGAGATGCAGTAAGTCTAATTCTAGATACCTCCATTCATACTGAAAGACATAGGCTAACTTGAGGTTCTAGTGGAACCGGGACACAAACTGGTGACTTTGCTGAGATGTCAAGCGTTTTGGAATGCTTCGCACCCAAAGTTGGTCAGCGTCCCGCACACCAACCTCTTTACCTTGGATCTGCCAAAGCAAATGTGGGTCATGGCGAAGCTGCAGCAGGAGTGACGAGCCTAATCAAAGTCTTACTAATGATGCGAAATAACACAATACCTCCTCACTGTGGTATTAAGACTAAAATAAATCACAGATTCCCCGAGGATTTGTTTTCTCGTGGTGTTCGTATTGCTGACAAGCCGATCAAGTGGGAGAGAGCCCACGGCCGTGCTCGTCAAGTACTGGTAAATAACTTTAGTGCTGCGGGTGGGAACACTGCACTGCTTTTGGCAGATCCTCCTCAGAGAATTACCGACTCACAGGAAGATTCTCGGGCCATACATTTAGTTACCGTCTCTGCTAAAACGGCTTCGGCGTTGAAAGCAAATGCTCAATCTCTCTTGTCATTCCTAACGAGTGCTCCTGATTCTTCCCTTTCACTGTCTTCTCTTGCTTATACCACAACTGCAAGACGGATTCACCATCCCCATCGCATCGCCATAACTGGATGTAATATCAAAGACATAGCGGCCAACTTGTCCAAGGCTATAAATTCCGAGGTTGGAAAAACAAGATCCATTTCAAACCCCTCGATTGCCTTCGTATTCACAGGGCAGGGATCTAGCTATATTGGAATGGGAAAGGAGTTATTTGACAGCATCGCGTCCTTCCGGGCCGATATTTGTCTTTACGATAAATTGGCGCAAAAACAAGGCTTCCCCTCGATCATACCCATTATCAGCGACGATAGAGATAAATCTCAGATATTGGATCAATCTCCAACTGCAGTGCAACTAGCTATCACTTGTTTGCAGATGGCGTTAGTAAGGCTCTGGGCTTCGTGGGGAGTCACCCCTAGTTCTGTGGTCGGCCATAGTCTGGGTCACTATGCTGCATTAAATGCAGCTGGGGTTCTTTCGGCGGCAGAGACGATCTACCTGGTCGGTATGCGGGGTCTAGAGCTCGAAAAAGCTTGCTTGCCTCATACGCATCTTATGCTGGCTGTCAAATCCTCGATCGAGACACTCACTCCGTTTTTGAAAGATAACGAAGTTGAGATTGCTTGTATCAATGGCCCGAGCGATATTGTCCTTAGTGGAACTCGAGAAAATATCGAAAGTCTGTCTGAGCTTTTGGCGTCACAAAAAATTCTGGGGACAATCCTCAAAACCCCTTATGCTTTTCACTCCTCTCAAATGAATAGTATACTCGAGGAATTCAAACAAACTGCCCAAGGTGTGGCGTTCCACCCGCCAGGTATTCCTGTCATCTGTCCCCTCTCAGCAACGGTAGTTCATCGTCCTGGAGTTTTTGGACCGGATCACCTCGCGGAACATTGCCGCAAACCTGTTGATCTGGTCGGAGCACTCTTTTCCGCAACTACAGACGGTACGATTGCAGACAATACAATTTTCATTGAAATCGGTCCTCATCCTACTATTTCGCGAATGGTGAAATCAATTCTTGGTAATCGTCCAACTGTCTTAACGTCACTCGCGCGTGATATAGGAGCTTGGAAGACTCTGACGGATACAATGTCATCATTGTATCTGTCAGGCGCCGAAATCCAGTGGAAAGAATTCCATAGCAATTTCCCGTCATGCCAGAAGGTTATGGAGCTGCCGGCGTATCAATGGGATCTCAAAGACTACTGGATACAGTATGTAAACAATTGGTCACTTCGAAAGGGGGATTCGGTTCCTGAGCTTCAAGCGGCACAGAATGAACATTTGAAAATTTTAAGTACAACGATCCACGAAGTTATTTCCGAGGATATGGGAGACCAGTATGGTTCAATAATTGTGGAGTCTGATATTTATCGTTCTGATCTCCATCCGTTGGTTCAAGGACACAAAGTGAATGGCATTCCACTTTGCACACCGGTAAGATTTTGCTCGTCTCTAGATTCTCCTTGGCTTGTCACTTTCACACCTAACAACAAAATAGTCCGTGTACGCCGACATTGGGCTTTCTATAGGCCAGTATCTCCTTAAAAAGTATCGAGCAGTCATGGAAGATCAACAAATTGATATTGCAAATATGGTGGTCGAGAAGGCGCTCATCGCGCAAGACAAGGGGCCGCAGCTACTTCGTACATCAGTAGATATTGACTGGCATCAAAAGAGCGCCAGTTGCGAATTTTCGTCGGTCGATGTAAGATAATTTCTTATCTTTCTCTTTCATATGTTACTGACCGCTAATAACTCTAGGAAAACAAAAAAACTATCGTCGTACATGCTAAATGTAACATCCTATTCACCTCTCGTCCTGATCCTCAATGGCTGGAAGATTGCGGAGTAGAGTTCGAATCCCGAATCAAGCAACTCGAAGCAGGTCTCGCTACAGATGAATGTTATAAATTTAACAAAACAATGATATATAGGATGGTAGATACACTAGCCGAATTTGACCCAGCATACCGTGCATTGAGTGAGGTCGTTCTGAACAGTTCGTCCATGGAAGCAGGTAGCAAAGTCGATCTAAATGCTGTGAACAATACTGACGGCACCAATTTTCACACACACCCTGCATATATCGATGCGTTTTCTCAATCTGCTGGATTTGTTATGAACGCCAATGACAACTCAGATCCCACCACTGAAGTATTCGTCAACCACGGCTGGGGCTCTTTCCAACTTTTTGAGCCACTTCTTCCAGACAAAGTCTATCGAACATATGTCAAAATGGTGAAGGCGCAAGGTTCTATTTGGGAAGGAGATGTAGCGATACTCGACGGTAATCGAACCGTCGGAAGATTTGAACAGATTCAGGTAAGCCCGGAACATCCTTTGAATGAAATCCGCATTCGTGAGAAACGAAAATATGCTAAACTCGACTTTAGCTTCAAGGTGTCCCTAAACGGCTTTTGCATAGTATTCTACTGTCGGCAAGTAGGCAACAATCGCAAAAGGATACTTCTAAATATCCTAGATTTGAGCCATCTGATATACACCTGGATACGCCATTGACGCCGCCCTCTTCCGCAAATGGCATTCTAGTCACCAATAGTAACATAGACAGTAACCCGAGACAGATCGAAGCGAAACTAGATGTGATGAACAAAGTCCTCCATGAAAAGTACAGCAAAATCATAGAAATCATCTCCGAGGAGACTGGGATCGATAGTCACGAGTTGAATGACGAAACGGATTTTGTAACGATTGGAGTTGACTCTCTTTTGTCACTCATCATCACGAGCCGTCTTAGCGAAGAAGTGGACTTTGATACGAATTCTGGATTCTCCCTTTTCGACCAGTTCTTTACCGTGGGCGAGCTGAAAAGGGGCTTGGCACAGTCCATGGGGTTATTGCCTGAGAAGGGAAGCCCATGTCTCTCTTCGACTGGTGATGCTCAATCAACTGCTCACTCTCCCATAATGACGGGAACACATCTAACAACACCATTATCCTCCCAAGCAACTTCACCACAGCCTCTCCTCTCGTCAGGCAATCTAAGCACGATGCACAAATCACAAATCCGCCAGCCTAGTTCCATCGTCCTTCAAAAAGCACACACGAGCATTAATATTAGGACACTATTTTTATTCCCAGACGGATCAGGCTCAGCATATTCCTACGCCAACATTCCCAGAGTACATGATAACCTGACGCTTGTCGCCCTCGTATCGGGATATATGCGCGAACCAGAAGAAATGAAATGTTCCTTCGACGATCTCGTGACCAGCTTCCTCAACGAAATAAAAAAGCGCCAGCCAACCGGACCATACATCCTTGGCGGCTGGTCCTCCGGCGGTGTATTCGCATATCGTGCTGCGCAAAGATTAATTGCGGCGGGCCAGAGAGTAGAAAATCTGCTGATAATCGATTCTCCGGAGCCAAAAGGCATGGATCGATTACCCCAGCGCTTTTACGATCATTGTAGCGCCATTGGAATATTCGGACAGATCAAAACGGGGGGTGGACCAGTTCCCGTGCCACCAAAGTGGCTCATCCCGCATTTTAACGCAACGATCGATGTACTACATGAATACTGGGCCGAACCTTTACCCCTAGGCCTCACACCTCGAACTTCGATTATCTGGGCAGGAAAATGCACACTTGACGGGATTAAAAATCCAAAGCTTCCACCTAGTGCTGAAGACACGGAGGGCATGAAGTTTTTGACCGAGCAACGGACTGACTTTAGTGCTGGTGGTTGGGCTTCTCTTTTCCCAGATACAAAGGTAGAGGTTCACGTAATCGAAGAAGCAAATCACTTTTCAATGATGGTAATAACACCCTCCCCATTTAATATAAGATCCCTATTGACATTCTCTCTTTTAGAATGGCGAGCACGCTGCATCCTTGGCTGAAATCATTCGTTCAGCCATATCCAAACCAGAGCTATTCGCAAATAGTTAGAAAAGTAAACTTCAATAAATCTTAATAAAATCTTTGATAAAATCCTCTGTCATATCTCAATCCATTCATCATCCATCATAAAAATTTCACTCCTTCATTCCTTTCTTTATTCATTCATTCATCTATCAAAACAATCTATCTTATAATTATCCAAAAAGAAAAAAGAAAGTGACATAATAACGCAAAGAGGGTATGTAAAAATTATAAAACAAATATAAATCATGTTATGTAAACCATGTATGTACAACAGAAAAAGACCCTACACAATCCAACTTCAAACCTCCAACTCCCAACACCATGCTCAAACGCAATACAAACGCATTTTTTATCCCATCCTATCCTATCCTCACCTATCCAATCCAATCCAATCCAATCCTATGCAATGCAGAATTCCCCATCAACTCCTCACTCGCTCATAAAATCCTTTTCAATTCCTCCCAACCCATCTCCTCTTCTCCCATTCCCCTCCTCAATTTACTCTCCACCCCCCATACTCCATCAGCATCCCTCCCTAATGAAAAGCCAACCTAACAATACTAAAAAGCATATTCTGCAAAACATGCACCATAACCACGACACCCGTAGGAAGTAACTCCGGCCAACTACCCAAATCTCTCTTTCCCTCCCCGGTAACATCCATTTTCCACCCAAACCAAAGTATCCTCCTCGTGACCCAGCCCGCTACAATTTCACACGCCCACGTAACGACCGAGGCGTAGAACGTGAGTCTGAAATCGTATTGGGGGCCAGGTCGAGAAGGAGCTAGGTGAACAGGTCCATGTGGGATACGAGGAATATTGGGGAAGAATTTTATTTTGTCGATGAGAGAAAAGGGGGCGGTTAATAGTGTTTGATTTGAAGGTATGATAGGTATGTCGAAGGCGAAGTAAGGGTAGACGTCCTTGTTAGCTCCGTAATGGAGGACAAGGATACTCCCCAAAAAGGTGAGCATGGAGACATTTTCGCTTAAGCCTCTGAGGAAAATATTTCGTGTGCAGAATTTTTGATATGCGGTGTAGGATTGACCATTTAGGTAAAGAAAAGTGAGAAGAGAATGAAATTGAGCGGACATTGTGAGGGGAGCGAGAAGAATTAAAAAGGAAGATGACATTATTTGAAGGTAGATGAATTGTTGTGGTGAGCGAAGACGGGCATATAATGCGCGGACGTAAGTTTGGTAGGTTAAAGCAAAATAGCTAGAAATTCATGTCAGTAGTTTCAAAGCGGTACAAATGATGGTGTTATCTTACAGCTTAAAAATCCATGCCAGGGGGTAACTGCCTACTCTTTCTCCATCGTTACCCCCTAAGATCCAACCACATAAGCCATCTAATAAGTGTACCGTGACAACCCAACTGTAAACGTATACAAGAGTTTCAATGGTACTGTGTGGTAATGTTCGCAAATATATCTCTGCATAAGTTTCTCCCAATAGGTAAGTCAACATAGCTATTAGTAAAGCAGCACAAAACCACATGAATCTAACGAAACTTGCAGGAAGCCATCGCTTCCTCAACATACGTTGAGAATCTCTCGATCGATATATATTATCTGATGCTAAAGCTACTTCCAAAGAAGCATTTGGATCAAAAGCACTTTGGTTTCGAATAACATTTGGTCTCCGTGGTCGCTCTCTTGCATTTATCGTGTCAGGATCACCTGTCCACCATGAAGATGTAAAAAGTCGTTGAGTTTCGGAAAGAGGAATGCGCAAGCCAAGATGTCGTTCATGATTGAGGAGGATAGCAAATGCAACTAGTAATGGCATTGCCATGGCGAAGAATGTCCAGCATATCCACGCTGTATTATGTGATGTGATATATCGAAGTTTCGGTATACAATAAAAAGGAATTGGAGCTGCTATAGACATTGCGGCAATGATAGAGACAGTGAGAGGAAAGCCAAGACTTTTAGGCCACCTAAAATAAGTTAGTATATGTACTTGTCTAGACATGAGGTTCAAGTATACCAATTCAGTGAATAGATATTGAAAACTTTTGTTATCCACATCAAGGCTGTTATGTTATAAAAGCCATAGTATACGAATAGAAAGAACCAAAAGTTGATTTCAACTCTGGCTTCACCGTGACCTGGTATCTTATGTCCAAAAATATTCGATGGTATACCTTCCAATTCGTCATCATCAGGAAGCTCGTATTGTGGGAATGGTAGTGCACACCATGCAACAGCCTATTATTTCCAATTGTTAGTACATGGCTATCCAGTATGTTTGCTCATCCGCGAGTTCGACACCGGATTTTTTGAGATGCGATTCCTTCCCCTCGTATAAATACGAATTTTTGCTATGGACGTCCAATCGAAAGACGCTCCGCTGGCCCTCCGGGGCCACTGCCGTGGAGGCCGACAGTATCATATAGGAAATCTTCGAGCATAGCGAGCAAAGGGGGTTTGAGGGCTTGTCCCCATATCACACCCACCACTCCCGCTCCCGTTTAACAACAGTCCCACCATGAAGTCCTTAATCAACCATAAATCTCACTTTCTCAGCCAACCCCCATCCATCACCAACACTATAACATCATCTCCATCTACATTCCAAAAAAAATTTTAAAAAAAAATAACATCTCAAAACTCACCAACAAAGCCGGCAGCACAACCAAAACTGCACATCTCATCCACCATCTATCCACCACCCTCGCCACCTTCCCCTGTTTCGGCTCAATCCAAAGATCCCACATCTCCCTCCCACACACCTTAACCTTCCTCTGCAAACCACCTATCCCCGCGATCCCCAAGCCAGCCACCCCCTCATCCTCATCATAACCCTCTACCTCTCCCTCATCCCCCTCATCCCTACCTCCAAAATTCCCTCCAAAGCCATCTATATGAAACCCCAGTAGACTTTTCCTCCTACTCCGTTGCGGATATATTAGTTGCGGTGCATGAGTCGGCGAAGTAGGGGAAGGAGGTACGGCGCGGAAACGGCCTAGAAGCGGTGAGGATTCGTTGGGGGAGGAGAAGGAAAAACGTTCGGTTCCTTGGTCGAAGGTGAAGAATGAAGGCATTTATTTCTTTTATGATTCCATGCTATGCTATGCTAGACTATGTACTATTGTCTGTTCTATTTCAAGTATTCGTAACTGGGGGGGGAGGGGTTGTGAATTCGAAGTCTGTGTTGTGTTTATTGCATGCAATGGAATCTTAGTTCTATAAATTCCGTACGTATCTAACAGGAAACTCTTCGTGTATGATAGGAAAGAAAATCGACAAGTAGTAGGTACGAAAATGCAAAAGAGAACTCGTAAAAAAGAAACTTTACAAATGAGGGTGAGGGTGAGGGTGAGGATGGGGGTGTGGATGTTGTATTAAGACATTAAGGTGCAATGATATTTCTCGTGACAATAATTATTCACAAGGCTGGCGCCGCAGCCGGGATGTCATTTGGAGAAATCTACTAATTTAGTGCAATCAGACTGATTAATTTCCTTATCGGTGAAAGGCTTGTTGCATAAGTGGGTTGGAAATTAGAACGAGTGGGCTGATGATTTGACGATAAGAGAAAAATTTGAGGGCAAGCTTTTTCTTTTCTTTGATTGATGAGTTGTACTGTTATAAGCTTTGGTGGGTAGATGGGTTCATGGGTTGATGGGGTTGTTGATGATGATGATGATGTCTCACGGAGAGAAGAAAAGGAGGGGAAAAGGAGGGGAAGAGGAAGATGGATGGGAGTATGGAAAATGGAGGGGAAGAGCAAGAATGGGATGGAATGAGAAGAGAAGTGGGAGGGAAGAGAGAGCATTAATCTTGGAATAAAATACATAAAATATCTACATAAACACGAATGATTCATTCATCATCTATCTGCCTTTACCTCACGTTCCTAGTATATAATAATACCTATGTATGTACTATGGAGGAGATAGATCGAGTCCTTAAAAGCTCTGAATATGTGATAATGAATCTGTTGGCATGATATGATATATATGATACCTAGGTATGGAAAGATAAAGATATGTAAATTTGGATTGAATACATGAACTTCCTATGCATTTACTTGGCGATAATGATTCTGTTCCCATCTCAAATCCAAAATCCAAAATCCAAATCCATATTATCCAAGATAAATCCAATATAGATCGGTATCAAGATATTATTTTATCCAAACCAGAGCCAAACATACATCTTCCCCCCGCAACGAGTATAACAAACCAACTCTTATGCAAAAGTCCACCCATTCATTCCCTCATAACAAGGCCCATCGTCACCTCAATCCACATCGAAGAAGCTCTGTAATGCAATGAATGCTGTCTATGATGAATGCCCGACACCAACGCCAACGAAATCCAACAAAATGGGGATCGTGACTTTTTTTAATTCTTCCAATCCAGCACGCCCATTTAATCGCGTAATAATGTTGCGACGGGAGCGGAGAGTTTATCACGTCCTTTCAAGAAATCCAATTCCAAAATAAATAAATATCCCATGCAAATTCCTCCGAGTTGTTGGACAAGCTTTCCGGCTGCCTGGGCACTTCCTCCTAGAATGAAATGTCAGTCAGTATAAAGAATATTATTCATCAAGATTAGGTGTGTGTAACGGAAATGGCTCCCGCAGATGGTAGTGAATCGAGAAAGCTTATCTTACCAGTAGCAATGATATCATCTACAACAAGTACTGACTGCCCAGGTTTAATCGCATCTTTCTGGATTTGAAAATAATCCTGACCATATTCCTTCTCGAAAGAAGCTTCCTCGGTAGGGCCAGGAAGTTTTCCTCTCTTTCTGACCGGAGCAAATCCCGCTCCTAATCTCAGAGCAAGGGAAGGTCCGAACAGAAATCCTCGAGCATCCAAACCAACAATAACATCGGGTTTCTTCCCACCATTCACAAGAAGAACTTGTAACTCCAGAGCGCGGATCAAAGATTCGTGAAGATCGTGAGAAGCGAAGAGAGGGAGGATATCAACGAAATCGATACCGGGGATGGGAAAGTCAGGGAAATTTCGCAGGGCCTTGCGCAGCTTTAAGGTGACGCTGGTGAGTTCGGCGGAACTGGAGGTGGACTCGGACTCTCGTCTCTGGGAGACATTCTCGGGATGATTATGGACTGATTGAGTTACGTCTGGGGTTTGTGGGGAAGTCGACATCGTGAAGAGAGAAGAGAGAAAGGAAGACTTTAAAAATATTCTCGGTGTATTGGTTGGTATATCAGATAAAAAAAAATCTTAATGGGAATATGCGAAATGCGGCGACCCTCGGAAAACTACTGGTTAGAGCAAGTTGGAGGGGTAAGGTTGTTGTGTGTGCGTGCTAGGGCCTATTGCAGGGACTAGGGAATGAATCATGCAATTATGCTAAGTGATAGGTGATAGACCACTCCCCAATCCGATGCAATGCGGCAGAAGATGACCTGGTTGGTATTCTGAATCGTGTTGTGTATGTCTAACTGCAAAAAAGGTTGTCTAGTTATGCTTGTATTCGATTAAGCGGTGGGTTGGAAGTACCGTTATTGGATGGAAAAGGGGGGGTTAAATGTGAATGAGGAGTGCGAGGGAGTGTGAGGAGTGGTACACTAACAAAAAGGTTAAGTGATTTGGGTTAGGAGAAGCTACAAGTTTCCTTTGCCACGCTTTGCCTAGACCTCGAGTTACTGGATTCTCATGTATGTACAGTAATTTCATGTACTGTACTTTATTGTGATGTACGGAATATTGTACAGAATACTACAGTGTATGTTGTATTTACGGGGATTGAGTGAAAGATTATTGCTTAGTTTGGCCCTTTCCTTGGTGGCTATGATGGTTTACGGGATGCTAACTATGGTAGTCCGGTTAAATGGTGTATGTCTTTAGGGGGTATGAAAGGCATTCTAGTGCCTAATCTATAGATGGCAGCAGTAAAATAGATATCTACCTAGGTAGGTAGGTATTCAAGCTTTTGATATATGATTAGCTTTGGTAAAAATCGTATACAGTAGTTAGGTTAGCTAGGAGTATGTAACTAGCTGTTGTAACTGGTAGCTGTTGTGTATTTTCAGTATTTCGCATGAGGTTAGCAGCCAGCAGCAATCACTCACTATATGAAATATTATCTCGATTTGATTAATGAGTAGATACCTAGTACTTATCATTACCCGCCTGTTTGCAACTGTTTAGTCTACTACGTACGGTCGGTCTCGGTCTACTCTGTACGGTCCACGGTCTCTTGTAATGATGGAGGGGGAATCGTATCTCAATTTCTCCCATTTAAGGTGGGGTAGAAATTGTCTAGGTAGAGTACACTGTAGACGACCTGCTTCTAGACGGAGAAGCTCACCCATGTCTCCGATTGGTTGATTTCCCAAGTACCACCTACCTATCTACTCATACCTTTCTACTACTTTCGCATACTCACATACTTCCTACATTTCATCTGTCGAGGTTAGAGTCGAGGTCAAGGTCGAGGTCAAGGTCGAGGTCAAGGTCGAGGTCGAGATCGAGGTCGTGGCTACCTTGTCATTCATTTATTATCATCAACAATGACAACGCACCTTTTACATACAGAAAATTATCATTATTGGCATTTCCAAGTACTTACTTGCATGTTTGAGCATGTATTCCACGGATAAAAGAGTCATGGACCATAGACCGACCATCAAAACTTCATCACAACAAAATTCCTTTCCCCACGCTTTCAATGTTGCATTTGTTACATTCGTATGCATCTCCATCGAGATCTTGTTGGGATTTCTTTTCTCCTCTGTTAGATCAAATATCACATCACCTTGATTATCTCGACCCGCTATCACCAACATAAATTAAACCATACCAACCAACTATATCAATATCAATATCACTCACTATGTGTGTGAGCCGTCTGTCTAAGCCGAGAATCTTGAATATTCCTATTTTTATCTTCACATTGTCTCAGTATACTGACCTACCGGACTCTCCATCACTTTATTGTCTCCTCTATCAAGGTTCATCAAACCCGGATTCATAATCTTACTCTACCAATAAATTTATCTCCGTTTCTCAAAGTCCGTATTCTCCCAATGATGGTTTGAATTTGTGATGAATTTGTGAAAGAAAGAAAGATAGATTGGGTGGAGTAAAAGTATTGGGCTTCCATCACCAACAAAAACCAAAAAAACCCTGATGAGGTGATATTGAAACCCAATCACTGTCCCAAAGAGATAGAGATGGATGCACACTTTTTTTAAACTTGCGGCCATCCCCAATATTGCCCCACGTTTGTAGCTGAAGAAGATATAAAAGAATACGAGTACTATCTATGTATCGACTTTTTTCACATGTTTGCTCATTATTGAAACAAGACCAATTGAGATGACTTCTACTCATATACTGAAACCCTAGGGAAACACGATTTCAATAAATTACTGACAGGGTGTCAGTAATTTTTACTAATAAGTTGTTAGTAATTTATTGATAGAATGTTAGTAAATATATCATTTTTGAATATATAATTGATGAAAACTGTAGATTGAGATTTTAGTATACAACAAAATTTAATATAAATAGCTTTATATTTGATGATTAAATTATAAATCTATTTTTTAATTTCGAAGAAAAAAAAATTAAAAAAAAATTAAAAAGTTGAAAATTGATTGATCTAAAAATAAATCTAGTAATAATTGAAAATAATATCATTTTAGTTTATTTTAATATGAATTGAGAAATTGCTACTGTATAACAAGATTCTCAATATACGTTGTAGTACTGGCATGGACCATGATATCAGTAATTTACTGAAATCATGCTTTCATAGGGAAAAAACATGACGGGTAAGATTATCTACTACTCCGCCTGTACGTACTGGATGACAGTAGCATTCATGTATTCATTCTTTTATTTCATATTGGTGTATTCGGTCCCCGCATTAACCACAACTTAAGATCTTACAACACTCACGCTGTAGACCATCATGAAACACAGCAGACTTCTCTCCTCTGCACGCAGTCAGTACACCAGTGATACACCAGCAAAGACTCTCCTCTCCTCTCCTCTCCATTCAGCATATCCACATAAGGAAAAACCACCGACGACGTTAGGTTACTTCTATGCATGAATTCCCTCCCACACCACACATATACACCACATATATATCTTATCGATAAGTAGGTTAAGCCTAGAGTGATACAAACCAAACCGAACCACGGAGTACATATGTCGCGCTTCAAAACAGATTTTCGAATTCCTTGACCGCTCTTATATATATACATATACATTACGCAAACAGTGCGTTAAGGTTATGTAGCTAGTAGCTAGCTACCTACCTACTCTAGTTTTCAAGAGTCTTCGATTGATTCGATTAGAAGTCGTTCGTTCGTTCAATGAATGTAAGATTATGATATGAATGAGGATGGGGAGGCCTTGGATGGGAAGATCGGTTGTAAGATCTTAACTTGGTTTGTTAATTACCTGAAAAGGTAAGGAAGGTAAGGAAGGTAGATTAATAAAGTGAATGAATGAATGAAAGGTCTAGAATCATAGGAATCACACCCTGTCTGTATTTTGGGCTGAACTCCTACTCTTCCCACAAGACCATTTTCTTTTTTGAGACTTAAATATCTTCAGTCAGTCATATTATAAGATTATATATACATTTCGAGGTTGAAGTTTTTCAATTCTCAAAGAAAGCCAAATAGATTAATAATTACAATTAACTCATCAAGTTTCAATATTATACTCGAGTATCTACTCACAGTTATTTATCTTCTCGATTTATCAACACATCACCTTGAAAATTCAACATTAAATTATAACCTATATATATATATATATATCTAATTAAAATCTAAAATCTAAAATCTAGATATCGGGCCTGAGAATAATTAGCCGAATATTATCACAAATCAACAACAGCAACAGCAACAGTATAGCACAAACACAAATAAACATCAACAATAACGTTAACCTACAAAGCAAAGCAAAATAAATCAAATCAAAGCATTCATCCATCCAACCCGCCAACCATCCAACCCTCCAACCCTCCAACCCTCCAACCCTCCAACCCTCCAACCCTCCAACCCTCCAACCCTCCAACCCTCCAACCCTCCAACCCTCCAACCCTCCAACCCTCCAAAAATCCCAAGCACAATATCAAAACAGCGGTAAAGATCCAAAAAGCGCTGCTACCGTTGCTGCATACCATACATAGTATAGTACCTGCAGATTCTTAGCTATAACGTCGTGTTTTGTATTCATGTTTTGTGTTCCCGAAACTCTTCATCATTCATTATTGGCTCACCAGCTTATGATCAGAGAATGAGTATTATATCCTGAAGATAGTAACTAAGTAACTTTTAGATTAACTTTCTTTTTTTACCCTTTCTATAAAGTAATCTTACACTCATCTATACAGCGGCGGTGTATTGACTTATCTGAAGATGAAGACGATTAAAAAAATATATCTTAAGACGAGAAAAAAACATAAAGTTTAATATTTTATAAAAATAAATGATATTTCAAATAAAAAATTATTTTAATAAAATAGAATGTTTTTATTTGATTAGTTTTAATTTAGAATACTTTGTTTATTAAAAGAGAAAAAAATATAAATTAAATCATTTATATCTTTATATAGTATACACCCTATTCTATAGCCTCTTTACGACGGGATGATATTCCAATCTCTAGAATCTAGATATTTTTTCAAGGGTATCTATTCTCTTAATCTACGGTGAAGAGTACTCCAATCTTTATGCCAATGATATTTTTCCTGCCCGTATTATCGACAAGATGATATTATCATAAACCCAAGCTCTTAAATCGTAAGCCTTCGTTTTGTGCTTGTATTTAAATGTTTTATCTCGAACCACCTCACTTCAGATCTTTATTTCGACGATTGTTTCGTCCCCAAACATAAATCTTTGTCTCTCCAATTTCCAACACTCTATTCAAATTCCCTTTTCTCTCCTAGCTTCGCCCATCCTTCTAGCACATCCCTATCAACATTGATCGCCCACTCCGTCTGAAAAGTCTCTTCTCCTCCACAAATCCTCACCACCTCCCCCAATCTCACCTTGGCAAACTCCCACGCATTAACTTGATGAACTGGATCAATCATCTTCCACTCTCTCTGCCTCTTATCCTCTTGGGTCTCTCCCTCATAAGGTTGCTGTTCCCCCCAAATTAAATTATCTCCCCCAACATCATCTCTACCCGCCATCATCTCATTAATAACACTCGTCCACATCGCAAAGAAGTCTTGAAGATTTGAAAGTATAACTGGTGTCATTGGCGGCTGCAATTCAAGAAGACGTGTTAAGGCTAGACAAGAAAGTTTTTGTCTATCAATGTTTGCCATACTGTCAAAATGACGGAACCATTCTTCGCTCAACCACTTCCAGATATTTTCAAAATTATTATCAATGCTACCAAGGAGATTAGCAAAAACAATTGGATCTGCTAGAGCGATGCGGGCGAGAATTGTGAAGTAGTCTGTTTCAACTACGTCGTCTAATTTTGGATACCTGCGATCAGGACCAGTGGTTTGATGAGCTTCCCATGCATCAAGTAGTCCCGAAAAGATTTTTTCAGTGTAGCCCGATTCGTGAAGATCTTTTGTAATTTGTGTTACACCATTTGAACCTCCAAGTTTTTCAGCGGCGCGAATTAGATCTTCGACGGTTGTGGTAACTAGACCTGCAAGGTCGCGTTTTGTGACTCCCAGAAGATTTGCCATGTATGAGAGGATTCGAAGTCGGTTCGTATCACCGAGCATAACTTCCGGTGCTAATAGAATGTATTCATTCACGATATTGAGAATGACTCGAAGATTATCGGAACCTAGTTCTAGTAGAGGAAAGGCGCAGTCAACAAGAGCTAAGACTTCAGGAGATGCAGGTGATGATGTCTGAGCAAGAATTTGTAACCACAAATCAAGAGCTTCGTCCATAAGATAAACCTGCATCTCGGAACCCGGCTCCACAGCACGTTGAATTAGAGGTAACATTAGTGAGTGGTAACGTTCAGATTGGCCTTGCATGGAAGATACAAGGGTGGACATAATTGTTAGAATGGCCTGCTTAAGTAGATGTTCTTCGCCAGAAGCTTCCCAAAGACCTGGCAGGATAGAAACAATTTGATCTGCATACGGAGCGATATGAGTTTCTAACCTGGCGGCAGTCATTCTGATTGTTTCCAGTATTACCAATTTTGTCTCCGTATTTTCGACCTCCTGAATCAAAGCCATAGTACGACCAAGTATATCTGGAGCGTATGGTAGAAAAGGCTCAACATGAAATTCGAAATCATCAACAATCGTCTTAAATTGACGAGCTGCAGTAATACGAACGACGTGATCATTGGTCTCATCTTCTGCTTTGAGTAAATGTTGAAAGATTTGATACACCAGTGGTCTATTAGCTTGTGACACTCTGACAGGAATCCACTGGCCAAGTAGAATAGCAATTCGTCGACGTAGTACCTTCCAGCTCTGACCGGGTTGTTGAACATCATTAACTAGAGTTGATGTTAAAAAGGCATCGAAGTCAAAGCTTTGATGTATAACGGCAGCAGACAATCCCATAGCAGTGTATACAGCATCCTTAGTCACTACAGATTCCCCATTACTACCTGTAACCGAGTGGAAGTATTGTAGCAACGGTGCCACCAGAAGATCTTTAAAATTGATAACAAGGTCCATGAATAGCTTCTCCGCACAAGGTCGAACTTCAAATTCCCAGCTGTCTCCACCACCTTCCTCACGGATCTCCCATTCATCCTCATCTTCTTCCCAAGATTCTAGATCAACTTGACGGAAGACGAAAAACTTAGTAACAATAACACTTGCCATCTCGGCGATTAATTGTTCGCTAAGCAATTCGGATTTGAGGAATTCCACAGCTTGTTGCTGTTCCTCTTTGACTTCTGGAGTTCTGTATTTGAACGATTGTGCTGGGCTAAATACCATCTTCATACAAGCTCTCAAAAGTGTAAGACCTTTTAGACATAGTTTTTCCATAATTGGTCTATCTTGTTTTGACCCATCATCAGTTGCTAACGCCTTGGCACTGAAATCCTGTGTTGCTGATCCATAAGAATCTCCAAATTTTGCAACGAATCCCCAATATGCTCTTACCAAATCTATGGAATTAGGTAATAAAGCGAATGCAGCAGGATGTGTGGTTGACATTTGAACGTGTAGTTTTGCAAATTGGACGAGATGTTTCTCAGCCAGCTCTTTCGCGGGAGAAGCCAAGATTGCCGATTCCCCATTTACCATTGTCAGCAGCTGACCGAACTGTTGCTGTGATTGTTGCCATATTTGCTGAACATCTTTGTCATGATTCGGATACTCATAGCCCACGATAAGTAGTCGTCGAAGAATTTTGATCGCAATCAGACTGTTTTCCATGGCATCTGTAGCCCCGCTGTGATCCTCTGAAGATGTCTGGGTAAGGAAGCTTAGCCATTGTGAGACCTTTTGTGTGTAAATGCTGCTTAACAAGAATATCATCTCTGGCGTAACCGATTGTAAACTTGTTTGAGATCTCCTTAATCGTGCAGTAGCCAGTTCCTTCACAACCTGTAATAATATCAACATTCCTCTTCGCAGGTGAAGTTGGTTTGTTTCATTCGCCGTTCGAAGCATCCTGATTAAATTTGTAAGGACATCCGGCCAATCCATAGGATAATCCACCCGGACTACTTTCGAAATCACCAAGGCATTTTGCAAAGCAAGCTGAGGATCGGTCTCTTCAAATCCGCTCTCCAACAGACGGGATCGGATATGCTCCTTCTCTTCCGCAGTAATAGCATTGGGAGCTGTCTTCCGCCAGTATTTGTCGATGCCATTCTTCAATTGTATGATCGCAAGATATCTTATTTCTGAGGGTAGGGACTTATCGAGATATACTGCCTAAGCAAAGGTATTAGTCAAGGATGCAGATTTCAATATCCGTGGAGAAAATACCTGCAGTAAAGTATAGTATCCTCTCTGTGTCTTCCAAGCTTCTAGCTGTTGTGTTCCGGTTTGGATAGCTAGCTGTTGAGAGGACCCCGCCGACTGCAAGGCTAGAAACACCTGCTGGGGATTAAGAGGAGCTGCTTCACCAGGAACTTCGATCGAAAATGCCATGATGAAAGCTTTGAAATCCCGACAGCAGATTAAAGAAAGTAGATAATAATCTTCGAAACGCGAAAGAAAGTTGTGGTGTATTATTGAAACTGCGCCCCACCATGCGAGCTGTTTTTGCTGAGGTCTTTAACTTTTTGTTTGAGCTTGTGCTTGTGACACTCTTCACTTCACTTCAGCCTTGTCTTGTTCCTGTCAGTGCACACTGCACACTGCACACTGCACCATCAACTTGAGAATCCACCAGAGTAGTTAAGTATGAATCAGGTTTACATTTGTAAATAAAATCGTACAAGATTAATTATAAACCTCACTTTGTCATTACAAATGTAACCTATCTTTGTTATCTGGAAAACGATCAACTAAGGTTAACGGTTCAAATAAGGGTTTGCTCCTCGGTTCTATCCGGACTCATATTTGACGACAGATTTTTGGGCCAAATGATTATGGTAAGTTGAATGGGGATATTAATCGTGTTCCAAAGGCTAGCCAAGTATTAGATGTAAGTTTTACATGTCTAGACATAATATCCAATCCAGGCTGCTCATTACATAAGGTTATACTCGAGTGATTTATCAATTTATGAGAAAGGATATACGAGTACTGCCTATCTTGTTTTACCATTCTTTTATATTCAAATTCACCTAGATATTACACAGGAATATGTCCCCATATCATTATAATGGGCTGCACAAGCTAAGTCTCTGCCTAGGTTAACTTGTGAATTCGAGTATTATTTCTAGATGCTCCATACCCTTGAGGAAACCGAATGCCCTTGAGGGTGTCCTCAGTTCAACCAGAGTTTTCCTTGAATAATCTAATTGAGCTTTCTAATCTTGCTTTGGCGTTATGATGTTTCTCCCTTCCAGCAAAAATCTCATACTTCATTTCCATCGATATCTTTTGTCAAGTTACAGACTTGGCCACGGTTATTTTATTTTCTTTCAAATCTTTCCATTAATCTCAACATATTCTCAACTGAGAATGAGACATTCCATTTTAAGTCGATAAGATTGATTCTGACTCCAAATCAAAATAGAAACAAACTTCTTCCAGTAACTGTTTTTCCGTGGACATCTAAAGTCCGGTTAATACTCAGATTTTGGAGCTTCAGATACTTCTTCATCTTCTAATTTTTTGTAATAATGATAATATCTAGTCGAGCAACAACTGTAATCAGTCTCGAGGTTGCTCTAAAACAACTGCCGTCGGTGTGCCACAAATTTGTATTCTAGGACAAGACACTGACGTAACCTTAATCAACACAGATCTTTCGGGAAATTTCAAAGATCCATTGCCCCGCGTGCTCTTTGCGGTGAGTCCTCATTTTTCCCTTCGGAAGTACCGAGTTCTTTTAATACACCAGTCGATTCCCCTAAAATGTAAGAAGCTCTTTCTAGAAAATAAACCAAGTCATATGGCTCTTTAGATAGATATCCAAAGTCCAGTCACCACTTAGACCACGAAACTCCAATTACTCCCATCTACGCAATCGTAGCATGGCATTGAAAATAACCCAATTCTGTCTTTCGCCACCGCAGTAAGGATGATCCAAAATGGGAACATATGCAGCTGCATAAACGTTTATGAACGTGCAGAAGGGTGATTTAATCTACTGTCTTTGGAGCCTAACATGCCGCAAGTCTCACCTGCAGTCCTTTCTTAAATTAACTTACAGCTGCTGTGCTCTGCGTGCTGGGATATGAATTAGAGGACACGCTTCGAAGCAGAATTGGATTTGAGTTATTTTCACCATGATTGTAAAGATGTATATTCGAATGCAAGGAGATCTTAGATACCTTCCTGTCCAGATGTCTTATGTTGTTAGATTCTTGATGTTTATGTTTCAGTAGTTTTTCAGCTTTGAGCTGTGAATTGACTAGAGGTGGTATTAGATTAAGAGTTTTAAAATATATTATTATATAGCAAATGAACATAAATTGTAAATAAAAATTGATAAAAATAAAATATATAGTTTTTTTCAAAAATATATAATCAATTTTGTTTAATATTTAATTTATATGAAAAACAAGCTTTTTTGCAGAGGTTTTATTGCAGAATTCGAATAGCATGGGATGAGTATATTCTAGAATTCTTAGAAGTTAGTCAGTTTAGCGAGAAGTTGCCTAGCGAACTGATAAGTCATTAGCCGCGACCAACCAATTACTAGCGAGTTCTCGGAGTCGAAATCATCTACACTAACACTCCTAAGCCAGTCGACCCAAAATCATTTTCGAGTTGTAGTCATTAAAATAAACAAAGGCTCTGACCCAATTGAGAATTTTTGATAAAGATATCACATAAGGATAGGGATTTTTCCAGCACTTTCTGGCACTATCTCTATCTCTATATTATTAGATCTAGAGTTGGAGATCTCGAGTCTAGCGGACGATGAGTGAATAAATTGCATATCGAAGCTTGAGGTAATATATGGAAATTTTGTGTACACGCATCTTCGAGTTTCGGATTCGCCATGATAAGGTTAAGAATGAAGAACTAACCAGTAGTTTGATATAGAAAAATTTTCAGATTGGTACATTACAAGTTCTATGGAGACTACTAGTCCAGGTCTTAACTTGAAGTGCTTCAGTTCATGTACTTAATTTTGAATAAAACTAGAAATTCTAACAAATAATCCACGCGAATTCCCCCTTTTCCGAGTATTTGTTGCATATCTGTTAAACTTGCAGGGATTTTGCGGGTAACTAGTTTAGCAAGATTGGACTAAACATCATCTACACATCCTCTAAGACCTTTAATGTAGTGATCTAGCTGACTCATCCGTTCTAAAAAGGAAAAACGGCATTAGTATATAACTAATCTCCTATACTACCAGGTTTGGCGGGTCACATCTACATTTTATTTCAACTGCGGCGCTAGTCTTCTCACTTGGACTCATAATGCGTTAATTGCTTGGAGATAAAAGTCAAATATCATACTTGTTCATTGCTAGCTTTTTCTATCTACTTCTATGGTGCTTAAATATCTTCATCTAAGCCCCTGACAGTAATTGAATCACAGCTTAGAATGAACGCCTTAGGATTGTGTACCTCTCTGTTGAGAGCTTGAGTATTATAGAAAGTATAGCCATTTGTATCATATAAAATAAATGGTCATTAAGCGTAGGGCAAGGTGTTGATAAATTTTAAAATAGCTTATTTAAGCTTACACTTCCATTGTCAGTTTCCGTTGGCTCCACATGGTAGAAGTCGCCAGCGTACCCGTTAAGTTAACACATGGTCAGATTTTCCACTCAGCTTTTCATTCTTTTGTGAAGTTCGAATTTTGTAAGTGTGTGAACGAAGTGAATGACTTCAATTCAATTACCACTGTAATATAGCTACTGTAATAAAGCCCTAAGCGAATGCGAAAGAGACTAGCTCTTTCAGTAAGTCTATATAAGACTTACTACTTTCAATATGTAGCTAGCTCTTTAGACAGAATACAATTAGACATACAGGACCTACGCAATCCGTGGGTGCTACTGTAACGATACTGTGCTGGAGGCAGCGGCTGCCTGAGGTTTCGTCGGTTGGTAGTTATGGGTTAAGGCTCTATCACTGGTATTCACTTGGAAGTGAAGTCGTTACTAGATCAAGTAGAATGTAGGTAAACTAATTGATAACTAAGTTGAGCACGAAGCTCTTAAACTATGAAACTATTCTAACTATATACTAATTCGTAGAGGGAGCCTCTAGGAGCTTCCTGGCTCCTCAAGGCTCCTGGAGCTTTAGGAGCTCTGAAGGCTCCCAGGGCTCCATCACGTGATCCAACTATTTGCCTCAGGACACTAATCCTGGGACGATTCGTCTCCTGGGACAATATAGCTCCTAGGATAATTATTATCCTGGGGCACATTTTATCCTAGGACACTTGTCCTAGGATTCCCTTATCGATAAGGACCCCCGTACTTGTTTTTATTGTATACTATGGTCGTGGTTTGTGACACTATCCCCTTCTTGATTAAGCGTCGTCCTCGATCGCTTATAAGATTGCTTGTCATTCCCCACCCGATAATCATAATCCGTCCAGGTCTTAATTGTTTTCTTCTCCTCACTATGAGCAATCCTGATTCTTCTGCTATCCTATCTCGAAGAAAGAAAAAGGAGCGAATTCGTTTAGCCACTATTATTGATTCCATTGGTGTTGAAATGATTCCTTGTTCCCATTGTCGACAAGAAAATCGTCGTTGCGTTAAAGATCTTTCCGATAAGCATCACACGCGTTGTTCGGAATGTGTTCGGAATTCCGTTTCTTGTGATGCGCAGTTTCGTTTGGAAGATGATTGGGATCGTGAGGTTCCTAGGAACATGATTGGGAGAGTCTTGATCGGCAGGTTGATAAGCTAGATGCTGAAATCGCTGAGTCCTCTGCTAAGACCGCTCGTCTTGTTAAACAGAAGTCCCAGCTCAAAAAACGTCGTGATGAAATGTTACGTCGTGGGCTCAAATATCTTGATGAGCTTGATGCTCTTGAAGAGAAAGAAAGAAAGAAAAAAGAAAAAGAAGCCTCCACAACCATCCCTCCGGTTTCTGGTCAATTTGGTCAATTATCGCCTGGTCAATTTGGTCAATTATCGCCTGGTCAATTTGGTCAATTAGAGCAAACCGGTCCGACCGATCCTCCTACGACTGGTTTCGACCCTTTCGACCCTTCTTTGATGAATTCCCCTTCTTTACAGGTTGCGATGAATTCTCCTTCTTTCTGGGTAAATCCGGATTCTGTCGGCGAAACTCCTCAAACTTCTCAAGGTGCTTGAGGTCCTTTTCCAGTTCCCACGTGTTCTCGGAGTCCGGGTAATCTTCCCATTTCACCAAATATTTGACCTTGCCTCTAATGTATTTGCAATCTAGTATATTCTCCACCTCGTACTCGGCGTTTTGGTCTGTGGATATGATTTCTGTTTCAGGGGCTTTAGGTGCCCCTGGTGGTGCTAGTTCGAGCAAGGAAATGTGGAATACTGGATGGATGTTCATATTCTTTGGTAGTGCCAATTTATAATTCAAGGGTCCTTTAACTTTCTTGATTTTGAATGGTCCTAGTTTTTTATGGTCCAGTTTCGCACTTGGTCTCTTAGTTTCGATGTTCTTTCGAAGCAAATAGACTTTATCCCCCTCTTTTAGCGTTGGCTCCTGACTACGCTTTTTGTTGTAGTAATGAGCGTTCCTCTCAGCAACGAACTTAAGTTCGGCTGCGAGTTCCTTGTGAACTTCCTTGAGTTTTTCTGTTTGTACCATGGCGGATTGGTTCTCTATTTCTGGAATGCCTGGTTCCCGATACGCGACTAGTTCGTATCCAAAGTTGGCGTAGTTCGGGGAGACTTGTGTTGTTTCTGAAGCGGAGCTGTTGTATGCGAACTGTGCTAAGGGTAGTAGTCCTACCCAATTGTTCTGTTGGTAGTTCACATAGCAGCGAAGGTAAGCTTCAACAACCTGGTTTACTCTTTCATTCCCTCCATTCGTTTGTGGGTGGAATGCTGTAGACATTTTCCTTTTTACGCCTAGTAGTGCTACTAAGGCGGTCCAGAATTTTGATGTGAAGAGTTTATCCCTATCCGAGAGTATCTCCTCTGGTAATCCATGTACTGCAATGACCTCTTTAAGAAATATAGCTGCTAGGGTTTCTGCAGTTAAAGTGGTTTTGCATGGTACTAATATCATGTATTTGGTTAATCGGTCCATGATAACTAGGAGGTAGTCGTATTCTACTCCTGTCGTTGGATCTTTGGATTTAGGTAATGGTCCTATAAAATCCCATGATATTGACTTCCATGGTGATGGTGGTATTTCGGTTGTGTGCATCTGTCCGTAGGGGGCATGGCGGGAAGCCTTGTTCCTGATACAGGTATCACACTCTGTGACCACTTTATTGACCATGGTTCGGAGTCCCGGACTCCAATATTGTCTCTTAATTCTTAAGTACGTCCTTCGTACTCCTTGATGTCCATGAGCTGGCAACGCATGCTGCTCTTTGATGAATTCGGGAGCAATGCTACTTGGTAGCCATATTTTCCCTACTACTCGTACCAATCCGTCAACGGTTACTGGCGGCTCGGGCCATTTGACACCTTCCTTGTTCTGTTGTGCCTCTATGAGTTTGTTCTTCCAGACTTCCGTTGGTTTATTTTCTAAAACGGCGATTTCCGTTAGATTTGGAACGAGATCCCCATTTGGCAATGTTTTTAGGATTGCAGTTTCTTGGTAGGTCTTGTCATCTTCGTACCCTGGTGGCCTACTAAGTGCATCTGCTCTTGCATTGTCCTTGCCTTTCACATGCTTGATTATCAAATCGAAGCTGGCTAATTCCTCAGCCCATCGAGCTAATCTGCGATTATCCAGGACCTTAGTGGTAGTAAAGGTTCGTAGGTTCATGTGATCAGTATGGATGATTACTGGGAATTTAGCCCCTTGGAGGTAGATCCTCCAATGTTTTAGTGACTTGACTATAGCCATGAGTTCCTTCTCATAAATATTGTAATTTTGTTCTGTTTTATCCATCTTACTGGAATAATAAGCGACTGGGTGCAGTTTCCCGTTGTCGTCTCTCTGGAGATGGACTCCTGCTACACAGGTATCGGAAGCGTCCGTCTCGATGATGCTTTCCCGATCGTCATGATAGTTGTACAGTATGGGTTCCCTGGTGAATCTATCCTTAATTTCCTGAAAGGCTTGCTCTGCCTTCTCATTCCAGGCGAATCCCACACCTTTCTTTGTCATCTCCGTAAGTGGTTCTACCATTTTGGAAAAGTCCTTGATGAACACTCGACAAAAGTTGGCGAACCCTAGTATGGTTTGCACATCTTTGACGTTTCTAGGTCGTTCCCAATTCTTTACTTTCTCAGTTTTCTCCGGATCTATGCTCATTTGCCCTGGTTCTATGACATATCCTAGGAAGGTTACTCGTTTGACCCCAAACTCGCACTTCGATAGTTTGAGTCGTGAATCGACTTTCCTAAAAGCCTCGAGTACCTTAATAACGTGTCCCTCATGATCCTCCACCCTCTGGGAGAAGACTAGGATATCATCCAAGTAGCAGATTACGAATGAACTAAACTCTTTGAGTATTTCGTTGTTCTGTCGTTGGCATGTGGCCGGTGCATTCGTTAGTCCAAATGGCATAACAGTGTACTCCCATAGTCCGGAAGGTAATATGAAGGCGGTCTTCCACTCATGTCCTTCCTTGATTCGTATCAAATTGAAAGCATTTCTCTGATCCAATTTTGTGTAAATCACTGCCTTGCTTAATTTATCCCTTAGCTCCTGAGCTTTGGGTATTGGGTACACATCCCTGATGGTCCCGTCGTTTACTCGGCGGTAGTCTCCGCAAGGTCGACCATTCGGGTCTCCTTTCTTGTATGCTAACAATACGTTGGCTGCACAAGGGGACTTGGATTTCCTAATCCATCCTTTCTTTTCAGCTTTAGCTCGGTACTCTTCCCATATTCTTAGAGTACTGGGGTTATGTGGTCTCAACTTCTCGGCAGGGGGTACGAATCCCTCCTTGAAGTTAATCTCATGATCCCAAGGCTTATGTTCTGGCAGGGCTCTCAAGTCCTGCGGATCTTCGAACAGCTTGGCGAACTTTCTGTACTGCACTGGAATTTCTTTTGCATCGGTCTTGCCGACCAGTGGAGGATCCGTGGCTGCCATAGCACGGTATCCGGCCTCCCCAGAAGTCTGTTCCTTCGGGCCATATAGTCATTCGTTCTTGCATTTGCAACGATCGAATGTAAGAGTATCCTTTACCCAATCAATGTTTGGATTGTGCTTCTTGATCCAAGGGGTTCCTAGGACAACTGCATGTCTGCCCAACGGTACTAAGTCCATTTTGACTTGCTCGGTGTGTCCTCCTGGCATGATCATTTTGATGGCGCTAGTTTGTCTGCGTACCCAACCATCAACTCCGGACTTCTTGCCTCCCAACAGCGTCAGTTGGTAGGGGTGTTCCTTTGGTTCGGTAGGAATTTCATTTTCTATAGCAAAGTCGGGATCCATGAATATTCCCATCGCTCCTGAATCGATCAGGGCCTTGACTTCCTGGTTCTCTAGGTTGACCTCTATGATTAACTGCCCAATCCCTATTGTACCATTGAGTTCTAGCGATAAAGGTTCGGTGATTTGTTCTCCGGTGAGGAGGTTTAACCACTCACGTTGATATTCGCTTATACTCAATAATCGGTAGGGTGTAGTAGGTAATAGTTCTACTGGTCCTGTTTGAAAGTCTCGACAGTAATCCTCAACCCATCGGAGTTCGTCGTGGAAATTGATTCTATGCCAGACCCTACGATCTCCATTCTGTAGTAGGATTTCCCATACATCTCCGATCACTAGGTCACAATCGCTGTGTGCCCATCCCTCGTTAGTGTGAGGAGAGCTTAAGTCCGCGACAAATCTTCTAGCGTTATCCGTGCTCGTATTCTCCTTGAATACCATGCGGTATGGGTCGCTGTAGGTTACAGCGTGCAGGATCAACAGGGTTGGATGGTCATGAGTTCGATGTTCTTCAACAAAATCTGGTTTCTCTTCTCCGTGGTGGCGCCAGGTGCGCCTCCCGTCGAGGTAACTCGTCATGTACCATAATTCATTCACTTGGGGTCTTAGAAGCTCTTCAGTTATTTGAGGGCTGCCCTCGGATCCTACAGTGGATCCTTCCTCCATGGGTTCCTCGACTGATTCGGAGTTTCCTACAGACTCGACTTCCTCGTCGATGTTTTCCGGTGGCTCTACTCTTGTGCTTAGGGTGGCTACGTCTAACTCTTCGAGTTGTTCTTGATATGGTTGAGGTAGCTCTTTTTCCAATAGTCCCATTTCTCGGAAGCTCCCTTCTAGGGCACCCGCTTCTCGGGATCCCTGTCTCTTGTTTCCAAATCCTACTTGTTTCTTGCCTTTCGCAGCGAATGGCTTTTTCTGGGAACAATCCCTGGACATGTGTCCACTTTTACCACAGGTGAAGCATAGATTATTCTCCCTGCGTCTCTTCTTTTCCTCAGCGCTGAGTCCGTTTGGTTTATGGCGGCGCTCAGCTCCGTCCAATTCCATTGGGTCGCCGGCGTCATGGTGTCTGTTCTGGCGCTGATGTTTTGGAAACTTTCTACTTTCCTGAGTTACTCCCTTCTTCTCCATTCGTCGTTCATAGAAACGATTGTCGATTAGGATGGAGGTCTCGATTAGTTCGGAAAGTTTTGGTGGTTTCGGAGCTCTAGCTAGCTCGTCCTTGATGATATCCTTGAGTCCCTCATAGAACTGGGATCTAAGGTAGTCATCATCCCATGTAATACGCCCGGCGTATTGTTGGAACTTGGCAGTGTAGGCTGTAACTGACCCTGTCTGCTTAAGTTGTCGTAATGCTCTCTCAGCCATGTGATCGGGGTCAACTTCCCGAAAGCCCTGTCGAATCCTTGTCGGAATGACTCGTACGTACTGAAGAGGCGGCGTGTCTCAGATTTCATGTTCTCTTTAAGCTGGCCATCGGTTGTCTTGGTCATTAGGTCATTGAAGAAAGGTTCGATCCAATTGAACGCGGTCCCTCGGAAGAACGAGATCAACCACAAGATTCTTTGCATTTGTGTTAAGAAGAGGTGTCCATTGAAGGCGTAGTAGAGATCAGCTTGTGCGACAAAAGCTCGATGCTTACTACGATCCCCGTGGAACAGGTCAGGGGTGGATACTTGGATTGCTCGCTTCAGCTCCATGGTAGCGGCGGCCTGTCCTGGGGCCCCGACGGAGGAGAAGGAAACTGGTTCAGTGGGTTGCTGGCTGGGATCCATCGTAATTGATATAGCTTAACCGTAACGGTGCTCAAAGTGTAACGATACTGTGCTGGAGGCAGCGGCTGCCTGAGGTTTCGTCGGTTGGTAGTTATGGGTTAAGGCTCTATCACTGGTATTCACTTGGAAGTGAAGTCGTTACTAGATCAAGTAGAATGTAGGTAAACTAATTGATAACTAAGTTGAGCACGAAGCTCTTAAACTATGAAACTATTCTAACTATATACTAATTCGTAGAGGGAGCCTCTAGGAGCTTCCTGGCTCCTCAAGGCTCCTGGAGCTTTAGGAGCTCTGAAGGCTCCCAGGGCTCCATCACGTGATCCAACTATTTGCCTCAGGACACTAATCCTGGGACGATTCGTCTCCTGGGACAATATAGCTCCTAGGATAATTATTATCCTGGGGCACATTTTATCCTAGGACACTTGTCCTAGGATTCCTTATCGATAAGGACCCCCGTACTTGTTTTTATTGTATACTATGGTCGTGGTTTGTGACAGCTACGTCTTCCGTATCCTTCTCGTACCAACAGTAAGTGTTTTCTATACTTCCAAGTCTGAGAAAACCCTTTAGAGTCGGTGGATCTGCTTTTGGCCATCAACCTCTTCAAGATTTCTGCTTAAGTCTTCACCAGGCTTGAGGTATCAAGCCGCACATGAATTTGTAGAGACAAACACTCAGAATTCCGAGGTCTAACTATCATTTTCGGTGTTATTAGATAGTAGCAATTAAAAATTCTCTTCAAAAGGCGGATAGCAAGTGTATATCCAAAATTAAACGTGTAATCAGAAGTTTCGGACTGTTAAAGATATTAATAAAATGAGATGTGATCGTGTAGTTCCGATATGCATCTAGGCAACGAGTCTTTTAGTTTCTATATTCAACCATAGTACCCTGTTTTGTATCTTCGATGCCATGACTCTGATTTTCAGACAATTATCCCCTTCGGATGTAGACATATTGGGAAACATATTTTGGGACAGGCCTGATCCACATGTAAGTCATTTCCATATTTACCGCCTCGAATTTGAGATCTTGTATCCGTAATCCAAATATTTAAAATACTTTATTTTTCTCTCCTATTTTAGCTCTCTCGACTTAATTTTACTATCTCGCTAAGCGAGGGAAATCACATCTATCACCACCATGAATCTATCTATTGATGACATCTATTATTTTGCCTACAAGAAATACCAGACCACGATTTCTATGCTCTGGTCTTGAAACGAAAAACATGTTCTCCACCAGAAATAGACCATCGAGGTTCTTCCTAATATCTTGTTAGTTTTTTCAATTTTGAACGCCCTTTCCAAACTCATGGCATTTTCAAAATCATGCAATGGCAAAAATGATCTCAAACTTTTGTTAAGAATAAATAAATAAATAATTATAACGTGGTTTATCATCGGGTCGCCAATATCACCGGGTCGCCACTTTTTTCACCATTCAACCACTTCAATTTCAATTCGCGATATCTCAATGAATTATCATGGAAACACAATCAAAAGAAGCCCGAATCATCTTAGCTATTGAAGCTATTCGAAAGTCTAAAAATTTGACAATTACGAAAGCTGCGAAAGTCTATTCAGTACCTCGATCTACACTACGCGATAGAATCAACGGTCGAAATAACCAAATGGAAACTCGAGCAAATGGGCATAAAATAACTGAATTAGAAGAGAAAGTGCTTCTTCAGTATATAATTGATATGGATGATAGAGGGTTTGCACCTAAATTGAGTGGTGTGGAAGATATGGCGAATTATATTCTTCAGTCGCGAGGGGCAAAGAAGGTTGGAAAGCTCTGGGCTCATCGATTCGTAAAGCGTCATACGGAATTAAAGACGCGTTTTAATCGCGTTTATGACTTTCAAAGGGCTCTCTGCGAAGATCCTAAGCTTATTGAAAGGTGGTTTCAAGTGGTATTGAATATGCGAGCGAAATATGGTATTCAAGATTGCGATTTCTACAACTTCGACGAAACCGGCTTCATGATGGGTATAATATGCCCTGGAATGGTTGTAACTAGTTCTGAACGAAATGGCAGAAGCAAGGCAATACAACCAGGCAATCGAGAGTGGGCTAAAGCAATTATATGTGGTAATGGAGAGGGTGGAACTATACCTCCATTTCTGATAGTTCAAGGACAAGTCCACCTTTCGAATTGGTATACCGAAACCGATCTTCCTGCAGATTGGGCTATTAAACCTACTTCCAATGGATGGACGAATAATGAGACAGGGTTAGAATGGTTAAAGCATTTCGATAAACATACTATTCATCGAAGAAAGGGCAAATATCGAATGTTAGTGCTGGATGGACACGAAAGTCATGAATCAATACCTTTTCAGTCATATTGCAAAGCAAATGATATAATATGCATAAAGCTACCAGCGCATTCTAGTCATTTACTCAACCATTCGATGTTGGATGTTTTAGTGTCCTGAAACGCTCGTATGGTAGTCAAATTGATGGATTTATCAAGGCATATATCAACCATATCTCTAAGGTTGAATTCTTTATAGCTTTCAAAGCTGCATATCAACAATCAATTACATCTCAGAATATAAAAGCTGGGTTTCGAGGAACTGGATTAATACCATTTAATCCTGAAGCTGTACTCTCAAAGTTAGATATTCGAATTCATACACCTACTCCCCCCCCTCTCAATATAGATCCTTGGATCTCTCAAACACCTCACAATCTAACTGAAGCTCTTTCTCAATCAACTTTAGTAAAATCTCGAATGGCTCGTCATCAATCAAGCTCTCCTACACCTATATTCGAAACTGTACTAGCTCTAGCTAAAGGTACAGAGAGATTAGCACATGAGAATACACTTTTAAGTGCAGAAAATCGTACACTTCGGAAGGCAAACGAGGCATTAAGCAAACGTCGACGCGCAAAAAAGATTCAATTACGTCAAGGAGGAGTGCTTACTGGACAAGAGGCTCTTGATATATTATCTCAACAAGAGGTTGATGTTCAGATTCAACGCGACGAGCGTCAAAAGAGGGGGAATTCTAATGGGGAAGCATCTTCTAGTCGATGCTGTAGTACATTGGGAGAACTGGTCACAATTCAAGAACTTGTCAAAATAGTATAATAGACCCTAGATTATTAGATTCTTAATAGTTTCAATCAATTGATTGAGTAGTTGTTGAATAATACAAAATTGAAGTGGTTGAATAGTGAAAAAAGTGGCGACCCGGTGATATTGGCGACCCGATGATAAACCACGTTAATCATTAACGTGGTTTATCATCGAGTGGGCCACTTTTCCCTCAATTCAGACCTTCAAACCTATATTATTCAACAATCATTAAATCAATTGATTAAAACTATTAAGAATCTAATAATCTAGGATCTATTACATTGTTTTGACAAGTTCTTGAATTATGACCCGGTTTTCCACACTTACTACAACATCTATTAGAATTCCCCTCTTTGACGCTCGTCGCGTTGAATCTGAATATCAACCTCTTGCTGAGATAATATATCAAGAGCCTCTTGTCCGGTGAGTACTCCTCCTTGACGTAATTGGTTTTTTCGCGCGTCGACGCTTGCTTAATGCTTCATTTGCCTTCCGAAGTGTACGAATCTCTGCAGTCAAAAGTGTATTTTCATGAGCTAATCTCTCTGTACCCTTAGCTAGAGCTAGTACAGTCTCGAATATAGGTGTAGGGGAGCTTGATTGATGACGGGTTATTCGAGATTTCACTAAAGTTGATTGAGAAAGAGCTTCAGTTGGGTTGCGAGGGGTTTGAGAGATCCATTGATCTAGGTTGAAAAGAGGGGGTAGGTGTGCGAATTCGAATATCTAATTTCGAAAGTACAGCTTCAGGATTAAATGGTATTAAACCTGTTCCTCGAAACCCTGATTTCATATTCTGAGAGGTGATTGATTCTTCGTATGCAGCTTTAAAAGCCATAAAGAATTCAACCTTCGAAATATGATTGATATGTGCCTTGATAAACCCATCAATTTGACCACCATATGAACGTTTCAGATTACTGAAACAGCCAACATCAAGTGGCTGAGTTAAATGACTTGAATGCGGTGGTAAACGTAAACATATAATATCATTTGCTTTACAATATGACTGAAAAGCTATTGATTCATGACTTTCGTGTCCATCCAGCACTAGCATTCGATATTTGCCCTTTCTTCGATGAATTGTATGCTTGTCGAAGTGCTTTAACCATCCCAACCCTGTCTCATTGTTTGTCCATCCATTAGATGTAGGTTTAATAGCCCATTCCGCAGGAAGATTATTTCGGTGTACCAATTGGAGAGATGAACCTGTCCTTGAACCACTAGAAATGGGGGAATAGTTTCACCCTCTCCATTGCCACATATAATTGCTGTAGCCCACTCTCGATTGCCTGGCTGTACTGATTTACTTCTGCCATGTCTTTCGGCACTAGTAACAACCATTGCTGCACTCATAATGCCTATCATAAAGCCTGTTTCATCGAAATTGTAGAAATCGCCGTCCAAAATGCCGTATTTCGCTCGCATATTCGCAACCAATCGAAACCACTCTTCAATAAGCTTAGGATCTTCGCAGAGAGCTCTTTGAAAGTCATAAACACGACTAAAACGCGCCTTTAATTCGATTCGACGCTTTACGAATCGATGCGCCCAGAGCTTCCCAACACGCTTCGTACCCCTCGATTCAAGAATATAATTCGCCATATCTTCCACATTCTTAAGTTTAGGTGGAAAACCTCTCGAATCCATATCAAGAATATATTGAACAATCACTTCCTCTTCCAATTCTGTAATATTATGACGATTCGCTCGAGTTTCTGTACGAGGTGGTAAACCATCCATTCTGTGTTGAAGAGTCGTACGAGGGATATTATAGAGCTTAGAAGCTTTTCGAATGCTTAGTTTTTTATCTTTATGAATAGCTTCGATAGCAAGAAAGATTCGGGCTTCTTGATTAGTTGATTCCATAATAATTGATTGATAAATCGCGTGTAGAAGTTGAAGGTGTGAATTGAGGGAAAAGTGGCCCACTCGATGATATGGCCCACTCGATGATAAACCACGTTAATCTATTTACGTTTTATTTTATTTTTTAGTAACGTAACTTATGGTGAACCGGGTCATATGTGTTACGAGGTTTGCCGTCTAGATCACGTGGAAGTGCTCTAGGCTCTCGAGGTGGTTTATAACTAGGCGTCAAGCAGGGACTTAAAGTAATGACAATAATTTAATAATTTAATAATTTAATAATTTAATATTGAATTAAGAAAAAATATAAAACTTAGAAACACAGTATGTCTTTTTAAATTATAGAGATTCATATAATAAAAGATAAACATTCTCATTTAAAATCATTCTCATAGACTCATAAAATTATTTCATAAATACATAACCAAAACGCCTTTCATTTACATGCCTTAAGCAGTAGAAGCATGACCACCCTTAGCAGGAGCACCATTAGTCTCATTATGACTCAGAGTAACCCCCTTCATCATATTCGCCGTACGATTCGCCTTATCCCTTGCCATCCCATTATGTGTACCACTGAAATTCAAATCAGCAATCCCAGGATATCCCTTGATTCCAGTAGCTTTCTCGAGACGACTGGCGAGATCCTCAGATACTTCCCGGAAAATAGCAATTTGACGCTTGATAGCTTCTTCCTTCTTACAGTTGGCCATGTGGCCAGAAATGTTTTTGATAAAGCGATCTTTGGCGCCCTCGTCAAAGACTTTTTCCCAAAGGGCGCGCGGAGCCTTGAAGTCTTCCTCTCGAATTTCGGAAAGGAAGGTCACGGCATTGCCAGTAAATTGACCGTGCACTTTATCGGCATTGACTGTTCGGTCCTTGAAATGGATTGGTTCAATGGAGGAAATATAATTTGGGCGAGAACCTTGGTTGTAGAAAGCCATGCTTCCATCGCGTTGGAAATTGCCCATGCGGTAACTTGTGCGTGGGGCATTGACAGGAAGTTGTTGATAGTTTACACCAACACGATGGCGATGGGCATCTGGATAGGAGAATAGACGAGATTGCAAGACTGGATCGGCCGAGGGCTCGAGTCCTGGTACTAAATGAGCGGGGTTGAAGGCGACTTGTTCAATTTCGGCAAAGTAGTTGACGGCGTTTTCGTTAAGAGTCAACTCTCCGACCTTACGGAGAGGGAACTGCTTGTGTGGCCAAACGTGTGTAAGATCAAAGACGTTGATCTTTTCCTTCTCCCACAAGTCCTCGGCCTCTTTAGCAGTCATTGTCTGAACTTCGAGTGACCATTTAGGGAAGTCTCCTTTCTCAATGGCCTCATATAAATCCTTTTGGGCGTAATCCGGTGACTTCTCGGCAGACTCTTCTTGTGTGAAGAACTTTGTTCCTTGTTGAGAGATCATGTGGAATTGACAGTATACCCATTCGCCTGCCTTTTTAACAAGCTTGATGGTATGTCCATAGTATCCATGCATGTGACGCCATCCATCTGGAATACCACGATCACCCATAAGGATCATGACTTGATGAACAGATTCAGGATTCTGGGAAAGGTAATCCCAGAACATTGTCGAATCATCAGCATGTGTAAGATGTGTTGATGGATCACGCTTCTGAGTGTGAATGAAATGTGGAAACTTGGCTGGATCTCTCAAGAAGAAAACAGGTGTATTGTTAGCTACTAAATCCCAATTGCCTTCATCCGTCTTAAACTTGACGGAGAATCCTCGTGGATCACGAGCACAGTCGTGCGAACCAGATTCACCACCAACTGTAGAGAATCTGACAGTGATCGGGCATTCCTTGCCTTCTTGGAACATGTCTGCTAGACATAAATCATCTAACCCATTTGTAGTTTTGTATGTTCCATGAGCTCCACCACCCTTAGCATGCACCACCCGCTCTGGGATTCTCTCGCGGTCGAAATGGGAAAGGAGGTCGATCAAGTGGAAATCCTGGAGAAGTAATGGTCCATTCTCGCCAACGCGTTGAGTCTCATATGGGTGTGGCATTGGTGCGCCATTGGCAGTAGTATAAACAACATCCTGAGACTTTGCATCCCTATCATCTTGATAGTCGCGATACTGATCCCCCGATGTTTTTTGAGAAGACATAATGAATTATTGTAATGATAAAAGTTTCGAGTCAATTAGAGTAAATGGTATTCAGTGTAAATAGAATAAGGGGAAAGCTTTAAAAGGAATTTATTAAATCAGCAAACAGAGGATCAGCCATATATGGACAATGGCTGCAACGCATTTTGTCCCACAGTCAATGACTTCATGAGTGCCCAGGTGCGCGATGTTCAATTGAAATTCCTTGATTGGTTGAACAATGCGCATTGAGTCCAATTCCATAAAGATCTTGGTTTTGGTGTTGACGCTTGCCTTCGGGTTTTGTAGTGGGGAGGAACTAGCCAGCCGCTAGGGACGGTACCACTGCGATGCTAACGATCGAGATTTTGTTGATTTGGAAGCTCGGATTACGTACATACCAGATAATTTATCAGGTCTACAAACACTCATGATGCTGATTCTATCTCCTAGAATGAAGCGTCTTTTGGGAGAGCAGCTGAACAATTACATGATTCGCAGTCAACTGTATAATTCATCAGCGATTATCTACGTATCTTCAAACCGAGCAATTGTAAGCTTCATCATCGCGTTCTCGCAGGATATAAGATTGTGTTCATGCAAACTTGGGATGTATAGTAGGTACGTACGTCTTTGTGAAACCGACTCCCTCATTTCATTGTGCTCAATACGGAGAGTCGAGACAAAGAATGATAAGGGAGCCCCTGGGAAGACCATGAGGATCGATCGGATTCCAGCTTTCATCCATGGCATTGTAGATTCTCGATGACACGAATCAGGTATAGGCTTATGTATGATGAATCGAGATGAGAAAAATAACCCCGGTAAATCAATACGAGTACGAAACAATGGAGCCTTTCAGAAATCAGAATGACATCGTACTACAGGCATTGTAGCTAGCTGCAAGAGTGGATTTTCAGAACATCTGGATTCTGGTGGTGTCGGATATCAAAAATATAAAAATTCAAGATGTTTGGTGGCGAGCTTCCCCCCAGTAAACTTACTCATTAATTAGTCATCAGCCTCTGTTTGTCCCTGAGCACCTCGTGATAGAAGACGCGTCTTCAGGAATATTTCCTGACCCCTCACAACGTGGTATTCAATGAAATGATAATTATTGGAAGTGTTGTGCAGAATTGATACATGATTACGGTAATCCAGTCTTCCAAGGTCAAACAGAAGTAGGCCTCAAATTTCTATCACGGGCATTTCATCATGTAGAGACCATCCTAAAAAAGTAAAGTTGAAATGTGTGGGTAATATTTCCCGTCTCAATCCTTCCCATGATGCACAAAAGTCCCTTGGTATACAGAAAGCAACCCACAGAGTACATTCCCATATCCATTAGAAATGGGACAAAAAACTACAGGTGCTTTCCCCAAAATCATGGTATGCATAGTGTGATATCAAATTATAGGCATCTGACACCTATCCACAATCGAAACTCCAATTCCATAACGCCTCTTATACTTACTTGACTGTCTCTATCTCAAACCTTTCCAGTATCAACAGCCTCTACTAATCCCCTATATTTAGCCCAGGCAACATCTTCCGGGATTTCTTCCAAAACCTCTCTTAACCTGCGTGGATCAAACGGTAAATCATCGCAGGAAATCGCTTTTAATATATGATTCGCTATTCGCTGTGTCCCGGTAGCTGCTGTTCGAACTCCCGGCTTAGTGAATAGGTTGAAAATCTGTGAAATAGAAAGGTCGTCGTTATGGTACCAAATGAAGTAGTCCTTGAGGATTGGGCGCGTGAGTTTCGATTCTGAATTCGCCCCGAGATGGAGGACGATGAGTACATCGGCTGCTAGGGCGATTGCTGATGCTCTGGAATCGTCAGGGAGGGGAACTGATTGTGCTTGACTTGTTTTCTCGGGAACCGCAAGATTAGGTTTTAAAGCTTGTGAAAGATTCGTTCTCCATGGGAGACGATTTGGTGTGGATGCTTCTGAACCGTCACTGGTGAAGACTGATTGTGCTTGACTTGTTTTCTCGGGAACTGCAAGATTAGGTTTTAAAGCTTGTGAAAGATTCGTTCTCCATGGGAGACGATTTGGTGTGGATGCTTCTGAACCGTCACTGGTGAAGACTGATTGTGCTTGACTTGTTTTCTCGGGAACCGCAAGATTAGGTTTTAAAGCTTGTGAAAGATTCGTTCTCCATGGGAGACGATTTGGTGTGGATGCTTCTGAACCGTCACTGGTGAAGACTGATTGTGCTTGACTTGCTTTCTCGGGAGCTACAAGATTAGGTTTTAAAGCTTGTGAAAGATTCGTTCTCCATGGGAGACGATTTGGTGTGGATGCTTCTGAACCGTCACTGGTGAAGACTGATTGTGCTTGACTTGCTTTCTCGGGAGCTACAAGATTAGGTTTTAAAGCTTGTGAAAGATTCGTTCTCCATGGGAGACGATTTGGTGTGGATGTTTCGAAACCGTCACTGGTGAGGACTGGTTGTGCTTGACTTGTTTTCTCGAGAACTGCAGGATTAGGTTTAGAAGCTTGTGAACGACGTTGTCTCCATGAGAGACGATTTGGGGTGGAGATTTTTTCTTTGATGTCTAGGTCGATTCCTGTTTCTGTTGCAGCTTCAAGTGGGACTTCAAAGGCAGGTTTGAGATATTTGAGCGAAGGTTCCGGGTCAAGCGGAGGATGATCTTGCGTAATCCGACTTCGAGAGGATTTCTTCGTGGAAGTCGGCATGGGTTTTGGTACGGAGATAGGCATGTTTTGGTCGGCATGAAAGGGTCGTGGAGGCATCGGATTCAGAGCTTGGCGCTTGCTCTCTAGGATATTGTAGAGGTGGTAACCAGCATAAGAATCTGAAGCCGCATACGAAATTTGTTGAATTGATAATCCTCGAGTCCAATCACTAGACCTAACACTCCCTCCTTTGAACAGTGGTAGATGTAAATGATCTTCCACTTGCTTTGCTAGAGAGACCAATCTCTTATTGATCAAATTATATTCCTGGGAAATAGTGTACTTGACTAACCGATATAGGTGACTAAGTTCAAATATAGAGACTGAATGAATGCCAAGATACTTTCTAAGACGTGTGCAATCGGCGCTGATTGCCACGCCTACTTTCGTCACTTCTGGGTCCTCCATGATTTTCTTCATAGTCGGAGCCACCAATTCTGAGGCTCTATGCCCGGGAAACAATGCAATGTGGAAGAGACCGACTCGCTCCTCCGTTGCCAACTGGATCAAAGACACGTTCTTTTTTGCGTCATCATAAACGCGAGCATCCGCCTTCCATTCTATATCGAACCCGACGAGCTTTTGGCCCAGAAAATAACGTTTCAACGTTTCTTCCGTAGTTTGCAGACTCCGGCAATAGTGTATCTTAACTTTCTTAGGAATGCCGTCTTCCTCTGGCCCCCGATATAAAGTATGCGACCAATAGGATTCTGGTGTCTCTGGTGCAGCTTCTTTCGCCTGTGCGAACAATTCCTCGGTCATTTGGTATGCCAATTCGGATTTGGGAAGTTCATTCCTAGCAAGATCTTCCTCAATCTCGTCTGCTAATTCTTGAACATCTGCTGTTGTTTTAGGCTCCACAATCTCTTCCTTGACCACTTTCGCCCTTCGGGTCTTCGAGTTTTCAACATGCGCGTTTGCCAGGACATAATTGTCTTCGATATATGAATGAAATGACAAATTCTGTTCATGATTTGCTACCGTAGTCGTACTCAAAAGTCTCGGTGACCCTGGCGCTGAAGCGTCTTTGAAGATAATACCATGACTAGGTTGCCACGTTTTCGAGGAATTCGACGTGATTGATCGAGCCACGGAGGGACTACAATATGCGCGTTAGCATTGAAGATGTGAATATTCATGAATACAGGTCCAAGTCACGTACCTAGCCCTCTTCCCGCTCATGCCCCCAAGTGCTGAACCCATAGCTTCTATTGACGCCAAACCTGACTTTCCAACAAAGGAACCTATATTCTTCATAATGGGACGCCGGAGTGATTTTCCCACCGTATATGCTCCATGATTACTAGGGAGCATGACACGAGCTTATGCATAGAGAACTCTGGCCCTATGAAGGAATGGAGGGGTTGGGAAGTAAAAACCAATCGTTTTAATCTTGTAAGGTTGATGATATGAAACTTTTTGGTATCTGTGCCTGAGGCTTGAAAATTAATTTGCTTTGTTTGGTTTAGAGATGGAGAATCACGAGCTACACTCTTGATTTTGAGGTGAACGGGAAAAAATACAAACGACTACCATTTTTCCATCAAAGAGCACGAATTTGGTCATACGTTTTGTCCATATCACACAGGTGAGTCAAATCTTCGCAACCCGGAATATCAAATTCACGTGCTCCAACCTTGATTGTCTTCACATATGGAATCACAATTGCTATATCAGGCACGGGGCAATCACTAAGATTTTGCGATTGCTATCTCGAGCCTATTCTCATACAATAATTTCGATTCATACAACAAACTAACAATATCACAAGCAAACATCCCTATTTCCATACTCCAGACCAGTCATCCAAAATGGCCAGCCAGCTTCTCCCTCTCGGTCAGTCACCTTATCCAACCAAACACACAAACACACCTCCCACTAACACATCATCAGAACTCATCGATAAATGCGTTGGTTCCAAAATCTGGGTTGTAATGAAAGGTGACAAAGGTATAGCCTCTCCATTACGACCCCTCTTTTCTATCATACATCCTTACTCACACCACTAGAATTCACCGGCACCCTTACTGGTTTTGATGACTATGTCAATATGGTTTTAGAAGATGTTATAGAGTTGTACGTACAATATCGCATTTTTATGAGTATTTCCTTGCATTTTACTGAGGATTCATAGTGACCACCAATCTGGGAACCAAACAAAGCTTCCTAAGATTTTACTGAATGGTAACGGTATTGCTATGGTACGTATTTATACCGTAATCTATAGCATATATCAAGAAACTAATAATAGAGTAGTTGGTACCAGGTGGAGAAGGACCAATTGGAGCATCATGAGCATCAAGTGCGTTGTAAATAAGTACGATTTGATCCAGAATCAACGATGGAACCTGCCGATTCCACTGAAGAAAAGTATGCACCTCTTAGTATTTCTGGTGCTGAGACGGCTGCGGAGAAATCAAAGCAGCCAGGAAGCAGCTGGTGGTCAAGTTCATCAAGCAGAGATGAGGACAATTAGTAGTGATACTACCAAAAGTTAAGGAGTTGATCATTTTGTAAAGAGCAGTGCAAAGTTTGCGCCCACATTACGTACTATTATCTTATTCTGAGGTCTTGATATCGTTTCCTCAATTACTCAGAGAATTTCAAGTGAGACCTTCTGGTACCTTGTCATTACTCGAAATTTTATCATCAAAATCCGCAAGTGCGATACCCAAATCGTCTTTCACGATACGCAAAATCATCCAAAGGTTGCTACTGGAGAAGCATTATTTACATTAACACACACACATTATCGATTATAACCGCAAAGCTATCCACTCGTTCCTCTCTCCTCCAACTTTGGCGTCTTAGGTCCACCATCCCCCCTCAAGATATCTCCCCAAAAATCATAAAAAATACTATCCCTCGGCGTAACATGTTCCTCCCCGTCCTCCTCTCTAAAATCATTTTCTTCACCTTGCCCCTTCGCTTCAACCCTATAATTTTCCGGCCACCTCTTAAACATCTATTCCGTCTTCGCCCCCTCAATCTCCAACGAATGGGTCTGCCACTCTGGAAACCCTATTTCGATATCCCGGGGACTATCGCCCATACCTCCATATACAAGTCTCTGGCTCTCCTGTCTGACAGGTGATGGATTTACGATTTGCGGTCGACTATTTTCTACTTTGGATACCTGGATTAAATCCTTTGCAGGAGCTTGGTAATCTTTAGCTGGAAGCTGAGGTCGATAATTGGGATCGTTATAAGGAGGAGGCGTGGTAGCAAGCATATCGCGTTTGTAAGCATTATGTTGATCTTTAAGTGGTGGCGTGGGACGAATATCATCAACATCCCTTAAATGAGGATTTGGTTCCTCCCATGCTGTCGTATTTAAGAAATTCCCCTCGCATGTATTGCAAAGACCGCGAGGACCGCTCGCTCCGCGTTTGCGACAGAGTTTGCAGCTATTTTCCCAATGTTTACTCAATACTTCGTCTTCATTGCTTTCTTTCCTCGCATTTTGCACTTCTGCTCCACGCGCTGAAATATTTCCCTCGATTTTCTCACCTGGATGAGGCGCGGTTAGAATTCCACTCTCTTGATTTTGATCGCCTATGCATCCCCAAAATTCCTCATCACTATCTTCCTCCTCTCTCCCCTTATCCTTCGCCTTTGCTTTCTTCCTCGACCCCGCACTACTTCTATCTCCTTTCTTCCCTTCATAACTTGGATACAAAAGATATTCGAACGGAGTCGGTAACTTCGTTTTCGAATTCGTTTTCTTCCCAGAAGAATCATGTGCAACGTCCATCCCATGTCCCATATACCCTTTTAATTTCTGAATCGGGCTAGCTCTTCCTTCTACCATTTTCCCCTTTCCTTTTCCCTTACTATTCCTACTTTTGCCGCTCGAAGTAGAAGTCGGAGTCGAGTAATGTAGAACATCGGTGTGTTTTGGTACTTCTTTGCTGGGCGGTACAACTTTCTCCAACTTTCCGTTCCACATCGCCCTTCTCATCATTTCTAATTGTTCCATCGTCGTTACTTCCTCTTTACTTCCTCTTTGTACATCTTTTTCTCTTCTCTCATGTGCACTTGCAATCTCGTCTTTACCAATAGTCTGCGAGTGGGAACTAGCAGGTGTAGTCGTGGGGGTCTGATCTCTTTCCTCAAAATTCGCCTTCCTTCTCAACTTTCTCTGTCCAGGAGCAGCCTTATGTTTCCCCATTCCAATCCCTGCACTTCTCTCCCTTGAACTCTCTACATGAATTCCAGTATCCGTCGTCCCCGTCATCCTAGTTGCACTATTCCCGCTCCCAACACTACTCCACTGCACATCTGAAAACTTCACACCATCCCCCTGACTCATATTCCCAGCCGCGATCCCTATCTCATTAGGCACCGGAATCGGCGTTGACGAATAATTCGGGCTCGTACGCGGCGAAGTTGCACGCGAAGAATCAGCTCGTGGGGAAGTATGTGGCAGACTAGGACTATTCCCCGCATATCCATATCCTTTTCCGAAGTCTCTCTCGAGCCCACGGTGCTGTCTCAAATAATAATCAAAATCCGCCTGCGTCATACCATGCGCCAAAGCCTGATGCTCTCTCAACCCCCGCGAATCTCCCGCAGCTCCGCTCGCCACAACTTTCAACGGACTGATATCTCGCGGCGGCCTACTCCCTTTCAAAGGACTATTCGGCGGACTTGGAGAATTATTTCCCCCATTACACCCCTTTCCAAAATCTCTCTCCAACCCCTGTTGCTGTTTCATGTACGCCTCAAAATCCAATCCCCCAGCACCCTGCTCACCACTCCGATCCCCATCACTAATCCTTCCACCCCCCTCCTCCCTCGGCTTCAAAAAATTCGGTCTCTTCTGCCCCTTAACATGTTTATACCTCTGTTCCAAACCCTTCTCATGCGCCTGACTTCCCCCAACAGCAAATACATCCTCCATTTCACCGCGCGAGGAAAAACTCCCCCTTACGCTCCCGGAGTGGTATTTCCCTACCTGTGTAGGAACAGTCGGTGGATGCATTTCTCCGGGTGGATAACGAACACTAGTTCCATGTTCTGAGCGGGAAAAGTGTGGATTAGGAGATCGGGTGCGAAATCTTACGTGGAGTTTTAGATATCTTTTTATGCGGCGGGTAGTGCTGCGTAGAGGATTTGTCTTGGTGGAAATGGGAGAGCTGGATCGTTGAGATGGGGAGGGTTTGATGCCGGATACGGGTGCGGTGGTGAGGAATTCAGGGTCGTTGCGAGATGTAGAGGGGGGTGTGGATATCCTGCCACGGACTTCGTTATAGGTTGTGTGAGTGATCTTCATGATGAGTAGGTAAATCTTATGATCTTTTTCCCTATGATTTGATTTAAAATAACGCTTATTTGAGATGTTGTTTCGGAGAAATAACCGTGGCTTCGAATAATATTTGTTCTTTAGTTTACTTGACACTTCTGTCCTTCAATTACGCTCAGCTTAGAGTAATAATTATATCTTATCTTTATAAGACAAAAGTGTATTCCCAGAGTTTGACTGTTTTCGCCGAAAGCAATATAATATGTATAAGTATGGATGAGCTGGTGATCAACACAGTATGAATAATACCACCAAGTAATAAATATGGACAAAAAAAAAAACCTTCGTGTGTTTGCAAAAAGTAGAAAAATTCTAGAATGCAAACATTTCTTCCCTGGCCATTGTTTTGTATACTCGTACCTGCACATGGCAGTGACTAAGTCCTTCTTTATGAATCCCATTTCCTAAGTTTCCTACGTTTCCTTTATGAATTATTATATATATCGCCACAAATATCGCATCTTTGAATAGTTATTTATAAGTCCCTCTCTTTTCCAGAGAAGTTATCTATTTCCAATTTTTCCATTCTCCGTCCTCGAACTAGATTTTCTTATGCATTGCTTACTTCTCTCATGTTCTTTGTAGGTAGTTCCTCGAAATATCCTCGTCCTTTGTCTAATAGACGAGAGCGTAGCTTCATCTTGTCTTTTTTCTATCCCCGGTGTCTCTTTGTTCGGTACACGAATGACGCGCTGTTGGGTATATTCAGAATAGAGAACGTGTAGCTCTTAGATGATTGTTAAGGTTGGAATTCAAATACAAAGATCAAATATAAAGAAGAATATCACATAGGGATTCATGAATGCTTTCTTTGGACCTCTCAATCCGTCCCAAATAGCACCATTCCCATCCCCATCCCTATCACTAGCAACCTTAAAAAGGAAATGCCTACTCCCCGCCATTCCCACCCATCACATACAGGCCAAATAGAGGCACCCAACTACAGGAACATCATCCCTACACCTATCAAAGCACAAGCATATTCAGGTTCGCATTCACATTCATACACATCATCACATTACCCCATACCTTATTTAATCACGAGCAGCGCGCAGATGTAGAGTTTTTTTTTTAATGATTCATTGTATCCTATACAAATTACTCAATTAAGTCCTTTAAGCTATTCCATTCCGTGTTTCATTCCGTGTCCCATTCCACCCTTGAAAATCATCCTTGCTCCCTTCCCGTAAAGACAACGCTTACAAATTTAAATCATTCCCATCTCGTTTTCTCATGGTACCTCCGTAATAGCTTGCTGGTAATGCTCATGCAACGCTTAACACACCAAATGCCCCATGCTTAGAACTAATCCATACCCCATGCTTCATGTCATGCTCAACACCCATTCCCGCAAGGCAAACTCCATGGAAATGCCGTGCTAAAATGGACTAAAAAAGACCAATACTAATACAGCATGGTTGTAACCTTTTGAGAGACAAAGCCCCATGGTCCACTGCGTCCAGCAAACCATGAGATCCCCTCAAATTAAATCAACCATGCCGATTCCCAACTCCAATACAGTGCAAGGACAAGACTTTTCCCTTTAACAGACACAAATTCTTCTTCATCAAGCACGATTCAGAACCTCTCAGGTCCACAATCTCCCAGATTCCAATGTTTTCCCCAATCCACCGCCAGCTACATGTACTTAGGTCTCCCCAAGCATTCCATCACTCCCCAAGCATTCCATCATACATGACTATATAAAACCAAACAAAACTCCCAAAATCAAAAATCAGTCTCGTCATGAGGGGACGTCCCCATAACGGAAACACCAAGAACTCCAAAAGACCTTAAAAGAAACGCCATGAGGGGACGTCCCAACGACGGAAATACTTCGGCACTTCAGCGTAAAATCAAACTTCAACAAAAGAAACATCATGAGGGGACGTCCCCATGATGGAAATGCTTCGGCACTTCAACGTGAAAACAGACTCGTCATGAGGGGACGTCCCCATGACGGAAACGCCAACAGACCCATTGAAACAAAAACAAAATCAGACGCATCATGGGGGCCCGTCCCCACAATGGAATACAGAAAAAATAGAAATGGGTGCACAGAACGCACGACCACTATCTCCCAAACTTCTCCGATCATCCATACATACAATGAACAACCAGCACCATCATCCACCCATCCATCCATCCATCCATCAATATAATCAACAAACGCCACCGCGTCAATCCCTTCTTATAACCAACAGTTACCACTGTCATTTATCCATATAATAAACCGTCGCTGCCCACTAGTCCTGATATGTAGCTTCCATAACAAAAATAGCGGAAGAAGCAAAGAAGCTGGCTAAGCAGCGGCAAGCTAGTAATGGGATTTTACAATCCTGTCCTGGTTTCACGGGTCTTATCCCAAAGAAACCAATGACTCTCGTCCTCATTTCGTCAAGAAACGACGTCATATGTACGTATGGCGTACTGATAATAAAGTTGATATGTTCAATCTTGTAATTGTGAAAGGTGAGAAATTGAAGAATGTCGGATCGACCGTAACAATGTGGGTAGAAGTAGCGACCTTCCACACCCAGCTTTGTTAGACGATATCCGTGGTACTTAGAAATCTTGATGTAAGTATGTACGTGACGTAAGATTTATGTGCCGATGCAAAAGCTCATCTGGCTGGTAGTGTCGGAGAAAGGCCATCCACTTTTTATGTGAAGAACTGCATTTTGCTAGAGTATGCGAGTCACTCATCCGAGAGATGGAATTTGTGTTTGCTAATTTTTATGCGGGGGAAAAGGAAATTATCGATCATGTTCAAAATTCGCCACTACTGACTATGCCATGAAGTTGAACACCGAAAACTCAGACATGAGAAGGAGGTACCACCACGCACCCAATCGTGTAAATTAGATCAAGAAAGCCAACCGTGTGACCCAGATAGAGAGAGCAAGAATGTGACCAGTCAGGAACCAAATAAATAATTTCAAGGCGACTCGCATGCCTGATGGGATATAAGCCATCAAGGGAGAGCCCCGCAACCAGAGTAGGAGCGTTTTCAATTAATCAGGAACCAAATCAATAATTTCAAGGCGACTCGCATGCCTGATGGGATATAAGCCATCAAGGGAGAGCCCCGCAACCAGAGTAGGAGCGTTTTCAATTAATGAGTGTATGTTTTGGTTGAAAGTCGAGTGCCACAAGTGATACAAGACCCTCGACCTTGTGACTGGTTCAACTCAGCTCAATCTTACCATAATTTGAGGGCGGGTCGGTTAGTTGGACTTTCCGGAGTAAATTCACTAGCCATATTGGGTTGCTCTGGGAGTTTGTGCTTCGGCGTTTTTGGTTCATCGACGACTTATGCTTCTTCCTCATCTGACGTATCGATGTCATCAATATCAGAGGGAACGCAAAAACCAGTGTTTAGGTTTTTTCGGTTGGGGAGGACGTGTGGGCTTTTAGAGTATACAATCGTGTCTTTGGATCGAACTGAAATATTGCATCAAAGGCAGCAAGAGATTCTTCCTCATCTGACATATCGGTATCATCAGTGTCAGAGGGAACGCAAAAACCAGTGCGTTTAGGTTTTTCCGGTTGGGGAGGACGTGTGGGGCTTTTAGTAAACAATCGTGTCTTTGGATCGAACTGAAATTCTGCATCAAAGGCAGCAAGAGATTCTTCCTCATCTGAAATATCGGTATCATCAGTGTCAGAGGGAACGCAAAAACCAGTGCGTTTAGGTTTTTTCGGAACCTTGATCCCGTTATGCATAGAACCAAACAGTCTGGGGTCAATTCCCTCGAATAATTTAGCCACGGCTTGTTCTACCTCGCCTAGCTGGAGATCATCATGTTCACGCCATATGTGATCAGGAATGGGTGTGATAGGAACGTAACCTTCGCCAAGGCGCTCCAAAACACATTCTTTGACAAGAGGGTCAACGTGAAAACCGAGGGATTCATCGCTAAAGTCAAAATTGAACATGGGCTTAGACTCCTTCGCCGCTTCTATTACTCTGTCTTGCTCGGCTTGGAGAGGGCTCATGTTGGAAACCTGTCGAAGGCCACTGCCCTTTGCTGGTAAATATTTATTGGCTCTACTCATGGCGTGTTTCACAGCCTCAGGGATTGGCGCTGGTGTTTGCTCGACGGTCTCGGGAAGCTTGGCGTTACCAGGCTGGGGTTTTGGTGGAGGTGTTTGACTCCATTGCTTTTGCTCGAGGACTCTGCCTGCTTTCATTTCAACAGCGTCCTTGTAGTAGTGTTTCTTGTCCCAATCATGAAGTTGTTGGAAGATGTTGGTTGTCGTCTGCTCACGCGATGGACTTGGAGTCGTGATTGCGTTTCCGTCTTCGTCGCGAGGGGTGAGAATAGGAAGCCCATCCTTGATGTTTTGAATGTGATCTGCATTGAGTCTTTTGCCTATGGATTCAAAAAAACTCCCATAAGGACTTCTTGGGTAAAAGAGCAATCTCTTCTGTTGCTCATTAGTGACATATGTGTAATCATTTTCGCTCTCGTCAGGGATACCAGCAACGCCCCGAGCACGTAACTGTGCTTGTTGAAGAAGCTGTCCAGAGTCGAGAGGATTTTGGACGCCTGCCGGCTTGTAAATATTTTGCTTTGGGAAGGCGTCAATATCGCGGTAAAAATCTTCCCACATAGGATCATCATCGGTCACAATGTAGTTTTCTTGAAATTGTCTGTCGGTGCTATTCTCTCTAATAAAAAGGCCATTTCGGACCCGAATCCACCTAGGACCGAAATCAGAATCAGGCCGAGTTTCTTTGCGGGAGAACTCAGTTTCGTTACGCAGGAAATCATTCCTGCGTTGGCTGGGCATCTTTGGTGCACCTTCAGCATCACGCTTCTCGCCTGTTTTAGCATTTGTAGTTGCCGAGGTTTCCGCCTCGACAGGAGTAGTGACGGCAGCTCTTTGAGACGCTCGTGCATTCTTATGTATGTCTTGATTGACTTCATAGCCACGTTTAAAACCAATCCTTGCGGCGTATGCATCTTGCATTTTGTACATCTCCTTAAGATCTGCAAGACTAATATTACCCTTCGATGGGGGTGGTATCTTTTCAACATCACTCTGGCTTGGATGAAGTTCGGTTTGAAAGCCTGCAAGACGGCCTTGAACGTTGTTACGATTATTGCGTTTGCGATCCGAATGAGACATACGTTTGACGGGAGCTGCTGCAGGAGTGGTTGGTGGCTGGTTGAAGATGAATGGTGGGACAAGTTCGTTGCCAGAAACCGGAGCCGGAGCAGCAGTGGGCTTGTTGCGGAAGGGGCTGACAATGGCATCGGCTAAATAAGAGATGGGGTTTTTCCAAAAGCTGTTTCGAGGACTTGCATCTTGCGAAGGGGAAGTTTGTGCTTCGGGTGTTTTTGGTTCATCGACAACTTGTGCTTCTTCCTCATCTGATATATCGGTGTTATTATTATCAGTATCGGGAACACAAAAACCAGAGCGTTTAGGTTTTTTCGGTTGGGGAGGACGCGTGGGCTCTTTAGTAACCGTTTGCGCCTTTGGATTGCACTGAGGTTGTGGTGCATCAAAGGTAGTAAGAAATGCCTTGACCTGTTCGAGAGATGGCAATGCCTTGGAATTATTTTTTTGTGCAATGAAAACATTGACCACAGCAACAAAATAAGGATCTGTTAAAATCGACCCCTGCCAGGGCTTGGAGAGCTCCTCACTGGAAGAAGCTACAGCGGTCGTCTGGCGCTCTCTCTGATGAACCACCTTGGAAATATTAGCATCATGGAACAAGTTATCCGGTGAACTATTGAGACATACATCAATGGCAGCCTGAACAGATTTCTTGGCAGCCTCTTCTCCTCTGTCTAGGGTTCCACGATTAATAGTTATTCGAAGTTGGTCCATCATGCTAATACCACGTGCAGCTGCGACATCTGGCGGGATTACAAAAGGTGGTATAGTTGTGTAGTCTGTTTCATCTGAGCTGATGTCGTAAAGGCCAGAGCTGATGTCGTCAAGGACAATTGGATCTTGCTTGCGACCGCGAGTCTTGTTTGCAGGCTTCTTCGGAGTCGCCTTTGTGCGATTGCCGGGTCGACCTCTGAACTTGTTCTTGGGTTCAAGTTCGGGTTCGGTTGATTTCTCAGCTTCAACTGCAATATCTTCGATATCACTACTTTGCTGCCTTCGTGTACGCTTGCTGGCCCTCTGCTCAACGTTTTCTTCTGTGTTTGTAATATCAATGCTTTCGTGGATCGCAGGCTCGTCTTCTCGAGATCTCTTTTTGGATTCTAGTGGAGCAAAGCGCGCAGTGCGATTGCTGGATCGACCTCTGGACTTGTTCTTGGGTTCAAGTTCGGGTTCGGTTGATTTATCAGCTTCAGCTGCGATATCTTCGATATCACTACTTTGCTGCCTTCGTGTACGCTTACTGACCTTCTGCTCAACGTCTTCTTCTGTGTTTGTAATATCAACGTTTTCGTGGATCGCAGGCTCGTCCTCTCGAGATCTCTTTTTGGATTCTAGTGGAGCAATGCGTGCAGCGGCTTGCTCATGATTGATGACGTCGTTATCTGAAGACGCGCCGTTAAATGCGGTGTTGTTTTTAGGTGGTGGAGAGGTAGAGCGTGAATCGCCTGGAGCAGGTGAAGGTGATTGAGAACCAGGAGAATTTGTCCTGGACGCATTTGTAGGAGGTGATTGAGTCTTTTGCGACTCGGTATTATTGTTGGCTTCGGCTGGAGTGATGAATGGGTCAGTGGACTCGGACTCGATTGAAGGCTCGAGAGCTTCGGCCTTAATCTTCTTTCCTTTTCCACGTGTAGACTTCTTTGGGATATCATCAAGTGATTTAAAACCACCTGGACTTGCACCTGCGGCGCGTGTGCGGCGAGCTCCAACCATGTTGAGATGCTTATCGGGCGATGGCGCGACTCGCGATTTAGGTAAAAGTGGCGATTTGCGACAACGCGAATTGAATTTATGTAAAGAAGTTGATATGATTGAAGTGAATCGTCAACAGTATGCGATTCGAGATTCGTTGAAAGGAGGATAGATGTTGAAGTTGTACTTTGTATGGCGTACTTTGAAAAATTGATGAATCAAGTTGTTTTCTCGGGGAGAAAGCGCGGATGGTGAAAAGACTCAAGGTGAAGTTGCTGGGCTAAGCTAGCTTTAAAGCATTCGCTTAAGGGAAAAATTATTACAGTATGACTTCCGTACTAAAATCGTCGCAACGATCGAATGGTGAGCCGTGCAGGTAGTCCTCACGTGATATCCAGCCGTAAAATGGTAAAATGCAGGTTTCCAATATTCTTATATACGAGTACAAGTACGTACTCGTAACTTGTGCTTCTACTGTGCGGAGTATCGTTCTATTATTATCACTACACAACTGCAAGTACGTCGTGCTGTCGGGTACATAATACGATCATATACGTCATGTACGGAGTACTGCAGAGTCATTCATATGATCGTTACACTTAACAAAAATCAACGGTACTCGAAATGCGGTAATCATAATAATCATCCGATGGGGGGGAGAAAGTTATCTTCCTACCTTTTCTCTCCAAGTCAAAGCCCTAGGGCCATTACGTAAGCTTTCTTTTTGGGGAAACATCACCAGGTCATCCATGAATCATGAGATTTTCCCCACACTCAGGAATCAACCTATCAAATAATTCCGTGAAGAAGCAAAGGGTAGCTAGAAAAGCTGTACTCGTATGGGATTTTATGATTGGATGATCATGGATTGACACAACGAGCTACTGCGGACTACTACCAATTAGTAATAACTAATAACTAACTACCTAGGTTAATAGGTACGCGTAACGATATAATCAACACAACACCATCATACGCCTACTCTTTTTCAACTGATTATACAACTAGCTATCTAACTTCATCGCACTGAAATATCGGTACATATCCTCTTCAATTCCAATGTAATAAACTAATTACTAATCATGTTATTCACTCACTTCCAACTTCTAATACACACTAGGTAATAAAACGCGTCCGTCCGGATCCTCCAACATGCCAACCCTAGCAACCCCTCAACAAAAAAAAGAAACAAACCACGGCCCGCTTCAAGCTCTCTACAGTGTACCTAGTAACCATCTAACCCCGAATATACTCGCTCAACGCTCAATCCCACTTATCAATGAACTCAGCCTAAAGCAGAAGGTCACAATTTTGAATCATTTTCACTCTTTTTTTCTTCATCACTCGGATTCACTCCTCACTACTCCGTAATATCAGGTAGCCTGCCTGATTCAGGCCTGCTACCTGTACCTAATATCTCTCTACAGTGAGAGGACAAATAAATACTAGGTAAGTCTAGTACCCTACTTTCCGGCTGCCCTTTTCCACCAAAAATCGTGATTTTTAGCTATTAATACTTCAACAACCAATAAATCACAGTGACCAGGCTGTCACAAACCACGACCATAGTATACAATAAAAACAAGTACGGGGGTCCTTATCGATAAGGAATCCTAGGACAAGTGTCCTAGGATAAAATGTGCCCCAGGATAATAATTATCCTAGGAGCTATATTGTCCCAGGAGACGAATCGTCCCAGGATTAGTGTCCTGAGGCAAATAGTTGGATCACGTGATGGAGCCCTGGGAGCCTTCAGAGCTCCTAAAGCTCCAGGAGCCTTGAGGAGCCAGGAAGCTCCTAGAGGCTCCCTCTACGGATTAGTATATAGTTAGAATAGTTTCATAGTTTAAGAGCTTCGTGCTCAACTTAATTATCAATTAGTTTACCTACATTCTACTTGATCTAGTAACGACTTCACTTCCAAGTGAATACCAGTGATAGAGCCTTAACCCATAACTACCAACCGACGAAACCTCAGGCAGCCGCTACCTCCAGTACAGCATCGTTACACAGGCACTGATAATTAGCCGAGGCACATTTTACACCAAAACTTGTGACGAACGTCGGGCACAACTCTGGAAATCAATACTTAGAATTAAAAGCTACGGAATGAAGGAGGAGCTACAGGAGAGCTATATATATAGGCACCGAGCGGAGCGCTGCGCTAGCCGACTCGGGCGTCGATTCATATGATCGGCCGAACCGTGACAAAACTCAAATGTTTTAATAAATCAAAATAATTTTGATTATTGAAAATATTTAATAAAAAATTAGATATTTCAAAAGTTTCAATACTGAATAATATTTAAAATTTATTGATTTATTTTTTACAATTTGTTAAAAGGAATAGAAGTTACCGGTACTAATCACGTGTCGTGATTAGTAATACGGTTACCTAAACAGGCTAGATTAGACGAACCATAAGCAGGCATATTGGTCCCTCCGAGGATACCAAGAGGAGATCAAGATGCCTACACGCGTAGTAATATAGTCAATATAGAGGCCTCTTCCACCCAATCTTTTAATAGGTTATGAGACCCGGTTAGCATGGCCTCTGGACATAATTGACGCGATCATTATCACAATCCAACTCGCGGAGTTGAAGAGTGCGCGGCACTACCTTACGATCAGCACGCGGTGCTGTGATCACTACTACCACCAACTCGCGGAGTTGAAAGAGCACGCGGTGCTACTTACGAATAAAACGTACGCGGTACGACAGAAAACACGCGGTGCAAATTATACTTATATTTACAATCTGTGTGGATTTATCTATACAGAAAAGGGGAAGAAAAACCTTGCAAATTCTCTGCATAGATACCAAGATGGACGAAATCAAAGAGCAAACGAAAAGCATCCCGAACCTCACCCAAGAGACCCACGATCGATGGTTTCGACAAATGAAAATACAATTGAAAGGAAAGGATTGGTTCTATACGATTGAGTCTACATTGCAAGAGCATGCTAAGGTTGGAGGAGTTGGGATGGAAGTCGATGGTACCGAAGTTTTCCCGATCCTCGAAGGAAGCAAAGTCGTGAACATCAGGCCCAACCTCGATAAGAAGGCCAAATATTTGAAAGATGAAGCTAGTGCACTATCGTACATGTGCAGATCACTCAGTGATGACGATGAAGCGCTTGTTGATGAGTACGATACAGCACGAACACTATGGAACTACCTGAAGTCAAAGTACTCAAGAACTAGTGATATCACAGCCAATTCGTACTTAACAATGATCCAAACATTTACCTTCAAGCCTACTAGCCATCCAGAGATGACCGTTATTGAAGCCTGGGATAAACTGAAAGAATACCGACGCAAGCTTGGTGCTGCCAACCCCGCATTCAAGGATTCATACAGAGACGAAGCTCTATTTTTAGTTCTGACTAGAAGCCTACCAAGCGAATACCAAACAACAATCGATGCTATGAGCGTTCAAAGCACGCTAGCAGTGGAAGACAAGATCAAATATCTCACAGCTAAAGAACTCAGCATTCAAGAGACAGAACAAGCCCATACTGCTAGCGGAAAGTACGTAATCCCAAATCGACGAGGAGAACGCAGAGGATCAAGCCCATCTGCAAAGCAAGAACAAGACGATGAAGCCAAAACCTATGTTTGCCACCTGTGTGAGCACGAAGGGCACTTTCTACGTGATTGCAAAGATCTCACACTCGCACAAGCTCTGATCCGCAAACACTATAGAGCCCAGCGACGGAAAGCAACACCTAGAAAGACAACCAAAGTGTCATTTCCTAAGAAAAGAAGTAATCAAGCTCATCTTGCAGATGGCGAAAGTCTTTTAGTTGATCTCGATTCATCAGAAAGCGAAGAAGAGTCTGATGACGAAGAGTGCCATGTCTCTAAAGAACTCATTCGTAAGACCACCCCTTCTCGTTGGTATGCAGATACCGGCACTTCCTCACACATGTCTGACCAACTTTCACTCTTTAGAGATATCAAGAAGATAAAGAGAAAGACGATAAAAGTTGGTGGGGGAGTTATGTACTGTGATCGGATAGGTACTGCTGCATTGGAGCTAGGAAATGGTGGTATGGTTTTACTCTCAAAGACGTTGTATGTACCGGGATTAGGAGTCAATCTCCTCTCCGGCAAGAAGATCTGTGAAGCTGGACTCAAGGGCAGGTTCAATTCAGATCGTATGTACTTTCGAAAGAATGGAATAAATATCATCAAAGCAAAAATGGATAGAGGAATTTATATGATCTCGGATATCGCGAAAGGATATGAAGACGTCGCTCTACAGAGCACAGAGATTATTAGTGATATTGAATCGAACGAGATCACTCTAGACACCTCCTTAGACAAGAACAAAAGGATCTAGAAACTTATCTATTATGGCACAGACGATTTAACCATCTTGGCCCAGAGAAAATACGGAATCTCCATAAAGTTACTACACTGGGAAAGCCGATCAAAGTCCCATCCAAAATCCCTGTATGCGAAGTGTGTGCGCTCACCAAGATGAAGAATCTAATCCCAAAACAACTCAGTCCTCACAAGACGAAAAGATTAGAGCTTATTCATTTTGATATCGCTGGCCCATTCCCAAGGTCTTTACGAGGAAACCGCTATTTCCTATTGATCATAGACAGCTGGACAAGAGTGAATTGGATTTTGACCTTGAAGACAAAAGATGAAGCTATACCGAGATTGAAGAAATGGAAAACCGAATTAGAACTTGGCATTGGTGATGAGATAGTAGCCGCTCGAACTGATAATGCACCAGAGCTAATCCAAGCCGTTAAGGAGTGGAACTCTGGGACCCGATCAGAACTGACTACCGTAGCATCATCTCATCAAAATGGAACTGCTGAAAGAAACATCGGCACTGCCGAAGCCGATATGAGAGCTATGCTAAAGGAAGCTGGATTGCCATTGGAATTCTGGGACGAAGCTGTTGAATATGATGCACACTGCAGGAATAGAACGAACACTGGACCGATCATTGACGACAGCGTTGTAAGCCCAATCGAAGCGTTTACTGGATCAACCCCCGACATCACCCATTGTAGAGTCTGGGGGAGCAAGTGTTATGCATATATCAATCCAAAGACAATCCCGAAGGACCAACGGCACGACAAATTACGAGATACAGCTCGAGTAGGCATCTTTATGGGATACTCGCACACGACCAATAAGCATGTTAAGGTGTACTCGCCAGAGCTAGGCTACACTGTACGAGCAAGCCGAGTGACTATAGACGAATCCAAAAAGGGCGGAGACTTAGACCTGAGAATAAGGAACTCTGTATCAGGACCCCAAGGTACAGAAAATATCATCCCTGATAGGAGATATCAATCCAATCCAGCAATCGAAGACTATCAAGTCCACGGAAATACCTCCAGGAACAAGCAGAAGACCTGAACCAATAGAAACCTCGAGACCCCGATAGGCAATGTCCAGAAACTGATAAGAGCAATGATAGCGATACTCTCAGCAGACCCTGATGGAAGTGCTATCGAACATGCTATGATCTCCATACCCCTTACATCTAGGATCGACCCGAGCGTTAAAACAAAACTATCCGAAAACCTTCAAGTGATCTTAGGGAGCTCTACAGACGAGGATACAGCTTTCCCCGCAGAACAGATTCTAGGAATCCCTATTCCTAACACATATAATCAGGCAGTCTCGGACCCTGAATATGGTGAAAAATGGAAGCGAGCTGTCGAAGAGGAAATCAGCTCATTGATTGCAAATGGTACCTGGGAAGAGTATATTCTGCCGAAAGGAGGGAATCTTGTTTCAACAAAATGGGTATTCACAATAAAGACGAAGGACAACAAGGTCGAGAGATTCAAAGCACGGCTGGTAGCAAGAGGGTTTAGTCAAGTTCTCGGAAAAGACTACAATGAGACCTTCGCTCCTACAGTACGACTCGATACACTCCGTTTGTTCTTAGCGATCATTGCGAAAGAGAACTTGGAATGCTGGCACTTCGATATAAAGAACGCTTTTACAGAATCTCATCTCAAGGAAGAAATATACCTCGCGCCACCTCAAGGAGTCAATGTATCAAATGGGTACGTTTTACGCGCATTGAGAAGTTTATATGGCCTTAAGCAAGCGGGACGAGATTGGAGTCAACTTCTAAAGTCCGAATTGATCAATTGGGGCTTCACTCAGAGTCTCGCTGACCCATGTCTCTATACATTCGCCGCTCGCCAACTCAATTTGCTAGTATATGTTGATGATATAATTGCCTCCTCGACTTCAAAGAATCAACTCGATTGGTTCTCTGTAATACTCTCCTCGCGCTTCAATGCCAAGAACCTGGGGGAGATTAGTAAGATTCTAGGCATTAGGGTTATAAGAGATCGAGCAAACAGATCACTCACATTGGACCAAGAAGAGTATCTGGAAGCTATGCTAACCAAATTCGGAATCTCGCACGCTCAGCACCATGCTAAGAAGATACCCGCTGCCGACTACTCATGTTTACGACCCGCTACTGAAGACGACGAACTGATTGATGTTACTGAATATCAACAAGCCATAGGTAGTCTTATTCACCCAATGGTATACACAAGACCAGACATCTCCTTCGTACTAGGCCGGCTATCACAGTACATGGCAAAGCCAGCAAAATGCCATGGGATAGGAGTAAAGAACCTAATGCGATACCTGAGAGCTACGATCACTCAGAAACTCAAATACGGACCTGAGGGAGTACAGTACCAAATCGCAAAGGAATACAACCTATCAGCAGATACTATAAAAGTCTTCACTGACGCAGATTGGGCAAGTGATCGATATGATCGGAAAAGTATTTCTGGGGGAGTTGCTATGTTTTATGGAGGACCGATATCGTGGGCTAGCAAGAAGCAGAATTCAGTAGCAACGTCAAGTGCTGAGTCCGAATACATATCAATGGCGATGTTCACCAAGCAAGGGAGATGGTTAGCTCAAATGCTCAAAGACCTTGGAAAGGCGGAATACGTATCTACACACGGAGACACTGTTCAGATACTAGGCGACAATCAAGGAGCAATAGCTCTAACCAAGAACCCGCACCTGCATGAGCGATCAAAGCATATTGATATATGCTACCACTTTATCAGGGATCTTACTGAAAAGAAAAGGTAGTGACCAGCTATATCAATACGTCAGATATGGTAGCAGACGGGATGACCAAACCCCTAGCAAGAGTAGCATTCGAAAGGTTCAAAGAGATGCTAGGATTGAGACAATAGAGATGCGGAGGATTGGGGAGATCGAAGGTGGTAACTCCTATGGGGGAGTGTTAAAAGGAATAGAAGTTACCGGTACTAATCACGTGTCGTGATTAGTAATACGGTTACCTAAACAGGCTAGATTAGACGAACCATAAGCAGGCATATTGGTCCCCTCCGAGGATACCAAGAGGAGATCAAGATGCCTACACGCGTAGTAATATAGTCAATATAGAGGCCTCTTCCACCCAATCTTTTAATACAATTTATATTTTCAAATATTAATTCAAATGTTGATAAATTAAAATGTTCTTTGATTTTTGTAATGAAATCAACAAAATTTAAAAATATTATTTTTAAAATAATATAAAATATATATAACTTTTTTAAAATTACTAATCTTCTAATTTGTTGAAATTAAGGTCATTATGGGCCTAGAATTGAGGTCATATGACCATTATGGTGCACGGACCATAATTGAGAATATCTTCAATTCTACCATTACTGTAACTTAGATGTTACGAGCGACGCAACATAGTCACGGGACTTGGGCATCAAGTCACGTGGATGGATCAGTCTGGCTCAGCGAAGTAGGCACTGAGCCATAAGGAATCAGTCAGATCAGCACTGAGCCATACTGATTCCAATGAGAACGAAGATCTATATAAGGGAATGGGATTTCATTACAATGTAGAGCTTCGTGCTCAAGAACAATCATTAGTTTTATACTATAGTTACGAGAATTGCAACCAGTTATCAACCTTATCGAATTCCTATTTGAAGTCTAGTCTAAACCACCTCGAGAGATCTCTAGACACTTCCACGTGACCCTAGAGGCAGCTCCCGTAACATTAGATCCTTAGTTCAACCTACATCTAATAATACTACTACTTCCAAACAACTCATTTTCAACATAATTATTAATTATAACTTTTAAAATATAATTAAAATTTGATTTTTAATAATTATGTTAAAAGTGTTACGAGGTTTGCCGTCTAGATCACGTGGAAGTGCTCTAGGCTCTCGAGGTGGTTTATAACTAGGCGTCAAGCAGGGACTTAAAGTAATGACAATAATATGATGCAATTCGTAACTAATAGTATGGTATACTAAATGATTGATCTTGAGCACGAAGCTCTACAATAAGGGAATCCTTCCTAGCTATATAGATATTCGTACTCCCTATCCCATCGCTCCCTATCGTCCCATCGAGGTGGGAATAAATCCCACCATAGTGGGATTCCTCAGCTCGGTGGAAATCCTTGATCACGTGCTTTCTGCTTGCGCGTGCGCCTACGATCATAAGGTGGCCTAAATCACATACTAATTTAATGAAATCTGATCGCTTTTGCACAAGGCCCAAGCTCTTCTAATTAGTCAGTTTGTTACCATCGTAACAAAAAGGAATGACCTTACACAGGGAATAGTGGGAAGCTGATAGGGCAGAACTGAGGTAATATTGGTCTAGTATGTTAATCACTCTTCTAAGTGTTACGTTGTAACATTATAATTATTATCACGTGTTATAGGATCACATGAATAGTCTTGTGAGGGAGCGAGGGAGCGAAGGAGCGAGATTCGAATCTCGCTCCCCAGCTCCATCGCTCCAATGTTGGAATACGAAGGTCTATATAATCAAGACGGATTTCCTTTGTATAGAGCTTCGTGCTCAAGATCAATCATTTAGTATACCATACTATTAGTTACGAATTGCATCATATTATTGTCATTACTTTAGTCCCTGCTTGACGCCTAGTTATAAACCACCTCGAGAGCCTAGAGCACTTCCACGTGATCTAGACGGCAACCCTCGTAACATTTTCTTTCTCTCTCCTGCTATCATATTATCCCACCATCCAACTCCTACCATCCTAACATTCACCCATCTCCTCTCCTCCACCCCCACCCCCACTATCCAAGTATCCCACCATCCAACTCCCACCATCCTAATATCCACCATCAAAATCTCCTCTCGTCTTCTGTCTTCTTCTCTTTACTGATACATACATACATACATACATACATACACAAATCCCCTCTTCCCTTCCCCTTCCCCCTTCCCCCTCCCCCCTCCTCCCCTCTCTTTCAAAAGAACAACAACAACAAATCTTAAACATAAACACAAACCAATACAACCCAACTCAAACCAACACAACAAAGCAAAATACCATACCATACCATACCATACCATACCATACCATACCACAAAAATTACTAATTATATCATAAAATAAGCTAACCTATTCAACTTTCCGCCAACACAAAAATAACTAAAACACCCCACGTATTAAAAGCCCTCAAATTATATCAAATTATATCATTCCGCTCGTCTAACCTCTCCTAACCTCACCAATTTTTCACTTCAAAAGACCCGACAGAGACACATAGACACATAGACACATAGACAGATAGACAGACAGACAGACAGACAGACAGATATGGATAGATAAAAGTAGTAATTTAAACCATTATCCATCCCCCATAGTTCTTAATTCTTAGTTTTCCCGTTCCCGTCCATTTGCGCATCCTTCCTTCCATCTTTCCTATTTCCGCATTCAATCATCCACCCCGTACATCGATATGAATATCAATATCAATATCAACATCGATTCCTCTCCCCCCCCCGCCCCCCAAAAATAAACGCAGTAACCAAGAAGAAAAAGGCAAAAAGGGCAAAAAAGGGTTTCCAAAAAAAAAGCTCGACTCAACTCCTAGCAATGCAACATGCTTGAAAGAAAAAGAGAAAAAAAAAGGTAAATAAAAAATCCTCACTAATCTCAATATTAATAACATATCTCGGGAATTGTCTTTCTTTCTTCCATCCACCTCCTTTTCCACCTCCACTCCACACTACACCACACCACCTCCACCTCCACACACCACCTCTAACCATCCACCTTCATCTTCATCTTCATCTTCATCTTCATTAAAACCTCCGGATCCGCCAGCATATCCGGATCCAGCAAAGAACTCATCGCCTTACTCAACTCCTTAAAATCCACCGGTTTAGTGACATAACTATTAAAGCCCGCTTGAACGCATTTTTCCAAAACATCCGCCATGACATTGGCCGAGAGGGCTATGATAGGCATTTTAGCATATGAATTTTGCGTTTCCCATTCACGAATTTCGCGACAAGTTTGATAGCCATCTTTTCGAGGCATGTGGAGATCGCACTAGATATTGAGTTAATAAAATGTAGAGAAGAGAAAAGAAAAGAAGAGAGAATGACGACGGTGGGAGAGGATAAAAACCAGAAATAACATACCAAGATTAAAGAATAAAATCCATGAGGTTTGCTGAATACTCTTTCTGTACATTCAACTCCATCCATTGCCAATTCAACCGCGATACCAACTTTGCTCAAGAACTTCAAGAGAACCTTTTGATTAACCAAATTATCCTCTACCAAAAGAATTTTAAGACCTTTATTCCCAAGACGCTGTCCAACATCAAGATAGTGTTGTTTTTGACTTGCAACTTGTTGTTGGGCGCTTGAACGATTCCGATCAGTACTTAAATCTCTCTCCTTATCCGGATCAAATATTACTGCAAATCTTGATGGCTTAACAGGTTTGTAAATGAACGTTAGACGATTATCCTTAGCCATTTGGCCATAGTCGTATGATTGAGCTATCTTAATAACTTCTTGTCGTTGTACAGGATCTGACAAAACGACAATTGAAGTTTCAGGTAGCCTCACAGATGCAACTAGTTGGTCAATCAATTGTACAATCTCCTCAGCAGAGCCGAGGTTCAGTACTATATGAGTAAAATTGACAGAATCATCTCCACTGATAAGACTTCGAGCCTCGTCAACACTTGAAAGTGGAGTTATTTGATGCGGAACGTCCTTTGGTAAAGTAATCTCAATATGCTGTTTCGTAGCTTCACGACTGTGGGTTTGAGGACAAATAAGTAAGATTGAGTACATCGGAGGCCGGAAATGCTTTAGGTCTTGTGAGCAATCACTATTTACACGGTGGATATGTAAGTCCGACGGGGTTGAGGCGATAAATGTAGAGGTGAGTGGACGAGTACGCTCAAGAGGTGGTGAGGGCGACGAAGAATGTTTATCCGGAAGTTCAAGCTTCATTCTTTCCGGAGTACTTGCTCGAGCTGCCTCACCAAAATGAGCCAGGCTTTGAGCAACGGAAGATCCGGAAGATCGATCCGTGAGGCGACTTCGACCAGAATAGATAGATGGCTCCGAGCTCCCGGAAGAGGCTACAGCCGGCGAGCCTGCAGATGATTCTGTCTTTGGGCTGTCCATGAGAACTGCAGGCGAGTGTAGTAGCCTTGTAGCCAGGAGTGGATTAGTGAGAGCTTGTTTAGCAGCGACTTGTGAGGATAAACTATTGGAAACTGAGGACGCTGATGACGGGACTTTGCTCAACTGAGGTGTTGAAAGCGGTTCTGGGTGATCCTCCGCTGTCGGCAGTCCGAACTTAGCAGTAAATGTAAAGGTCGATCCTTTACCGGGCACCGCAGTCCCTTGCATCTTGCCATCATGGAGTTGAACCAGTTGTCTGGAAATAACTAGTCCTAAACCACTTCCACCATGCTGTCTCGTACTGCTCCCATCTATTTGACTGAAAGGCTTGAAAATAAGATCAGCCTCTTCTTTGGTGAATCCTCGTCCAGTATCCACGATAGAATACTCCAGCATTATTTCATTAACCAGTGGCGGTGATTCTTCGTCTACGTATACTCTGCATCTCGTAAAAACTTCTCCAACGGTTGTGAATTTAATGGCGTTGCCTATGACATTGAGCAAGACTTGACGAATGCGGAATTTGTCTCCCTTAACCATTTCAGGAACATCAACATCGACAATATAATTAAGTTCAAGTCGCTTGGTGATGGCCATAGTGGATACCATTTCATTGACTTCCTCCACCAGAGATCGCGTATGGAACCACTCATATGACAATTTCATCATGCCTGCATCTACTTTGGAAAGATCCAATATATCATTGATGATATTGAGTAGACTGCTGGCACTTGATTGAATCGTGTTTGTATAATCGAGCTGTTCATCATTGAGGGTAGTATCCTGTAGAAAGCTTACCATTCCAGAAATGCCTATCAAAGGTGTTCTGATTTCGTGAGACATGTTGCTTAAAAACTTGCCCTTAGATTCCATGGCTTCTTTAAGCTTTGTTTCCAACAATTTATGATCGTTGATGTCGGTACAGGCACCAAACCAAGAGCCGTCTCCACTTCCAAGATTAATGTTGTCAACTTCCACGCACCGTACAAGATGCCAACGATACTCCCCAGTCTTCGATCTCAATCGGACTTCGGTCGTGTAAGAAAGTCTCCCGTTGCTATCTGTAGCGATCTTGATAACCCCAGTTCTCGCCAACTCGGACAAATCTGCCGTAGCGAATTCATATATAGAACTACTACTTGAGCTATTATTTCTTGATAAGGTTTGATGGATTCCTTTCACTGTCTTTTCCGTTGGCGCTTCGGAGGGGTCAGATGACTGCCCTGATATCCCACTCGAAGATGCCTGAGACGGGTTTCTCGTCGGTTCGCCGGGTTTTTTCGACCGAGTCAAAGGCGTCGGTGGTCTACCGACGGGAATTTGGCATTTTGCAAGATCATCTGGATGCACATAATCCATAAAACCTAGTCCTAAGGCATCGTTGAAATCTTGTCCGGTATAGGAAAGCCATTGTTCATTTGCAAAGGTTACGCCCTCATCTTCCGTTGCCGCAAAAATAATCTGAGGAATCAAATTTGCCAGTTGGCGATGCTTAGCTTCTGATGCTTCGATTTCCTCTTGTCGTGCAGCTTTCACTTCTGCAATATGTTGATCGTGGATATCCATATGAGATCCGTACCATTGAACAATCACGCCTCTTATATCCCGAGAGCCAACAGCACGGGTGTAGAACCAACGATAACTTCCGTCAAAACGTCTGATACGCACCTGCATGGAGAACTGCTCACCCGTCTTTACGGCATGAGACCAGGCTTTTAGGTATTCCTCTCTCTCGTCCGGGTGAATGCTACCCCATGGGTCCTGGTATAACTCGGAGACAGTTTGACCACGATACGTAAGATATCGGCTGTTCACCCATACTATTTCCCCCGTCTGTGGTAGCGCGACAAAGACATGCGCAGGTAGAGAATCCAGCATCAAGCCTTTTAAACGATCGGAAGGCGGGGGCATATCAGTGGGCACACTAGCAGGCAATGATCCTTGACGCGAAGGTTTAGGAACCGAAGGGGCTTTTATCGATGAAGCCGATGTTATCGGTAAGGACTGGAAAGTCGCACCAAAATCGGCACCATAGGAGTGTAGTTGTGTGTGTTGACGATCAGGCTTACCAGCACCATAAGAAGCACCTCTTATCGCTTGCCGCCTCGGTGAATCGTGAGCATTTTGATGTGAAGGGCTGTGTTCACGGAGTTCTGCACTCTCATTCGATGACTCCTTCGATGTTTTACTGTTACGATTTTCTTGCCCTGATGAATTAGTCGAGATGTGCGAAACTTCTGCGTCACCTTTATTATTATTCAAATTCTCGCCACCGTCAAAGGAAGGGGTAAGTGATGGTCGATCATCCGATTGACTTCGCGGTATTGACCGGGTCTCAGCAGGCGAACTGTCTTTCGATGTACGTCGAACACCTGCTACACCACTTCCTCCCGTATCCATCCGAGAAACATTAGGTCGCCGTGAGCTGAAATAACTCTCAGTTCCTACATATCCAGGACTTTCACCGCTGGACTTCCTATCCAACGTAAGGCCTACACTGCTCGGATCCCATGACGGGGTGCCGCTTGGGGATGCATTGGCACTTCGCGATACTCCAGAGTAATCACTCGGGCTGGTAATGCTTCCTCCGGATTGCTGGCGCATGCCCTCCTCGCCTGGAGAGTAAGACAAGTTACCGCTTACTGCTGAAGGCTGGTCGTGAGCATGTCGACCTCCTGTAGCGATGGCACCAAATCCAGTGGTATGAGGGCGCTTTCGAGACAAACCTGCGACTTCCGTCTCGAGGTTGGAATAATGTCGACAAAGAGAAAATGAAGTGGCCATATGCGGCGAGAGATGTTCTAAAGAGTGTCTGAGATTAGATGGATAAGGAATAACAGGGCTGAGGATCGAAAGAATTGCAATTGGGGTTCGCTTTTCCTTATAAGGCTCTGCCCCTTTAGAATCGGGGTATTTTGGTAACTGATCAATATTTTTACCGCGGCCTGCAGACTTTGATTCCATCGCGGCAGCATCTAACCGAAATGATTGTACTGGCTTTGAAAGTAAAGGGTGCGTCAAGGGAATATGTAAAACAGTCCAAGATCTGTCGACTCCAATTGCCTCGACTTGCTGCATCTTGGAATAATCTTGAGGTGTGTGATTTGGGTTGAAAGTCTCTTCATCTATTGTCGAGTTCGCAAAGAAAGGATTATCTGTTGTCTCCACTCTCACGGCTGGAGAAGGAGCCGGTGATTGCGACCATGGCGATGGTGGAGTCTGTTCGTATTCTTCATACCTTGGAAGTGGTAATGGAGGTTCTGTCGGATCTTGTGCATGTATAATTTTCCCTCTTTCGCCTGGTTGATGGCGAAAGCTTCGACGTTTATTAGGTTTGGTCCCAAAAAGAGACGAAACTTGTCCAGTAAATTCTGATGTTCTGTTCTTTTTCAATCGTTCAGGTGATTCTACTTTTGGGGCCATGCTCTCGCTGGCTTTTTGTCCCTCTGCCGGGTTGTTCAAGTACGGATAATCTCGTGTCAGAGCAATGACTCTCTCTCTCTCCAAGACTCTCAGCACGCCACTGCTATCAATCAATGGATCCGCTTCATAATCCAAGGCCTGCAATACCGAAAACACCCGTCCTTGCACATCTCTGCTCGATTGCTCAACGTTTTCCCAGCTCGCAGTAGGCTTTCCGGCCTCCATTGCCATATGGTTTTCCAATGCTTGCAGACTTAATTGTGCATTTTGGAGTGTGCCTGTCCGTGGTGGTTGATCAGGTCTACCAGAAACATAGCTTTTTGCACGGGTAAGAAGCGAGGGCCTCGCAGTAGTCGTCCTGACGCTTTCAGCTGGATCTCTTTTCGTTGCTTCATAGCTAGTGAAAGAATGTCGACTGACCAAGCCAGGTCTGGACGCGATGGCCAGCGGCGGTGAGTCGCCAGATGCATATCCTTCAGATGCTGAAGTCTCGAGGGTATCGCCACTGCTGCTGGGTATAAGACTGCTGCCTCGTGGCAAGTAGGTCAGGCTTAATTCATCCTCCTCTGCTACGTTAAATGTTGCCTTCTGCCCCCATGGAACATTCTCAATGTCAGTAGAATCTGCAGGTACTGATAGAGTTACTCTGTCAGCCTTGTAAACATCTCTCATAATTTTAACTACAGTGGTCCACCATGGATCAAGACCAGGTTCGGCCGAAAGCATGAGACTAAGATCATATAGGTTGGGTGTTTCAAATCTTGAACTATCCCCGGACATCTGTGAACCTGCTGGCTGGAAATTGAGACCCGAGGCTGGTGTAATTGGCCCTGATAGAACGTGGTCGTGTGGTCCATCATAAAACGAGCCGCCAGCAAAATTGGATGGGTTTACCGTGGGTGAAAGGGCAGTGAAAGGTCGGTGGCCATTATAGCTGAGTTGTCTCGGAGTCCGCATGGGTGGAAAAGGGTACGAAGGAGTCCTTGCATGTACTGCAGCTGGTGTTTCCCCTCCTCGGATAGTCTTGGCGGACTCAGTCGACGCTGTTTCCATACCAGTGGGAAATGGACTGGAAAATGCTGCCTCTAGTGATGGTGACATGGCCTCTTCATGAATGGGGGATACTCGAGCCTTACCACCCGTACTGGTAAGTGTCAGGTCTCCTTGAAGTCCTTCCCTATCCTCTAATTGCTTTGCCAACCTCTCTCGATGCTGATTCAATTGCAATTGCGCATTCATGGCTCGGAGCCGTTCCACCTCCTCGGCCTGGTCGTACAATGGTATCCTTCCTGGCGGCAAGCCTTGTTTCCGACCCGGGGCAGAAGTCCTTGACTCTTCCGCATTCCTGCCCTTGGAGTTTTGAAGACGGGAAGGACCCGCATCCTGAGGCTCGTTGTCACTGGCCATTTCCACATCGCTGGATATTGAGGGTGCTTTTGCACCGGCAGGGAAACCTGGCATTGAGTCCTTCGCCTTTGGAATTGATGGTGGCCTTTCTTTCAATCCATGGTTACTCGATGAAGAGGAAGCTAGATGTGTGGATGAGTTGTCAAATTTATCGCTGCCACTGGATTGTCGCAATCCAGGGCCTTTCTTCGAAGCTGATGAGGATGGTTTGTCAAGAGGAGAATCCGAAGGTGGCATGCCGTCCTCCCTTGTCGACCCTCCTGCAAACCTCTGGCGCTATTTCGACCCCAGACAAAAAATTATTGCGATCGCTAGTGAAACCGCGGCAGCCAGATTCTTCATTCGTGGAGATTTTGGTGGTTTAATGTTGATTTTGAGTTTGATTTGTTTTAATTAGCAGCTAGCATGTAGTGAGAAGTGAAAGACTTTAGTCGGGAAATGACGTAGAGGGCAGAATTTAAGGCAATCCGGCAGACAAAAATAGACGACAGACAAATAAATGATAATAAATGGATAAATAATAATAATAAAATGTCAGAAAATGTCAGAAATGGTAACTGGAAGTTCTTATCCACTTATTGCTTCTTTGCTTTTCTCTCTTTTCCTTTCTTCCTTTGCTTGTCTCTCTTGTGTTCTCTGCTCTCTGTTCTCTGTTGACCTCTTCTCGATTCTGACTGATCAAAGATATAAATTTCTTCAAGAAATAAAAAAAAATAATAACGTTAATAATAAACCAAGCATCAGCTAAGGGTATTTATCGTATGTAGGTAAAGAAACGAGTGCAGTCCGATCAAATCATTTTTGAATATTTCTCAAGCCAAGGTATAGGTAGGGTAAGGTATGGTATGGTATGTATGGCCGACAGGCAGGCAGGCAGGTAGTCAGGTAGTCACTTAGGTAGGTACCAAAAAAGATTCAAAGGCACAGATGGTCTCTTTTCCTCAAGGTGCATACAATGAATGGATACTCCGTACCACGCAGTATAATACTGGGTCAAGTCAGGTATGTTTTTAACAGTTTGTTGAACAAGGTTGTGTGAACGACAAGTTCTAGTACAGTAATAATATATAAATCAAATGGACCGTAATAAAATATGGACTATTACAGTAAACAAATCAATCCAAGATACCTATCTATATCTATCGTCGATGTGAACCAGATCCCAGCTACAGGGTTTCGTTGCTACAATGTGTACGTGAAAAAATTGTATTGAATTATACCTACATATTACTTTACTGTATACTAGGTATATTAAGTAATGAAGAGAATGAAAAAAGATCTAATATTTTGAAGAGGGGAGGGGGGGAGGGGCCCGGGAGCTAGAAAAGGTGTGAGAGATGAACTAGAAGACATTTTGGGTGTGACAGAACTTAGAAGTGACAAAAAGCGACCAAAAAGTGACAAGAGTGGATTGTGAGGAACAACTCTTTCCTTCCTTTTCATGGTTCGGGGGTCTTTTTTTCTTACAACAGATGCAGCAAACCCACAAATCCTTGCACACGCGACTGTTAGAAATATGAAAGAAGAAACAAGAGACGAGAAAGGGAAACATGAGACGGCAGTAGTGGATACAAGCTAGCTTTAAGAATTGCTTCTAGATGTTTTACCCTCCCGAAAAGGCGTTGGAGTCTGGAGATTGACGACGGATTTAGACGGATTGAGCCTTTGCGAAAATTTAGAGATGTGAGGCAATACTCCGTGGATCGTAAGGTTATGTTGTTAGTAACTTGGGATACATAGTACATATGTATACGACGTACAAATTGTATCTCTAAAATATCTTTCTCGAAGATCCCAAGGTTGAATGAAGGGCAGACTTGACATTGCTTGAACATTGAACATTGAGGACTGATTGCGAACTTTGATTCAACAGATTATCAGTCTCTCTTTTTATACATATAATAAATACCATATCATATGTATATGTGAATGTACTGTACTTGCCATTGTATCAACATTTCACATCCATCTCCCTTTCATTTATTTCTATGCTTACAATCACCACCTCACAAACCTCATCTACTCATATTTTGCACACCAGCACATTCATTATTACATTACATTATTTCCCAACCTCCTTGTTTCTTGGTCTCGAACTGCAGTTGCACACCACACCCATAGAAAAGTATCGGAAAGACAGACATATATGTGCCAAGCCTGCGTAGTGATGGCAGCATGAATAACTCTACATATGATCTCCGTGTAGCGTGCCAGTGAGACCGAAGGCGGAATTCCGGGTACGAAAAAGACGAGGGATGGATGGATGGATGGATGGAGATGAGATCGATTCATCATTTATTTGATGTGATGATAAACAAGCGGGTTAGTTTTTGTGGATCGTTCAAAATTCCACATGGCATGTTTTCTTTCTCGCACAGTTTAATATTTTCTGCAAACTTCTTCCTACAGTACCTTCAAAGAGCCTACTCGTAGGGCCATTGAACAGATGCTGAATGTTCATGTAGTTTTATGTATTCGGGATATATACAGCTCATTCGTTATTGCATGATAAAGATCGTTAGGGCATTTCTCTTATGTTATATATGGAGACATGCCTCTTGTGACATACATCGTAAGTTGCGAACAAGTTGATAAGTAATCATGAAAATGACTGTACTCTGTACTCCGCAACTACCTACTACCTACTACACTATGAGAGATCCTCCACGGGATAGCTTTATACAAAAAAGCGATGGGATCGTGGCGGTAGCGCGGAAATATATGAGATGGTGGTCGGACTCTGATGGCTGTTGGCAAGGTCGCAAAAGCTGCAAAGCAACGGAAGAAAGAAAAGAAAAAAAAAAAGGTTGAGAAAAGGGTAAAACCCGCGACGCACTCTCTTTCCAAATTTGCGCCAATAATAATATATGTAATTAAAAGGACCCTGGATAGGAACAGTGACGAAAGTGGCTGCATGATGACTTCATATGTCTTATGTAAACTTGTGCACGCAAACAACCAATTGGATTTACATATTCTCTGTACAAAACAGCAGCCAGCAACCAGAACCCGCAACCCAGAGGGCTGAAATAAATCTGTTACTCCGTACATAAATGGATCAAGTATCAGCAGTACCGAGAGGGAGTATGGACATGGAAAAATTACGGAATCATCCATTTCATACGTTTCTAGATTCGGAATAATCACAATTGATTGATGGATTACCGGTAAAGGTTGACATTGTCACTCTACCTGCATTATTACGGTGGGAGATTTTGGGTTTTTAACACCGTACGTACATATCATCGAACAAGGAAGATAGGGTTCACGAAAGAAAAGAAAAGAAAAGAGAAGGGTTAGCCCGGCTGCACATTCAGCAAAATATTCCGTATACGTAGAACGGGATTTATTAGACCATTTGCCAAACTCGGCATTCAGGGGTTGTCGATGGACTCAAAAATATAAGCTCATGTGATTTGATTTCAAAGAAAGAGGGAAAGAAAGATGAGACTGTCAACAACTTCACCATCCATAAGATTATCGACCTCAGGGTCTTTCCTCGGAGGGATACGAATACTCGTACGAGTATATATGAGTACCATACAACACTACGCTAAGTATTATTATATGAGGGTGATTCCCGGCCGAATGCCGTGCAGATGGATGTCTTTCAGAACGCTTTAGCCGCCTACCGAACAGCATCACTCAAATATACGGAATGGAAGGTTGCTTGATGTCTCGGCGATAACAATATGATTTCCTTGGGATCGACGCCTCGATGAAAAAGTCAATCAAAGAGATTGCCAAAAGTACAGCGAACACAAATATCCAGGATTGGAAGTTAATAGTTAATATCATGACAAACTTCACCTCTAACTCTAATAAAGTATCCATCTCCACGGACCATGATACCAGCAATTACTACGTACTAGGTACTGGGAGGTATCCATCGGTCATAGACTTCATGATATGGATGTTTTCTGGGATAGTCGGGGCTTTCCGAATTATCGGTCACAACACAATAATGGCCAAAGCTGAGAATAAATGAATAAATCAATCTCCCATTGAATTTTTGCTCAAGGGGATCTTCTAACATCATGAGGTTTGAATTCGTACCCTTGTAACTCTCTATACACTTCCAATCTGTGTGCAGTGCACACGAAGAAGAAAAAGAGACGAGAGATGTGCATCTTTTCCATGTTTCCATGTTTCGCCAAGGTTCGCTCGGATCCTATCCCCGTGTCTTCCCTTTCCTAATATAGCTGCTTCAATGTCCCAATGAGGAAAGGAGCTCTCCCCGCTTTCTGGTGTCTTGCATCCCCCTTCCCCAGCCATTTCTTATCGTGAACATTCCCCGATCATTCAACATCCAACCTTCAACCTTTGACTTCAACCTTTCTGACCTTCTTTTTGGACAATTTTGGTTTCTTTTTCCTTTTGGGTTCTCTTATTCATCTAAACAATCTCATACAATCTGGCGTGCAGGCAGAAGAAGAGGATTGCTAGGGTATCAAGTAATAGATTAAAGTCAAGATCTCGTTCACCTCATCTCCATCCACGAACTCCCTTTCCTCATCGACCAACTCTTCTTCCCAGGATACGAGCAACAACCAAAGCCGAGAATACTTTTGCGAATTTTGTCATCCCTCTAGCTGGTTTTTTGACCGCCGTGTCGACGCGTCTATACGATATGGGTGCCTCTACCAAAAAGCTGCAGAAACAACGGCAGCCGAGTGTAGTAGAACAAGTGCTAAATATGTGCGCATCGTCTTCGAGACATGTAGATGATGATGGTTCTGAGGAAGCACCACTTCTTCGAAAAGAAGCCAATAGCTCAGAAGACTCTTATTCAACTTCTGGCTCTTGGAGAATTAAAAGTCAAAACGCGAAATGGAAATGGTTTGCTCAAAATACCTTTAGGGTTGTGGGCGTCTTGTTGGCAACAATCATGATCGTTACTGCTTGTCTCTTCTTTACCGGTATGAATATTTTTGATATTCCTCACTTTTACCGCCGAATTGTCTAATCCTACTTCAACATCCAAAAATGTCCACAAATTCTATCTCATTGTAGAGATATTCTAGGATAAGATGCGGATCACTAACTTTCAAACCAAACCATAGTTTCCATACCCCAGAAGCGAGTCCCCCAACAAAGTACATGTGATTCTGCAGCTTGCGTTCATGCTGCTTCCGAGATTTTATACAACTTATCTCCCAAATATAAGGAGCTTGACGCGTGCTCGAATTTCGAGGAATTAGTCTGCGGAGGCTGGAGAGATCACCATGATTTGAGGCCTGATCAAGGGGATGCCTTTACAGGAACGATCATGAGTGAAAATTCACAAACTTTATTGAGGCACATTTTGGAGGGAGAATATCCCAAAGAATCTAGGGTTAGCAACAACCAATCTCAGGTAATACAATATAGCTAATATATGATAGCACTCGAGCTTCTCTCCGGCCATGTTATCAACATCCCCCGCTTCTCTGGACGAAGAGAATTTTGATAAGCTTAAAGCAGGCTATGATGCATGCATGAACGAAACGGGAATCAAGAGTGTCGGCATCACCCCGTTGCAAGACATAACTCAACAAGTGACGTATATTTTTTCGGTGGACAATTCTAACCGCATGCTCCTCAAGTCAGAGGATTATGGTAGCCTTGCGGATACTATAGAATACATGGCGAAATTGGGCTCTTCGGCATTTATATCATCTGGCACAGGACCAGATGACAAGGACCCCGACACCGTCGTCATCCAGGTTTCACCACCATACAAAATTGGTCTTCCGTCCAAGGAGTATTATAATGATGAAAAGGTAGTGAAGGACTATACCCTAACGATTGCAAAGGTCATTCCCAAGTTTTTGCCAGAGCATCAAACCTCTACCAAACATTCATCAGATAGTACTGCTACACAAGAGAAAGCAACGGACCTTGCAAGTGGTGTAGTTGCTCTGGAGAAGAAGTTGGCAGCTGCCTCTCCAAATAACGAGGACAGGAACGACGTCACGAAATACTATAATCCAATGTCACTTGATGAGGCTGATAAACTGACACCAGAAATTCACCTTTCAAAAATAATCCATAGCTTGGTTCCCGCAGATGTTCGAGTCGACCGATTAATTGTCGCATCACCACAGTACATGCATGCATTATCTGACATACTGAACGCTACTCCGAAAGAGGTAATACAGACATACTTCATTTGGAAGCTTATCCAGACGTTCTACTCCGAGATCGAGGCAGATGAGTTGAAACCATACCGTCAATTCATCAATGAGCTTCAAGGGAAAGATTCAAATTCGGAACCCGAACGATGGCGCACTTGCGTTTCGCATGTTGACGATGGACTCGGCTGGATTTTGAGTCGATTCTTCGTTGAAAAGGCTTTTTCTGCTGAGGCCAAGGACTTTGGAGACCAAATTGTCTCTGATATTAAAGATATGTTCATTGAAAAGCTCAAGGCAACCACATGGATGGATCCTAGTGTCGTTGATTTAGGTATTGAAAAAGTGCACAAAATTGTTCAGAAGATTGGATATCCTTCAAAGGTATGTTGACGTCTAATATTGTGAACTGCAACTGCACGTACTAATTCTCGAGATAGAGCCCAGACATTATGGATCCGCAATCTCTTCATAACTACTACGGCTCCGTCAAAGTATCCGAATCAACTTACTTCAAAAATTCCTTGGACATGAGACGATTTGAAATTGCCCGTGGATGGTCAAGCTTGGGGAGACCCGTCGATAGAGAGGAATGGGGTATGACGGTACCAACGGTGAATGCCTACTACAATCCGCCAGGTAATGAGATTGTCTTCCCAGCTGGTATCATGCAGTTCCCAGTTTTCGACGTAGCCGTTCCTCAATATCTTAGCTACGGTGCTTTCGGGGCTGTTTCCGGACATGAATTATCACACGCATTCGATTCTACAGGTCGTCATTATGACCAAAATGGAAACTACACAGACTGGTGGACACCATCTACAGTTGCTGCATTTAAAGAACGCGCCCAATGCTTCATTGATCAATATGGTAACTACAGCATTCCTGGCCCGGACGACAAGCCACTTTACGTCAATGGTAAACTCACCCTAGGTGAAAACATTGCCGATGCAGGAGGATTATCTGCCTCGTATGCTGCTTGGAAAAGACGTCAAGGAGAAAGTAATGATAAGAATCAAAATTTACCAGGATTATCGGAGCATTTCTCACAAGATCAATTATTCTTTGTTAGTTATGCCAACTGGTGGTGTGGAAAGAGTACCAAGGAAACTGCAATAAGTCGATTGTATACTGATCCACATGCACCGAAATGGGCGAGAGTATTGGGCACAATGGCGAACAGTAGAGAATTTAAGAAGGCATTTAGTTGTAAGGAGAAGGAACCGGTTTGTGAGTTGTGGTAGGGTCTGGGTGTTTTGATGGGAAAGATGGAAATGAGGATGTGGTATGGATTTGACCCGGCAAGGTACGAATCTTAAAGGGATGGGATTGAATGGAGGTCATTGGATGGTATAATTAAGGCTATTGGGAAAGGACTTTGATGGATGGATGCATTGGAATTTGATAAGAGATTGTACAATTGATATTATTAGGAAGGATACGTATACGCATGCATGGATATGGATATGGATATGGATATGGATATGGATATGAATAAGGAATAAGGGAATAGGATTTTAATGCGATGAGTTGAGTTGAGGTAATGGAGGTGCGTGCATGCACATGGTATCATACAAGCGGTAGGAGAAATCGAGGAGAAAGGAGAATACAGGTTGGTTAATATTATATATTATGATAAAGTAAATTGAAAGTACTTATATATCTGCAGTATTTACCAAAATGAAGTGAGGGTATAAAAATAAAACCTTTTATAATACTGAAATATTGAAATTTGTATTTTGAATTAAATAAATTATTTATTAATTATTTATTCATTTGTATTAATTTTAAAAATAATTATATAATAATAAATAAATAAATAAATAAATAAATAAATAAATAAATAAATAAATAAATAAATAAATAAATAAATAAATAAATAAATAAATAAATAAATAAATAGATAAATAGATAAATAAAAAGAAAAATATTTTTTTATCTAGATATCTATTATAATTAATAATTCTATTTATTATTGTTTTTTATTAATTATTTGTGATATTTTATTTGTATTCATTCATATATTAATTAATTGATAAATAACAGACAGAATCATGAGATAGATATAACGCCAGTCCCGCCCCTTTGAAGAAGTAGAGAAGTGAAGAAGTAAATACCCGTATTCCCTATACCTTCGAATGGTATAAAGTGTATAAATCCTACATATCGCATCACATCGAATAGCATCAAACATCGCACATCATACATACAACCGGAGTAATTTCTCTCTCTCTCTCTCTCTCTCTCACACAAACTTAACCAAACCAAACCCACAAGACCCCTCACTATCTCCTCCCCAACCCCAACTTCTCCTTCTTAATCCTCGGCAAAATCCCCACCACCATCAACACCGCACAAGAAATCACAGCCCAACTCTTAATACGCAACGCATTCACATTAAACGGGGTCCACGTTGCCGCCGCAATCGTAGCAAGCATGAGGAGCAGAATGAGATAGCCGCTCGCGCGATGATATTTGTAGATTTTTTTTGCGTTCTGGGGGGTTGGGGTACCGTAGAGAGAGGGGGTGAAGTATTGCGTTGTGCCGATTAGGGATTGCAGGAGGAGGAGGATGTAGGTTGTTAGGCCGACTGGATTTGGAGGTTAGTTGGGGGTTTGAGTCGGTTGGGTAGAGTACGTACGAATTGCATGTGCGGATTCAAAATGGATACCGTTGTGTCCGAATTTATTTACTTCGATGACAACGAGTCCTGCTACTAGTAAACTAATTGCGAGGGAGTTGAAGCCGACATGGGTGAGTGTTCCCTGACGTTTCTGGGTTGCTGTATGCGTAGGTTGGAGAATGAGGATTCCTTGGGTGAGGAAGAGGAGACCGCTGGAATTGAGGAGCGGGTGGGCGGAGAAAAGGATTAGGCCTGTGGGAGAGAGGAATATGCTGGCCCAGATGTGGGCGATGAGGAGAATGAGGCCGGTTTGGGTGATTATTGCGGTTCCTGGGTTTGGGGGAGGGAGGGTTAGTTTGTGGGTCTTGCTTGGGATTGAGGTTTAAAAAGGGGGGGGTGGGGGGAAGGGTGAAATACCAAGTGCGAGATTCCAAATTAATGGTCGGCCTTCTTGTTGTGATGCATCGCCTGCTCGGCCGAGTAAGGGTTCTTCTTCTCCGTAACCTGCTTCGTGAGGATTTTGGAGCTCTCCCGTGGTTACTCGTGGGTTTTCGGGGATTCCTGTTGCGGATGCCATGGATGGGATTTATTTATGAGGGGGGATTAGATTGTTGTTGATGGTTGGTGTTTGGAGTGAGAGTGAGAGTGAAGATGAGATGCAGATGAGGATGAGGATGAGGTTATGTATGTGTATGATTGATTGATGGATTGATTGATTATTCAATAAAGTTACACGGTAGGTCGATGGCTTTTCGTAAGATCAAGAGGTGTCTTACATACCAGATACCTATCTCTCTCTTTCTCTCTCTATATATATACTCCGATAAGATATACTACTCACGAGATTCACAACAAGCATTAAAATAATCCAACGATCGTAGATTCGGACTATTACTGTTTTACAAATCATAAGATGGCGTCAATGATTTATTATTGAATTTGGGATTGCGGGGAATAAGTATGTAGCGTAGCCAATCATTAAGCTTGTTTCTGTAATCAGCTTTTTGTGCGGAGAACGGAATATGCATGGTTTATTGTTGGGGTTTTGCCTGTTTTGGTCTTTATTGTAAGGTTAAGTGTTAGTGTCATATTTCGTGATAGTGGGATTGGTTTTGCAATGGGTTGATGAGGAGTAGGTAGGTAGGTAGGTAGATAAAAGAGGATGAGAATACTTAGGACTGCTGTGTAGCTTTTGTAAACATTTTTTTTCTTTGGAACAATTGAAGAAAGAATGCAAAGGCGTTGTGTTATATATGGATGACTGGATTGATATTAACATTGACACTGATATCGACAACCTAATGAATGGGATATGGATGAAGAGGAGGATCAAGTCAGAAACCGGGGAATTGAAAAGAATGAATGTACATACAGATAGCTCTTTCGGCCGCTTTCAGATATCGTTCAAACAAGAAGGCTGATACTCTATACATAGCAACTTTACATGTACCGGTACAAATATATTAATTTAAAAGTAGATTTTCAATTTTCATCAGAATAAAGAAGATGATGGTTAGCATCGCATCTTCCTCGATCGCGGGCGGGGCTTATCGGAGAACTTATCGGAGGACACCGATAATGTCTATGGAAACAGCATTAACATTATAATTCATTACTCGATGGAAATTATAAACTTCAATATCACAAAAACTCTCTTTTGTCGAAATTTTCCCCCTTCAGTTGTGAAATCTCTTTCTCAAAGTAGAGTTGCTTTCTAATATTCTTGTTTCTCATCCTTTTCCTTTCCTCAATAATTCAATATGGCTTTCGAAACTGAATACAAGACGGAAGATGTTGCTGTAACATCTGTCCCATCCGATGACATTGATACCACTTTTCGTTCATCCTGTATTGGTAAGTCATACTTTATATTGGTGTTACATTTCTCGAGCAAGAATGGATTGATGTTTTCTGATAACTAGCTTACTTATAACTAAAAGGATGAGAGAAAAGCTGTCTATTCTTCCTTGATCATATGTATCTTACAAGCTAGTATTGAGCACCTCAAGCGGGGTGAAGTCGCCCTGTCAGGTGCAATATCATATGGTTTAAGCTTTCACTCAATAACATATACTCCGTTAGTTCTTTGACTAATCATTCATCCTAGATCTGATATCTGGTACTCTTGGTGGAAAAGTTCTTTCATTCTCAGATGAATGGTTTGCGGAAGCAAATAATCTTCTCACTCCTACCCCACCCATCAGACAACCAGGAAAGATGGTATATACCGGTGCATGGTATGATGGGTGGGAAACTCGACGACATAATACTGAACCATTTGATTATGTCGTAATTCGTCTTGGGGTTGCTTCAGGAACAGTCGAGGGAATTGAAGTTGACACAGCTTTCTTCTCTGGAAATCATGCACCTGCCATCTCCGTTGAAGGTGTATTTAGTGACAACGATGAAGAAGTGATTGGATGGAAAGGTGGTCGAGGCAAATGGGAGACCATTCTTGGTCTTCAAGAGTGTGGTCCTTCCAAGCGATTTGGGTGGAAGCTTACTGTTCCAACCACAAAGGCCTTTACCCACGTGAGGCTCAACATGTATCCAGATGGTGGAATTGCTCGGCTCAGACTTTTTGGTCACGCCATACCAGTTTTCCCAGAAGATAAAAATGCTATCTTCGATTTAGCTGCCGCTCAAAATGGAGGAGTTGCTATCTCTTGTAGTGATCAGCACTTTGGAGTTATCGCCAACCTCATATTACCCGGTCGTGGCAAAGATATGGGAGATGGTTGGGAAACATCAAGATCTAGAGGAAAAGATCATGTGGATTGGGCTATCATCCGATTAGGTGCACCGGGCACTATTGAGAAGCTGATTGTCGACACAGCATTCTTTAGAGGTAACTTTCCACAGAAAGTGAAGGTTGAGGCCATAAGTTGGAATGGTGAAGGGGAGCCTGGTAACTCAGCTGAAGGATGGGTTGCGGTTGTTGAGCCCAGCAAGACTAGTGCTGACAAGGAGCATGAATTTGATTCCTTGGTGAAGGATAAAACATTTACGCATGTTAAGTTAATTATGATTCCAGATGGAGGAATCAAAAGAATTCGGGTGTTGGGAAAGAGAAGTGTTTAGATGAGATAGGGAAATGGGAAAATACTCACGACACAACAAGGAGTTTTAGCCCCTGTTGAAAATGGGAAGAAACAACAGTTGAAACAAAACTTTGAGCATGGAAGAAAATAAATGAAAACTATAACATGGTGATATTACTCCTTGCTACGACCCTGACTGTTCATTAATAAATCTATCCACATTATCGGATATATCATTATTAGATAGATATATTTCAAGTCATAAAACAATTCCCACATCTAATTCTCATTTATAGGAAACAATGGTAAGGCTGAAGACTAAATTGCCCACTGCCCTCCCCTTCCATACCTTAGTGAAACCTTGTAAACGCTCGGACCATCTCCCAAGATGACTTCTAATGCAGCCCGTCAAGTAACAAGCCCCGGCACCTACATCATAAATGTAAAGAAGGTCCAAGTCAACACAACAGCTTCCCGGTGGGACCAACAAGAGTTTCGGAAACTTGATACACTCCTTTAAATATTACAATTTTGCGCAGAGGGTCTCAATTCGATAAGTTCTCAACAGATGTTTGCTAGTTGCATGTGGTCTTCCTGCTGTTGTAATGGACATCGGGGACAGTAGTGAAGATATTGGTGGATTTGGGGAGGAATGGGTAAAACCAAGGCCACTACCTGATGATTTACCTAGATCGCTTGACGATCGGAAACATGTATCTGCAGAGTATGCACCTGAGACTGAGATGTATGATGCATGGCAAGGTATGACAATTCCATACAAGGGGGAGAAAATCTACCAACTAACATATTTAGGACAATCGCAGTTTCTAACAACTCCGGTCCTGGCTAAACCACTTGAGTTCAAAAATCTTTCACTCGATCATGACGAATTCGGCGACGATATTACAAAACAAAAAATAGGGGATAGCGATAGTAGACTTATGGAAATGTTGGCCGCTCAAGCAGCACATCGAGATGGTTCGGCTAGTGAGGATGAAGATGCTGTGGCTATGGATGAGAAGCTTTCGCTGGAAGAGAAGAAGGATATATTACAGAAGGCTCTAAATATGGCAGCTAGTAACGGAGATGTTGATCGCATAGAGAGGATCCTTCATGGTAAAGCAAAAGACCTTGTAGATCTGGATGCGCCGGATGAGGAAGGCACGGCGCCGATAATATACGCAAGCTGTTTTGTGAGTACTGGCTAAAAGCAACGTTATCATACATTTATTAATGATTGCGCAGGGTCACGAAGCTGTGGTAACAGCACTCCTAGATGCCGGTGCCGATGTCGACAAACAAGATAGAAATCAATGGAGCGCCTTGATGTGGGCAATGACAAATCGGCACAAGGGAATAGCGAAGGCACTTCTAGATAGAGGAGCGTCCAGGGACGTTAAATCGTCGACGGGAAGAACGGCATTTGACTTTATCGCTCCAGATAGCGAAATCGCAGATTATCTCCAGGATGGTGGATATCATATTGGAAATGCTGGAGTTACGGACGACTTCTACAATCCTGGATTCTCCCAGGATCGATTTGAAGAGGAAATGGCAGAAAATGAGATGAGGCGCCGAATGATGATGGAGAGTGCCAGAGATCTGGAGGTTGACTTGGGTAATATGGGTATCGATGATCAACCTGAATCACCAGAGGAGTTGGAAGAAGAAGGTCACGATTTCGACTGGAGTCGATGTTTACATGATCAAATGTTTGTGTTTCAGGAGAGTGAACTTGGTCGGATTCTGGATATCATCATCACCAATATGTCCCCCCAGCGATCACCATCTCAGAAACCCGTACCAGCGAACATGATATTTCTCAGTGCGAGATATGCTCACTATCATGCAAGTCATGATCTTCTTGCCAAACTTCTCATCAGCGCGATGGATAAGATTAATGATGTGGTTGAAGCACATCAATGGGACATGACAATATTAGCTTTCTGGATTTCGAATGCTACATTGTTATTACACTATTTGAAAAAGGATGCTGGATTATCCGAATCAACAACAGAATTTCAACTTCAACTTGCGGAGCTGATTAATGAAATTTTTATCTTGATTATCCGGGATGCTGAAAGGAGAATGGATAAAGTTCTTGATTCGGCAATGTTAGAACATGAAACTATTCCAGGATTTGAAGATGTTACATTCCAGAACGAATGGAAGCTCTTTAAAAGAAAAACTACTGTTAAAGAAGTGCCCATTGAAAAACGATTTCGACCACCTTCGCCAAAGGCTAGAGCTAAACCATCACCCCGTAACGTTACGTCATTATTATCCTCTACTCTATTTGTGTTGGATCTTTATGACATACATTCTGTCATTACTTCTCAAATCTTGGCACAGCTTCTTTACTGGCTTGGTGCCGAACTTTTCAATCGTATCATGTCTAACCGAAAGTATCTAGCACGAACTAAAGCAATGCAAATACGTATGAATATCTCTAGTCTTGAGGAATGGGCACGAACAAACAATCGGCAACCTGAGCATTATGAGCATGGTTCTATGACTTCTAGTGGAGAAATGACTATTGAGGCAACCCGACGACATCTTGCGCCTTTGGTTCAACTGCTACAGTGGTTACAATGCTTCTCGTCTTTGGGACAAGACGATTTAGAAGCTTTAGTTGGGACATTACAGCAACTCACACGACTTACACCCCAGCAATTAATACATTCGGTAAAACATTATCGAGCAGAAGTTGGAGAAAAAGGGTTACCCAAAAGTGCTATGAATTATTTGGTCAATCTACAAGAAGAACATCGGTTACGAAAAGAGCGTCAAAAGAGAACTTCACAAGGTCTACGCATGAGTGCACCATCCACACCAGCTAGAAGGGGAAGCAAACCATTACCTGATACCCCTGATTCAAATGGTCGAGGAGGTGGAAAACCGCAATCCCTCGATGAAGAACCGTTCGAAGAAGATGATGCACCGGAAAATCTCCTCCTAGATCCAGCTCTCATGCTTCCTTTCTCGCTTCCTTCTAGCACGGACATGTTGATTAGTTATGGAGCGGGATTCGGTGGCATGAATCGAGAGAGGGAGAGAAAATATATTCCCACGGTTCCGCCGGAGTTCTTGGCAAAGCTGGATCTTAGTGGTGGGAGGGCACATTCGACGTACCATGAGCGGGATTGGGAGAATGAGGAACTTTAGTGAGTGGGATGTTTGTGGATGGATGGATGGATGGATGGATGGATGGATGGATGGATGGATGGATGGATGATGTGATGTGATGTTGTGGGTTACTTTGAGTGTGCGCTGTAAGCTGTTTGATGTGGTAGGGAGTGAGTGAGCGGATGTAAGTGAGAGTGAGAACGAGTAACCGGAATTGAAAGTAGAAGCAAAGATGTAAGATGTAAGAAGTAAGAAGTGAGAAGCAAAAACTCATGCATTATTTATTGGTACCTAGGAAGCATGGCGTGGCTTTTCGCAGCAGTAGCGTGGCGTGGCGTTTATAGGCGTTTCTTAATCCTAAAGATGGATGGATGGATGGATGTTTTTGTTTTCTTTCTTTTTTTTTCTCTTCTTTTCGAGAAAGTATACAATACAAATATACAAATATAAGATGACAATAATAATTCAAACAAATACCTATAACCTTGAGTACTTACCTACCTACTTAGTACCTAATTAACTACCGGTATCTACCTAGTTGATATGCATGTTCGGTGGTTGTTAACATTGAATACTAGAGTTAGTTTTAACTTTTGAGAAATCAGATCATAAGTTGATGGAATCGGGACGGGGATTTGTTTATTTATTCCTTCTCTTCTTTTTTTTCCCTTTTTTTCTTCTTTTTTTTTTTTGGAGGGGAGGAGTTTATGATAGGAGTTTTTGTTTATGATTTTGATGGGGGGTTTTTGTATTGTATAGTGGTGTGATGTGGTGTGTGGTGTGAGGTGAGGTGAGGTACTCCGGAGGGTATCGTAGATTTTGGTGATATGTAAGGTTATGGTGGAGGAGGAATTGGTTGGTTGACTATGGGAGATGGGGAGATGGGGAGATGGGGAGATGCAGAGATGCAGAGATAGATGATGCTGGATTGGGGGTTGGGGAGATGGGGCAGATGGAGAGGTTATACGGAGTACAAGAATAGGATGGTTATGTGAAGAATATGGAAAAAATGAAATGATTAAAAAATGACATCATTGTTGCTTTTCTGTCTTGTGTCTCAGTATCTACGGAGTAAGATTATATCAAGTACAATTGTTGTGGTGGCGTTTGTCGGGTCCTTTGGTTTGATAGGTATGAAGGTCGTCGAGCATTGGGGATTGAGATTTGGGGAAATGGAAATGGAAATGGAAATGGAAATGGAAATGGAAATGGAATGAATTGAGCAGGACTAAGATTTTCTTGTGCGAAGAGTATTGTCATTCGATCTATAGAATAGCCAACCTTAATAAAAGTACCTATATCGTACTCATAGTTCAATTGGGATAAATATCCAAGTTTAAAAAAAACACTATGCATCACTCTAATAAATGCTTGTTTGTTCACTCCACCAGCTCTATCAAATACAAAAAGCTTAAAAACTATAATAAGTTTATAAACTACTATAATACAATACAGTATATTACCGAGGACTATTCGAGACAATTAACTTTCTAGAAATCAAAATCAATTTCTAAAAATTAGACAACTTCAAAAAGCACCTACCTACATACATACATACCTACCTTCATCACTCACTGGCCTCTATCTGCCGTTTGTACGAAGTATACGAAGTTTAAGTAGGATTACAGCACAACCTTACAGCAGCACAATACAATACAGCACAGCACAGCACAGCAATCCACTGCATAACACAAAACCCACGTCGAACATTCACAGCATTCATTGATTTTTACGACCAAAAGTATAAAAAAGTACATACATACACAAAATACAATACAATACAATAAAATACATCCGATCTATCACTTCTCAAGTCTTCATCAATGTTTCAAAGGGAAATTTCAATCTACAACATTTCATTCTTCCAATCTCTCGTCTCATAAACAAAAAGAATTATTTTTACAGTATTACATATACACAAACTCAAATTTCTTGAATCTTTTTTGGTTCCTCCAATTCAAATCCAAGTAAATACTCGGTAATGAATTATGGCACCATTTCAAAGATTTGGAAGTCTTAGGAATATTCGAAGAAAGTCATCATCTACCACTACCAGCGCCAGTGCCAATACCAATGCCAATGCCAATTCTAATAATACCAATACCAATTCAAATTCCAACACCAATACCAATACCAATACCCCACAAGATACGGTAACCACCCATGAGAGGCTAATTGCAATGAGGTATGAGGACATGTTCCCTGGTGCAAGGGCTCCAATTCCCGTTACTGTCGCACCTCCACTTTCTCCACCTTCAGAAACTCATCCTGCTTTTCGACCACGATTACTCGCTCAGGAATTAGAAGGATTAAAGGATGATGCAAAGAGAGATTCTGGTCTCGCTCCCACCACCAGTACAATTACTCGAGATTGTGAAGACGAAGGTGCAGGCAGAGACAAAGACAAAAGCGAGGGCGAAGGCGAAGGTTTCCTTAATACACTCGATAATGATAATGTCTTGGGGATCAATATAAACTTTGATTCAAAAGTGGCCATGGCAAATTCAAGTCCCACTCTCCAAACTCAATGCGGTGATGTGCAATCACCCGCATTGGCAAAATCACCAACATTAATGAAAAATGAAAGCTTTGGGCCATCCTCTGCAGGGTCCTTGAAACGATGGAAGACGAAGAATGGTAATGCAAAAACCTCTACCGGTACTGGTGGTGCTGCTCATGCTACTGATCATGGTACTGGTAAATCAACCCATCTCCCAGAAGAGGATTTCTCGCCCATCACAACTCCAATACCCAATGAAAGTATATTAGAGGAACATTTTATGCAATCCATGTCCTTCTCCAAAAGAGGTAGTATGATGCTGGGCGGGAGAAAGGCAGTAAATGGCCAAGCGAGGACAAATGCGACGCGAAGGTGGGTTGAACGTGAATCAAAGCCCCGTAGCGTACCAGCTTATTGTGCTGACGAGAGACATCAATAGACAACCCAGCTTTTCTATGTTAGCCACAACGTCGCCCACGATCAAAGTATTATCCGACGATTTGGAAATGGAATCGCAAAAGGTCAGATCTATGTATGAGTCGGGCTCGGGGTTTGACTGGCGCGATGGGAAGGACGGCGCAACAACTGATAATCCTTTAACTGTTGGAGGGGAATCCATACCCGAACGACCTGTTACGTGAGTGTGGAACTGCTTACTGATAATTGCGGCTCTCCACTAATTAATTTAGGGCAAACAGTTACCTGACGCCGAATGGCATAGGGGTACCACCACGATCCGCGAGCGCATTATCGAACAGAAGACCTGCCGAGTTAGCTGGGGGAATCGAAGATTGGGAAGATGTGAATGGAAATGATGTCGATAGATATGGCTTCATTAGTCAAAGGACCACCTCCAGACGACCCGGCACACCAGAACCAAAGCCACCACAACGCGTCTCAACCGTACTTCACTTGGCCTCGCAGGCACCGCGACGCAAACGAACATTCGGCCGATCACCTTCTACTGCGGCTTCCTCCCAGAGGGGTCTGAAACGTACGCCTAGTCGAAAGGTTTCTGCGAGATCATCAAAAAGGTCACAGGTGGATAATGCATCAATACGCAGTTCGCGAAGCTCGCAACTAAGGCAGGCTGCCAACCGCTTACCGGGGAATAAAGATAGGAGATGGATGGACGAGGCAGGTGATATGTTGACTTTACCTCCTGGGCTGGCAGATATTGCTGAAGAAGCGGAAGGGGGTAAGGGCATGGAGCTGATGAAGAGGAAAGAATCGGAACGAACAGAGAAATGGAGGAGGATGGCGAAAATCATCAGGGGAAAGGATGGAGAAGGAATGGAATTCGAATTCGATACGAAAAGTTCCAAATTAATAGAAAGGACGTGGAAAGGGATTCCTGATCGTTGGCGGTCTGCGGCATGGTATTCATTTCTTGCTTCTTCAGCTAAGAGGAGAAAGGGTAGCCCACAGGAGGGAGATATAATTCAAGCTTTCCATAGGCTACAAGATCAAAGTTCGGCAGATGATGTCCAGATCGATCTGGATGTTCCTCGGACGATCAATAGTCACATCATGTTTAGAAGAAGATATAGAGGAGGTCAGCGATTACTCTTTAGGGTTCTTCACGCTTTATCACTATACTTTCCAGCTACCGGGTATGTTCAGGGTATGGCATCATTAGCAGCTACTCTTCTGTGTTACTATGATGAAGAAAAATGCTTCGTCATGCTAGTACGCATGTGGACTTTACGTGGTTTGGAGAAACTATACGAACCAGGGTTTCCAGGTTTGATGGCTGCTTTGGATGAATTTTCAACCAAATGGCTAGATAAGGGTGAGGTATCAGCTAAGCTAGTAAGTGTTTTTATATTCCACTTGTTTCACACAAACACTAAACTTTGATAGAATGAACTCGGCATAGAACCAACTGCATACGGTACTCGATGGTACCTCACCCTTTTCAACTATTCAATTCCTTTCCCAGCTCAACTTCGTGTCTGGGATGTATTCATGCTTCTAGGAGATGAAGATGAATCATTACCTTACTGTAAAGATCGACCATTCGCAGGTGGTTTGGATATTGTTCATGCTACTAGTGCGGCCTTAATCGATGGTACGAGAGATATATTACTTGATAGTGATTTTGAAAGCTCAATGAAAGTCCTTACCAGCTGGATCCCAGTCAAAGATGAGGAATTGTTGATGAAGGTTGCGAAAGCGGAATGGAAGTTACATCGAGTGAAGAGGAGGGGTTGACCTGAGTTATTAAGGAAGAGGAAACAAGATACCCGACGATGTCACAAAATCGTCACCATATTGCCGTATATTTTATTGTACTGCTATTACGACGAATATTTCCTTTGTTTTTTGATGCCTTGATGTTGGGCTGTTAGCTCATTCATTCTTTTTTTTTTGCCGCCTTTTCCAAAGTCATTTGCTGCTCGTTTTTTACTGCACTATACCATACACGCATGGGTGGGTTTTTATATTATGTCATTTTAATCGGTTGACTTTTCTTGAAAGAGAAAGGTGAGGTGAAGTGTGGTTCTATTCTTCACTGTATATTTCATTTTCTTGGGGAGGAAAGGTTTAGTGGGTGGGATAATATATAGCAGTAAATGGCTATAGATGGCTATGGATATAGCCTTTAAATTTTTGCTTGAAGAAAGGTGGGTGAAAATTTGGGTTTGGAATGGGAGTGAGAATTTGTTGGATTGCATGGTTTGTAGGAGAGAGGGTATTTGGAGGAGATATGGAGAAGGCTATGGGAATGGGAATGGGAATATTAGGTCTTATACCAGTGGGTCTTTCTTCGATGGGATATAATGTTTACTATAGGGTGATGGAGAGGGAAGAGGGATTTATTAGAGTAGAGAAGATGTCGTATAAATATGATATTTTATATGAGAGGAGGAAAAGAGGGAGGGGGAAAGGATAGATGGAGATAGAGATGTGAATGGAGAGTCGAAAATCTGATGGTGGGTGTGGGTGAGTGGGTGAGTGGGTGAGGGGTGGGTAAGCTAGGAATAGATATATAAATGAGTAAATAAATAGATTATTTTAGTGTATCGTGTTGTGTTGTGTTGTGTTATTGGTATTGAGTTGTAGTGTTTATAAAAGGGAGTAGGAGTAGGAGTGGGTAGTGAGAGGGAGAGAGGGGGAGTATGTGGGAGGGAGAGTATATGAGAATGGGGAGGAGAAGGAGAAGGAGAAGAATGAGAGTGAGAGTGAGTGTGAGTGCGAGTGTGAATACAAGAGTGAAAGTGAGAATGAGTGAAGATGGGATGAATATTAAATGAATACTTAAATAAAAATTAAGTTCAAAAAGATGAAAAGAAGAAATAAATTTGTAAATAATTACAATTTACTCATTGTACACTAAGCGAAATCACATCAAAATGTTACGAGGTTTGCCGTCTAGATCACGTGGAAGTGCTCTAGGCTCTCGAGGTAGGTTTATAACTAGGCGTCAAGCAGGGACTTAAAGTAATGACAATAGTGTGATGCAATTCGTAACTAATAGTATGGTATACTAAATGATTGATCTTGAGCACGAAGCTCTATACAAAGGAAATCCATCTTGATTATATAGACCTTCATGCCTATGGCTAGCTAGGAATCGTCGTTCCTGGGAGCGAACGTTCCTTGGAGCGAACGTTCCTGGTTGTTCCTAGGAACGGTCGTTCCTCACCGTTCCATCACGTGTTCTAGGGTTATGTGACGTACTTGTCGTAGTGGACGTAACACTATCCCCTTCTTAACTTAGCGTTCGTCCTCGGGCGCTTATAACTAATCTTGTGTACCCCACTTTTTTTTTGAGAGTGTTGGAACCTTTCTAGTTTTTTTATTTTCCGCACTATGCCTTCCTTTCCCATTACTACAGCTCGTCGAAAGTGTAAGGAAATAATTCGTCTGGCTCAATCTATTGAACGAAGTGGTGTAGAAATGATTCCTTGTACTTTTTGTCGTGAGGGTGAGCTTCGCTGTGTAAAGGATTTAAGCAATTCTGAGCGAACACGCTGTTCTGAATGTGTGCGGGTTCGTCGTTCTTGTAACGCCGAGTTTGCTTTATCCGACGATTGGGATAGGGAGGTTCCTCGCGAAGGTGATTGGGAAGCTCTTGATCGTCAAGAGGAGAAGTTAGATCGGGAGGAGGAAGCAACCATGTCAAAGTTACTCCGTTTGCGAAAACAAAGGAAATTTATAAAAGAGCGTCGCAAACGCATGGCTGATCGAGGTCTTAAGTACCTGGATGAGCTCGATGCTTTGGAAGAGAAGGAGAGGTTAGAGAAAGAGAAGGGGCAATCGGGTTCGAGCTCATCAATGCCTGTGGAGACTAGTTCGAACGTGCTGGACGAATTCGATCCTTCTTCCTTCCTGAGTCCTTCGAATCCTTTCTGGGGAGATCTGGGTAGCGTTGGTGAAATGCCTCCAACTTCTCAGGGCAGCTGAGATCTTTCTTGAGCTCCCAAGTGTTTTCTGAATGTGGGTAATCCAACCACTTGATTAGATACTTGATCTTGCCTCTGACGTATTTACAATCTAGTATTGTTTCAACATCATATATGGCGTCTGGGTTTACTGGTTCGATTTCTGTTACGGGCGCATCGGGCGCTCCTGGTGGTGCTGGTTCGAGCAAGGATATATGGAATACTGGGTGAATATTCATGGTGTGAGGTAGTTTTAGTCTGTAGTTGACTGGTCCAACTACCTTGTCGATTTTGAATGGTCCTAGTTTCTTGTGATCTAGTTTATCGCTAGGTCGTTTTGTCTGTATGTTCCTTCGAATGAGATAAACTTTATCCCCCCTCTTTAAGAGTAGGTCCCATACTACGTGATTCGTTGTAATACGACGCTGTTCTTAAAGCGATGAACTGTAAATCCAAGGAGAGTTGTTCTTGCAGCTCCTTGATTTCTGAGATATCCTTTATGGCTTCGTCCGCATTCGCATCTTGCGGCAATGGTGATTTATATGCAACTGGGTGAAATCCAAAGTTGGCATATGCGGGTGATATCTTTGTTGTCTCTGTTTCTGATGTATTATATGCGAATTGGGCTAGAGGTAGTAGCTCTACCCAATTATCTTGCTTGTAGTTGATGTAGCAGCGAAGATAGGCTTCCATAGTTTGGTTTAATCGTTCTGTTTGGCCATCTGTTTGCGGGTGGAAAGCTGTCGAAAGCTTCCTCTTGATTCCAAGCAGCGCCATTAGAGTGGACCAAAATTTTGATGTAAATAGCTTGTCCCTATCTGAGATGATCTCATCTGGTACACCGTGAATGCTAACTATATTCCTCAAGAATATATAAGCAAGATTATCTGCTGTCCAAGTTTCACAGAATGGTATCATGTGTGCGAACTTGGTTAATCTATCTGTTACCACCAGAATGGAATCGTAATTCTTCTGGGTAACTGGATCCTTGGATAGTGGTAGTTTTACCACAAAATCCCAAGCGATGGACTTCCATGGTTGAGTAGGTAGTTCGGGGGTTGTGAGCTGACCATAAGGTGCATGCCGGGCGGCTTTATTTCTTATGCAGGTGTCGCAGTTCCCAACTACGTTTTCAACTATAGTCCTCATCTTTGGAAAGTACACTTCTCTCCTTATTCTGGCAAAGGTTCTTGCAATACCTTGATGCCCGTGAGCTGGAAGCTCATGTTGTTCCGTGACGTAATCCTTAGCTAGACTGGAGGGTATGTAAAGCTTGCCATGAAAATGGATGAATCCATCTTCGATGGTGAATCCTCTTTCTGGATTGTCTGGGATAGCTAGGATTCTCTTGGCTGTAGCGTCTGTTGAGTATTCTGTCTTTATGATATCCTTGATAGTATCATAATTTACTCCTGAAGTGGCGGCAAGTTGCGGTTTATTGTGAACTAGAGCATCGCCGTCCTGTTTTAATATTGCGTGTGATTCGTGTGTTTTGTTTTGTAAGTATTCTGGTTTTCGGCTGAGAGCATCTGCTCTAGCATTTTCGTTTCCTTTGACATATGAAATTCTGAAGTTGTAGGCGGCCATGGTTTCTGACCATCGGACCTGCCGTCGATTCAATTCCTTCGTTGTGGTGAAGTAAACCAAGTTCTTATGATCTGTATACACTTGCACCGTGTATTTTGATCCTTCCAGGTACACTCTCCATTCCCTAAATGCATCCACTATCGCTAGTAACTCTTTGTCATATATTTCGTAATTTAATTCGGCTGGCGATAGCTTGCGTGAATGGTAGGCAACTGGTTGCTGTTTCTTATCCGAGCCTGGCTGGCTCAATACTGCTCCTATAGCATAATCCGAAGAGTCTGTCTCTACCGTTATTGGTAACTCTGGATCAAATGCTCTGAGGATTGGTTCATTCGCGAACGCTTCCTTGAGTTGTTCGAATGCTTTCTGTGCTTCCTTTGTCCAACGGAATTCTCCCTGACTCTTCTTGGTAATCTCGGTCATTGGAGCGGCTATCTTTGAGTAGTTCTTGATGAATCGTCGGTAAAAGTTGGCGAACCCTAGGAAGGACTGTACTTCCTTTACGCTGGTTGGTGATTCCCATTCTTTGACTGCTTTTACCTTGTTAGGGCTCATTTTAAGACCTCCGGAGAATATGGTATAGCCCAAAAACTCCGTTTCCGTGACGTGAAACTCGCACTTGCTGGGTTTGCATTGGAGATCTGCTTCCTCCAGATGCTGCAAAACCTTGTGAACATCCTTGATGTGTTGTTCTTCTGTTTCTGAAAACACTAAAATGTCGTCTAGATAGCATATGCAGCATATATCTAGGTATTTTCGTAGAACGTTGTTGACCAAACGCATACATGTTGCTGGTGCGTTTGTTAATCCAAATGGCATAACTTGGTACTCGTATAATCCGTATCGAGTCCTGAATGCTGTTTTCCATTCTTCACCTTCCTTCATTCTGATGAGGTGGAATCCGTTTCGTAGATCAAACTTGGAGAAAATCCTCGCTTTTCCCAATCGATCCCTCAGTTCCGTAGCTAATGGAAGTGGGTACCGATCTTTGATCGTCATATCATTGAGCTTGCGATAATCTACGCACAGTCTCCTTGTACCGTCTTTCTTTGGTACGAATAACACAGGGCTGGCTGCCTGTGAGGTGGATTCTCTGATCCATCCTTTTTCTAATGCGTCGCCTACATACTCCCTAAGCGTCCCTAGGTCTATGGCTGACATTGGATAGATTGGTCCGAATGGAGGCATCTTGCCTTCCTCCAATACTATCTCGTGGTCCCATGGCTTATGTTCTGGTAAAGCTTCATGGCCCTTTCTCTCTTCAAAAAGCTTCTTGTATTTCTTATACTGTTCCGGAATTGGCAACTCTTCCTGCTTCTCTGCAGGGGTGACTTCAAGCAACCTCTCTTGCTTATTCTTCATTTGTACAGGGGGTTCACCTTCCCTCGCTGTTAATGGAGGACCCTGGACTGGGCGTCCTACGTCGATCGAGTTGTTTGCCTTTAACTCGCCATCGCGTGTGTACAGCCTCGCGGGCTCTAGCGTATCTTCTTGATCGCTTTCTTCTGGGAAACTAACGGTTTCCGTATGCCAATCAATCTTAGGGTTATGTGCCTTTAACCATGGCATCCCCAAGATGACCTGTTGATTCCCTAGCGGAACAACATCGAACTGGATAACCTCTTGATGCTGGGTTATACTCATCCGTACTGGGCGAGTCTCCTGCGAAATCTTTCCGTCCAATCCTGCTAATTGTCCATCAACTAGCTGCAATTGATATGGTTTCTGTTTCGTTTGAAGCTCTAAACCCAAATACTTCACAGTTCCTGGCGCTATAAAATTTCCGGTGGCTCCTGAGTCTATCATAGCCCGGATTCTTTGTCCATTTATCTTCGCAGCGCAGTATATCTGTCCTGCCTGGCCTGCGATATTCAATTGACCCTGGCCCATCTCGCGGGTTTTGGTTAAATTGGTCAATTGGTCAATTTGGTCAATTACGTAATTGACCACATTTTTTCCTGACCTTCCCTTCTTGCGGGATCTTCTTGCTTTCTTTTGGGGAAACCATCCTGTGGCTTCCTTATCTGATAGGTGAATTCTGCAGGATTCATCGTAGCAGGCCGTCCAACTCATGGCAGCGTGCTCAGTCGTTAATTCATTCTCTGGTTTTTCTTCAACCAATGATGGGGAGGGGGGTTCGCAAATACCCTTGTTCCCATAAATCTATCGCGTTCAAGCCTTCTTCATTTCTGGGTAATTCATCCAGTAGTTTTTTGAACTCTTCGTGGCTTATACAACGGACTTCCTCAGATCCAATAGAACCTGTTGCACATAGCTGAGGAGTGAAGGTCGCATTAAGTTGACCCTTGCCGAACTTCTTGTGATGACCTCCTCCTGATGATTTCTTGCTTCGACAATCCCTGGCCCGATGGCCTGGTTTGCCGCATTCGAAGCATAACTTGTTCTTACGCCTTCGCTCTACCTCTTCTCTGGGTAGTTTATTCTTGAAGGTGGCATCCAATTGCATGGGGTCTCCGTATGACTGTCTGTTCTCTCGAGGTCTCCTTTCATTCTGTTGGTATTTGCCTCGATCTCGGTTTCCATGAACGTTGGAAGATCGGCTTTCTCTTTGATATTCGTAAAGCATCTCGTCGGCTTTGATGGATTCCTCGATTAACTCATTAAGGTCTTCCCAAGTGCAATTGCGATCCAATTCTAGCCTAACTTCAGGCTTGAGCCCTTTCCGGTAATGGCTCATCGTTGCGTTTTCTTCCCATCCAGTGGTACCTATATACCTCCTGAATTCCACAGCGTACTTGACTGCTGACCCTGTTTGCTCGAGACCATAGATCTTGGACTCAGCGTCACGCAATTCATTGATATTCCCGAATACTCGTCGTATCTCTTTCTTAAATCCTTCGAATCTCCCAAAGATTGCTTGAGTTGGGTACATTTGCTTTTTAGGTTCACTCAAGTTGGCAAAGTAATCCTTGAGATATGGTTGGATCCACTTAGCGGCTTCTCCTCTGAGGGTAGGAGGCAGCCCAGACGCTTTTGTCGGCGTCATGGTTGAATTTATCCTGGTTGAATTGGAAGTAGATCTCAATTTGGAGCAAGAAGGTTTCTAGCTCTTGTCGGTTGCCTGTGAATCGGTCGGGTAGGGCGACTTTAAGAGTTTCGGTGACGGTGATCTCCTTGGGGTCTTCGATACCTCCCATGGCGATGTCTCCGTCCTTGTCGGTACTTTCGGGAGTGACCTGGCTGGTCGTAGCGGGGTTGCTAGGCTGTGGTGTCGTGGAAGACATGGTGTCGTTACTTTATCGAGCCGGTACTTGAAGCAGTAATGGTGCTCAAAGTGTTACGAGGTTTGCCGTCTAGATCACGTGGAAGTGCTCTAGGCTCTCGAGGTAGGTTTATAACTAGGCGTCAAGCAGGGACTTAAAGTAATGACAATAGTGTGATGCAATTCGTAACTAATAGTATGGTATACTAAATGATTGATCTTGAGCACGAAGCTCTATACAAAGGAAATCCATCTTGATTATATAGACCTTCATGCCTATGGCTAGCTAGGAATCGTCGTTCCTGGGAGCGAACGTTCCTTGGAGCGAACGTTCCTGGTTGTTCCTAGGAACGGTCGTTCCTCACCGTTCCATCACGTGTTCTAGGGTTATGTGACGTACTTGTCGTAGTGGACGTAACACAAAATCAGCGATTTATGAAATCTTGAAACCTTTATTCTTTTGATCTAATAATAAAATAATTTTATCAAAATTGATATATATATAGATAATCAATTGAAATTTAATAAAATTTAATCAAATATTTTTTATTATTTTTGTTTCAAAGTTATATATATTTAAAGTTGAAAAAAACAAAAAAATTTAAAAAATTTAAAAAAATCATTTATTTTATATAAAGAAAAGTTTAAAAAAACATTATATAAATAAAATCTTGATGTTTTTCAAATTTTAAATAGATATAATTTCAGAACAAAAATAATTAAAAATGAATTAACTTATAAATTTTTTAAATATTGTTTAATAGTTAATTATAATATTGGAAAATTTCATTTGATTTAATTGAATATTGAAAAAGTTATTAGGTATTTAACTTTATATAAAAAAATGATTTTTTGATAGAGATTTGATTATAAATTTGACTAATATATAATAAATAAATTTCAGAACTTTTAAATTTGAATATAAAAAGATAATAGAAATTTGAATAAAGGATTTAAACATGGTCTGAAAAGGGGGATTAGATTTATATTGTAAGAAAATTAATATTTTGGATTATATATATAGAGGTTCATAATTAAACCAATCATATGATCTCCTGTGGTTAGATATATAAGATGGAGCTTTTGCTTCTTCTTTTATAATAACCAATTTATCATATATATACTTTTTGAACCTGTATTGTTCAAACTCCAAATCTATTGTGAAACCCGTTTTATTCAAAATAACGATTTTCAATATAATCTAATTAGCTTTCCTTTCTTATTTCCTTTTTACAATATGTTATCAGGATGTATATATCTCGACCTACCACTTTTACAATATACACAATAAAGTATAGGAAGATATATTGACGTTTTGTAATTAGTAGAAATCTAAGAATTGGATATAAGTTAAAAGTATCTAGTAGATATGAAAAAAGGGATAAGTGAATGTAATTCTTACGAAAAGACTTCGGATTTTCCTTGATTTGAAAAAAAAAAAAAGTCGATTGATTAAATGGTACTCTTGAAAGTTAAGTATTATATTAGCTAACTCGCCTTTGCTTCTTGATAAATGGTTCATACAAGGACAGTACAGGAGAAGCGATTATGATAAATTTATATATTTATACAATACAGGAGTTTATCGGTTCCCTTGAGGATGGTTCGTTCAACTGGAGGAGTATGACAGATCTATGAATCTTCTTCATCAATCGCGGATTTATAACTCTGTTCTTGTGTGGGACGCTTGTGAGATATAGAAAGAGGATGATAGATGTGCTGTGCTGAGCTGTTGAACATTTAGCTAATTAAACCATATCTTAAGGTTCAAAAATCTATCATCCTCGTGCTTTACATCGAAGCTTGCAACTCGGTAAGAAATAAATATGGGCCAGGACTTCTTTTTGATCAATCTTACCTTGGACTTTAGACGAGAGGAGAATAGTTTGCTTGGGAGGTATTGAAAGATAGGATGTGGTAAGATGGATATAAACTTGGAGAGGATGGAATAGTCATTGCATTGAGATCAGATACAGCGAAGTGGAGGTGTGAGGATGAAGATCTATCCTTTCAAATTAAGCTTGAGGATAAAATGCTAAGAATCCAATAGATAGATAGTATAGGGTAGAATAAATCTTGTTCCAGAGATGCTGGAATAGAATGCGAGACTGAGTGGGAATTTTCAAACTCTAAGTGGACGACAACCTGGTATTGGAACTGAACTGGGCTTCGATCTTTAGACATCCTCTCCACTGAAGTCTTCATTCCAGATAGTGCGATCCCAAAATCACTACAAGCTGATGTGTTCTTACCGACGGTACTTGTTCGTATACTGTTGATTGAGATATCCTCAGTAAGATGATTATCTCGACTCAAATTGGAAAACTTTTCATGAGTCACCAGCACTCCAAGTAAATGAGTGTAAATGATTTGGGCAACTTTTCACGATTCCCGCGTGCTTGCAAACTTTTGCTACTTCCATCTACATAATTTCAAGTATGTCACAACAGAGGAAAAGCCTTTTGAGGGGAGAACAGATAGAAAGTGGGGGAGGGGTATATTGAATCAGACTTTGATTCTAGAAGTGTAGTATTATAGTATATCTAGGATTTAGCGTGATGGACGTTACTCCAAGAAAGAAAGAAAGAAAGCTGTCTGATTCTCCAGATGGAAACTAAGGAATGACACAAAGCTGATGCTAGTCTTCAATACACCAATGGGAAAGGCTTATAAAATACGGAATTCGACAGTCCTTGACCATACCAAAGGTTATAAATGAACATCTGTGTAGATCCTAAATCGATATATTTGGCTAAATACTAGTATCCAAGCTTCTTCCCAGCACATGGTTTCCTCGTGGCGGCTTCGTGACAGCGTATGATGCCGGCCGGATGAATAATCCCCAATGTCATTCCCCCTCGTGGATAGATATTACCGCCTTTGGCTGGTATCGAGTGGCACGTTAGCTTATATCTGTGAAGTTTGTGGATGTATTCGCTTGTACAGCTCGCATTGTTGCTAGGATGTACAGCAGCATTAGACGACGATTTGGCTTGTTTAGGAAGTGGTGAAATGATCATCGTTGCTCAAGGCCGAATCTGTATTCTCGAATCTAAGTCCCTTACTTGAGAGTTTTGTTTATGTCGGTGCGAGCTTACGAGTGTCTTTACGTTAGTCTAAAAGGTATTCAGAGTTGCTTCGTGGAATGAAACTCATTGTCGCTACTGTAGTACATTATTTTCGTATCTAGACAGACATATTTGTCTTTCAATGTGCTGGATGTTTGATTCAAACGATTAATAAGGATACTCCGTATTTGATATTCTTCCATGACCGGAGAAACTTTTTGGGCTGTTGGAGGGGTATGAATTTTTCCAGGTACCACATTTAATGCCACGAGAAGTGGGGTTTTCCGCAAGGTTGGATGGATCGAAGAAGGCAAAGCTTCATACTAACTTCATAATGGACGTATGGGATCAACGCGGATATCGAAAGATGGCGTGTTGATTCGCCACATGTTAGGATCTTCAAGTTCAAGCTCACACTCATAACGTTAAGGCAAGAGAATGATCGGCATGTTGCTGTTGAGAATAACCTGTACTGTACTTATAAAGTGCTTATCGGACGGGCTGTCAGACGGTGTCGTTTGTCGTTGTGCCAAAATCGGGCACGGGCATCCGTCTAGAGTTTGTCGATCGTATTGAAGATTCGTGTACTCCACCAAACACTTTTTTGTTCCGAATTTGTTTTTTGGGCAGTAATAATTAACAATGATTGGTAATCTTTCTCGTTGTGGATTCATGTCCCGCTTCTCAATATAAAAATCTAGGGAAATCGTATGATTCATTTGAGATCTACATCGTCCGGAAATCGTATGATTGCAACGAAATCTACAGCATTGTTAGGATTCAGAACTTAGAAGTAAGAACTGACAGCTTCTCTACACGTGGTAGGGTAAATGTGCTACGATTCCTGAAGAGGATTTGTTAAAACACCTAACGGGCTATGTCCAACCCCGCCAGAAGGAAGGTAACTGAACGTCGGGGGAGGCAAAAGTTTGTACGCGTCAAGCTACGTTCGTTGCCGAATAGGCATGTAGGATTCTCCAGCTGGTGGCTCTGCTACTAGCCCTTTCTGTCCTCCAGTCCGAGAAGTACGTCAATCCCTTGAAAGATCAAGAAAAGAAAGTACATAACCAGGAATTTTAAAAGAAAACATCTACCACCGTCGTATAATTTAATAAAGTTGATTAGACAAGTATATGGAGGGAGGTCTCAAAATTACTTGCACTTAGATAGGCACTATGACCCCTTAGAGGCTCGAGTTCTATGCATAACCCTTCGTAGTAGCAAGTTACCAAAACGATCTCATACGCACAGAAGAAAGAAGGATGACAAGGACTAAATGAGCGATGAAAGCATCAACCAGGTTCATGGGATACAAGGTTTTGATTATCCCGTGTTTGAGAACCCCTTAATGTTTGGACTGAAGAATTTTGCTAGAATTTAAAGTCGTTTGAATCTTGATAGACTCCAACACTTTAATGCGTTTACCAGACACCTTGGAAACTCATTAAAATCCCATCTGTATCCTTGGTTGGGAGGTGACTTCGGAGGTCCCCGGCCATTCATCTTAGATGCACTTTGATAGTATTTGGAGATTAGCCCAACAATGCGTCATGAAAGAATATTCTCGAACATTCAATATCGATAGAATGAAGTTGTTTTATTATGGTGGTGGAAGTCAAGTACTCGTACCGTTGCTACATGTTCGAGAACGAATCGCCTTTTTTTTTCGCAACTATACACCGCTCCACCAACCCCTTTATCCATTCATGTCTCTCTTAAACCAACGGTGTAGGAATTGATTTTGATTGATTTAATATCAGCATATGCACAGAATCAGGTATCCTGAGCGCAAAGATACAGACGGCGTTATAACTTACAGCACCTACGTAGCAATTCGGGCATGTTGCATCAAGCTTCAGCACCAAAATTATCCGACGCCCCTTCATCTCTCGCACGAAATTTGGCGAGTGCCAAGGCACGGGCACCCGTGATTCCTAGAACTTTTAATGATGCTATCCGTTCGGAGAAATTAATTGCATAGAGAACATTCGGGTTCATTACTGGATTCTGCAATTACCTATTTGTGCTACAAAAGAAGAATAAGCATGTAACATGCACGCGTTGTCGTTCCCCTGCCAATGATGACTACCACTTGGACGAAAAGCAAACTCTGGAAGCCTAAAAACTCTCCTTCATGTAACCAGCTGAATCTAACGCCGACCTCGGGAGCTCAACCGTTCCCATTCAGGAACATTAGACAGAAAACTTACCAGGTACCAGGTACCCAGGTATACTATCATGGAAAGCAATCTCTAAAATCAAGTAACACGAGCATTAAGCCATGACACCTACCTCTGCCGTCTTGATGTAGTGTCACCCCCCAATTGGCAAGCTTTGACCAATTTACGATGGGAGATTGCCAGTCAATGGAGACTCGAGTATTTACAATTTTGGCACACAGAAGAAAACAGTGCATTGTCGGAAAATAAGAATTCTCCATAACTTGGTAATTAGGCAGAAAAGTCTTTGATGTTTGACAGCTACCTACCGTCGGCCTACCTTATAAGCCTTCTAGCCCCTGACTTCTAACCTAAAACAGATAATACCCAGGTCAGGGTAGGCTCGAGACAAATTGGTACAACCGAGGTATAACGTTTTGCCAACTACAGCACTTATCTAGTAGTTACCTAGTAGTTAATCTCTTCACAAAACCTGAAATGAACACAAGTGACAAAATGATATTCCCTTTCCATCAACGCCATCATCATTGTCAGGTCAGATTTGATTAACTGGGAGATGAAGTGGTCCTTTCATAACGGAGCTTAGCGAAAATTCGATGCTTATACCTTATTTGGTTGGCCCAGACCCGTACCGGTTGAATTTGACGATCTGCCTTGTGTTTCAAAGAGACACAGGATTTAACGACGACCGATGAACCATCAATTCAGATCTGTCGAAATACCCAATTAACAGACGAGAAAGAGGACCCTAAAAGTCTTAATCATACAGGGTGAGAAATTAAATGTCGGTCTCGCAGTTGTATCGAGTATGGGGCGACCTGACGTATGAGCACTAGAAGATTAGGGCCAACCAACTATGTTTTAAAATGCCAGTGTATTATGGAGAACCTTCATCCTGGATATGTTCACGAGCTCCAAGTGGATGAGAGAGGAGCGCCATGCACCTCCCACAAATCCTTCATCCCTGCAAACCTTGCGGTAGGTGATCGCACCTCGAGAAGAAACGAACACTGCCTAGCCAGCCATACGTATACCGTATTAGGTAGGTATGTAGCTGGGGGAGGGAATCTCGTTTCTTACCAATCTCCAACTTACATACATACATACATCCGCAATGCTGTGGCTACTCAATTCCCTGATCAGGAACCGATTTTCTCGAGCAGCCGGAAAGGGCTCTGACCATTTAGCATCCTGGCCTTGGCACACATAAGCTTCCATAGATGCATTCGACTTCTTCTTCTGTGGCCCTATGGCCGACGTCTCCAGTCCATAAAAAATACTCCGCTGCTTCTTCTCCACCCCAATCTCAGCCCCAGGCCTCGGGATCCAAAACCTAGTTAGTTGATCATAAACCATTGGCACATTTTACACTTTTTTGTATTCCAAGGTGCCCTTGGTGAACCGGCAACCCAATCAAGTACTTTCCTACAGTACATGCTACTACATGCACATCTTCGTAGTCTGCCACTGCCATTTCGGATAAGGCTTTGCTCACGAATAGACCCCAAGCCTGTATCACTTAGTATATTGGGCAATGTTATTACCCTTTGCAGACCATCTAAAGTCAAAACAGTCCAAACAGTAAACTCGAAAAGCAAAATTCCCACTTGCCCCACCATCTTCGCTGTTTGTAATATCGGATACCCTTGCACCATTTTTTATTTCGCACTTCACAAACAATCTCGAGCTCAACGGCAATTTCAGTCTGGCTCTTTTCCAAGCTTGTTATTCCAAGGTTGTTATAACTATCTGTACCGAGCGTTTTAGTGGAAATCACTCTTCAACGCCCTGCTCCTCCGTTCTTCAGGCTTACAACCAGTCGATCTTGTCCTTCTTTTTGACAAAGCACACGACTTTTATGTACACCACATCCTATTTACCCTGAAGATCGTCCCTGCAGTTGAGAGACCTTTTTTGTCAACTTCTAGATCTTGAGTCAAATACTCGTGGCCCTGTGATTTGCGGATTCAGATTAGGCTCCGCAGTCCCACACATCACTAGCATTCCAAATCCCGGATCCATCTGGAATATCTGATATACACGGCTGAACCCAGACATTCAATTACCACGTACGAGTTGGCAAATATGGGTGAGAAGTGTGGGGGTTTATTCTAGTTCTACATAAAGGTCGACGGGTCCATTGGCTAGCATCTGCCTATTTGCACCTCGCCGTTATCACTTTAAAGGTGCTTTTTTCACTCACGTTCTTACTTTCCTTCTTTTGGCTTTAGTGAATGCCTCCATTCCGACATGTTACTCACAATTAAACAGCCTGTCCACCACGGCTACAAGTATTTTCATGAATATTCTCCACCAACACCACCAGCTAGCTCTCGTTTCCCCCAAGCGGTGACAAGTACTAGCTCTCCAAGCTCTTCAAGCTCTTCCACATCAGTAACACCGCAATCTTTTTCTTCTTTAGCACTCAGAAAATCGACGAACATGTCGACTCACCATCGTGGATTACCCCCAATGACATTACCACAGCCACCACAACCACCACCACAACAAGTAGTTCCTGCATTGAACCAGCCAACGGGCCCATTACAATTACCAGCTCCGCCTCAGCAATGGCAAGGTGCAGAGGAGTCAATGAGGAACTGGCTTCAAGCAAAGGCCGAAGAGGATAAGAGGAAGCAGGAGGAAGAGAAGACAAGGCAAGAATCACTTAGATTAGAGCAAAGAAAGATCGAGCAGGATATGCTGAGAACCTCCCTGGCGGGAGGAATTCCTCCATATATGATCCCAATGGTCTTCGCTGGAATGGGCGGTGGGAATCTACCAAATGCTAGCATAGAATGGGCTCAACACTACATGGCCCAAGCACATCAACTGCAGCAGCATCAAATTCAACAGCGATTAGTGCCAGGACAAAGTCAACATACCTCACCGGAGCAATTACAGCGCGGCGACTCCCGGCCTACATTTGGAGGCCAGCATCCAGCGCCCGCTACCGTACCATCAACGCCCGTAGGACCTACGGGGCCAGGATTTCTTTCTAGTTACCAAATGTCTCCAGCGTCAAGATCAAGGCATACCGAAGGCTCATTGGCTAGAGCAACTGCAAATTCTCAGCTCCCAAGATTAAACACAGGAGAAATGCTTATTCGGCCACCTCCAGCAGCTTCTAGCATGCAAATATTACCAGGGCAACCAGGTCATCCCTTAGCCCAATTGCAAAGTGCCCAGCAACAGCAGGAGCCCCAATCTTCGCCTTCGATATATTTTCACCACTGGCAACCGCCTACATCACAAGCAGGTACGAGCAGCGCCCATCAGCCTCCGACACCCTTAGGCAAGCGTTTATAATTCTTCCGATGAATTAACTGTGCTAACTATTGAACCAGATCATGTTTCTTCACCGAAGAAACGAAAAGCAACAGGGCCTCAGCAACCAGCTCCACATCCAAGCTCGTTGCCACAGTATACCTCCCCTTCATTCTCACACACAGGATCGTCGATGTCAGGCACGCCATCGAGTAGACGCCACGGGCATTCAAGAAATCAAAGTGATGTCTCAACTCGAGGGGGTGATTCATACGGCCGACCATTGAGCCGCCATAGACACACTGAAAGTGGTTTCAGTACTCAAAGCCTCACTTCCCCGACTCCGTCACAAAGCCAAGAACAGGCATCAGTGCCTTCAGAGCCACGTGGGCATTCGGGAGGTTCAAATACTGTTTCATCCCTGCTCGAACACAGCGATTCCCGTCCACGGGCGCTTTCCCAAACTCAAAATCAGCAAAGCCAATCTCAGCGAGACCGAGAACACCATTACTCCGCGGTGTCGGAGATTAGACGTGAAGAAAAGGTCACAGAGGGAGAAGATGTACAACGTTCTGGAAAACGAAACGACGGAAGAAATTAGACTCGTCTCAGAAATTAGTCGATCAATAACAGATACGGAAAAGCATTTGCCAGCGAATGGAGTTCGCTTTTATTTGACGCATAGTTGAGAAATCAGTCTACGAGTACCATCATCTATATCTTGTAACTGTATAGCACGATCTACGACGCGGAACACGAATTTTCTATCTTCATATGAGTTTCTCTCACCACTCAGTCTAGCTCTCATTGACCCCTTACCTGAACGAGTCATCAGCGGCAACCACACCACCGATTTACAATTTTATTTATTCATCCATCACCAAAGATGCTTTCTTCATATCAACAGATGCTGCCTTTCTTTCCTTCTACCCGCTTCGATATTGATTATTTAGAAGATACCCATTTTTGCGCACCTTTTAGCCTTTTTGTTTACCTTTTACATTCTGCGCATCAAACTCTCCTTGAGAGCATTTCTACATTCTGTATACCATTTTTATTACCCGTTGACGGGAAGTTTTTAGTTCTTGTATCATTATCCTTTTGTGCTTTTTTTTTTTTTTTTCAACTTTGAGCATATTTTTTTGGTGTGCCTGGGTAGCACAATTCTTTTCAAACAGGCATGGGAAGACGGCAGCGCTGGTTCAAAATTTACACTATGCACATTCTTATTTCTATTCTTAATCTTGCGGTGGATGTATATCCCAGTGGGCATGTATATAACAAAGTCTAGATCTGAGCTCGGAGGTTAGGTGAGGGGGAAACAACCATAGGCAGCAAGGCACTAGAGGGAGACAAACGAGGTCGGGCTGCAGAAAATTTGGGGAATTTTATGTCAAGCAAATTTCTGATACATAGCAAACTAACCTTGGCAATGAATGATCATCAAATTAAGCCAAGCAATTTCTCGAAATTCCTTCTTTTCCTTTCAATCCATCCAAACATGCTTCAAAATTATGTCAAATGCGTCATGCCGCTAGAGAGAAACAGGGGATTTCTTCTCCATCAGTCAGCCACTTCAACCAAAAAAGCGTAACTTGACTTATCCTGGTACAGTGGATCGAATGAGGAATCTAGAACAGGAAAAGTCGTTGGTACCCTTGTTTGTTAGAGCCGCAAGTATTGCTGGAGATGGACAAGTCAATGAAATAAGGAATGTGATTATGCATGTCTCAAGGCGCAGGAAAGCTAGATGTTGTAACTTTTTTCCCTGATTAGCAGATTTGATATAAGCTATTGTTTTGAATTATTTAATAGAGTTCAACATTTTAGAAACCGGAATTACCTAGATATCCGAACATGAATTTCCTTTCCAAAAAATATCTGAACATCCCGATTAGTCTCAACAATCCGATGCTTCTCAATGTTTGGACTGCAGGCCGGATTAATTGGTTACCATACCCTGCTTGTTCATGTCATTACCGAACCGTGGTCAGCACGGAAATGGTAAGCAGGGATTCGACAGTTTGTATATTAAAAAGTTTGTTGAACAAAAGTGTTTGTAATTAAGATTTTTTGGGTAGAACATACATACTTGGAAAGCAACATGCTTGGTTGGTAAATAACCTTTAGGAACGGGGTACAGCTTAAAACCGAGTAGCGCGTACAGATATGCTAGACAGGGGATTATGCGAATAGAAAGAAGAATAGTGGCAGATCCTGTATACAGTGCATTACATTTACATACCTATCCTAACGTCTGAGGCATACTAGCTTCGCACAGGTGAGGTTTGAACTGGCACTTCATCCCACTATTTACTAAGGTTACTCTAGTTGATGATAGATTAGAAGAGGGGTAAGACGATAAGGACCAAGCGTGTAATCTGCGAATCCTCGACCAAGGTCTCGACCTCCCATTGTCCTTGCAAATTTAAAGGTTTTCTGGCTCGCCCGCGAGCAAATCGAGTAATTTAGGCTTATTGACAGAGTCCCGCAATTTCGTGCATCGTGGAACGTTCACATTCGGGATGCTACCATGGGTGTATCATATCCGCATCAGGAATTCCGTTCTCAGACTTTGATCTGTCAACGTGTACTATTGAAGTATGGATACTCCCGTCGCGCGAGAGCATGGGTATCTCATCTTCTCCTCATCCCTTTTCCTATCATTTCATGTTCATTGCATATTACTACCGTCTGCACTAATTATTCACATAATTTGAGAACGCTAACCCGAGCACCATAACAAACAACTGATTGAAAATATACAACCTAATTGGTACAAGGCCTTGTAACAGATAGATTGAAATTTACATAACTTCAAAGCCACAACCTACAAAATTCATTAGACATGACCAACCAATTCAAGACGTTACTGAAAAATCACGAAATCAAAACAAGAACGCTTTTTTGCCTTGTTAGGTATAGCTTACTTTAACGGAGATTGATCCGAGAGATTGGCATGTTCGGCAGGGCTGCAGACCCTTGTATTGCACGCACTAGGATGTTAGATTAGATTGTGAGAGTTTACTCGATGTGGGCGTGGGGTCTAGTGGAGATTGATTGTGTTTCGAGTTGAGTGATGGTTCATCTGAATTGGGCATTGTTGCTTAATATGTTTTTTGATTAGGGTTTTGTGAATGACTGCAGCTGTGGTATGGAAAAGGAAATTTGATGTGTATGCGAAAGCACACCACCACGGGTGGGACATGAGAGAATCTGACGAGGAATTAGACTTTGAAGTCAATCCCATCGACATATGAATTTGCCTATTCGGGGTCGCACTCCTGAACGGAGTACTACCAAGATTTTTCGGTCCTTTCTTCATCACCTGAAAGGCAAAATAGCTACATAATGTGTGTCGGCGCGAAAGATACATTAGTATCCCAATTGTACCAGTCGCTCACACCGTGAACGGACATGTGAGGTGCATGATGGAAATTACAGGCATGTAACCTACAATTTGACCGGTATCTGCTCCGAAATTCTAGAGCATAGCCATGGATTTGATGGGCATGTTGCAGTTACTACCTTCAATATTCTTGCAGATGTTGATGCGACGTCAGGATCTTCATGCTACCCTTACACTACCCAGCTACTTATGGTACTCACTGTAAGCAAGTTCGTTATCCCGAACGGCGATGTGCCGTCTCCGGTGACAATCAGTCTCCCGACGGCGTCGGAAAAGATGACACAGACCTTCTAAATTCCGGTTTGTATGTGCACAACACGAATTTCTCGCGTGGTTGCTCTCATGCATCACATGTTTATTATGCTGCAGCATTAATATTCTCACAGAATGGCAGATCATGGGTTCTTTTCCCAATTAAGCGAGCCCCCTTTCAATCTTATTCCCCTTGCCCAATTCACATCAGATAAGTTCTCACCCTATTAAAACAGACTTCAAGTCCGGAAAAGTGTCAATGTCAATTCAAAAAAAATCAAATGACGAATATGTAAGGAATAGGCCCCTGTCTCTAATATTCTCCTCAGATTATCTGATCAAAACCATCCCTTCTCAACCTTCTAGAATTATCAATCCTTCTATCTCAAACCCTCTTCGTCACAGACGCGCGTTGTACCTCACACTTTCAGATACCCTTAATACATGTCCCCACCAAATCAACACAAATAAAATAAACATGTCTCTCGATCTCCTTCGTATCAATTTGATCCGCGCAGATCGAATGGATGAAAGTTTCCAAACCTCCGAAAGTCATAAAACAAGGCTGACTTGGCCTCTCCTTGTCTCAAACTTTCAATTCGAACGCTTGCGGATCAGTGGATTTGGTGATTTGATGGAAAATTGGAGATGCCAAGTCCCGTAAGTACCGAGACCAAGTACTCCACAAATTGGTAAATCAGTGGGTCGTGAACACGAAGTGGTGAGTCTCGTTTTAATCTTTTGACTTGGAAGGTTATGATGCGATTGGATGGAGGGGATTGGAACACTTTATCGATAGAATGTTCTGTACTCTGTGGGTAGAGAAGGATTTATTGTTTGATAACTCCACTTTCAATGTCTTTCCATCTTGATAGGGGATCTGAAAATACAGCTCCGAATCTGTATTTCTTTTAAGCCGGTCGAAGAACCTAGTTGCCTCATCTTCTTTTGTGGTGGTCCTACAGTTATGGTCTCACCTTATAGATCATACGAGTGTATCGTCCTTCTCTAGATGACATGTGGATTGAAAGCCCAGTCCATATTCTGGAACGGAAGTTGGTTTACGGCAAATCCTCGCACACAGGAAGACAAGTATACCATGCTGGCTTTGGGATCAAAGGAATATGAACAAGACAAGTCACTGCTATATCAAGTTATTCAAATTTACACTATCGAATCAGAGTACCAGCCTTTGGAAGTTAGAAGTCTCTCTGTCTTAGTCATGAAAGGTGCAATTCCGGTACATTCGACCGCCTTTGCTCAATATCTTCGACGTAGTAAACGTTTTACGGTGATAAATACATTTAGTAATGTCTACCCTTTCAGGGTGGGTTTTCAAATGACACTCTCTCCTAGTAGTGAATTGAAAAAATTCATTACTATATTGGGCCAATTTAAGTATTACTTGGCGATTCAGACATAGTGAAAGTACTTTTACATGTAATAGAGGGACACCATGATTAATTACATGGTAATAGACTGTATTAGTATTTGGGTCGATTTCCTGCCAACTTATAGGTCTCAAGAAGGAGGATGTTAGAAAGTTTATCTCAGTATGATATTATTGCTGGTGTTTTAGCTTTGATTGCTTCAGATTTCAGCGGTCTTCTTCATTTTCTTCAGCATTCATCACAACTAATGGCTTTCAAGATGAGCTCTTTCAACTTATTGGATTATATCCGCGTTTAATCAATGCTTTATGGTTAGTATTCATCATTATAGAAAGTTGGCGGCTTGCAAGAAGGCCAGAACGACAGAAACATAGCCATCTTAACTCTCATATGATCTAATCTGCCGGATAACTTGGGACTATGTGAGAGTGTCTTGAAGTTGTCAGGTCGCTTTCAGAGTTGCCTAAGAACTTGATAAATCTAAGGCGTATTCGCCCTAGATGGGTTAAAAGACTTTATCCCATTCCTGGAGTATACTCTGCCACCATATAATTCCCGTGTAATGTCCTCCGTAATCTCGTGTCAGCAACTGGAAGCCTACACATTACCAGCCTCGAGATAGCTGCTCGCGTTGATTCAGGGACACCCTTCCGAGAGTATTGCTGGTTTAGATTTTATATTTAAGAGAACGATGCTATGTGGGCTATTTATGGCATATCTATAATCATTAACCACGGGCCTGATCTTCCCCTTATGGAGGACCATGTGAAAAAGTTAAAGCCGATGATGTTCTAGCGAATGTTACCGTCCAAGACAGGAGTTGAATCGACAAAATTGCACATTAGCTAAGCTCACAATCAATCGTCACAAACTTCTTTTGTCTGAAGATACTTGAGTTACTATTCACAACAACAGTTTCTGCACAATGGCCTTAGATCTACATCTCGGTAAGTTACTGTATCCTAATATACAAAATGAATGACACATCTTTCGGCATGGTATATGACCTGATTCGCGAAAAATTAGCTCTATTATCAATCTAAGGCGTGAAGAAACCGCCGATTTCCTGGTATCGATAATGGATTCTAGCACCATCACTTCTACAAATCTTACAAACTAATTTTAGCGAAGCAGATGATGACGCTATCCTCGCCAACGATATTCGCTAAGTACGAACGTCGATCTAAATTTCAATAATACAAATCGAAGGACTGACGGTATATACTACCCTCCATGTGCTTTCACCGAAAATCGTCTTCTTTCTCAATCACAAGCGCAAAATTATATCCGGTATGGAATGTATCTGAATAGTTGTCTATTGCTGGAGATATAAACATTAGCTAGATAGCGCAGACTGTAAGATCTGATACTAGAATAAAATTCCATGAATGTTGCTGCTTTACAACGTAATATTCAATCATTTGGACTGATTACACTCCAAAGACAAAAAACCTTCGAGCTATTCAGCCTAATTAAACACTCGGATTCTATATATTGACGCGTTTTCAGATAGATATAATTTTATAAATACTAAATCAATTGGAGTATTCAAACTATTATTTGGGGATAATGAAAGGTTCTAAATATTTAATCCTTTTGAATGTTAAGAATTTTCCTTGAGGCTGTTGATCTAGATTGTTGAACATTCCGGAGCGTCATCCTGAGACAACTTTCTGAGAAAAAAAAAAGAGAAATCTTTCAATTCAATTCAAATCAAGCTGCAGCAACCAAACCTGGTTCGTGAATAGGCGAATAGCGTCGCGTATCTGTAGTCTAGACTTGATAAAATGATAGTCGATTCTATTATCAGTAATGCATAGTCCTTTGTTGTGAGAAATATGACAGTTCTCCAATAAGTTCAGAGGTCGGATATACTGCGACCACTACGGTTAAGATAGTGTCCCTGTAGATAGTTGGATCCCAATTGCTTGGAAGCAGCTGCTAAAACACAATCACCACCTTGAAGGTCAAGTGGAAGATGGATTTATGATCATGATGCATCTTCTTATCTTTGGATATCCGATGCTATTTCTCTTCTGGGCCCGTTTCCCTTCTCCGCCTAGCTTAGAGATACAAGTATATGAGTGCGAATTGTCAGATATATATGCTTCGGAGATGGGTGTTCTCTGATCCTGGATATGGACATGTAAACAAGATCGCGCCCACCACCAACTGACAGAAACCCCGAGGGATAAGGAAGTTATCTTGCTGGGAGAGAAGTTCGAGGAAGTGCTTCCATATATGCATCTGGAAACGTTGTCCGGTATGAAGTAGAAGACGGCGACACAGAAATATTCAAGAAGCTTTACAAAGAGAATCATGTAGGATGCAGCAATTGATGCTAAATAGACGGAATTCCTTTCCCTGGATCAGAAAAAGAGCATTTTCAAGGAATGAAATACTAGAAATACTCAAATAGCAGTAGAGACCAACTATTGCAGCTACTATATATAGTATTTTGACTATCCTTATCGAGTAGCTAGCCAGACCAATAAGCTAGAGACCTTGTAAATTTAGTCACCACAATACTAAACGCCGAACTGATATCTAAGCAATCCATCCTCTGTGGTTGCAAGTCTCCGCTGACGGCATTGTGTAAAAAGCTATCCGCCGAGAAGGTGGACAACCTAAGACTCCGGATTGGATATTCACTCCGATTATCCAAGTCCGTCACAAATTCCGCCCCTTTTGTGTATAGCGGGTTCCGCTCTTCGAGGAGTCTGTCGGAATATTAATAGATTCTAATATGTACAGAAGCAAAGATTCCTGACAGATCATCAATGCCGATATAACGCTAAGCCTATTTCGACCTTTAACTTTTTTCGGGGCCGATGCAAAAGTGGATTTCTGAAGCGTCCATAGCAATTGACTCTTTCCATCAGATAAGCTCAAGTCCATCGGAAATAGGAAAACAAAAATAAGCTTATTTGTATGTGTTCTCGGGGGAAATGGATTATTCAGCGGATTATGATGACCGAAAGAGCACTTAAATCTATGGGGATTGATTCGTCTAGACCCCTTTTTATTTTACCACGATGGAATTGCTTTCTACCCTACCAAGTTAAGTCGCAGTTTACTGCTTCAACTTTGTGAAAATTAGCATCTTCAAGGACTGGAGTAAGGTACCACGTCCACCTTTTACCGTCCACCAGTCTGTGGTAGATGATGTGGAGGTACAGTGAGCATTGTAGTAGGACCGCGTTATATTGTACATAGAAAATCACTTCTATTTGGTCTAGAGATCAAGTTTGAAGTACCAAAACATTGATAAATCTATATGATCAATTTCGATCTCTAGTTTTAAAATTTTAACTTCATTTTTTAAAAGTTTGTAAGTTGGTTATATAATTAAAAATGTAAAAATTGTTCTTTTATATCTTTCAATAATAAAATTGTAAAGATTTTTGAATATATCTAAAATATAAAAAGATTCAATACTTATTATTATTTTGTAAAGAATATTTGATATATTTATTGTTATAATATTTTGATATGATTTTGAGGATGTTTTTGTTGATTGAGTACAAAAACCCATGTTTTTTTCGGAAATATAATAAAATTGAGTATACGAGTATATGTAAACGGGTTTCGGGATAAAAAATGTCCCGGTAACCTTACAAAATCGTCCAGCATAAAAATGTCCGGTTCAAAAATGTCCGGCATACTGGGCTTCTGTTGTATTGTGGGGTTACTGGTGGGGTGGTTGTTTGCTCAACCTCATCAACACACATGGTACTATGATCCTATCATAATCCAAGTGATTATTTAAAGAAAATCCAAGTCCACGATATATTTCACAAGATCATTTCGAACATCACTCTTTACTGCTCTCCTATTCTCAGTTCATGACAAGCAATATTACATCACGCATCATCAACATCATGCAATCATTCAAGACCAAAATTGAATCGGCGCTAGACGCTCGCAGCCTTCCCGGTGTCGTCGCCGTCGCTAGCAATGCATCAGGTACAGTTTTTTAGGCTGTCATACCAAATGGCTATATTTTTATAAGTAGCCTTACTCACAATTGCAATAGGTTCACTTTCCTACACGGAAGCCCATGGTCCGCATTCGTTCAAGACTGGCGAATCCGCAGCGTTGAAAACCGATGCCATGTTTTGGATCGCTTCCTGCACTAAATTGTTGACTTCAATCTCTGTCTTGCAATGTGTTACGCGCGGTCAATTGTCGCTCGATGAAGATGTCTCGGGAATTTTACCCGAGCTGAAAGATTTGGAGATTCTTAAGGGTTTTGATGACGCTGGTGCTCCGAAATTAGTAAAGGCGACGAAGTACATCACGCTTCGGTAGGTCACCTTATATATGCCTTGTTTTCTAAAACTTCAAAGTTGTATTGAATAAATTGTAACGAATCTAACATTCGTTTTAGACATCTCCTTACCCATACTTCAGGTCTCGCATACGATGTCTTCGAACCCGAACTCCTGCGCTGGAGAGCCTCACGTGGAGAAACAGCCAGTCTATCCAGCGGTAGCATATCATCCCGCTACGGAACCCCTCTAATGTTTGAACCCGGCTCCGGATGGGCATACTCTAGTTTGTAAAGTCCATACTCACCACATGGAAGATTACTAACAACAATCCAGGCGGACTCGATTGGGCGGGGAAAATGGTCGAACGGGTTAGCAACATGTCGCTTGAAGAATACATGCAAAAACACATCATGAAACCCCTGGGTATCAACGATTTCACTTTCCATATTGAAAAACATACTTCGCTTCTCACACGCTTGGTCGACATGACCGTTCGCGACGGAGTAGCAACATCTATCAACCCTGCCGGAGCAATAATATACTCTGAGGATAAAATATGGACACATGATCAAGTCGATGATTGTGGTGGTATAGGCGGATACATAAGCGCGCCGTCGTACCAGAAAATTCTGCATAGCATCACAATTTCGGATGGAAAACTTTTGGATGCAGATATGATCAATGAGTTATTTCGCGGACAATTGACAGATGTGCAGTTGCAAACAATACATGGAGCTTTGCAGATTGATCAGCTCAGGAAGATTATGGCGCCTGGATTGACAAAGGAAACAAAGGTTAATTATGCGTTGGCAGGTATAATCATGAGGGAGGATATGGAGGGACGGAGGAGAAAGGGGACGATGCAATGGGGTGGGCTTCCGCATTTGGTGTGGTGGATGGATCGGGAAGCGGGGATTTCTGGAGTTTATGCTAGTCAGTTGTTTCCTCCTGGAGACGGGCAGCTTGGGGATATGTTTGAGGCTTTTGAGAGGGCTGTTTATGAGGAGGTTGCCGCCTTGTAGTTTTTGAGTTTTGGTTGGGTTTAGCATTTTATATCTCCTTGGTTCGTGCATAGCTATAGAAGTTACTCTTTGAAATCGGGAAAGTTAAACTGTCTTTATTTCTTCTCTCTTTGGACCATAGTGACAGATGGAGTTTGTGTTGGTCGTTTAACTGTTCTTGACCTCGTTCATATCTCCCTTTAAATGCTTGTTTGTTTGTTATAAAGAGGACTTATTTATTATATTCATTCGATATAGGTGTTTATCTATTTTGACTGTGGAAGACGTGTTGACGTGATGCGAGAAATTTCGGAGTCACTAGATTCTTGATGATTGTGTGTCTGGATATGATGGATAGGACTGCCTCTGTATCCGAACAGAGAGTAAAGGAAGGTACTGAGTTCTATCTACTACATAACCATCATATAAAGCTCCCCCCAAATTCCAAAGATGGAGATAATTTGCTCACCATGGCAAGTAAGCAGTGAGGATGGAATATAATATTGTAAATCGGGAATTGTAATTAGAGGTAGAAAGATAAAGTCTTGGATTTTTGGTGATTAAGTAGGTAGTAGATATCACTTAGATCTGTATGGCTGGATAGGTGTATTTCCACATAATATTACCTACCTACACCTACTCCGAAGTTGATTTGAAAAGTTGGTTTGGTCTTAGTTCTGTGGAGATGGTCTTGTAGGATATTCTTACCGAGATATTTTGAAAATCTGATGGTTTTCAAAAGCTCGAGAAGAAATGGAATTGATAGGATTATATTGAAATCGATTGGTATTGTTAAGGAATATAAGATCTGGTTTGATGTCTATTGCTGTATAGATATATAGAGGTAATATATATAAAGAGGAATATTATAAAGTTTTAAAACTTGAAAAGTCGACCAATTAAATTTTATATAAAGAGGAATCTTGTAATCTTGTATTCAGATTAAACATTGAGATTATTAGAAAATGAATGATATGGAAATAGTAATATTATTAGATATAGGTTGAACTAAGAATTTAAGTTACAGTAATAATAGAATTGAAGATATTCCCAATTATGGTCCGTGCACCATAATGGTCATATGACCTCAATTCTAGGCCCATAATGACCTTAATTTCAACAGAGATATCTATGAAAAACTTTGTATAAAATATATACAACTGAAAGGTTAAATTATATAAAGAATTATTCTTTATAATTTTATTATTTTATTTATGAAAAAGTTAAGAAATTTAAAATTTAGATTTTAGAGACTTGATAATATAATTTCGATGTAATAATGTATAAGATCTTATATATACTTGACTCGTAGTCTACTCAGATAACGAATGTGCGGAAATTTTGTACAAATGATTGATAGAATACTGCGAGTACTGTATGCAAAGACTTTTGATATTAAGGAAAGAATGGATGACTTGTTGATCATTACCACTAGAATATTCAAGGTTCTGAATAATAAATAGAACATCTGATTCCACAAACATGTGTTTTGGGGATGATAGGACTATGTTTATATCCCTCACCACTCACTCGTCTTTAATATACCAATAGAATAAGGAGTAGAAGGTGGAAAAAAGTATAAAAAAACCTTTAGGGTACTTGTGAAATTGTGAGGCCCAATTAGAGAAAAATCTGTACTCTGTGCTGCTGAATTGTCTATGTCGGTGGGCCTGCTTGAATGTCGATCAGTTCCGATGTGCACATGCGGAAGTTGTTCTCCGGTAACTAATTATGGCGAGAAAGATGAAAACTTGTGGGTGCAGGCATGCAGTACTGAGATGGATTGAATTTGATATGCTCTGAACAAAGAGTGGATGACTTTGAATAAATAGTTGGTCGTATTGATGAGATGCTAATTGTTATCATTAAATAGATAGATATCTTTCTGAAAGGATTCGAACGGTTTTTGTAACACTACTCGTACAATAATAAGGTTATATGAAAAATATATATCAATAGTATTCTATCAAGGAACCTACTCCGTACACACAAAACCATACTTTTATTACTCTGTGTGTGTATATACTCCGTTGCTATGTAACAACTACCGTTGAGGCTTTGATTTTCTTCGATTAAAAATTATCGTATCCCTGTTTTTATTATCCACCTGCAGTGATTCTGCCCTTTCTGCCGTTTGCCCTTTCTGCGCCCATCCCGTTCATTCTGCCCTTTCTGTACTCTCTTGGGCACAAACTACCTGACATTTTCAGCATGACGTAGATTGAAGCAGATTTAAGCACTAAACCACTTTCAAAACAGGCGCATCAACAACCATCTTCCCCCCCCCCATGTCCCATCTCTAACAAGCCAGAAACTCCCGTCCAAATATCGATCTCCTCCGAAATTGAAGATTCCAGCCCTACAATCTCCCCGAAAGATCATATTTCATACCCCCCCCCCCCGGTGAAACATATGCGTCGAAAATTCATCTTATCAATCTAATCAGAATTTCGACCCTGATATTTTATAAACTGGGCGATGATAAAAAGTGGATGAGCCTTCTCGCCCCAGGCCAGTGAAAAGAAATATGGAGGGAAATGTTCCCGTGGGGGATGAATTCAAATTTGATGGTGTTCTGGATCCCCCTCCGAGAATTTTCGAGAGACTCTCCCAAATTGCTGGTTACACTTGGGATGAATCAAAAGAACCCTTTCATTCTAGCTATGATAACTGGTAAGTTTCTGCACCTTGCCACATTCCGTGGCCGAGGGTAGAGGCAGAGGCAGACAGAGTTTGAGGCACATGGGCACATGGAGATATGGGCAGATGCAGATGCGGGTTATGTTTGCAATAGAGAAACTAATGAGGAATCTATAAATAGGCAGGTCAATGGAACGAAACATACATCTTCCCAGAGTCGACATAGTAACACAACATCGCGCTCAGATCAAAACACCTCCCGACCGGGAACCAGAGGTACAAGTAAGACCAGAAACGCGGACTGTGAACATGGAGGAAGCGATTCCGGTACCCACGATGATGACTCCGACCAAGGCAGCGTTAGGAGCGCACACGCTACTTCCACGGGCATACCAGTCATCGCGCGCATTTCATCCCACGCGCTGAGAGAAGAGAGGGCCTTCCATATATGCCAAAATGTAATAAAGTCAGTGGATCCAGAGGGCAATCACATTATAAAGCCGGTGGATCTGGTGAGGTTACCGACGCAACAAGGCGATAAAGGGTTTAATGTGGTTTGCATTTTCGAGCATCCGGGTAACAACTACTTGCAAAAAATGGTGGATTACGGGCCCGCTTGGTATAAGGGAAGAAAAGTTGGGAACAGGCATGAGGCATTTCGGGATGATTCATTCTCGCCGGGTGATGTGGTACCATTGCAAACGTTTTTGGACTTTGCCGTGGGAGCCACGGAGTGCTTGGAAATTCTTCACCATGGTCAGAGGCCTCTTGTACATGGAGAAATAAGGGGAGATGCCTTCCATATGAACGTGGAAACTGGCCGAGTCAAGTTGATCAACTTTGGTTCAGGATTGCGAACTTTCGAACATGGCCTCACAAGTACGGGATGGTCGACGTTGTCGAAAGAGTTGGGCGCGAAGAACAAACTTACATTCATGTCCCCAGAACAGACGGGCCGCATGCCTGCTGAACCTGATAGTCGCACGGATATTTACTCCCTTGGAATATTGTTTTGGACTATGCTCACCCAACAGGCTGCGTTCGAAGGGGAGTCTCCGATGGATATTATACAAGGTGTTCTAGGGCGACGTCTTCCATTGGTCTCTAGTGTCAGGCTGGATATTCCTGACGTCATTAGCAAAATCATCCAGAAGATGACAGCCAAAAACATCAGCGAAAGATACCACAGTGTCAGTGGCTTGCGATACGACCTTGTAGAAGTACGGAGGCTCTTGGGGGCAGGAGACTCGATGGCCTTGAAAAATTGGCGTATTGCCACGAAAGACGTTTCTTCATTTTTCATACTCCCCTCTATCATGATTGGAAGATCGAGCGAGCATGATGAAGTAGTCAAAATTATCGACAAGGTTTCTAGACGTCACATCACGGCGCAGAGACAGGATCAAAGCAGCCTATCCTCTAACTCCAGCTTATCTGATGGACGCCTTGACTCTTTTGACGCGGCTATTGGCGGGGCAGACTTCTCCAGCGAAGACAACACAAGTTCGACCGAGGGAAGGTCAAATTCGTTTAGTACTAACAATATGCTATTCCCATCGGATCACAGGACCCATAGGAGTAACTCAAGTCAATTTCGATCTCCAGGAAACTCTCAGGAGAATTTTTTGGACGACTTCGCTCGTCCAAATATAAGTTTCAAGCCTTGGGAGAAGAACAGCTCATTATTATCTTCAGATCCAAAAAGTCCTACAGACAGTATCAACGGCGAAAGTCAAGCTAAATCGATGTCTGATGGAGTCGGAAGCCTGACTAGTACCCGCAACGCCACAAAATTCCGGCGAAAAGGTAGATGTGAAGTTATCAGCATAGCAGGAGCAGCTGGGTTGGGAAAGAGTTGCCTTGTGCAATCAGTTCATATCGAGGCAAGGCGACGAGGATATTTTGCGAGCTCAAAGTTCGATTCGGCCAAACGAACTCCTTTCGGGCCCGTGCTTAAACTATTATCAAGTCTCTTTAAGCAAGTCTTCTCTGAGAGTAATACCGATACACCGTTTCATTCAATTCTGAAGCAGTACGTTAGGCCTGCATGGCCACTACTCCACAAAGTGTTAGGACTACCTGAATTTTTGATCGGTCCCATATCGACCGCCAATTCGTCTTCTGGGCAATTATCTCAAGGGTACAACAAAAGCCTGAGGGCAGAATTCAAACGCCGTGACTCCTCACCCTCGAGCCAAGGTAGCCTTTACAATCTCACGCTTGGCTCCCAGAGTTCGCAGGATTTTCTTCGAGCAGGCTCCTCAACGAAATCCGTACGGTTGATGAACACATTTCTGGATGTCCTTCGAGTTTTCGCCCAGCACAAATTCATCTGCTTTTGCCTAGATGATCTACAGTTTGCGGACGACGAATCCTTAGACTTGATAGCTCAAATTATCTCGGCACGAATGAAAATGGTCATTATTGTAACTTATCGTCCCGAAGAAACTCTACCTGAAAGAATCAAGGGGATAGTAGACCCCCCCGGCGATGAGGGTATCAGTTTGCATGCCCACACTTTTGCAAAACGGAACTCGCTAACCTCATCTAGGACATGTTAAGCACAGTGGCGTTGGAACCACTCGAATTGTGCTCAAACCGTTAAATGAAGACGACATTTTAGAGTATATTTCTGCCACTCTTTGCCGCCCCAAGAATGAGATAATTCCCTTGTGCGCGGTGATACAGTCGAAGACGGCCGGCAATCCCTTCTATATTCGCGAGATGTTAGATAGTTGTCACAGGAAACAATGTATATGGTATGACTACAAGGATAATCTTTGGAAATACGATCTCGATAGGATATTCAAGTACTTCGAAACCAAGAATTACAATGAGGTACTAAACACCGAGTTTGTCACAAGCCGTTTGAATGAATTACCTCCAGCTTCAAGGTCCATTCTTGCCTGGGCCTCACTCGTGGGAACGACGTTTTCATTTGAACTCATTCAAAGGCTTATGAGTGGCGAGTTTGATTGGGAGAATAACATGATTGGATGTGTCCCAGATCGGCACTATTGTTTGTCGCATACCCAGCAAGACGCTATTGGTGGGCTTCAAGCTGCTATTCAGGCTTATATAATTGTCGCAACACAGGACGATGATAGATTCCGTTTTGCACATGATCGCTACATCCAAGCTGCGTCGTCGTTGAGGGAGTGCAATGGCGCCACGATGCACTTCATCATTGCACAGACGCTTATGAAATACTACAGTGCTGATGAGCGATCCCGAGATGTGACAGCATCACACATTTGTGAATGTGTTGATGTCATTGTTGAAAAAGTAGTACACAGACGTTCATTTAGGAAATTACTCTTCGAGTGCGCCACGATTGCTGCTGAGAGCGGAGCTAGACCGACTGCCGCTAGATTTTACGCTGTATGCTTTCAGTTGTTGCAGAAAGACCCATGGAACAACAACGAACCAGACTGCTACTATGACGAGACGCTTCAACTCTACACTCGAGCTGCAGAATGTTATCTTTACATGGGACATTATCAAGAAACGAAACGCGTATTGGCAATCATCTTCGAAAATGCACAAACTCCGGTGGACAAATCTCCGGCTTGGGTGCTTCAAAGTCGTGCCTTTTCGCAAGAAGGCGATTCATTCAGTGCGTTTGAGGCGTTGAAACAATGTTTGGCAGCTTTAAATATTGAGGTTGACGAAAAACCCAGTTTCGAAAAGTGTGATCTCGAATTTGAACGTCTCTATTCGCAAATTCGAGCGATTGATCAGAAGCTGGTTATTGATAAGCCAATGATGAAAGATTCTAACCTTGCTGCTGTTGGCGCCGTATTGGTGGAAACCATTAGTGCGGCTTTTTGGTCTGATAATTTGACATTCTACCAAATGACGATTGTCATGATTCAAACCCATCTAAAGCGGGGCAGTTTTCCTCAAGCCGGAATGGCATTTCTTCACCTGGCCGCTATTGCAATCACAAGATTTAACATGATTAAATTTGCAAGTGACATGGGCAATGTCTCACTAGCCCTCATGGAGAGATGGCGGGACATCTACACGTTAGGTCGGGGTGGAACCATTTATTCGCTTTTTGTTGGGCATATCCATTGGCCACTCTCCCAGTCAGCCGGCCAATTGGAGAGTGCACTCGAGTATACCATACAGGCTGGTGACAGGATATCAACAATTCTTAATTTCGGTTTTGTCGGCACACTAAAGTTCTTTGCTTCGGAGAACCTGGCGGATCTTGAGTCCTTCTGTACTTATGGTTGTGAAGAAGTTCCTGATTGGCAGATGGACTGTAGAGGAGGAACGATGCTTATTGTCCTTCGACAAGTGTGCAGAGCGTTGCAAGGCAAGACGATAACTAATTCTCCAACGGAGTGCCTGAATGATGCATCGCATAACTCCTTATTGTACAAGGCATGGCTGAGAAATACCATAACCAATAGTGATCGATCGATCATGATTTATGAGGGATTTGAGGTTGTACCACTTTTTCTCTACGGGCACTATGAAGCAGCCATCAACCTGGGTGAGACCTTCTTGGAGAAACTGGATTCGTTATGGTCGATCAGAAACACCCGCTTCTTGATGTTCTTTCACGGCCTCTCCTTGGCTGCATCATTATGGGTCAAAAAACAGGATCCTGTTCGGTCGGCGACCAAAGGCTTCAACGCCAACAGTGAATCGAGTCTTGGTAATGCATTAAATGACATCAAGAAAAGGATTTCATACTTTAAGAAAAAGATCGAGGATTGGCAAGTAGTTTCGGATGTCAATTATTTGGCTTGGTCGAAGTTACTTGCAGCTCAGGTATCTGAAATGGAGAACGATCATGGAGGGGCACTGAGGCACTACGAGGAAGCTTTAGACCATGCTTCTACACATGGTTTCGTCTTTGAAGAAGCTCTTGGCAATTTCCTCCTCGCAGGATTTCTCTTGCGCGCCGGTTCTCGAAGACCGGCAAAGGCTGCATTAGTAGAAACAATTATGCTTTGGAGGCAGATTGGAGCAGGTGGCATTGCTAGACATATTGAGATGGAACACAGTCTTCTCCTGCAAGGACCTACTCGCGTTCTTCGATATTCCGAAGCTAGCACGCAAACAGATTTCGCTGGCGACTCTGCGTCTGCACCATATCATACACTCGAGGGAGATGAGAATGACGAGCAACAACGAGCTCATAACAACGTTGCCGAGACGAAAGGCGATAGAATTGGTGCCTGGCAAGGAGGTTCGGCAAGACCTGATGCCGGATCTGGGCTTCCAGCTCTAGACATGCTAGACTTAACATCTATTCTTGAAAGCTCGCAGGTCATTTCCAGTGTACTTCAGGTTGATGAATTGCTTAAAACAATGTGCGAAATTATTTTGCAGAATTGTGGAGGCTTGGCATCACTTGCTGCAATAGTCGTCGAAGAAGATGATCCTGTTGGCTGGAGCATAGCCGCTAGTGGCAATCCGGAGAAAGGTGCTGTGGCTCACATACCCGGGCTGCCATTGAATGAAACGGCATTGGTTGCTGAAGGTGTCATTCTTTATTGCACTCGATTTCGCGAAACTGTCTTCCTACCTGATCTTATCAATGATGAAAGATTTAGTAACGTCAGTCCTGCTTGGTCTGCTCGGAATCCTTTGGGAAAATCGGTCATTGCCATTCCAATCTCTCATGGCATCAAACCGTTACTTGGTGTTCTCTACTTGGAAGGGCAACCAAATGCTTTTACAGATAGGAATCTAACGGTTCTCCAATTACTTGTCAACCAAATTGGTATCAGTTATTCAAATGCATTGACCTTGAAAGAAGTGGAGAAAGTTTCGGCTTTCAACAATTCCATGGTTGATGTGCAGAGGAAGGCTTTGGCCAAAGCGTTGGAAGCAGAGACGAACGCTAACTCTGCAAAAGCAGAGGCACTTCGCAACGTTAAATTAGCAGAGGAGGCCGCTAAAGCTAAATCTATCTTTCTCGCCAACGTATCACATGAATTACGTACTCCTCTAAATGGGGTGATAGGTAATTCGGAACTTCTTCGAGATAGCGACCTTCGTAAGGACCAAGCTGAGATGGCGGACTCCATCCGTGTCTCTGCCGATCTGTTGCTCACCGTCATTAATGATATTCTTGATTTCTCTAAGATGGAAGCTGATAAGATGAAGCTCTTCATTGTAGCATTCAATGCTGACGAGATGATACGAGAAGTTGTTCGATCCGTTTCCTACAGTAACAGAGACAAAAGGAGCTCTCGGAATGTGGAAATAATTCAAGATATCAAGCTTCCACAATATCTGATCTATGGAGATCCGGTTAGACTCCATCAAGTTTTGGGCAATCTCATCGGAAATAGTTTAAAGTTCACCGAGAATGGATCTATAACGGTCGGTGCTAAAACTGATTGGGAAACCAAAGATACTGTTAAATTGACGTTTTGGGTCAAAGATACTGGAATTGGCATACCAAGACAACAGCTACTCAAATTATTTAAGCCCTTCTCGCAAGCAGACAATTCTACAGCTCGTCGTTACGGTGGATCTGGTCTCGGCCTTAGTATTTGTAAGTCACTCATAGAATCGATGATGGGTGGGCAAATCGAACTTGAGAGTGTTGAAAACCAAGGCACAATTGTTTGGTTTTGTGTAACTTTCAAAAAGGCCAACGCGGAGGTTTCTGCCGGAGACAGTCAAAAAGAACCGCCGCGCGAACTTGTACATAGACCCGTCAAGGCCCCAGGACCACAGCCGCCACCTACTACTGACTTTAATGATTTCTCGCATGTCAGTCGAGAGAATTTGCGGATTTGTATCGCTGAGGACAATCCCATTAATCAAAAAATTGCGATTCAATTCATGCAAAAGTTGGGGTTCAATATTATTGATGCTTATGACAATGGGTTGGAGGCTGTGGAAGGTGTAAAACAAAAAGCTCGAGAAGGAACTCCATATCATATCATACTCATGGATGTACAAATGCCTGTTCTTGATGGATATGAAGCGACTAAATTGTTACGCAAAGATTCAAATGATGCTGTTAGAGGTATTCTTGTCATTGCAATGACGGCATCGGCTATTCAAGGGGATCGAGAAAAGTGCTTGGCTTCTGGTATGAATGATTATTTAGCTAAACCGGTTCGCTCGGGTATTCTGAAGAAGAAATTAGATCAATATCTTCAGCAGGTAAGTTATACGAAAGATATGAAGAAGAAATATGCTAACATTTTACAGACCCCTCTTTCCCTCCCAAATCTCAATGCCGATGCTAAGAAAGTGGCGAAAGATGTCCTTAAGGAAGCAAAAGATGACAAGGATTTGAATGGAGCAAATGCTCCTGCACTTCCAGCTGCAAAAGATGCTTTTATAGATTCTAATGAGAGAAGTGCTGAATCCTCACCTTTAAATCGAACACCAACAACACAGAGTATTTCTGGAACGGCTACACCTACACCACTTCATCCTTACGGAACCACCAAGAACGAACCTCATCGCTCATCAGTTTCACAAATAGGTTTGCAAGACTTTGATAAGACACCGACTGGGGAAGGAAATCAGTTAACCGATGGAATTTCGAGTGTACACGGGATAAATGGAACTGGAAGATTAGCAAGAGCAAGCGAAGAATTATCGCCTAAGAGTAAACCAAGGGCATGAGAAATTTTTGGATGTGAAAAGCGAGAATTGAGTTTCCCATGTTGGCGGGCGTCAATGGAGTGTTGGGTTTATTGATATATATGGATGGATTGGATTGGATTGGATGGGATGGGATTGGATTGGGTGGGTCTAATGTATTATATTGAAGATGAAGATGAAGATCAATTTCAACTTGAATGGAATCGAATCGAATCCGCTTTGGGTTTGTTTATGGCGTGGGGAAATTATACCGATGTTTGATGAGATGAGAGATGAGAGATGAGATGGTGAGAGATGAGATGAGCTGAGGGGGATTAAACGATGGAGATTTTGGTGGAAGTTGGAGTTGATGGGAGAAGAAGAAGGAGAAGGAGAGGGTAAACATGATGGATGTGAGGATAGGATAAGGAAGGGAATAAAGGTTGATGGATGATAGACGTTTATGTTTATACGACAGCGAAAGCGAAGCGAAGCTAAAAGGCGAAAAGCGAAAGAGAGAGAGAGAAAGAGTAGTTTTTTAAAACAAAGCGAAAGATATAAATAATCTTATGATTAGTAGAATGTGATTAAGATACTCTGGTGCTCTGGAGAGTAAGTAGATATTGTGTTTGTGATGTGTTAAGATTACAATTTTATTATATTAATCTTGCATAACCTTATAAGATTACTATTTTATCTATATACGGAGTACACAATCAATAAATATTCTACACACAACCTACCCTGATAAAAACTAACAATCCAAAAAAAAAAGTGCTTCATAATATTAGAACCCTTAACCTTAAACAACAAAAACATTGTGAAAAAATCCCCGCAGGCGCCACTAAGGTATAAATATAAACATATAACCTTATTTTCTATAGGACTCTAGGAATCTAAGAATCTAGAAATCTAATACAATGCCAGTCATGTCATACTATATCACTGACTTCAAGATCTTACACCATCGCCTTATTTATACATACATGCATACATTCCATACACCCCATCCATCCATATTCATCTACTTTCATTCAAATACAGTAATTGAAAACGCTTTGAGAAAAAAAGAAAAGTCCTCATCTAAAATTTACAAAAGCAGTAAGGTCATTTTGAAATGTAAATGTGTCAACAGACAAGTTCGAGCCAACTTAGCTACTTCATGCCGTCATGCACCACATATGAATGACCTGAAAGCACAATATGCATCTAAAGGCGCAGCCCATGGTAATATGTACTTTTTAAAGACATCTCAAAGTTCAGTTGATCCAGCCCATTGAACCATATGATATATGGATTTACAATAGAATGTTATACCCCAAACTTCTCTCATTCATTATCGAAGCGAAAAAGAAGGTTACTTCAATAATGTATCCTACAAGGAAACTTATGAGCTTCCAACCGCATTCTTGGCTGCGTTAATATATTCGCTTGCGTGAATGTCATATGAAGGAGCGAATCCACCTAGGAGGAAAAAGATGGTTGAAACAATAAGACCAAGGACGATAACTTTGCGAAGGATTGGTCGACGGGAACCGAAATCTGCCCATTGACGTCCACCTTCAGCGAGATAAGTCTTGATCTTTTCAGCCCCGAGCTTGAACCAAACCATTCCACCCAAAGCAATGGCATAACCGAAGCATTGAAGAGGAGTGATGAAAGTTCCCCAGATGATGACGGAAAGGCAGACGAGAAGGATATCCTTCAAAACACCGCAGAGGGTGAAGATGAGAACGGAGGTTTTACCGATCTAAAGAGATATTTGTTAGTTGTTAGTTTTAGAGTCATCAATGAATTTAGCTTACCAAAAATACAACGGAAACGTTCAACATGAATGCGCACATGGCATTTGCCAATAGGGTCCAGAAACCAACATTGTAGAAATCACCCATGGTCATGGTTGGAATTTCCCAGAAAAGTGCGACGATAAAGTTCATAACGGCACAAACTGGGGCGAAGTAGTAGAGAGATACCAATGGATCCATCTTGAACTCTGCAGAGCTGAGAAGTCTTTGAACCATAACAATTCGAATAGCTTCGAAAATGATACCACCGATCTGGAATAGAACACCAATGACAACAAAGTCGAGTTCTCCAATGGATGCGATAATGACACCGATGACAATGAAGGAGACGTTGAAGAGGGTTTTCATGTTGGGCTCGGCAACTCCAAGAGCCCAACTGGTGAGCAAGACTGCGACAGGAGTGGTAGCCTATAATCAAGGATTAGCATTCTGCAGCAGAATCTCTAACTTCCCGACATACCTTGAGCATCTGAATGAAAGAAACGCTAAGATATAGATATGTCAAGTTTCCGCAGATCAAACTTAAACTGAAGAAGATTCCAATTGGCACAATAGCTCTCAAGTATACACGACCCGTCATCTTAACCGTCTTTCGTCCATCGAGAAGATTAGTCGTACGTGCAAGAATTTGAGTCATCAAAGTCGCAAATCCAAGATGCCATGATGTGAGGAAGATTGGGAAGTCTGCAGAGCTGTTAATTGGTGATCGCTGGGAAGAATGATGAATCGCAGGAGGCGACCAAGAAGAACGTACGGAATCCGACTGTCGACAAGATCCATTTGTTGAACAGAATCACACTGGAACTGAAGAAAATCCATGTCCTTTCGAGGAGGTCAGCAAGAGGTCGTTTCAAATTGTGATTCAAATTGATGATTGGATGTTAAACTAACATAACATAAAATGCTGGGTGTACAGCAGCCTTTGGAGGCTCTGATTTCTCGGCGGCAGGGTTAACTATAGGAAGAACAGGAGAATCTGCTGATCTGGAGACCTCTCCAGAAACTCGAACTTTTTCTTCCGTCATGATTGCGAGTTATTTGTTTGTTGAAGAGTTGGTTGTTGGTGAAATAATTCTTCAAAGTTGTTGGAGATGGGAAAGTAATATGTAGATGATTCTTGGGTACAGATTCAATCTAAAGGAGTAGGGTACAATACGTGTGAACGCGTTTTCCCTGTGTGCTTGGCACTAGATAACGATTGGAAAGGTCGAAAATGCTGATGGAGAACGATTGTGGAGAATTATGTTTTTTTGTGTGAAGAGATGGAAAACAGAAAATTGGGTGTAACCTTATCTACCACACAAATAGATAGAATGAATGGAAGAATTGAAGGTGGTGGTAGGTAAATGTTGAGGATGAGAGAAGATGGAAATGATAAAGAAGAGAGAGAGAGGAGAGAGAAGAAAAAGAAGATTGGAACTGAGAAGAAAGTCGGTAACCTTTTTGATAGATGAATGAACGAATGATTGATTGATTGATTGATTGATTGAATTTTGGTGTCGAGTTCTCGAACTTATTAGATAACTGAGTAAGTACGGTACGTCCTCCGTAAGTTACAGTTACAGGTACAGACAGCCACAGGTCACCGGTACTAGGCTAGTACTGTAGGTGCACTCCATTAAAAATGAACAGCAAGGTTTATTAAAAGTGGACATTCATTCACTTTGCCCAGCGAGAAGAATATTGGGGCCAGTTAAAATTATATCTAACTTAACTTGTCAAGTAAGAATTCAAAGTAAGATATCATATGGTTAGCTGCAAGGGCACTTTCATTCCTGGATTCACTTCCATCATTCAATCTACTGACTGGCCATCTAATCAATTTGACTTCACAATTCGAAGCTTATTTATTAATAATTGGAAGCCAGATCGGTAACGGTAACCTTCTCGAAGAATTTGAGGATTCGAAGAATTCAAATAGGCGGCGAATGATGACCTTTTAATTCGTACTATATAGACGACAACTACCTAGATAGATCGTGGATGATATTGAATGTTCTCGTTGATGAGGGAGGTCCTGACCAGAGTTTCTTTAGTTCATATTATGATTAAAAGAGATTTTAGTAAAACTTTACAGAGTATAATAATCATAGTTGCGACGTTCCCAATCCCCCCCTCCGAAAAGGGACCGGCAAACGCGCAATCATCGTTTGGATCTTCCCCCCTTTTTTCCATTCGCGGCAATAACAGGACAGGGTTATGTAAGTGTATCTTACCTACCAACTCGGTGCAACCCAAAGAACTCGATTGTATGTGACCACCATTTTTGGATCAATTCATGCCAAATTAAGTAACAATCTGGTGTCGGAATCAAAATCGACTACATCCAGTATCTTGAACATCGAATCATGAAACTCAAGAAAGGAAATTTTCTTTGCTTCACATTTCTACACAGCCTTCTGACAAGTCATTGGAGGTTGAATTCTTTTTTTTTGGTAGCAGATCTACAATCTTTTGAATCTAAATTTCACCTAATCTCAGCCTCGACATCTAGGGACTACCCTTCCATGTGAAGTCTCTACGTAGTATCCGTTTGTTGTAAGGTTCTTGGCGCCACCTCCTGAATGTTAAATACTGTATTTTCTTTCTCTCCCCTTGCTCACCTTGGTCGATCAAAAGGTACCCTTAACCATCCGTCAATTGCATCATCGACAACATCATCATCATTATTGGTCGGTGCCTTTACCCCTTGCCCATTGACGATAAATGCCATATCTAAATCTAATTAACTGGTCCCATATTGACGTTCTCCATAGGTGCAACCAAAAAAAAAAAAAGAATCTCAAACCTCAAAGCTTCAACGTTGTAAAATTGGCTACTGTATACTAAATTGATTTGATTTACTCGAGAGATTAGTAGAACACGCAGATCCGTTTCATGTATTTCTCTGTCGACGTCAATCCCAGTGTATGACGGATTAAATGTGGAATTCACGATAGACACCGCAGAAAGGGTTATATACAACCGTAACTTTATATGTTGTGGAGAAAGTTCAAATTGTCTCAGAGATGAGATCGGGAAACTTTAAAAAAGTGAACTGATACCCGTGACGTTTCCCAGCAATCATCTTCTTCGCCTTTAGATTAGCTAGCCCATGAATCTCTCAGGATTGTATGGGTACCTGCAACCGATTCTCATTTATACAAGACTTTATACTTTTTATATCGGTCGTGATGTTTGTGAGATCGACGGGTTTATCCATGTTGATATTCATTTGAGGAAGCCTCACTCGGGTAGTCTTCCAGAAGATTGCAGTTCGTAGAACTGCAAAGGCAACCAAAGGTAACCATGGAGATTTGCTTATTACAAGGTCGGTCGGTCGGTACCATGCATGATGCTTCCCGAAGGCTTCTTGCAGACTCAGTTGCAGTTGCGGTAAAGAAGTGGTCAACTTGGGAATCGATTCTTGTCGATCAAAAGAAGGAACAGATTTGGGGGTGCTCGTAGGTAAGGTTACTTACTAGGTAGACTTTGTAGATATATCAATGCTCAATGCGGGTGGTACTTGGTAAAACACCAAATGTCGTGCAAAAGTAGGTTGGCTTGCGATTAGGGAATGAACAAGTCAAAGATCACAAGCTAATAGACTGGTTTGGTTTGGAATCTAAAGATAGAGTTAAGAAAGGAAAGGTTTTGAATACAGTTGATATTCGCAGCCGGTTAGGAAGCTATTTCGCTGTTTGATGCTATGTAGGTATTTAATATCTAGTTTCCAAACTTCGAGAATCTCTCCAAAGGTCTCAAGGTTTTCACACCAAGACTGAACCAATTGATAACGGTTAAGCTTTCTCAACCCATGTCTCTGCTCTTATCCACATCTGGCTGTAGCGTCCACCGTGGTCTACGGTCTACCATTATCCGTCTACCGGAGATTCTAGATTAAACCTTACCAGGATGTCATTCACAACATGAGAGGACGAGGACGGGGAACAAATGTCATCCTGGTCAAAAATTAATTTGACTGAGAAAAGTCGAATGAATCCCCTTATACTCTGATCCTGGTAAGGTACGTAGGCTCGTCTACCCTCATTTTAACTACTGGGTACATACATACATACATACATACATACCCACCGAGATTCCCCAATCAAGGTCCCCATTTATTTCCACTGCTGTCAAGAATATTGCTGGCAGAACGACCAGAAGGGAAAGATACATCTAGCCACCTTTACTTCACAATCGAATACCTTCTTAAGACCTTTCATTCCCCTTCTCACTTCAGGAATATATCCAACTCATATTCAAGTTTCACCCCTCAAACAAAACATTGTAGAATTCAGAATGGCCGATATGTATGTATACCCTTTGCATTCCATTGCTCTGCAGCCCCTCATCTCATCCACCCCGATCTTTTGCCTGGTCTACTTTTGATTATATCCTCAAGCTCAAGCTAACAGACCTTCGCAGTAACGTAGATGTTCTCGTTATTGGAGCTGGACCGACTGGTCTTGGAGCCGCAAAGCGTTTAAATCAAATTGTGAGCTTCATTTCATACACCATCAACTCAATGGAACCTTTTACTCATCACATTAGCAGAATAATGCATCTTGGATGATCATCGATTCAAATGAAACTCCTGGTGGTCTGGCATCCACCGATACAACTCCTGAAGGCTTCGTAAGTTTCCCAAAACTCAAATCATCAATTGTCGCAAATACAGCTTCCTAACTTATCATTGACAGCTTTACGATGTTGGGGGACACGTTATCTTCTCTCACTATAAATACTTTGACGACTGCATTGATGAGGCCTTACCAAAAGAGGACGATTGGTACACACACGAACGTGTATCCTACGTTCGCTGCAAGAACCTTTGGGTTCCTTATCCATTCCAAAACAATATTTCCGTTCTGCCAAAGGAGGAACAAGTCAAATGTGTTGATGGTATGGTCGATGCTGCATTAGCAGCTCGCACCGCTACGACAAAGCCAAAAGATTTTGATGAGTGGATCGTTAGAAATATGGGTGAAGGAATCGCGAATCTGTTCATGAGACCATACAACTACAAAGTCTGGGCAGTTCCAACCACTGATGTTTGTAATCCTCTTTAATTCTACGATACTAAGGTGTACTAATAATACAAAAGATGCAATGCGCATGGCTCGGAGAGCGTGTAGCAGCTCCAGATGTCAAGACTGTCGTCAAGAATGTTATCCTCAACAAGGTTGCTGGAAACTGGGGTCCTAACGCCACTTTCCGTTTCCCTGCTCGCGATGGTACTGGTGGTATCTGGATTGCCGTTGCCAAGACTCTACCAAAAGAGAAGACATTATTCGGAAAGGAAGGAGAGGTGAAGAAGGTTGACGCTGATGCACACACCGTCACTCTATCCAGTGGCAAGACCATTGGTTACAAGAAGCTGATTACCACCATGGCCGTGGATCAACTTGTTGAACAAATGGGAGATAAGGAACTCATTACTTTGAGTAAGGATTTGTTCTACTCAACAACCCACGTTGTTGGTGTTGGAATTAGAGGAGAACGACCAGAGAATATTGGAGATAAGTGTTGGGTAAGTTCACCGCTAATTTTTATCGTCCCAAATATTTGTTTTCTGCCAAAGCGATAACCCCTCAATATTCTTGGCGCAACTGCCCCATAACCGAATTTATCCCGATACATCATGCTGACACATCTTTTAGCTCTACTTTCCAGAAGATGATTGCCCATTCTATAGAGCAACTATCTTCTCAAACTATTCTCCATACAATCATCCAGATAAGTCAGTGAAGCTTCCTACCTTGTACCATGCAGATGGTAGCAAGCCAAAGTCTTCCGAGGCTCAGGAAGGTCCTTACTGGTCTATTATGTTGGAGATCTCCCAATCCACCAAGAAGGCAGTTGATGTCGAGAACATTCTTAGAGATTCCATTCAAGGTCTCATTAATACTGAGATGATTAAGTCTAGCGATGAGATCGTCTCCACTTATCACAGAGCTTTCGGTAAGCAATTCAGGCCTTGGCCTGTTATTTTATTCTTTCAGTTGCCAAGCCCATATTCAAACAACCACATGTGTATAGGCAAAGCTAACCACCTTTTTAGATCATGGCTACCCAACTCCTTCCCTTGAAAGAGAAGGTGTATTGACACAACTCTTACCAAAGCTTCAAGAAAAAGACATCTATTCTAGAGGACGATTTGGTTCATGGAGATATGAAGTCGGAAACCAGGATCACTCGTTCATGTTGGGCGTTGAGGCAGCTGATCACATTGTGAATGGAGCTGTTGAGCTCACTCTTAACTACCCAGATTTTGTCAATGGTAGAAAGAACACTGAGAGAAGACTCTTTGAAGGAGCTCAGGCATTCCAAAACAAAGATTTGCCTTCACGCCTCGCCAATTAAATTGGCATTTAGAAGTTCGGAAGAAGAGTAGAGGAGTTGAAGGACGGAGCGGAGTCACCTAAAAACACTTTATGCCTCTAGACTTTAGCGAAGTCGAGAGGATACTTTTTTTGACACATCTAGATTTGTCTGAAATCGACTGATGTTTGTGTAGTTGCGACTTAGATACACACATATACGATTCGAACTCGGATATGAATTCTGTTATTGAAAATAGTTAGCGAGATTTATTTAGAGAGCTTGTTAATTGCTACTCTTTAGAGATAGATTCTAGAAAGAGAATTTATATTTTATGATATTCATTGATATGTATTTTGAGAGTGATTGTTGAGTTATTTGTTAATATTATTATATTGATATTAATAAATCATTTTGTATAGATTATTAATCTATCTATCAGGATTTTAAATTGAATAACTAATTCGTAGAGTAATTAATTTTATAATATATGGATAATTTATATATAATTTGTAAGTAATATTTTATAGATAATTAGTTATTTAGATTTTCTAATAATCCGCTCTACAGAGCCCCATTCTACAGCCTACTCTCGTCTTCAAAGCAACAAGTACTGTATCTCGACAAAATTCAAATCGAGTATATCATAATATTATAATATTGAATATTAATATTCCTATTAATTCATTATATACCAATCGATCTCGTCTACTTATTCCTTCTTCTTGAGGTAATCAAGACTTCACAGTGCCAATTGCAAAAGGCAAGAATAATTATAAAGAAAATTTATATCATTCTATCACCGAGCGCACGCCATTTTGCGGATTCGATAAAACCTGCATTCGTGCGAGAGACTGTTGATGTAAGTCTTAATTAACCGTTATTTGTGCGATTTACTACTACAGACATCCTGTTTAAACGTGCAGATAATTAATCAGGATGTAAGTTTCGTTCTGACTACCTAATATAAGATAGAAGATGGATGGGTCTTTTTCTTGAAATAATCCTTGGTCCTAGAAAACTAAGTTTGGCGCTGGAAGTTGACATACCGCGGCGCGGCTCAAGGTGCTCTTTTAGTTGTCGTGCCAGTCAGTTATTGATTTTTATTTTTATTTTTATTTAATTCAAAGGGATCCATCCATACAATGATGAAGAAAAAAAACAACTGCTGTCAAAGATCCAATCATTCATTAAAAGACACTTGAAACGAAGTTCGCCTTGCATTAAGTAGGTAGTGATCTTATGTCAAAGTCACTCAGAAGGAAGCCTTTTTGTCACACCTTTCTTTTTTTCCGCTTTCATGCTACCAGATTGAGTTAATTACTTTCACATGCAATTCATTACGTTAACTATCGTTGGTTTATCCAAATCTTCCTTGCGTATAGCATTATCATCTGCTTTAATCTCGCCTACGATACTTCCCACCCAGTGCTGTTCGCGTACATGCGGAATGGTACTCATATTCGATCTGTTGGCATATGGAATGGTATTAATGGATAGAGCCTTTGTCAAGGAGTGAGAAAATCTCTGTATTTCTGGCTTTTCGGCCACTTTTGCAAGGAGAAGGTTGGCATATTGTCTTTGAGAGTTCGGGGTCTGACTCAGTGTTCTTACGAACATATCAAATGGATCCTGACAGATACCATAAACTTCATGGGGCATGTGTGATCCATAAGCTTGCATAATATCTACCATCGAGTTCCCGATTTCGAAAATCTTCTCAAAAATACCCATTCCATGAACTTCTATACTTGTGATAGGTAGTGAAGATATAACGCTCAACAGAGAGTGGGCGATCTTTAGAGGATATCGGAAAGTCATACTTTCGTCTGCTGCTCCAGAAGAAAGGAGTCCTTGACGCATCGAAGATTGCCAAACGATTAGGCGCAACCATTGTTGAGTAACGAGTATATCAGCTTTCTGTATGGCAGTAAGGGAAATTTGAGAAGAATGGGAAATATTTAGTTGTTGTTGAAGCGCTGTATACGTAAGCGTTGATACTGGTGCATCAGAAGCTTCATTCCAAGAATCAACAAAGTTAGAGTCTAGCAGATGGTAAGAATATACTAGATGCATAAACCCAGAATGAATTTCTGGTGCTTCATAGTTATGCAGTGTCGATGGCAGGGCTGGCGTTTTCGAGAAAGTAAGAGGTTTGTGACGTAGAATGGCAAAAGACTATTGGGTTTCTTGAGACCAGAAAGAGCATCAGATTGAATTGATTGATTATCTAGCTAAGCAGTTAAGCTGCGAGTATATATTCAAAAAATGAAGGAATAGGCTTAGCTATTCGGCCTTCGGAATTAAAGTGCTTTGAAAACAAAATATTGAAAGCAAACAAACAGTATACCAAAAAGGAAAGAATGAATTAAAAGTTGAGTTTTGTTTGCTCCTTGCATCATGCAATATATATGCATATGCTGCCAAGATCCCAGGAGGTCAACACGCCCCCTCAGGGATTACCGAGTTAGTTAATAATGAGGTTATTCCTGAACCTGAGACCGAATGTCAACCATTCCCAAAAGATTGATAAAATGAGTGTGTTTCTGTGGTGGTAGAGGTTTAGTGAAACCATCTGCAACCATTTCAGTAGTTGGAACCCATTCGACTTGTAGCCTTCCTGCTTGCACTTCCTGGCGAAGCCAACAAGAGTGTATATCAACATGCCGGAGTTTTGTAACAAGTCTAGGAGTACTATGCTGAAGAAGTCGAATGGTTTGGCGATTATCACAGAATATTGAAGCCTTTTCTTCGAGATCTAAACCAACATTCTTAAAGAAGCGTATCCACCACATAAGCTCTCGAGCAGTAATGGAAAGAGCCAGTATTTCAGAGTGTGTGCTAGAAGTAGTCACCGACTTCAGCTTAGTGCTTTTGAAGTGGATCAAACCTCCAAAGAGTATGAGGCAATATCCCATTGAAGAAACTCTTGTATCGATATCGTCAGCATGGGAGGCGTCACTCCAGATTTGAAAGTTCCTGGTAGTTGTTGCTTTCTTCCCATCGAACATGATAGCATAGAATTTGGTATTCTCAAGGTATTGCAATGTATGTACTGCTGCATTGATATGAGTAGCGGATGGATTACGAAGAAATTCTGATAGTATTGAAGATGCTTTTGCAATATCAGCCCGAGTCACAACAGCAGCGTAGTTAATGCTGCCAACTCGCTGCTGGTAGCCGAAAACCTGTTGCGGCGTTGCAATTGCTAGATTCTTTGTGAGTGCTGTTGTTGGCAATGGATAACAGGCTTGAGGATTAGGTTTGATATTGAAGCGTGTTGATATTTTTGAAATGTAGTTATCTTGGCAAAGCCACAAACGATGATTTTGTCGATCTCGTAGTACCCTAATCCCCAAGAAGAACTGTATATCTCCAAGTGATTTGATGGTGTATGCTGATTTTAAGGTGTTCTCGAATAAGGTTAATCGTAGCAAATCAGCTTTCTTGCAAATTGCGATAATATCGTCGACATAGAAGAGAACCGTAAGCCAGCTATTGGTGAAAACACAGGGTGCTCCTGGAACTGGATCCAGACCAAAGCCGGTTAAAGTGTAGGTCAGATCCTCATACCAGTATGCTGGAGACTCTCGGAAGCCATAAAGTGCTTGGTTTACGGAAATCACTTTTCCTGGGACTTCGAAGCCATCAGGGCACTTGCAAATAATTGGTTGCCTTAATGTTGCATGTAGAAAAGCATTGGAAACGTCAAATTGTCGAATCTCAAGATCGAAAGCTGCAGCGATAGCCATCATAGCTCTAAAGATTTGTGAAGTTAGCGTTGCAGCGTATGTCTCTTCTTCGGTTGATTGAAGATCTCCTCTGGCACAGATTCTTGCTTTGAACTTGATGAGATATCCATCTTGATCGAATTTATAAGTGAAAACCCAGAGTAGTGGTAAAGGCTTTTGCCCTCTTGTAGATATATCGATGTATTCGAAGGTTTTACGTTCTTTCAGAGCGTTGATCTCATCCTCACATGCTTTTCGGAATTCTCTAGCATATGGATGCTGTACTAGCTCATGATAAAATCGAGGTGGAGGTGGTAGATCATTTTGATGTAATCTAGGAGTTCGTAATTTAGACCTTCCGATAGCAAACGCTGTAAAGTAGCTGGATAGTTGAGGAAGTGATGAAAGTGCTGCAGCATGATGTTCTTTCCTTTGTGAACGTCTAGAACCTTGAATTATATGGGATACGTCGATATCGGCACGTATTTGCTCTGCCAAAGGTGCTGTATTATGAGATGATGTTGTAGTGATGATATCATGTTGACTTAACGATGATGATGGGGAAGATGAGAGTTCTGACTCCAGTAATGATGGTATAGGAACATCTCCAGTAGATTGTCTTGTAAGTGCTTCTGGTGATAAGGTTGCTCTAGGCGTTGGAAATTGAGGGTTAGTTTGAGGAACCCCCTCATTGGTTGGAATACCATCATCCGTCTGGTTTGAAGAGCTTTCATTCGTTGGTCGCTCGTTTAAGCGATTGCGTTGTAAGTTCCATGGCCCTTCAACTACAATTATATCACCAATACTCTCATCTGATTCTTCACTCAACAGATTCGATATTTCTATCTCTTCTGCCCTCTTTTCGTGAATAGCTGCAGTATCCCGAAGTTGATCCTTAATAAGAAAGCCAATATCTATATCTTCTGGTCGATAATACCGGGTTTCATCAAATTTGACATCTCTACTTCGAATGACGCGATTTATGGAAGGGAGCCAGATCCTGAAGATATTCGTTGAATCATACCCTACAAGATAGCCCAGTTTTGCACGAGGTTGCATCTTCGCACGTCTTGGAATCTGCTTGTTGAGCACATATGCCAAGCACCCATATGGATGTAGATGTGCTAGCGAAGGTTTATTGCCAGTAGCACTTTCAAATGGTGTTTTCCATTGGAGAGCTCTTTTTGGAGTACGGTTCTCAAGATAACCGGCTGTTTTAATTGCTTCTGGCCAAAGGTTTTGTGGTAGGTTTGCTGAAAGGAGGAGGGCTCTTGCTCTGACCATGAGCATTTTACCAGCATTCTCTGCAGCGCCATTCTGTGCTGGTGTATCTGGTGGAGTGCGCTCGACAATGATGCCACGTTTGTCTGTGATCCTCTTGAAGTCGCCCCCTAACGTAGTTTCACCGTCGAGGCGTATGAATCGGACCTTTGAGCCGAATTGTGTTTGTATCAGAGAGAATTGAGTATCCATAATATCGATCATCTCTGTTTTCCTAGTTAGAACATACACCCATTGTACTTTGTGTGTCGTACACCAGAAGTGGCTGATATATCGGGTATTATTATAAGCCTCATCCATCTCGAACAGATCCCATGCCAATCGATCTCCGACATGGCCGTTCTCTGGCATCTCCTTCCTTGGATTACGAGATATAATCTGTTGAGCCTTCGAGAGATTACAAACTTTGCAGGTAGAGAAGGAAGGTGTCGAAATCGTTTTGTCGATAATGATATCAGTAGTTGCTGATTCTAGGTGCTGAAGGGCTTCGAGAGAAGGATGGCCTAGAAGATCATGTAACTCTGTTGTTGTAACCTTTCGGCATATTGATTTGGTGTGGTTTTTGGTGGCAAACGAAGCATGCTGAGAAGGGATAATAGGATCGAGGGTCCAATGGTCTCCTGTTTGCTTCAGAGTAATAAATGCAATGCCTTCTTTTGTAAGGACATCTGGGTGTTCGGTGTTCCAATGTACACCTTTCTTTGAGAGTAGAGCTAGAGAGACTAGGTTTGTAAGAAACCCTGGGATGTATGCCACTCTTTTTAAGGTTATTTGCCCTGGCCCAGTTGGTGTATTGATCAACATAGTGATAGTACCGAATGCTTCAATTTGGAATCGGTCTCTTCCAGCGCTTATCATATCGGATGGCTTTCCAAACTCTTCAAGAACAAAGTTGTGTAGAGAGTTAGTGACATGGGTATCGGAACCACTATCAATTAGCCATTTGTGAAGGATGCTAGCATTGTTGTAGGTAGGACTTTGTTTAGTGAGAAAAGCCCCAAGATCCTTATCTTTCTCTTTTCCAGATTCTGAAGGATTAGTCAGTGTTTCCTTCCATGCTGGATCCCAAGAGAGATTTGCTAGCTTGAGAAGTTCCTTAGTTCCTTCATGTCTACGAACAAACCAGTTCCTTCGTTTTGTTGATTGCCTTCCCCAGAACTTCTTGAAGTATTCAATATCGGCATCGATTGGTTTCCAGTTCCTTGGTCGATTATCCGAATGTAGATAGTAGCATTTTTCATATAGATGTTTCTTGCCACATAGACAGGTTCTCTCTCCTTCCTTTTTATCTTTATTCCCATCCTTATAGGTTGCAAATGACGTAGAAGAGGTTGAAGTAGTTGATGTCTGTGTGAGTCGAGTGTAGTTTCGAAAGTCTTCGATTAAATCGTACACATCAATCGTTTCTTTAGGCTGATTCTTGAGCTTTTTGGTGATCTCCAACAGAGTTGAAGTTGCCCAAGAGGAGCTGTGGTTCATAAGGGCTGTAGAAAAGTCGAACGCAGCTCGATTTCGATCGACATCTGGCAGATTGAGAGTCTTAGCCTCAGTGTAGATGAGTTCCCATTCGTTCAACCATTCATAAATATCCTGATTGGATTTGTAGGGTTGTTTTACACAATTGTATCGTGCTACCACGGTAAGCTCTCTCGCACGATCAGTTGGTGCTAGCCTTTTTGCGTAAATCAGCAAGCACTTGAGGTGCTGTGATACTGGTGGTACTAATAAACTTTTCGCAATTGCGGTTGATTGATGAAAGTATGTACTTGAGAACCTCTGAAATGGTCTTGTTGATTTTCTCGTACTTGGTATTCTTGATACGATAGTTCTCTAGTTGCATCTGATATTGCTTTAAAGCCCTATCAATAACAGCCTCAGAAGCATCTTCATCAACTGTGGGTAGTTCCGGTTCATCTAGCAACTCTGGTATAGGTACAACTGTTGTAGTGGGATCAAGGTATACCCAGCATTTGATGCCGCCGGATTCTGCAATACGCTGAACATTTCGAATCCAACTATTCCAATCCTCTGGTGAGGAAAGGATGATTTTAGTTGAATTATCGCCTGTAGTCATATTGAAGAAATAAAGTCAGAATTATCGAGGTTTGGGTTTTATAGAAAACACACTAAACAAGGTAATTCTTAAAAGAGTGAAACTGAAGGTATCGTAGAGTTTCGGTATATGTGAATCAAGTATTGTGCAGGATGTTTAATTGAAAGCCAGCACCGGGCTCATAACTATTGGGTTTCTTGAGACCAGAAAGAGCATCAGATTGAATTGATTGATTATCTAGCTAAGCAGTTAAGCTGCGAGTATATATTCAAAAAATGAAGGAATAGGCTTAGCTATTCGGCCTTCGGAATTAAAGTGCTTTGAAAACAAAATATTGAAAGCAAACAAACAGTATACCAAAAAGGAAAGAATGAATTAAAAGTTGAGTTTTGTTTGCTCCTTGCATCATGCAATATATATGCATATGCTGCCAAGATCCCAGGAGGTCAACAAAGACCTATGAAATGTTAGAACCTCACATTTTGGAGAAATCGAACTCACCTTTCCGTGACATATAAAATCCAAAATGTACGTCTACGGCACAATTCCTCAGCTGGATGAAGACCGGAATATTTAAACTCTTCATGCAACCCTATGTCTTGGGCCATTGTCATTGCTTCCCTCAAATAGTACCAGGATTTCCTAGACTGGTTGAGCTCGAAGAATGCAGTTGATACAAAATATGAAGAGATAACAGCGGACAATGATCTATCTTCCACAAAGTCATAACCCTGTCGAACCATGATACATTCGTCTAAAAAGAACCGCCCAGCTATTTCCCAGGAAGGAGGCCCTGGAGCTAGTATGTTTTTGCCCGACATATGTGTGGAAGTGACTGCACACAGGGAATAGATAAGGTTCTTCTCGTGCACCTGCAGTGGTCGATTGATTGAATCTCTCAAAGTGGGCATATGCACTAATGGCATAATCGGATATAAGTGCTCAAGAAAAAGGTCAAGGCATTTTGGGATTAGGTACATGTAGCTGACACATGTAGGCCTAAATTGATCCGTCGTGAAGATCCCATTTGTCCCATCATTTGAAAGAGGCGAGATGTCCGACATGATCGGATGCCAGGTTGGTCGTCCCATATACGTTTTTGTAGTAGAAGAGTTGACTGAATTGGAAACCCAATGATCAATATCAATATCAATTCTATATAGAATCTCTTAGCTGGGGACAACAAAAGGTGGTATGGATATGTGGCATGAATTCCTTACGTCACGGCTCGCGTGAAAATACTTGGAATTCGATCTACCTTCAGATATCCTTTTGGTTCTCACTGTATGCCCGGTCAAGTTGGAACATAAAGGGCTTTGAAACTCTGCTACAAGGAGAAATATCATACTTACGAGCCGGTTCTGGAACTGCTCCCACCTGAGCATGAGCCTGAGTCACGGGACTCTGCGAAGCTTTTGATAGCTACACCATCTTGAGCCCTCAATTCGTTAATCACTCTACCACTTCCTCGCTTTGGTCCTCTTCTCTTCGGTATGTGCTCCCTCTTGCAATTTAATAACGCATTTCCGCACTGCTTACACGGGAGATCCCCATCACATCGTATCCCTTAACTTGTCAATACTCGGAATTCCTTTCCACCAGGAACCGCAGTGAGGTATATGTGAAAGACTCACTTCTTCGTCGACAATGATCGCAAACTTTTCTAGGTGTCGATATCTTTATATCCTCTGAAGGCATCCCAAATTCTTCTTTATATCAGAGCGACCCTATGATGACTTAATTATAAAAGTATTCGACCAACACTCGACCAATATTCGAACTTTAATCATCGATGATCGAACATCGGAATTAGGTTAGTAAATTTGCCGATCCATTGATGCGGGGAAATTGATGCTAGTCTCCATCTAGATTAGTATCTACCGTCACACTGAGGGTTAAAGGGAAAAAGGCGGGTTTGTGATGGGTATACTCCGTACGAGGACGTCGACGACAATAACTTGTTGTATAAACAATCGAAATCAATTTGATGAAGCGTATTGCAAGTGCTGCTTGTTCCCCCCCCCCCCCCCCCCCCCCCTTTTCTTTTTTGAAGAAATCCTGATATAAGACTACAAGCCGCCAAAATACGCACAGGTGTCACGACGATGACATCCTTAACAAAACCAACCAATCCACCGAATTGAACAAGTGCGTAGGTATCTGGTACAATAGTTTCAGCAGCAGAAATTAATAGTAGCTAAAGGTTAGAAATCAATGAGGTGGCAATAACTATTCGACAAAGTTGTCCTGTGTAGATTCTGACCACAGGAATTAAACATTACAGGAACAAAATTCTCTGAATGACCTGCAATTGCGTGCACAAACAATGCAATATTTTTATGAAAGCTTGAAGTTCATGTTTGAGGCTACTTGCTTCTATTTAATACTTCACATAAGCATTCTAGTCTAATCTACCGAGCTCGGGGTCTAGATACATGAAACACTTCTACGAAATGACGATTCCATATGCCTCATAGGGGAAATCTTCCAAACTATGGAGAAATTGACCCCAGCCGTCACCAACATTACCCAATTGTTCATCATTCCCTATCATCATACCCATCCTCCCAGCCAATATCATTTCCTCCTGCCCTTTATATTCGGCTGCCAACCCCTCATGAGGAACCCAAACAACTCTCATCCCCGCTCTTCTTCCCGCTTCCACTCCCGGCACCGAATCCTCAAAAACAAGACACTCTTCTGGTGTTATGGGCCTCTCATTCTCTCCCAAGCTCTCATTAATTAACTTCAAAGCCAACAAATAAATATCAGGCGCGGGTTTTCCCCTCCCCTTCTCAACCCGGGGATCATCACCCAAAACTCGTCTTCCCTCGGGAAAAACTTCAAGCAACTTCCTCGTCTCATCTTTACTCGTCTTCAACCCAAAATTATACTTTTCACTACTCGTCGCCAATGCAATATGCACCTTGTTACCCTTCACATCACGTGCTGTACTCAAGTCTCTGAGTAATTTCTCAACGCCTGGTAAAGCTTTACATTCTGGGAAATGAAGACGTTGTTGTTCGCGTTGTTCCAAGGCGTATTGTTCTTTGGTGATGGGAAGCTGAGCCCAGTCCATAAATACAGAACTAGTGGAACCACCGGGAACCCCCATGAGTTTGGCTTTGATGGACCAAGGGAGAGGAGGTCGGTTGTAGCTGGTGAGAACATGATTGGCGCATAGGGTGTACATGTCTTCAGTGTTTATTAGGAGACCATCCATGTCGAAGAGACATGCTCGAATGGGGGGAAAACTGAGTAGGTGATTGGTATGTTAGCTTCATTGTCGACGGAGAATATTCTCAATGAATTTGGAGATATCTCGCATTGACTTTCCATTGAGCGATGAAAAAAATGGTGGACTTACTCAGTTTTCGCACTCATGGCTGGTCGGTATAGAACGGTCGTGTAGAACGTGACACAGTAATGTTAATTCTTATCGTCCCTTACAGTTTCGCAATCCGGGTGAAAATTTTCCAAAATACTTCCGAATCTTAACTCTATTGAATATTGGTATTGTGGTAGTATAAAAAAAGACCTAGAATTTGTAGCCTTCACAATCTAAATTATAAACCAAAATAAGTAGCGCTGGACATATATAAGAATTACCAAAGGTAGAGATGTACAAAAGTACATGTAAGATTCTATTGACGGTTCATCTTCGGGAAGCTGCGGCTGAATTTGCCCCACTCCCTCACCAACAAAATTTGTTCGGCCTCGTCTTTCAATTCGACCATCAACAACTACAGCTTCACAGACTTTTTATTCTGGGAAAGAAAAGCTATCCTCACTTGAGATTGTTGAAACGCGAGTATTAACAGCAAAGATTTAGTTATAGCCACGGATTTCCAAAAGGTTTGACGTTAATGAAATGAATGACCAAAGAAGTAGGACGTTGAGGACATTGAAATCTCAAGTGCAAGTGCATTCACTTGTGGAAATTCAAAGTTTATTGTATGGAGTTTTTATTCTCATATTCTTATCTAAATCTAAAAGTTTCTACGTTACAAATGCCTTCCCCTTCTTCTCTTTTCTTTCACCAGTACCACACTTCCACTTTCCAAATTTCCATTTAGGCCGCCAAGGAAGAAACTCTGAGAGCGCGATTATGAAGAAAACAGAACGAGATGGGCACAGGTCGAAGAAGCATCATAGAGTTCAACATGAGCATTTGGAAGCATGGAAGGTCAAACATATCCGTTTGAGGACTGCGATCAGTGCAGTGGAAAGCAACGCGGTGGTTATTTCTGCAACCGGAATACTACGGGGTACAAAATGCTCTTTGTATCTGGAATGATGGAGCAGAGACAACAATCAAACCAGGTTGTGACCAGTTCGTAAGCGCAATCTTTCGTACAAAGGGTGGAAAACTAGCCCGGCTTCGTCATTGCACCAGCGATTTTTCACTTCAGCAATCCAATCCAAATTTCTGATGCTTGAATAGTGTTCTTGATTGGGAGTGAGCGCAATAACAGTTCATATTGTCTTTTTCCTGTTCAGCTGTACTAGAGTTATAATCCGAATTTTTTAGCGAAAGGACCGAGGGGTCATCAAGCAGGCTACCAGTGAAACTGAGTTCTACACTACTATAGGCCGATAAAATAACATCCTACTGCTTCGTATCAGAGCCGCGTCTCCTGCCACTAAAGGCCGAAAAGGGACAAATAATCCTTGAATAAGAAAGTCATTGCCTAACCCAGTTTTGACAGGAGGCCAAGTAACCTCCTCGAGCCTCTGTATTGAGCACGTATATTTTGCTTAATCTGGGCCAGGATGCTGTTATGCTGTAGGTAGACTACTAGTATCTAGCTTGCTACGAAGCGATGCCAATCGTAAGTTCTGTAAGGTACTAGCAACCTTTTTTCACTAGAAAATTGGCAGTACAGGCTTATGCACGGCAGTATTCCACATCACATCCAAGAGTTTGGCTAATTCATTAGTAAGCTTGACAGCTAAGTTTTAAAAGTGTGATTCACAGATCTTAGAAAAGAATTCTATAAGATAAAATGAGAAAGGAAAGGATGATTGAAAAATCACTGTAATTTTTATATAATTGAAATCTAAAATTACTCCTATATGACGGCAGCATCTCATCATTCCAATTATTTCAATTATTAATTTTTATAAAGGTAATTCATTGAAAAGAATATATGAAGTTTAGAAGAGAATATAAAGTAAATATTAAAATATTAATTTACTTCATTTTACTAGTAATTTTGATAGGGAGGTAAGTACTTTTTTTGTTTTGATTATTTTAACTTTTCAATTTGATAATATTAACTTATATCATTTATATTCTTTTATCTAGGATAAGATAAAAATATTTATAAAATCTATACATTACCTAGCCTCCATTCTGCATCTAGGATAGGATTGGATATTTGAAACGCTGAAGTCTTCCGGAGCTCTCAAGCTGACTGGGCTTGACATCCATGCAATTGAAGACAACCAAAACCCAGAAAGCCAAGAATTGTCCCTTGGCAACTGAGCAGAGTAGAAAGTATTGAAAATCTGAATCCCAGCAGTTTTTTTCCAAGTTTGTTAATCAACTACAGATAAATAACATTCAAACCTTTTACTTAGTAACACATCAGCAGTTACGATGGGATCGGCATCACAGCCCCTTATTGCTAAAACAATATATAATAACTTCACAATTTTGCCTAGATTTGTATAAATATCCGCAATAAAATTTAACAAAACAAAACTTACAAAGAAAAAGACCAACTAATAGTACTAGCCATACAATATTAACACAACCTAATCTTACATTTTCATCAGCTCTCCACTCCGACTTTCCGGTAGCTTTTCTCCCCGCAATCGTCACTAGATAGAATTCTCGCGAAGATTCTAGGGCTCAGTAATTTGCTGCTTGAAAGGTTGTGGTGAGGTTATTATATGAAAATGAGGCTGTAGAAGTAATGCAAATATTTAGTTGATAGTTATAGTATACAGATAGGTATATAGTTATACGAATCATTTTCCATAATTAGAAGTTGTTTTTGAAGGGATAAATCTATAAATCAGTTGTTTGAGGCCTTCTGAGATGATTTATTTATTTACTTATAGTTAATATTGTTATATCAGTATAGAAATTGAAATTGGAATATATAGAATTAATAGTTTTTTATTTATTTTTTAAATTCCTTTTGATATTTCCTTTTTGGCTTCCTGTTCTGTAGATAATGTAAAAGTTATAGGTCGAGATACGTGCGTCCCGATAGTATATTGTTACGAGGTTTGCCGTCTAGATCACGTGGAAGTGCTCTAGGCTCTCGAGGTAGGTTTATAACTAGGCGTCAAGCAGGGACTTAAAGTAATGACAATAATATGATGCAATTCGTAACTAATAGTAAGGTATACTAAATGATTGATCTTGAGCACGAAGCTCTATACAAAGGAAATCCATCTTCATTATATAGACCTTCGTGTTCTGGCTACTCAGTAGGATCAATATGGCTCAGTACTGAGCTCGCTGATCCTCGCTGAGCCAGTCACGTGATACTGGTAGCACGTGAGCGTTTTCCTGTTACCCGGCGTAACATATATTATCGTATAGATTATTATCCTCATTCTTCATATCGACAATTAACTCTAAAGAAAAATAAAATACAAACTAAAACATAGATATTTTTTTTTTAAATATTTAATTCTCTTAACATCAAAACTCAAGAGTCAAAAGTTAGAAGTTAAAAGTCAAAATAAAATAAAATGATAAACTTCTAATATAAATAAAAAAAGATATTCCCATATATTAATACCTAAGTATACAAAATGAATGAATACATTGTTGTAATACCAAGACCATACAGTTAACATATATAAACACCGAACAATATAATAATCTATCTCCCTAGAGTGATGCCACCGCTTCCTATGCATATACAATATCAATACCAATATTAAATGCAGTTCTCCATTAAAAATCATAGTTTCGTAATATCTGTCGTCCGATAGTAGATCATATACCACCCCCCTAAAACGCCCGGATTGAATGCGCCGCTCCAGTTTGGTTCATCCTCATTCATTGTCCATCTAACGCCGCTTCATTTGAAATGCCAAACCTTGCACCTTGTGCATGTTTTCTTCATACTACTCCATTGGAGCAAAGAATCGACTTGCTGCAATAATATCCTTATCACCATTTGCAAAATCCCAACCCACAATCGTTGGTGTTTGACTACAGCATATGATTCTACGAGCATCGAATTGAAGCTTGAAGACACGAGCATGCGTTGGAGGGGAACCACCTAGAGGCATTCCACGATTGGGCAATGTTGGAGGAATCGGTGCAGCAGTACTTAATACAGGTGCTGTAGTTGTATTTGAGTCATTGTTCAATGGAGGCAGATCAGATATGTCGTAGCCTCTTGCCTGTAATGCTGAAATGAGAACAAGATTCATCAAGTATTTCGTGTGATCTGTCAAACGATTGATGGCAACTCTCAAGTATTCGTGAAGCAGTAAATCTGGGTACTGATTGAGAGTTTGACGTAAACCTATCGCACCAGCCGCGATTGCCTTGTCAATTTGCCCCTCCGGGGTAAGCTTTGAAATATCTCCCAACGGTGCCTCTTCACCCGCTGATCCAGGCGTTAGCCCCAGAAGCCATGCTGCATTTTTGTTGGGAATGTTTCGAGGTACTCTAGCCCACTGCGCGATTGCGCTTCGGGAACCTTCCTCTTGGCGGAGAGTATGCTGAGGCTTCCAGACACCTTCTTTATCCCTCCGCCATATATGAATCGACTCATCATAAGACCCAGAGACAATACGACTATATTTGCAACCTCCACCACCTGGTGGTAATTTAGCACCAAAAGCAGTGATATCTTGTGGTCTCGAGGACCCGGCATTTTTGAGACGACCTTGTTGATAAGTCTGATCAATCAATCCACCGTTCACAGCCTTGAAATATTCTCCATCAATCCGCTTTGCATCCTCTCTTTCCTCTTCCGCGCTATATGGCAAATCACCGAATCCAGCTTGGACGGTCCTCACAAGGTTCGTATGCCCTCTAAGGCTGGCTACTTCAAGACCGGATTCTTTGTCGAAGACTTTAACCTCATTATCACTGCTACCACTCACTATACGACGACCATCGTATTGAACGCACGCGATTCCCTTAGCGTGACCCAATAAGGTTCGAGTGCAAGTGTTCTTTTTCCAGTTCCAAATTTTTACTGTTCGGTCGCCTGAAGCAGACACGACCTCATCACCCAGTACTTGAACGGCGTTAACCGCAGCTCCATGACCTTGTAATGTGCAGATGTTTGTATATGGCAGCAAGATGGTTCCCGCAGAGGGATTGTTTTCGAAGCCAAGGTTTGGTATCTGGATGGAAGCTGATTCGTTTACGATACTTCCATTGATAGGTCGGCGATTGAAGACTTTGATGGTTTTATCTTTCGAACAGGTGACAAGCACACGTTTGTCAAATTTAACATTCAAAACTGATTCCCTATGTGCTGTCGTTAATCTTTGCACGATCTTACCTGTCGAAAACCGCCAAATGATGATCGTGGCATCACTGCTTCCCGAGACAATAAGATCTTCTTCCGGATCCGGGTCAAACTGGAGGCAAAGTACTGATCCTAGATGTTCTGCCAAGGGAGGAAGAGCAAGGCGTCTTCTCTCGAGATCCCAGACTCGTATGGTTTTATCACGGCTGCCACTGACCAGATATTTCTGAGTATGCTGAATAGTATAGATACACTCTGTGTGGCCCTCTTCCGGATACATAGGATGTGGTAACTGAAAGTTGGTAAACTTCCCAGCATCCCAGTTGGCTTCCAGGCGTCTTCTTTGGGTATAGAGATAGTGCCAATTGAGTTTCTCTTCCCCATCACTACGGTCTACGACGGCTAGAGTGGGCAGTTGCCTGGGACGCGAGACTCCTTTTCCTTTTCCTCCAGGGATAACTCCCTCTGCACCAGAAAATGAATTCTGAACATTGCCACTATCTAGAAAGACTGGTACATCCATCATGATCGCATCTTCAGCAAGAGGACTTTGTTTCATTTCCCTTGTGCTTGCCGGTCCAAATATTGAAGTCTGCTTCATCGTGTCCAGGTCTTGATTGTCGTTACTCCGACCGGGACTGGATATCATACGCTGCGAATTGGTGGTGGATTTGCGCTTAGCTGGAAGATTGAGGTCGAACCTGGTCCTTGAGTTCATCCATGAAGGTTGTCCGCCCGGGTACTCGAATTTCGCAACCTCCGATCGAATAATTCTGAACCCATCGCGTATATATAGTTGTTCCCACAATTTTCGGTCGAAAGCTAACATTTGCCAATGTCGCGAGGTGCTGGCGGTTCTTATTAGTGAGACTGGGTCAAGGAAGCTGAGAATCCTCAAACAGATCTCTGATGGTAAGTGAAAGAAGAAATCGATTTTAAGTCGAGGCTTAAGGCGGCCAACTATGTCCCATACTTCAGAAGTTGGTAATCTACTCATGATGTCCAAAATATATTCTGCAATGAATTCATGTGAGAATGAAACACATCATGTGCACAAGACGGGTTGCTACTTACCAGCACGATCTTCTGGAGATAAATCTGCGAGCCATGAAGGCAGGTCCTCAAATTTGAATTGATTGACAACAGTCAAAGGATGTTCGCTATAGCCTTCATCAGGAGGAGACCTCCGAAGAGAGCTAGACATGACTGACTGATGACAAACTAGGGGTAGTAGTCGGTAGAGGTGGTTGATTTGAAAGATTAAGATTATTTTATGTTCAAGGGATAAAAATTAAGAAGGGACTTGACGAAATATGAAAATCGGCTAATATTATCACCTTATGAAGAAAAAGGATTTCGTGGTACAAGTATGTACCTACAGTACTTAAGGTTATGTTTTTCTTTCTGGTGGCAGGTTGAGTTGTTAACGGGGCACTTGTTGATTAGGACGCCTGCACGTCTGCAACAACACCCTGGCATGCGGCATGCCTGTGTTTTGGCAACGATCACGCGGGTGGGCTAGGTAGGATACAAGGCTGGAGGAAAATAAAGTATCTTGCCTTTGTGCCTTTGGCCTTTTGCCTTTCGCCTTTTGCCTTAAGCCTTGTGCCTTGTCGTCTTCTTTTTACTTTCCGTAGAAGATGACTAGTACATAGGTAGCATGCACCTATCTATGGAGTGCGGAGGGGTCAAAAATAGATTAACATTATTCGATCAGAATCAAAAGCCATCCATCCATCCATCCATCCATCCATCCATTCATTCATCCATTTGACATAACATGCCAAAATTGGACTGATGAGTGATCGATGGAAGCCGTTAGGGAAGGAAGGGAGAAGGAATCATGGAGGATCAATCACACCTCGGAGATATAATTACGGAGCCTAACTAGGTAGTCAGGTAGGTAGTAATAATAAGTACCTATCCTATGTATCCTATGTACTCCATGTTCTTTCCTTTTAATTGAAGGAAAAAGGGTTGATTGAATGAGTGAAAGAAATCCCCGGACGGAGATGGAATACCTATTTAGGTGTAAGGGACTAGCTAAGTAGTAGTTTAGATACGTACCGAGCATCGAGTATAGGTTAGTATCTGGGTTTTTGTGCTGTAATAATAACAACAAGTTCACAAGTTACCTACCTAAGTCTTACAAATCCCTTATCAATCCGCCTTATCGACGTTGGAAGCTTACTCCGTAAACATCTGTGAATAGGGGAGAGAGCTGGTACTTACTTTACTGTAGATGGATACAATTAAAAAGCACTATTGACAATATGAATATCGGCTAATATATTCAACACAGCCATACCTAGATACTAATAATCATCACACTTTATGTTTCAAAGCATAGTTAGTATTGGGAGAAAATGGGTTGACATCCAGTTTCAGGATATCGATTAACCTTTGGTGGTTTGTAGTAGAAATTATTGCTGACCTCGGGAGTCATATGTACGGGTTATCCGCACGTATACATATAAGGGTTACACATCTGTGTAGGTAGATATATACCTAGGTACCTAGGTATATAAACATACAAATGAATACATATCATATCAGTGAATAGAATACCTTTCCATCTGGTAAAATTAAAATCAAAATCAGCTCATCCGAACCGATTACTTTTACTTTGGAAATCTTCTACACATGTGATGTTCAGTTCGCATCTCCATTCCTTCCTTCCTTCCTTCCTTCCTTCCTTCCTTCCTTCCACTCACACTTCTTTGAGCAAAAAGGTCGACGGTTATTGTTTAGTAACTTAGCGCATAACTTAATCCATTACACACTAACCCATGGCAAAGCAACACTTCTGAGACACGAACTCAACCCTCTCAACCCTCTCTATCCACTCACCCATACAAACCAACTCAAATTCAAACCCACTTCCCACACGACCTCTATTACACAGTCAGGAAGGACTCAGTACACACACTACCTAACCTCATCGCACTCCTCCAAACCCTGAGAGTCACCATCAAACTCCCCCGATCGAACAAAATCGAATGGCATCCGGAGTAAACAACTCACGATTCAAAATTACACAACTCAAGCAGGCAGGCAGGCAGTTACAGTCAGTACTGAGTACGGAGTGCTGAGCACAGTAGGTCCTTTCGCATACCATACCATACTTTGCACTTTGCACTTTGCACTTTGCACATCGCACATGGATGACCCGCAATCAAATGTGTTCGAATAAACAAACTTGAAATCCACTCCTGCTCCCAAATTATTCAGTTCCCCACCGAAACTACCAAAACAACCCTTCCAACGAAAACGTATTGCGAAAGAAGACCGCACACCGCAGCACTCGACTCGACCAGACCACCTCCATCCACCTGCAGTTCAACCTAGTGACAATTTATATTGTCCAGAGTAGAATTATTCCTCCCCTTTAAGTGGAAAAGCGGAATATTATTTTAAATCAAATTATCACAATTTAATTCATCGTCAGTTATTTGGATCTTCATTCAACTTTCATGTCATCTGGCGGTGTTGCCATTCGTTTGGCCCAGTCTCAATCTCATGGACTTCTTTTGAGAACGAATACAGCGCCTGTATTCAACAATCGAAGCGCCGAGGGCAACGGAACTGGTTTGAGTCAAACAATGAGCCACAACTCAAGGTCGTCGCAGCTCACGGGCTCGACTGCTTTCACGACTTCCTCTACGACTTCATTAAATTCCTTATCTACTTCTGCGACTCTGGTTCCAGCCCCGCTGGCGATGCCAGTACAAGGCGGAAATGTAATTGCGACGAACAATATCATTAACCAGAGAGCCGACGCCTCAAGATCACTATATCAGATATGCGTCAATTTACGACTGAGATTAGCACAGGTTCCGGGATTTAACGGCCATTTTGTTGACTCGGACGATGAAGACGAAGCCGAGGAGGATATGGACCCAGTGTCTTCGCTTTGGCGCTGTTTGCGAAAAGGTACTCCTCTCGTGACGCTGTACAACACCCTCAAACCAGCAGAGCCTCTACCGCTGCCTGATAATAAGATGGCCGAGCCAAAGAAATCCAAGATGGCAGCCTTCAAATTTGTTGAAGCTTGTATGAAGGATCTACAAATCCCGCCGGGCGACGTTTTTGCTTTATCAGACCTCTTTGGTGACGACACGACTGGTTTCGTGAAGGTACGTTTGTTTCTATTGTCATTTTGCGGGGCATTTCTATGATCTCAAGGGCGCTTGGCACATACTGAGGTCGTTGCCTCTTTTTCATATGGAATCCTGGGATGATGAGTCAAGGGATAACATGTGAAGATGGTCAACGTCCTAGAATTGTATTAGAGGTCTGCGAGCGTTTGCGCTCGTAGTATCTTCAATCACAACATCGTTTAAGTTGGAAAACATGAAAATCCCCACTTACCAATTGGACAGGTTACCCAAGTTATCAATATCGTTCTCGATGTGGCTGAACAACGTGGCCTGCTCCTCACATCGCAGGCCGAGGATACCAGCGAGTCTGCCACGGCGCCTGGGTCCAAGATGAGCTATAGGCAGCATGTAGTACGGGAATTAGTCGATACGGAACGTAAATACGTACAAGATTTGGAGAATCTACACGAATTAAAGAAGACAATCGAACAAAAGGGCGTAATTGCAGGCGACGTCGTGCACGATATATTTCTCAACATTAATGCGATCCTTGACTTTCAGCGACGATTCCTCATCAAAATCGAGACCACAAACTCTCAGCCGGTCGATAAACAGGAATGGGGCCTACCTTTTAGGAATTATGAGGAAGCATTCAGCATTTACCAACCATTCATTGCAAACCAGCGGAAAGCGGCGACTATAGCGAAAGACAACTTTGACAAAATCACCATGGCGGATCACCCTGTCGTTGTGGACTTCAATACTCTGGATGGTTTCCTCCTGAAGCCGATGCAACGTCTAGTGAAATATCCTCTTTTGTTAAAGGTACATCACGCTCTAAATTTTGGAGTTACTTAACGCTAAAGTGAACAGGATCTTCGAGACAAAACGAATGCTAGTGACGAGGCGAAAGAAGATCTCACTCTGGGTATCGAGGCGTCGAATCGTGTGCTCCACCAGGCAAATGCCGCGGTTGATAGGGAGCTCAGAGGTGAAGCTTTGTTGGATCTCTGTGGCCGCGTGGACGATTGGAAAAACCACAGAGTTGATCATTTTGGTGACCTTATATTGCATGGTCATTTTCCCGTGGTTACTGGGAAGAGTGACGTTCAGAAAGAGGTGCGTTTCCCTCTTTCCCATGATCGAGTTTCACCCAATACTTACGAACCTGAGCAGTATACTATTTATCTCTTTGAGCGCATTCTCCTCTGCTGTAAAGAAATTAATCCAAACAAGTCCAAAGATAAACTCATGGGAAATCAAAAGGACAAAAAAGACCGGAAGGATAAAAACAAGATCAAGGAAAAGGATAAGAACGCTAAACTACAGCTCAAAGGTCGCATTTTCATGACCAACGTGACGGACGTGGTGTCATCTGCCAAGCCAGGTATACATTGTCATCTCTTCACATCCGTAGAATTGCTCGCTGATGATTTCGCAGGTTCTTATACAGTTCAAATATGGTGGAAGGGAGACCCAGGGGTTGAAAACTTCATCATCAGATTTTCTAATGAAGAGACCATGAAGAAGTGGTATGAAGGTGTCGATAAGCAAAAGAAAGAACATGCCAATACTGGCGCACAAGCAAATGCTAGTCCGGATACAGCACCAGAGTTCGGATGGGCGCGTGATCAAATTGCGTCAATGCCTAATCCTTACGCTCAGCAAGAGGAAGAAGAGGAAGAGGAAGAATACAACGGTACGACCGCATATGGATCTCCGCCGAACTCGGGAATGCCCCCAAATTTTGGAATGCCTCCAAATCCTAGCATGGCTCGAAATTCGTCTAGTTCTAGCCTACGTTCGAGATCCGCAACTACAGAAAGCAATCAGTCTTTAGCTGGCATTGCAAGAGCACCAGCGCCACGTTTCCCGGTCGGTATGGGCATATCCCCGCCACTCAGTTTGCAGACTCAAATGCCTGGCTCACTGCCGTCTCCTGGTCAAAGACTGGGGGGGGACTCGTACTTTTCGCCTATTGGGGAGTCACCAGCATCCTCCGCGCGAACAAGCACAGCTTCTTCTGCAATGTTCCAATTCCCTCAGACATCTCAATTCCCACGTCAGCCTACATCCCAGGGATCCTGGGAGGACAATAATCGTTACACCGCACCTGCGATTGGTCGCGTACCGTCGAGGGACAGCCAAAATTCTATAAGCGGTGCTTCGTACCAAATGAATGGCCGAACACCCCAGAGGCCATCACTTCCTGCCATGGCTTCACAATCACAGGCTGCAGCTGCACAACAGCGAAGTCGCTCATATAGCACCCCTGACATCAATGCTCAGCAGGGTGTTCGCCGTTTGCCAAACGGAGCTTTGAGCACCCCGCAAGGCCAAGTTCCCGCCGTTCCCGGTATTCCGGCACACTTGCACCCAACTTATGATGCTGGCGTTTCCAGATCCCAGAATAACTCTCCGAGTGGATTGCCAGTAAGGACAAACACCCAATCACCTGGTGCCCAAAGAGATCGTCAGCAGCAACAGCAGCAGCCACAGCAGTATGCCAACGGGTTGCAATATCCAAATGGTTCACAAGGCCTCGGCGCGTCACAGCCCAATTATGCTCGCAATAATACGACTCAGATTCCATCAAACGCACTCGATAACCGCCTGCCACCATCATTGATAAGCGGTAATCTTCCACCCGAAGGCGATATGTCGTTACCGACACAGCTTAAAGTGAAGGTAAACTGTGATGGTAACTATGTTACTTTGGTGGTGGCCTTCAACATCACATATCAATCCCTTACGGATCGCATAGATGCTAAAGTTGGAAGATTCTCGACCAATGCTATTGCTCGAGGTACCATGAGGCTACGTTACCGTGACGAAGATGGCGACTTCGTCACTATTGAGTCAGATGATGACATTCAAATCGCATTCCAGGAATGGAGCGAGGCACAGAAATCACAATATCATTATACCGGCCAACTTGGGGAGATTGAGTTATTTTGTTTAAGCAATGAGGGTTAGCCTTGAATGGTGCTATGGCACCACGATGAGGAAATATGTTGAGTGGAAGCATTGATGGATATGGATTTATATGGTTTATCTTGATACATCAACATCAAAATTCATGGATGGATGGTTTATGATTACACGTTGCGATGACGATAAAGGAAGGTTTAGGGGTGGGAATATGAAGTCGGGTTTATTGCTTCTTGCACAAAGGTGTTATTTGGCGCTGGCGTACTTTGCAAACGGCGCCTATGCATGGTGAAGGACGATGGGAGAAGGCGCATCTATTGCCTTCACAGAGCATATAGCGAAAGATTAGTTTATGAAACAAGAGCCTCACAGCTAGGGGAAGATATACCATGGTGGGTTGGGAATGAATCACCAGAATGCCGTAGAAATACTACATCTTTGATACCAACTTACAACTCTAACTTTCCGCTCAAAACTTTTCTGATGGTACATTTGAATCTCAGTTAATATTTTTCCTCCCTTTACGCCATGATTGCCACCGCGATATGCGCAAGCCCATCATGATGCTTTGATACAAGTACATGCAAGTACGTCTACACTTCCATGCCACTTTCTACATATTTCCATACTGCTTGGGCTGTCATTCTTCTGTTACGGGAACACCCGATATACATCCTCCAATGCCTTTCCCACTCTCTTGACGCCGCACATTATTTCATCAACACCGAGTAAAGATATTCTCCAATCCATTCATTTCTTCTTACGTGGTCCAACAATCTTGGGATACATCCGTGACAAGTGATAATTAATCGTGTTCTTCTTCTGTGCTGCGGCTTTCTATACGCGGATTGTGTTAGTAAGTTGTCGTGATATCCTTGATCTACTTTGGGCATGGAGGACAAGAAGACGAGGAACATACGGGCGCATCCATACAAGTTCTCAATTGCGTTTCAAGGGCCTGGCATCCCGCTACATTATATCCGGAAGATGCCCAGCATGCTAGCGAACGAACATCAGTATCTGCGCAACCAAAAACGCATAAAGTGGCACCTGGGAGTTCTTACTGAGAACAGAAGTCATGATAGCCATACATGGGTTCGAATCAGTTTGATTTGGTCTCCTTACCCTCAATTTGGGCAGTGGTGGCAACCTCATGGGTACTTTTGCTGTGCTGGCTCCTTTAGGAGGCATATTTGTTTTTGATACACTGGCTATGTGTGTCTGTGTATGTATGTCAGTGTGAATGCGAGTGTGAGGAGCAATCGATTAATCAATCAATCAATCAATCCCATTTGGTGGTGGTCCAGATACCAAATTGACCCGGCTGCTAAATAATTTAGACACTAAGATTTCTTCGGCTTAGTGGCAAATATCCTTGAGATAACGTAGGTGGGTCTGGGTTTGTTTACATGTGGATGATGAACCAATCAGCACGGGCCAAGATGTGAGCTTCTTTTCGATTTATGAAAACACGAGGACTTATTGTTATTATTACAGTACATCCCCTCGGCATAACATTAAAGAACAAAACATCCTTACAATCAATAATCTGCAAATATTGATCTTGGACTTTGTTGGTATTGTTTTTGTTTATCGCCGAATAATCTAAGAAGTATTCTGTTACAAGAATATAATAGGATACAACATAGGATTGATTGGTTTGGTAGTGAATCCGCATTGGAGGAGGGGATTCATTATGGAGGGAGCATCATTTCAGAAAGGAGAAAATTGGTGAGCGCGTTTCTTTCTTCGCTCTGCAAATTCTTATATGATGACAATGGGGTCTAATACCGAGAAGGGATATATACAAAGATGCATTCACACCGCAGCCCACAGGAAAAATATTAAAAGCTTGGGAAAGAGCGCCAGTGATCTCACATGCCCCGCGCTTACATGGCCAAAAAATATGGAAAAAGAGGGGTGGATTGCGAGCCGCAAAGAACAACAAGGAGAATTACAACGACGCGTTTTCAGAGTTGGAAAAGGAAGGCGCGGGTTCGAGGAAAAAGGCGAGGGTGGTAGGAAATAAGGAAGATATTTCGAGAGCGAAGTGGCATGAGGGGAAAGATAAGGATGACGGGAAGGGTGAGAATACCATGACGGGTATGGCTAGTCCAAGGAAGGATGTGCTGGGGAGTCTGGATAAGTCACAAGTAGTGCCTAGGAAGAGGACGAATGCCAATGTGGTTATTACGCCTAGGAAACCATTGAGACAAATGTTACTTGCTGGGGAGAGTCAGGGTTTTAGTGTGGGTATGTCACTTTCTCCAGTGAAGGATAAGGAAGCGACTGGTAGTCCCATGAGGAGGAGAAAGGCGGCGAGGAAGAGTATCTGGAAATCGACGATGCCAATGGACAGCGCGCAGGTGGATGATGAGAAGAAGCATCATGTACGACACACTTCCTTAGTGTTCGACTTTGAAATGACTACTGGGAAGAAGGAAATAGAATCAAAGCAAGGATTTCAACATTCACCTAAGAAGACGGCAAAGAGACAGAGCCTTGGACGATCAATGCGTGGGAGAATTTCAGAGCCGATTCATATTCATGAGGAAGTCTTGACAAGTGTTCATGAAAAACATAGCTCACATGCTGGACTCGAATTTATTCCTCGCCAAATCGAAACTATTGAAGATCGCACGAACGCAGTGGACATGGACCACAAGCAAGATTTATCCTCTGGAAATGACAAGTCTCAAGGTACAGGACTTATCCCGGCTACAGAGTCAGTCAAGAAGCAGGATATATCAATCGCTACTATCGATGCAGCAACTGAGAACGCACAAACCGGAAACAAGAACCTTCTTACCCAAAAGTCTATTAGAAACGCCAAGCAAAAGAGAGCAAGCTTACGTCGAAGCACACGTCGCAGTGATTCGCTGCTAGAGACATGGGTTGAGAGGCCTCTCATTATGGAGAATATGGAGGTGACATCACCAGACAATCCTATAACAAGCGTTCGAGATCTCGAGCCGGAGGCAACCTTTCGAAATACTGGCGATACCATCAATTCCGCGGTGACCCCAGCAGGAATACTTCATCTCCAAGAACTCGTTTCTAACGATTCGACCGAAGAGACAGGCGAAGGTCCAGAAGAGTCAAGCGATATTGGAATGCCCAACCCCGTCGAAGAAATAAATCACATCGTTGGAGAACTTCTTGACCAACCAGTTTCGGGCAACGATAATTCGGGTAGTGTTTACTCTCAAGATTCGATGCTGCATCCTACCACTGATACTTGTTCGGTTGAATTACCGGCTAATGTACATCGACAACAGGCTTTTAGTGGTTTCGAAGACCTCCAACTCGTTAAGGAAAGCCCCACGGCTCACGTGGCTCCATTGGAGGATTCTGATGGCGACGACATGGATGATTCTATGGCGGAGCTAAGTGAAATCTTACTCGAGCCTACTATCAATGTTGCAAATCTTGGGCTTCTGGCTTCAAATGAATCGTCTCATGAAAGTACCAACGAGATGGAGGATACAGCGGTATCTAACCCTATTGAGGATCCCGAGTCTTTTGATTTGATGCCAATCAATAGCCTGCACGCTAACAATCAGCCTATCAATACCGCCGCTGACGTTACGCTATCTGAATCATCAGCAGCGTTTGCTACAACCTCTCAAATTGACGACGCCTTCTCTTTGAGTGCAACTTCCTCATTCGAGAATTACGATACGAACATACTTCGCCAATTTCTCACCCGAGTGAAAGCAGATAAAGCTGCAAAGGCCGCAGCTCCTGCTCCTAAAAAGAGAAAGTCACTACCCCATTCACCTCTCCGAATCCCATTTGGTGACATAATGAATGCTGAAGCATCATCACCAGTACAAGCACCAAAAGAGGAGTTTGACGTAAGCTTCCCAGCTATAGCATCGCCTTCACGCAAGAGCCGCGCGACCACGCCACCATCCATCGACGAGGTAGATGTGGAAGCTAAATCTATTAGAAGAAGTGGAAGAACACGTCCACCAGTTCCTAAGATTCCACTTCCAGCACCTAGCTTCATTCCAGTTCGAAGACTAGGTGGTCATGATGGCGATACGACTGTCACTCTTAAACAAAGTGTCGAAAAAGAACTCGCCGCTTTGACTCGTGTCAATACCAGGAAGAACAAGGCAGGTGCTGTTCTTCCAGAAATACTCTTAGCAAGAAAAGCAAATGGAAAAGAAAATCCCGCAAAGAGGCAAAAAGAATTAAAGGAGATGTTTGAAGAGAAAGTCAGAAGGGAGAAGAAAGCCCAGAGCAAACCGAAGAAGACGGTTGTATGGGCTGAGGAAATTGCTCATTATCAAACACTAGAGAGGAAAGACAAGAAGACGATGGAGAGTAGGAAGGTCAATAAGAGTGGTGAAAGGATATTGGGCCAGAACAAGCCCGAGGAAGCGGAACAAGTGAAAGGGAAAATGATGAGGGCGAAGATCCCTACAATCTCTAGTTCGCGGACCAGCAAAATTGCTGTAGGAATTTCTACGGCTAATGGAACGCCATCCAAGAAGAAGAGGTTGATAAGATCAAGGTGAAACGAAAGGGATTCGTAAATGAATGAATGGATGTATTTATGTGTCTTGTATATTGAGGCAGGGTGAACGGGTGTTCTAGTAGGATGGAAAAATGGAGTTTGAAGCTTGAGACTTCGGAAGCTAGTTGCGGTGTTTCTCATTGAAGTGGATTGGAGTAGCATTTTTTTGTCTATTATACCTACCTAGGGGTGTACTGTTTAGTGGATGTATCTCTTTTTTTTTTTTTGTCATGAGGAATTAATGAAGATGGTTGAAATTGGATTTAATTAAGGTTATATTTTTCTTTTTGGTGATACATGAGTATAAATGATATTCGTTCTGTATCTAATACGGAGTATGTAGATAGAGAGAGTACTTGGTTTAGTTTAGAAAATGTGAATAGATAGATGGATGGATAGATTTTCTGTTTATTGTGATTTTGTTGAGTATGATTTGGAATGGGAATTTTAGGGATGACTGTGAGATAATTAGTTAGTAGCTATTTTTTATATTTATCATCAAAATCTAATCACTGGCCCAAAAAATTTATTGGGTTATACGATACTCCGTATTAAGTAAGCTAGAGCATAAAAGTTCAAACAAATTGTATGGGGATTTGATGAGGGACTTGTCAAAGTGCGATATGCAACAGAAACATTTAAAGTTTTGCAAAGATCTCACCGCCTTGGAAAAGTTGTCTGACTAAGCAAGGCTGTCAGATATCTTAACCTCATCACCCATCAAAATAAACCTCAAGGGACTTTCAACGAGCCAAACTCCATAAACAAAGAGTTGCTATGTCTATGAACGCATTTCCTCGCGATTCATCCGACGAGTCTTCGGGTGATGAAAATGATTTCCTACACCCATCCACAGATCCTAGAGACGAATTCGAAGATTATAATCCGAGGAAACGGAGGCGCACAGGGAGGAATGCGAAGGAAAGTGCGGCATTGGGTGTTTTTGGAAGTGAGAGCGAGGATGAAGGGGGACCGGGGAGGAGATGGAAGAAAAAGAGTTTGAGGGGTAAGGGGATGAGTTTTGTGGCCGGTGGGGAAAGGGCTGAGGAGGACGATGAGGAGGATGATGAAGATGACGAGGATGAAGCAGTTGAAACTGGGGTTAATAATGGGAAAGAAGATGCAGATATGGGGGACTATGAGGAAGAATCAATCGCCCCCCGAGGATTAGGATTTGGTGCTGCTGCTCAGGGCCTAGGTTTTCAAAGTCCCGCTCCGACGAGGTCGAAAAACACTGGACTGGGTTCTAATGCGAGTACGCCTTTGGGACGAGGCTTCGTACCCTCTTCGGCGAATAATCCAATATTACTGAATGATGATGATACGCAAGACTCGACGCCGCGTATTGCAAGGCCAAGCGCATTTTCTACACCCTCAAGCGGACGCGGTGGAAATAAAGCTGGTGGCGGCGCAACGCCCCTTAATAGCATGTCATTTGCGGCAAGGATGATGGCTAAGATGGGTTATAAAGAAGGCCAGGGTTTAGGAAAAGAAGGCCAGGGTCGAAGTGGTGTTATTGAGGTTACTTTGCGACCGCAGGGTGTAGGTTTGGGATCAGTAGCTGAGAAATCGAAACAAGAAAAGGAAGAAGAGAAACGCCAAGCGAAATTGAGAGGTGAGAAAATCGAGGATTCTGATGAAGAGAGGAGGAAACGTAGAAGGAAGCCAAAGACAAGTGGTACGGATAGTGGTATGAGTGGAGTGAGCACGCCTCGAAAAGTAGCGAAGCCGAAATATCGAACCGTGGAGGAAGTTCAACGAGCTGCGCCAGGTTTGGAAATTCCGGAAGCATTTGCACCAATTCTGGATATGACTGGACCTGGTCAAAAATTATTAACATCTACATCTGGACTTTTGACACCTACTGCTGGACTCCCGAAGACAGAGAGCGTGGAAGATATCGAGAATAGGAAATTGGCTCGAAGAGCTCAAAATGATCTATCGGCCTTTGTGGAAGAATGGAAAAATCTCGAGGAAAGGAAAGCATATACCGAAATGGAACTCATACAACAACAGCAGGAATTAGATGAAGAACAACGACAATATGAGCAAATGAAACTTTTTGCGGAAAGTATTCAGGGTATTGCTAAGGCTGTTCAGGATGGTCAATGGGATCCGGTAATCGAAGCATTGAAAGCTGTTGATGGTCTTGATATATCTGGAGCTAATGAAGAGCTGTCGAATATTGCAGTCGCAGCTGTTCATCCTTTTCTTCGCCAAGCTTCCGAAGGTTGGCAACCTTTAGAAGATCCCAAGTTGAATGGGATGGTTCCGAATCTTTACAAAATTCGACATATTCTGGGGGCCGTGACCAGTGACAAAGCTATTGTTAGTCAGGATTCTTTCATGAATGCCTCGCATAAGAATAGGGTTAAATTCACCACCCCTTACGAAAGTATGATCTATAAGATTATCTTTCCTAAAATCGTATCATCTATTAACAAAAACTGGGATGTCTACAATCCAGCCCCGGTGTTGGCATTTTTGGATACTTGGCATGGATTACTACCAAAATTTGTGAGGTCACAGATTCTGGACCAAGCAATAGTAGGTAAACTTAACGATGCTGTCTCATCCTGGAATCCAAAGAAAAGACGAAATCATGAACTGCCTCATCTTTGGTTATTCCCATGGTTACAATATCTACCTGCCTATCATGCAGATCCAAAAAGTTCAACCGGTCTCGTTAGCGATGTCAAGCGAAAATTCAGGCATCTTATCGATTCCTGGGATTTCCATAGAGGTGTCATACCGGGTCTCGAGCAATGGCGTGAAGTTCTTCAACCAAGCTCAAACAATGATACTTGGACTCCTCTAATAATGAACCACGTCCTCCCCAGCATGGCGAAATTCCTCAAAAACGAAAAGAATTTCCTCGTCGACCCTAATGATCAAGCTCCCTATATTTCTAGTCTCCAAGGTATATTTGCTTGGAAAGATATCCTTAAATCTCGCGTTGTGGGACAAGTTCTCATCGGAACCGTTTTTCCCATGTGGCATAATGTTCTACATCAATGGCTTACCGTCGTGGGACATAATACCGAAATAGGCGAATGGTTCGCATGGTGGCGCGACAGTGTTTTCCCAGCCGAAATCCGAGATCTTGGTGAAATCCAAAAAGAATTCGAAAAAGGCCATGAGATGATTAAACGTGCATTAGCCCTTGGCGAAAAAGCAAAAACTCATCTTCCTGCTCCGGAAACTTCATTCATTTCTCCTTCCCAGTCAACACAAATACCCCTCTCGGAAGATAAACCAAAAGATAAACAGGTATTGGAGGAGGTATCCTTCAGAGAGACAATCGAAGACTGGTGTATTGAAAATGATCTCCAGTTTTTGCCCGAGAAGAAGGTTTTGCATAGTGCGGGACCACTTTATCGCGTCACGGCTGCGGGGAATGGGAAGGGTGGTGTGCTGGTTTATTTTAGGGGTGAGAAATTGGTCGCGTTGCAGAGTCGAGGGGGGGGGAGGGAAAAGGTGGAGGTGGGGATTGAGTGGGAGAGGGAGGAGGGGAGGGATGTATTGTTGGGAATGGCGTGGGTGGGTGTTAAATAGGTTGGTTTGGTGACGGGTTAGTGGTGATGGTTGTTGGTAGAGAGCGGGGGTTGTAGGATAGTTTTATTTTGAGTGGTAGGGTGGGAGTAATAGATGAGTGTATCTTTAATATGAAATTTTCTTGAAGATATATAAAGTTATAATTTAATATAAAGTCATATAGTGATTTTAAGAAACTGATCTGCTCAGAGGAACTATCTCATGTCCAATTGCTGTGTTAACTCTGCGGGATAAAAGTGATGATAGAAGTAAAAGATTTTTCAGGTATTTGTAAGTGAATAGGTGAATAGGTATTTGAAACGAAGATGCAGATAGATATTTGATAGTAGGTATAGTTGATAGCTAATCTTCTTTGTTTAATAATTATGTGGTGTTTATTTAAGCTTTGATTCTGCTCATTCATCTAATCCCAAAGGTAATAATTCATATTCACATTAAGATTCAGATTCAAATTAACTCATACATAACCGAAACCTATTAGCCAATTATCCATATTAGTAGTATATAAGTCGCTGTATAATAGTGAATACAGTAATAATCTGGCGAAGATCGCACTGTATCTAGGTGGTGAAAGATATATGACCACTTGCTTCCAGCTTATACACTTCACATCTATACCACAGCACAAAGAGAAATCGGTCAAGTCTTGAGGAATTGTTATATTATGGTATGATGTTAGGGTCTTTGGTATAGGCAGTTTTTTTCTTGGTTTCAATTATTCTTTGCTCCTGATAGGTATAGAATACTAATAAATTTTGCAGAGAAAGTCGAAGAAGAAGAAGAAAGCAAGATAAAGAGGATAGAAGACAGAACATAGATTTCTTATTGACAAAGTTTTTGACACAAGATTTGATTCAAATTTAGTTCTGAAAGATCTCTCTCGAAAGCAATATATTTGAGTGCATACTACACTCGAGCACGCTTTCAAGATTCTTCCCGCTTTACACTTACGGACAAGATCGATCCCAACGGGAAATAGAGTATACGTACTCGAACATCCTAAGTATGTGGAGTGCAAAATTATTATCAAAACCCAAAAAGTCAAGTAGATCCAAGTAAGATCTCACGAAATCTTCCCTCTACTTCTCTTGAAAATTATGAAATCAACTAACAATGCCTAGTCAACACTAGTCGCAACTACTATGGTAAACAACCCCATTCAAATCCTCCCGCATATTACCTACTACTTTTCCCGCATTTACCACCAGCATCCAAAATCAACACAGCAAAATGTGTCGCAGCATAACCTACCGTTACAGAATCTGCACGCATAGCTGGCGACCCTGCATAATTCTCTGCAACACAAATCCTACAGCTAATACATTGGGACAGTGTCTGGAGTATAAAATTAAATATGAGAGGAGAGTTATTGGGAGTGGGAATGGGTATTGTGCTATTTGTTGGGAGGGGATGGTGGAGAGAGAAAAGAGGTTGGAGGAGAAGATGGAGGTGGTTAGGCAGTAGGTGAGGGAGGAGAGGGAAATGGGGTTGAGGGGGAGTTTTAGGGACGGGATGAGGATGGTGATGGGAGAGGAGGGAGGGAAGATGGTTAGAGGGGGAAGGAAGGAGAAGTTGAAGGGATCGGAAGGAGAAAATGGATCGGAAGAAAGTGTACTGAGGAGTGAGAGTAGTATTTTCAAGAAGGAAAGAATTTTAAAGGAGAGTATGAGAGAAGTAAGAGATAATGTAGGAAGCAAAAAAGAGAGGAGCTCGAAAGAGACGAAAGTGAGTGGATTCTGGAGAGAGAAAGGAGGGAAAAAGAAGACGAAAAGGACAGCGAACAAGTGCCAGAAGGAAACAAAGGGGGAAGTCAGTGGATCTTAGCGGGGGATGGTAGTGTGAGGAAGGAATTCGAAAGAGAAAAAAAAAGCTAGAGATAGATGGAACAAATAAAAGGAAATGAGACATAGCCAGACGCAAAAGCGAAGCGAGTCGGAAAATATATGTTTGTCTGAATCATAGAGAATAAAGTCTTCAGTCGATTTTGGAGTAGGAAGAGTGGTTTACCGGTTGGATAAAAGGAGATAATTATCTAAGAATGCGCAATTCGGTCGATGCTACTGAATACTAAAACAGCTTCTATTCATGAATACCCCTTATGTAGTGACATAGGATTTACCTACAAATAGATCAGATTTGAATATGAGATAGTAAGTATTACTCCAAAAACTTTTCACCAAGTGCTAGATAAAGATTGGAAATCTATATAACTAATAACAATATCTTTATGCAATCGCAACATAAATAAAAATCCCAAAGAAACTATTTAAGTCAATATACTCAGTAGCTACAATGAGTTCTTAATAATCACTACTATTATAACCACTTAATAATTATAACATTAAATAAAACTATCTTGAAATACTCCGATCTAAATCTATATAAGAATTCTGAAATTATTTATTTTAATTTATTATAATTTATTTATAACAAAATCTCTATAAACTAATTATACTCTTTTATATATTAATATAAAAATATTTTAAAATTAAATCTCGAATAACTTTTTCAAAATTAAATAAAATCAATTAAAATATTAATATAAAGATAATCCTCTCTACTCTACTCTACTCTCCTCTTATCCCTCATTTTAATCAAAATATAAAAAGTTATAAATCGAGATAAGTAAAACTGTCTATCTATCAATTATCAATCATCAAAGTTTTCGCTGCAATATTTTAAATTCTTCTTGCAGATGGTATCTCTATATTCCGCAGTAAATCGCTACCTATAATACAATAGCAATGATCCAGACGCCTATAAATGCTTTACTTTCCCTTCCCTAACACACTCCGATGCAAAACTCTGCAATAGCCAACGCCCTACCATTATATGGAGCCCTTCTTAATTTATTTATACCATACCATATCCTTTCGTTAATTCATTTCCATTTCTTCATTGTCATCAACTTCCGAGCCTACTCCTTGCGTATGATTGCTACTAACACTAGTCTTCCGCACCATACCACCCACACCAAAACGAGAACCACCTAGTCCTCCAACATATTCTAGCTCTTCACCTGAGTTGTGTTAGAATATGTTCAACTAGAAACAAAGAATCATAAAACATGCTCACCTCCTACAACTCGACCTTCCATGTCGATTTCCTGAGATAATTCCACCAATGCTTGACGTGGTAGCCTCAAAAATCCAGGCGTTCGAACAACTCTTCCCCAATGCGTAAGGCAAAAGCTAGCAGCACGTCTGCGTAACCATTCTTCATTAGCAATACCAGCAGAATGCCAAATAACACAAGCATGATCAACATCTAATTCCTTTGACAAACGATTAACACATAACAATCTAAGATGTGGAATGTTATAAATGTTTGACATGACCAAAAGTCCTGCAACATCATCTAACTCGGCACAGTCATCTGGATGAATACTATCAGTGTAGAGATAGTAGAGGAATGCCTTGACGACCGTATATGGTTCTGGTATATGCATCCTCTTTGTATGAAACTCTGCCATTTGTGCATTGTATAAGCGCGCAAAGTGGGGCCACCTGGCTTGGAGGATGAGTTTGTGAACATGGATTGGAGGAGACGTTGGAGCATCAGGAGCCAACCAATTTTGCTGAAGTTGATTGATGGAACCTTTGGAGCTTGAATCATCGTCATCCCATTCATCATCTTTCGATGCGGTTATTATAAAATCAGCCCCACTACCACTTTCTGGTGGTTGATTAAAAACTTTGGCCAAATCCATTCCAAGACCTTTTGATATTTCGACTTTCATCCTACCAGAAGATGATAGTCGTGATGCTTCTTCTCGAGGTTCGGGATTTAGGCCATTGCCGAGTAAACCATAACGTCGAAGATCAATTTCCATTATGTCACTAAGCGGTGTGATTAGCAAGTTAATTTCTACAAATGAATAACACATACCTGAGATATTCTTCAAAGCCACCAGGACCTAAATCTGTTGCTGTTGGATCTGTTGGGCAACCAAGAAGCCAAGCCTTTGTGCCCTCGTCATTCATGGTGCAGTAGTGCCATCTATAACCAGATCTGAAAATATCCCGACCCTCTGCTAACTTTTGCCAGCGCAAAGTGTCTAATTCCAGAGATGACAAAGAACATTCTTGTGGTGTAATAGTTGCTGCAGGGGTGACAAAATCGAGGAGAGTTCCGTTGGTATAAACATGGAAATGCATGCCTGAGCCTTGGGCTGGTATATTGGGACCGGAGACGAATTTTAGCGAGGAAATTGTACCAGGAGCAAGCGGAGGAGAAGTAGTTAATTGGAACGACGGTGGATTGACTTGTGCGCTGCTTGAATTTGCAGCATAACCTGAGCTGCCTACAGCTGACTGAGACATGGAGAAGGAAGGTCGAGGCGAACGACTGAGAGCTGCATGCCTATCCATAGAGCCATATGAGGGTGCTGATTCAAAGGCCGGGCTACCCTTAAAATCCAACCACCATATATCACCAATTTTGTCCATATCTTCACTGAGTCCCCCAAAAACCCAAACTCTGTCTCCCCATAAATATGCCGAGTGGTCAAATCGTCCAACGAACCGCCATGCCCGAGACCAGGTGAAAGTTTTCAAGTCGAGGTAGCATATATCATCCAAGACGTAATTATTGTGGCCGGTAATACCACCAATGATGAACAGTTTATCCTCGTGCAAAACGGCAGCATGTCTTGCTCTTCCTTTCGGTATAGGTCCTGATACAGTTGGTTGTGTCCAATGTGCGGTCTTGAGGTCGAAGATGATGAGGTCGGAGAGGTAGGTACGATGTTCATTTTCACCACCGAATATGAGTAATTTATCGCCTTGGTAAAGTGTAGCAGTATGACCTGCCAAATGTATTAGAATCGCGAATCACAAAGAAACTCAGCGCGCATAAAGACCTACCCATTCGTACACCTGGAATATCACCATAATTGTCAACCAAATTCCACTGGTGACTAACCAGATCAAGTCTCAAAACATGATTGTAGACCTCGTCGGTGTATTGATCAAAACCACCAAATGCATAGATCTGATTGTTTCCGCAATATGTAACAGAGGCATTGACAAGGCAGGCTGGGCGCTATATAATTTCATACCTAGGTTAGAAAATAGTCTGCAGAGCATCGGAATTTTTAAAGATTTACCTGACCAAGAGTTCTCGTAACCTTTGGTCTGTACCCATCCATACCCAGTCTATTCTTCACAGGTGAATTCGACATTAAGAAAGTATTGCTTGAAGGAGCAGCGCCTGGAGTAGTAGGAGGACCTCCGGAAAGTTGATTGGTTTGGGTAGGAGTAGAGACAGAACCAAAGATGGAATAGGATGTACCGTCGGGTGTAGAAGGCTGAGCCATAATAAGAGGTGGTATCTTATGTGGTCATGCTAGATTGGTTGATAAAAAGAGTTGATGCTGTGCAATTGTGCACAAAACCCCCTCAGACGAATAGTAAATGCCGTAACGAACGGAATCGACTAAAGAGATAAAAGAAAAGAGATAGTATGAGAAATTTGATTGTTGGGGTGAGACAAAGAAGATAGTACAGGTTGCACAGGTTGTTAGCACTCAAACGATGGATCAATAAGGTTTTATTCTTGATGATATTAGACTTTGCATGGTATTCAAAGTACAATGAAATGTATATATGTACAGTGTGCAGTGGACATTAAAAGGTCATGCACGGGTGACGATAGAATGGAACATTTGAAGTAAGTAAGTCCGTACAGAGTATTTGTTGCTCTACCTACCTAGGTAGGTATGGAAAGAAGTTCATGGGCTGGCTGTCTGTTCGGCACAGTCATGCCTGAGGCGTGATTTTAATTCCTTTCACCACTTTTTCTTTGTTACTTGATGGTTGCCCCTCACAACCAAACTAATCTAGTGGAGTAAACAAACGACTAGAAAAGCTCAAGAGTATCCCCCTCTTCGATGACTTTTCCCCTTCTCCATGCAACATTGCAATCTCTCTACACTTCCGTACCTTTACCTTTCCATCTTACATACGCTCTCTCTCATAATCACATAACATACAAAACATACACAACAAGAACAACATACCTTCTCCAGTTATAAGAATACTTCAAGTCTATTAGATCTTTCTACTAGTACTTTGTTACACGCCATTAGTCGTCCTCCGACTTAAGCCATTCTTATATAGAAGAACTTTTCGATACATCGAGCACAAACACGAATTATACTAACCCAAAACATTATCAGGAACCATTAGGTTGAGTCTCTTGGAGCTCGTTCGATATACCGAATCTACTCCCATCATCGATCGATACATTGATTTGTCTTTCGACCGAGATCATACCTTGATATTGCAAAATGGCTACTGCAGTATCTACCCCACTCAAGTCCCACACTGGACTCTTTTCCACACGTACCGCTGGCGGACGCATGCCTTTGACCCCATCTCCTCGCACACGCACTCAAACTCTTTCCATTAATAACTCATCTCCTTTCACCCCACCCGAGAAAAAGACATCGGAAGAAAATGTACGATTATCATCCAAGTCTACATACGGTGGAAACTTAACATCGCATTTCGCAAAGTCATCAAGAAAATCTCACCGCGACTCACCAAAGTCCAACATTGCTAAGGGTGTCCAAACTCCTCGACATGCCCTTGAGCTCGGTGTCTCTGACTTTGCTCTTACTGGTACAGGATGCAAAACACCTGTCAGTGGACGAACCAGAAAAGCTCCGGTCCGCGCAAAGTCTACCAAGACTACTGTCTCATACTCTGGTGACAGATTCATCCCAGATCGTGCTGCAAGCTCAGCTATCACAACCGCTGGTTGCGGAAAGGCCGACTTTCCCGAGAAACAAAGACCAAAAAGCATCAACGAAAGCTCTTCAGTCCTCGCATCAGGTGCTGGTGATGCCCTTGCTGCTCTTGAATCATTGAACTTGGATGATGAAGAAGAGCCTTCTTCATACTCCCGTCCATCTCCAAACACCATTGCATACCAAGACTCCTTAGCATCCGCTTGTGGTATTTCTCAAGGCCAAAGGATTCTTGCTTTCAAGCCTGCTGCGCCTGAATCTTCGAAGCCAGTAGACCTCAGATCTCAATACAACCGTCCTCTCAAAAACTCTAACGCTACCGCTGCTCAATTCAGACGCCGTATCGCAACTGCACCAGAGCGTGTATTGGATGCACCTGGTCTTGTTGACGATTACTACTTGAACCTTCTCGACTGGAGCTCCAACAACCAAGTTGCAATTGGTCTTGAACGCAATGTTTATGTCTGGTCTGCTGAGTCTGGTACTGTCAACTCTCTTCTCGAAACCAGCCCAGATACCTATGTTAGCAGTGTCAAGTGGTCTGGTGATGGAGCATATGTCAGTGTTGGTCTCGGTTCTGGAGAAGTTCAAATATGGGATGTCGAAGAAGGCACTAAGCTCAGAAGCATGCACGGACACGATACTCGTGTTGGTGTTATGGGATGGAACAAGCACACCCTTTCTACTGGTGCACGAAGCGGCCTTGTCTTCAACCACGATGTTCGCATCGCTCAACACAAAGTTGCCGAGTTGGTTTCTCACACTTCCGAGGTTTGTGGTTTGGAATGGCGCGCCGATGGTGCTCAACTTGCTACCGGTGGTAACGACAACTTGGTCTCTATCTGGGATGCTCGTTCATTGGCTGTTCCTAAGTTCACCAAGACCAACCACAAGGCTGCTGTCAAGGCACTCAGCTGGTGCCCATGGCAGCCAAACGTTCTGGCAACTGGTGGCGGATCATACGACCGTCACATTCACTTCTGGAACACCACAACTGGCGCACGTATCAACAGCATCGATACTGGGTCTCAAGTCACTAGTCTCCGATGGAGCCCTCATTACCGAGAGATCGTCAGCACCAGTGGCTTCCCTGACAACTCTATCAGCATTTGGAGCTACCCAACCTTGGTTCGCAATGTTGAGATTCCAGCACACGAGACCAGAGTCCTCCACAGCTGTCTCAGCCCAGATGGACAAATGCTCGCTACAGCTGGTAAGTTTCTCCCTCTACTTAATAAATTGAATACCACTAACAGTCATTAGCTGCTGATGAGAGCTTAAAATTCTGGAAGGTATTCGAGAAGAAGTCTGGCCCAAGTGCATCTGCATCAGCTGGTTCTTCTGGAAAGGCCGACATGGTCAAGCAAATGACTATCAGATAGATAAGTCAAGAATAGCTCTGCGGAGCTACAGGTAAAGTATAAAGCAAAATTCCATAATAGCATTTAGCGATTGGGATGTTTTAGCGTGGTGTTTGGTGGATTTCGATCTTCACAATAGCCCATGGCAGAAAGTGCTTCACCTGGTGCGAGTTGATGCTTTGACGATGAATGAATGGATACCTCCGATGCTTATATAGTTGGCCGGCGTACACGTTTTGGAACGGGACTCTATGTGTTAGTTATTTTAATTAGGAAATGTAAATTACTTGAACCAAATTGAGGGCATGCGTGTTAAGTGACAATCAATTCGAGTCATCCATCAATCGCAACTGCAGTTACTGTGATTCCATACATCTTGTCAGTGTCCAATGAGTCTCTGCCCGGTCTGGTAATTTGAATTTCAGACTCTGAAGACTCAGATGGAATCACAGTTGATCAACAAATACCTAGGTAGGTTCAATATAACAAATATGAATAACTGTACCGCACAATCTGATTCTGAAAAGTGACCTGTCAACAATGAATACTCTTTTGTCAATTCAGTAATTCACAAATATGAAATCAGTTTATTTTCGATGTGTAAGTATCCTCAAGACTCAAGTAGCTACAAAGGTAGTGAACAGAAATAAAGAGAAAGGCAAAGATAGACTTAGCCTTCAGGTTCTCTTTTGAGTCATTATATAAGCGAAAGCGGGCTAAGGTTATCCATATCTCTACCAAAGCCGTCTTCCCCCATACAACTCCACAAGTCAGGACTGACCAAGATCATTTTACCTTTCAGAATCCCCATTAAATTTGTTTACAAAGTTCCATAAAATAATCAAAGAAGATCTTCAAGTCAATCAAAAAGTGGCAATACAATTACGAATCTGAAAATAAGTGTGGAGAGTGCAATTGTTGTTGCGAGTCAGCAGCGATCGTCTTCACAAGCTGGAAACAACCAGTACAATCAGTACAATCCATCAACAACTTCCCACGACCTACCTCTTTCAGCAGCCTCCGATCTCCAATTTATATTAGCAAAAGTAATGAGAACTGAAAGCGCAACACCTGCAAGATCGGTAATTACTCGCGCGTAAAGAATAAAGTCATCGGGGAAGTAATTGGAGACGAATCCACCTTGTACACACGATCAATCCTTCTATTGTGCCCAAGCAAGGCAACGACAAGATGTCGAATACTCAAGTCGGAAATGTTTACCAGCAGATTATCGCAGATGTAGTGGATAGCTCCAGAGTCGACTTCGAGGAGGGAGGAGTTGATGAAGCAGTGTTGGAGGAATTGAGAAAGGTGTGTTTCTTTCGACTTCCTTTCCCTTTTCCTATTGTTTCGGGGGTCTGCGATCGCATTTCCAACAACATCTTTTCAATTCATTTCTTTATTTGCTTTTCTTCCTAAATGATTCTTCATCTTCGAATGGTTCTGATTTCAATGAATATTTGTGTATATCATTGTGGGTGGATGTTGCTGTGATGAGGATCTTTGTTGCTGGTTCTGTTGGTTTTCCTTCTTGTTGCTTTCCTCTGTTGCTGCTTAACTGATGCCTGTGCACAATCGGGCCAGTTTTTGCGGGTGGGCGATCCTCTGTATTTGGCTTTATACCCTTGATACTCAGCCTCTCGGTTGTGAAAAGCTTTTCTTGCACTAGTCTATATACACTAGCCTCTTTCAGTCTTTTGTGTCACGTGATACTAGAGAGACATCGTGTGCTTCCGCAACACATGCTGTAGCAGTGGCAGTAGTTTGCTTCATTGCGTCTTTGAACATGGTCTCATTTTTGCAAATCACTATTTTCAACGTCCCCAAATTTCTCAACATGATTAAATCAGGAAATGTTACTAATCCGTTACAAAGGGATGGCAAACCAAGTTGTCACAACTTCAAGTTGCTTTGTTTCCTTGGGACCCAAAGCCTGATCAACCTATGCAAAATCCCCCTATGGTACCTTCAAACTATCAGCATACAGGCATACCTCCTGGTGAACAAATATATCAAACTCCAATGCCTAATGGACCTCGTATTAAAACTGAACCTGGTATGGAGAACCAAGGCTTCATGCCAATCCCTATGTCACAACCACCTCCTCAAAATCCTCTTATGACTATGCCCAATGCTACACCTGCTCAACAACGTGCTGCTCAAAATCTTCATGCATCTTATGGACAGAGAGCTGCTGCTTCGATTCAGTCCATTCAAGGAGGCGGTGGTGCACCACAGCAGCAACCTATGCCCCAACTGACTCCGCAACAACAACAAGCTCTGCATGCGCAACAGCAACAACAACATTTACAAATGCAATCAATGCAGCAGCAGCAACAGCAGAGGCCAGCTAGCAGCTTACCTCCTCAATCTCAGCCACAAGGACAACCTCAGAGTCAGCAAAGTCAAGCAGCTGCAGCTGCCTATAGACAAAGCATTGCAGCTCAACAGGCTCAGCAGTTACAACAACAGCAGCAGAGACTTCAAAATGCTCAGAATCCTCAAAATCCCCAGAATCCTCAGAACCCTCAGAATCCCCAGAACCATCAGAACCCCCAGAACCCCCAGAACCCTCAGAATCCTCAGAAACCCCAGAACCCCCAGAATAATCAGAATGGTCAAAATGGTCAGGCTCAACAAGCCGTTCAGAACCCTCAAAACCCTCAAAATACCCAGGGTGGAGTTGGAAGTGCACAAACCGATGGGGCTGGTGACGATTTTGATGAAACGATTGGGGTTGCCAAGCAATTTGATTCTCAAGGAAATGAGATTGCCATGGGCCGGGTCGAAATTGACAATCTCATCCGCAGCAAGATTGAATCCATGGGTAAGGCTATGGAAGGTGGTGGTCTAATGCTTCCACTCAAAGAAGCCAATAAAATCTCCTCATCCAAGCGCCAGCGTAAGATCTTACCAGGCTCATTGTCACAAACAGATGGTCCTGGCTCAGATGATGACGACGATAAGAAGGATGAATTGGATGAGGATGCAATTAATTCTGATTTGGATGATCCTGATGACGCGTTGAATGATGATGAGGACGAGGATGAAGGTATGGGTCATATTATGCTTTGTATGTATGACAAAGTTCAACGAGTCAAGAACAAGTGGTACGTCCTCTATCCCTTTGCTTTACCTTCCTTTTCGTCACCCTTTCTATAACGTACCCATGCTAACAAATTCCACAGGAAGTGTGTCATGAAAGATGGTGTCCTTACCGTCAATGGAAAGGAGTACGTCTTCCATAAAGCCACCGGAGAATACGAATGGTAATTTCTAGGGTTAAACATTCATTTTCCAAAAAAACTTTTTTGTCTCTACCTTCAGACCACACATAACGCCCAAAATGACAGCTATCAAGCTCTCACAATAATGACCATCTTTTTCATTTCACTTCATACTCTCCAATCCGTCATACCCTTCATAACCCCACAACATCAACATCTAATTTTTAGACCATCTCCTCTCTCTCCCCATCTTTCTCTTTTCTTCCCTCACGTTTCGTGGATATAGATGGATGGATGGATGGATGGATGGACGGATCCCTGGATGCACGATATTGAATATCAAGATAAACCAACCGGTCACCCGCGGACGAGAGGATTCTTTGAGCATTTGCACTTAAGCGGTAGCGCAATCAAAACATAAGATAACAGTTATGAAAATAGTAGATAGTATTAAAAAAAAAAAAAGAAATAATATTATCTATTTATCGACCTATCTAGGTATCTATCTAACCATCCGTGACATATATAAAGATGAGCATTGAGTGAGTGAATGGAATGATGAAGGTGTGATTTGGATGGTATAAATTATAAGTTAATTCACTTTTGCTTGGTTTGGGATTGACTTTGTCGATTGATTGATTGATTGATTGATTGATTGACGTGTGGATTTGTTGATTCAATTAATCTGCCCAGTGATCCAGTAACTTATATTATAAGGTTAATCCTACTTAAGAAAGAACATCGCATTAAGATCCCCAATTCACAAACCAATACAAAACAATGCACATCCTCTAACAAAAGAATATTAACTTGAAAAGACATTTATACTCATATTCATATACATATTCACATTCATAATAAAAATCATATTCTCCAATCTCTACATTTCCTTTAATAAATAAAGCACAAGTAGTTTCTTTGTTTATCTTGCTAGATTTTATAATCCGCGTGTATTCATATCTATCCATATCCACCTTATACCCACAACTCCCAACCCATCCCATCCCATTCCATTCCATCAGCAAACATACCTCCCACCATCATTGCAATCATCCACCCAACATATAAATATCTCATTCCATATCTCCCTCCAGCTTAATTGCTCAATTCGGCAGGCACTCTAAAAGCCCTTGGCACCACCCATACTATCCCCTCCGCCGAAAGCTCTCCCATCAATCAAATTCCACCTCCTACTCCGTAGCCTTATACTTTTTATTAAATTCTCCCACCGCCACCCCAATATTCCTATACAAAAAGTTCCTAGAACTCTCCTCCGCCACTGGAATAAACGGTCCATTTGTTCCCCCTCTCAAGGTCAAGCTTAACCCCGTCCTCTCCTTACTAATCGTCTGAATATCCTTAAGCGGCACATCCCACTCACTAGTCAACTTCTTACTCTTAACCAACATGATGCGCGAATAAGTTAACATAACCACGACATCCTCGCGCGGGAGTTCCAGATGCGCAATATATTGTTCGTTGAAGTATTTTCCATTATCTAGCTGTTTGAGCCAGAATTGTCCGAGTGCTTCACGCTGGGAGTAAGGTCTCACGATACCATCTGCTCCAATGAAACGTGTGAGACGCACACGATCGAGTCCACTATCGTCGAAAACTGTCGTGGTATTGCGGATACCTTCACTCACATTGGAAGCCAGGTCGAAAACACCAATGGCTGGTTTAGTAGCAAACCCAAGAAGACCTTTCCCAACACCCTTAAAGAAACCTGCAGCACCTTCTTGTTCCGCTCCCTCAAGAGGCTTGCGAGCCAATCCGCCCACACCACTTGCAAAACTCGTTAACAAGGAATTGGCGCCTGCCGTAACACCATATAGAGCATGCTTGGGTCGATTTCGAGATCTGGTCATACGACGACGGTCTTGAAACTGCTTATCCATAGTAGCTTCTGCGAGTCCTTTTGCGATACTACCAGTCCACTTTGAAAAACTGTCCGAAACACCAAATACTGATTTCTTGACAAAACTGGTGGCACCCTTTGCGATGCCAATCCCAAGTTGCTCGGGATCGTTCATAATGAAACCTTGATATGGCTCATAGAAGATATCTGCAACACCAGAACTGATGTTGGTGAACAATCCGACAGGATTTCCAAGGAAGTCGGCCGATCCTAAGATCTTATGAACTTGGTAAAGTGCTTCCTGCGAATAATGATTGGAGATATTCATCACGAGAACAGCGGCAGAAACTCTTGCATTCTCCAACATCAAAGCATTCATACGGACGGGAGCATCGTTGATGTTACCGATAGCCATGGTTAGAACATTCATGAAGAACATTAGAGGATTCTTCGACGATGTTTTATCCTCAACATTGACTCGATCGGTACGAACAAAAGACAAATCAAGCTGCATGGGTTGAATGTTCAGAAGCTCGAAATAAATATCCTGGCCAGATTGTTCTTGTTTTGGTTCTGGGATACCGAGACTCTCGTCGCAAAGTACACCCTCATGTGTTTCTGACCAGGCTGCTCCAGGTACCTTGGAGAATTCCAAAACTGACCAAACAAAATCTTCATCGATTTCGAGAGTCATTTGTTGAACCAAGACTGTCGCATATTTGATGTAGATAACTCCGTAAGAATCATCCTTCACTCTGGTAACCATAGCATGAAGAGATGGGTGAGCTTCCGTTTCCCTAGTACCTTTTTGAACCACACTAGGATAAAGAATCATTGGGAATATCCCACCGTAAAGTTGATTATCAATTTGTATCCACTTGATAGAGGCAGTGATTGTTTGATATAGAGGTGACTCTGCGTATTTGAGCGCGATATCACGCAAAGTGATGTAAGCAAGTTCTTTGAGCTGAGCATTGACCAGTGAGATACCAATACCACCAAGTTTGAGCTGTGCTTTAAAGTTGACGGCGGTATCTTGGCTTTTGACCTCAAATCCTCCCGCAACACTGACTGAAGAATTCGTTCTTGACTTCTGCTTGTACAAACTCTTTGATGCTTTGTAGTTGGACAAGATGAGTGTTTGTGTTGGACCGTCGGCTGCAACATTAAGGTCAATGATCTTTTGGTTCTTGGGGTGAGGATCATCTCCTCCAATCTTCATAGGAATGAGATTACCGATCTCTGCAAGTTTTATGTGGCGCTCTCTTCCATTTGCATTAATGATGAGCTCCTTTTGTTTAGCAGCAGGATAATCCCATGCGTACGGCATAATACTTCTAGGCGGTAAACGATATCTGATTGGACGCCATCCAGATCTGTCCTCAACGTCTTCATCGTCTAGATTAGGATTTGCTTGGAAGAACATAAATTCCGTATCACTCTCATTTCGCATAGAGAATGGCCAATTCTTAGTCTCGGCGCTGATATGTAAGAAAATTGTAGCATTTTCCATGAGAATTTCGACTCTAATGAGCTTTTGTCGTTGGCCAGCCTTTGCCAATTTCACGTGTGTAATTCCGAGATTCGAGATTATAAATGGCGACGACCACTGGTTATTTAGTCCAGGGAAGCATAGCGTAAGTTGTTTGACGGGACTCTTCTGGAGGAAATGGAGAGGTTCTAGAGCCTGTGGCTTCAAAGTCCAGAGTTCAGACGACCCAGGTTCCCTGACATTTATTTCTTCGTTCATCTGATTCTTCAGAACGAAACGCGGAGCAAGAGTGACTACCTTCGTCATTTTGTATTTACCCTCTCCTGATTCAATATTGATACCCACGTGTATCTCGGTATTATTTTTAGATGAAGATAAAACAACATCGACATTACTGCCGATGGCATCCAGACTTTGTGGTTTACTCCAATTCGAGTCGCCAACCTTCAAAAGAGCACGATTCCTTTGGTCATCTCCGCCATAGGCAAACATATAGGGAAGTGCCTTGCGTCGTTCTGAATCGGCTGAATCTGTACGAAGCCCTTGACCAGCCGCCGTCTTTGCTTGCTGCAACAGTGACTTCTGTTTGATGTTGATCTCCAGTCCGGTCTTATTTAGGATAACATAAGGACTGTAGACAGTTACTCTAAATGCTCCTCCACTATCTGGAATCTTGTAATAATGCAGTTTGAGGTTCAAAGCAAGTCCATCACGATCCTTACAGACGAGTGTAGTCTCCTTCCGGAAGTCATCCTGATTATTTGAATTGATGATTGCAAACTCACTGGCCTTGAACACTGTGTCCTGCATGTCAATGCTCATGAGTAGCAAATGCGAAAGTTCAACGACATGAACAGGACTTAGACCACCTTTACGAAGGAAGTTCGTCCAGTCTTTCTTCGTGTTTTTGTCATAGATGCGATACTTAAAGTCGTAAGGCAGCAGATTTTCAAGTTCGATGGGCGCTGAAAGTCGAATGCGCATGTATGGATAAATACTACAACTTGTCAGCTAAATTCAGGTTAATCAACGGGACGGATGCTCTTACCTTGTAATAGGCGTAGTCTTATCGAAAGTGGCGTTCATCTGAAAATAGAATGGAGGCGTCTTATCACCACTTTCACCCTTGCAAGTAATCGTCCTGGTAGGTCTTTGAAGAAGATCTTTCCAAAAGATCGATTCTGAGGACCAAGAATATCCGAATCCCTGATCTGGTCTCACGAGTAACGATTTCATGTATGCCGCTCCGACAGGCGCAGGTCGACTTTCGCCCGGTGCAATCTTTTCAATCTTGAGCAAGTGACCCTCTTGAGAATCAAAAACCCCTAGCTCCACAGGAATTTGTGTTTTATTCTCTACTAGAAGTGGAGATCTGAAGGTGACGTACTTGACGTTGTCTGTACCCAAAGTAACTTCCACAAGCAGCCGGTGTAAAATCTTATCCTGGCGAGGACGCAGGCTGTACAAGGTTTCTCCCTCGCGATTAACCGGGATCTTGTTCAGACTATCGAATCCACTTCCCTCCAATCTTATCCCCACAAATCCGCTGGTATTCTCAGGCGCGAGGTTTTCACGCATCTTTTCCCAATCTTCGAATCGCCAAGGTGCTTCTTCTCCATCTTCCAGTGTGGCGGCCATGGTATTATCAGCATCAGGAACATCTGCCCATACATTAATGTCAAAGCCAGTGTAATTTCGAATACGATATGGAGCATCGGCTCCTCTCGGTTTCGATAATACGTCGTCAGATTGAGTGAGGAATTGCGCAGATTTCGACGCTAGTGCAATAGTAGCAGATGTGACAGTGATCTCAAGCGTCTTCTTCGAAATTAAGTCGATAGACATACAATCTGGGTTCGAGTCTTTGGCTACCAGCAGGCCCAGCTCCCAAGGTTCAATGAGAGGCTCCCACGCCGACTTTGAGAAATTGTAGACATTGATGAACATATTGATGGCTGTATCAGCTCGGAGTTTGCCAGACCAATCAGTAGCAGAAGTCGTGAATTTCTTCACACTAAGATCAAGAATAGGTAATTCGTGTAGGTCGCCAATTAGAATGAGTCTCATACCAGCCAGTGTTGCAGTCAGTTCCTCCTGCTTTTTGTGGACCTGTTGCGCACCAGTCTGGGGAGCGGGAGTTTGTTGAGACATAGCAACAGTGCCAGCGTTGGTCTTCTTCGTTGTTGATGCCCCTTTACCACTAGCTGTTCGTTGTTTAAGGCCTGAGGAACTATGTAGCTGTTTGGCCTTGACATCAGATGCAACTGGTTTCTTCTCCCCAGGTTCATCATCATTGCCAGAGAGCTCGGATGCTCTTTGAACAATTTGGACTGCTAGTAAAATATCACGCAGCGATAATCGAAGAACAAGAGGTTCAATATCAAGATAAATACTCTGAGCGTTTGGCTTTGAACTATCAATTGACATTTGGAGAGAGAAGTCATCAAGAATCCTCAGGCGAGTATCCTCAAATTTATCCATTCGACATAAGAACATACCCATCTCAGATACCTGCAATGTGAGAGCATGTTGTTGTGACATAAGGATTTGCTTCGTACCAAGTACAATCGCTTCAGAACTTGTGCTGAGTGGATTTGCGATCAATATAATTTGTGCATCCACAACGTTCACCCTAAATGCAATTGACATGGAAGATTGATCGGACGAAGAAGGCGATTGACTAGGTGTATTGCTACTAGGTGTTTTGCTCGGAGATCTTGCTCGACTTTCTGTCTTCTTCGACCTGACTACCTGCATAGAATCCGCATCGGAGACAGGCTCGGATTCTGTCGACTCATCTTCGTCATCTGGTAAAATAGGCTCTTCTACCGCTAGACCCGCTGTTATAAATGCCTGGAGGGCAAAAAGATAATCCAGAGCAAAGATAACCTTTGGACTATCTATCGACAAAATAGCAATGAGATTGCGTTCTTGGCCCCCCGAAATAGTAATGCTAGCCATGAACTGCTGTACATCCTTGTTTGAAGATGTCATGATCTTGCGGAACTTGTTTGTCTCTCTACTCCTACTATCCTGAATTGTGAAAGCATGTATCAAGAACTCTGATTCCAATGAGCCATCTGTCATCATTCGGAGTTTAACCTTCGTGTCGTCCATAGAGAATTTGGATAAACTCGCGGCCTCAAGATCACCAATTGGCTCGTCCTCCTTTGCCAGGATGAGTTCGAGACCGATCGTGTTAACATGGAATGCCAAGTCAAGCTTAGTCCAGCTCTGTGAGTTGGAGCCCAGTTCTGGACCGAGATCAACCGGCTCATTATTATAATCATCACCTGCCGATTTTTGGGTTATTGCTTTTGCCTTCTTCGTCATTGCGCTGGGTACGTCCTCCACAGCTTGTTGTTCGCTATCATCTGAATCTACCATGAAAGCGCTTGGAACGGACTTCGCCAGCTCAAGAAGGAACTTCAATTGCGTTTGTGTAATTCGCAGATTGAAGTCAGACATGTAACCTTCAATCTCCATATCCGGACGAAGCGCCCCAGAAGTATGCTCGGCATAAGTGACCAAAAAACCCAAATCAACTTTGTCAATGAGCTCAAGCTCTTCTGTCTTCTCATCGGGGAAATGGAAATCGGATGTCAACCGGATATTCCTGATTCCAGCCGTGAGCTTCATCGCAATAGTCGCATCTTTCGAATCGTCGAGTGGGACGAATTTGTTTTCTGCATAAATTTCTCCAAGATAGGCAGTCAACAAGTCCCTCTCACCAATACCCGCATTCATGACACGGGGGAAAACAACGATCGGTGTCTTAATATTGACGTCGAATCTGATGCGGCTCGTACTTTGCTGGAGCTGTGAAGCTTGGTTCGCTGCAGCTTGTCTAGCAGCATTGAAGAGAGCTTGCATCTTCCCAAACTTGACCAAAAATTCGATAATCTTACGGTACGGCTCCTCAAGGAAATTGACTTTAATAGATCCCGCGCGCAAGTAGATGGAGGAATCGTATCCAGGATATGAACTGCTTTCAGAATCAAAAGTCTCATATCGGAAATCAGCCAAGTCATCACCCTCGATAGCTATCAATTTCCGGAGATTCGATTCGCTGGAGGCTCCTAGGTTAACATCGTCGAGTAGGGATAAATCACCCAACTTTGCACCAATTCGCATGGTATTGCCCAATATAAAAATCCCCACATCTGCATGGTTAAACGACAGCGTAGCCAATCGGATGCCGTCATTGTTGAGTATCAAGCGTATACTCTTCAAGTCAACCTTGACGCGAACTGATAACTCAGTCTTTTTGGGAGATAGCACTACCTCCTCTTCGGACGGCGACTGATCTGGCACAGCCAGCAGGTCATCTGAAGTTTCACCGGCAGAATCGTTTAACTTTTGTGGGCCATCTTGATTCGTAAATGTAATCAAGATGAAATCAAGCAGAGTCAACAGCGTCTTGCGAGTAACCACTAAATTGATTGTAGAGACAGAAACATCTACATTAATCTCCACTCCATCATACTTTGGCATGAACTCAGGTGAATTGGGGTTTACCTTGACCACTTTGACGTTGATGAGGGCAGTTTCGTCTTCTGACTCCATGTCCCCAGAAGAAACTATTGACTTGAACTCCGCAGGAGGGTTATCAACGTAGTCATCTACGACCACGGATTGCAGGGAGGTTTCCACGATGAGATCGTACGGACGAAGAACAAAATTCACACCAAAATTCTCCGCGACTACTTCCACCAAAAGTTGATCCGGCTTCCTGCCCTCTGGATCACTTCTATAAAGTGAACCTTGAAGACGCTCCACTTCGAATTTGAGCTCGAAGTTCTTTTGTTCTAACTTTAGTTTATCACTCTCTTTACCGCTGGGGGCATCTTGGAATTCATCCTCGTCATCATCGTCATCATCAGATGACTCGTCTTGAAGAATTATGGCCTCTTGCCTGGAGAAATTAAAGGACATAGATTGTGTCCGATCTTTTTGTTGCTTCGATGATGCAGGTGCTCCTATCGACAGATTCGAAGGTCGACGACTTTTTGCTAATGTCTGTGCTGGAAGCTCTTCTGCAGATACATTTGGAATCGCGGCATTAATAATACTCATTAAGCTTTTATATTTCTTATCCGAAGCAGAGGCATGTAGTACAGGAAGATGACCCGAGACTCTTACTTTTGTCAAATTTGGCGCTTTGGGTATGATTGATGTTTCGACAATGAAATCGATGTTAATCTTCTCGACAACGCGCATTGAGTGAGGATCATCCTTTGCAGTCACTTGTGCTTTCGTAACCTCAATGGACGGTCCAATAAGAACTTGCGTATTGGAAAGCTTGACCACGAATCTATCGTACATGAGAGATTCCAGGCGCTTGTAATCTGCCTCGGTATAAATCGTCTTCTGCTTTGATTGCACTTCACGCATTGTTTCCTCATCCACAAGTTCACTGTTCACACTGATATGACCGGCATCTAGGATAAGACAAGTCGTTTTCCTCGAACTTATGTTCTCGGGCACAATGATAAGAGGTGCTTGAAGATCCAACTTGGCATTGATTGTTTTATGCTCCTCAAGCGCAAACTCAAGACCTGCTCTGGTCTGTTGTCTGAGTCCTTCCACTGTTGCTCCCGCAGATTCCATGAGAGCTCCAATAGACTCCATGTGTCTTTCTGGTGGCTTAAAAAATTGTATTATACCCACAAGGAAATGAGGATTCCAAATAATCTCAAGCGGTTTGAGCTTTCCGGTTACTGCAACATCACCGGCATGATTCAGGGGATTTGTTTCGACTTGGAATTGGAAGAATGGATCAGGGGTATCGTCTGATTCGTTTTCATCGCCATTAAGTAAGAGCTTGGCTTGAGGGGTTTCAGGAGCATCTTTGACACGAACTATTTGAGGAAACAAACTTTCAGGAGTCGTGCCATCGTTCACTCTTAGGCCACCAAGACTTATATCCGCCAACATCGAATTCGGTCGCTGTAGGAATTTTGCTTTAAAGGCATCAAAGTACAGGCTGAGAACTTCGACCGTATTATTATGAGGATCACGCTTCAGGGTAAAGCTACCGGTATTGAGTGATGCCTCAATTTGCATCTTGATCGTCTCCTTCGGTAAATCAACACTTTCCGCAATGGCTGTCTTCTCGTCCCAATCAATAGCATCATAAAGCTCTTTCCGCTGTTCCTCGGTCATAGTCGTCTCTTCGTCCTCCTCCTGAGCTTGTGGTTTTGATCCCCAGGCCCATGCGACCCAGCCTTGCTTTTGCTTCGGTGCTGCCTTTTTAATACCGACATTTTCTTTCTTCAATTGGTTCCTAGCCAGGGATCTCCAGAAGCGCATATCTTCATAGTCGAGTTTCCACTCGAGTTGATCCAATTCATCGGTTTCCTCGGGTGATAATGGTTCGGTTTGCTTCTTCTTCTTCTTGAAGAGCTCAATGTACCGAATCCGATCATCCCTTCTCTCCTTGAAGTAGGCCCATGACCAACGACGATTGCGTTCATGAATCTTACTCAAGATAGCATTACCAGCGAATTTGAACCAAGCCCGTGGATCTTCCTTTGGTCGAACACCTTTTGGCTGAAATTTTTTGTATTCCTGATGAAGGAGAAAGTAATGGAATAAGTCGACCATCATTAACGCATCCCGATATTGATTATCATCAAGAACAACTCCAATTTCATCAAACAGCAGCCCAGCCTTCATATGGGGTACTTCTATCTTGCCACTCTTATCCATCTCCAGCTTCATCTGACCACTAACAGGCTTCAGAATGAATTGATGGTTAGCATGTTTTGGATCTTCGCCTCGCACAATCATCTCTTTAAAGCTCGACAACATTTCATCATGGGAGGCAACCCCGGTAGATTCAGCTACCTCAGCTTCCCTTCCAGTACTCAGCAACTCTGTATCCGTATTCCAATACACAGCTAGAGCACCCAGAGTGGCAAGTTTATGTGTGGTTCCAGAAGAGTTTTGTATGTATGTCGGTTTCCAATTACCATCCGTACTAATAGCACTGAACTCTTGTAATGTAAGGCCGAGAGCAAATGGGTGACCAGGCGCGGAAATCGAGTCTTCATATCGTACGTGAATATTCTTGACCGTGATTTGGAGATTGTCGATGATTTTAGTAACCAGACTATCTGTAAAGCTCTGATTCTTCTGCTGTTCTTCCAAACTCATGCCCTCTTGGCTTCGATCCTTCAACATCTCGGCACTATCCAACTTCTCAATCTTAACAGCCTGCCTTCTCCTCTCCTCCTCTTCTTCATCCCACTCTGCATCTTCCTTCGGCGACGCAAGCACATAGATATCTTCGATTTCGACTTGAACCGGCTGCCCTCGCAAGTTCGACCATGGTATCTTTAACGTAAGTTGTCCCAAATGTCCTTCGACCACATTTATAGGCAGCTTTAACTGATCCAGCGCCTCCCGCCGTAGCTCCAAATCTCGTAGCTTAACATCCCCCGACCAGATTCCCACTTTCAGTTGACCAGGATCGAAATTCCGTATGTACATACCCAGGAATCGATTGAGTAACGACGCAACCAAACCTTCCAACATCTTGAGTCCCTGTTGCCGTAACCCGGGCCGGGAACCTTTGGATTAAATTTGCTCGAAGAATGGTTGTTGGCATCCGCGACGGTGCATTCGTAAAGAGTATGGTGGGGGAGATAGAGTCGCGATTCAATTAATCCATTACCTTTGGATCGATTCGTTCTTGGGGTTTCGTGGCGGATCTCGATTCGTTCTGTTGTATTGTATTGTACCTAAGTATTGATGGTGATGGTAAAGAGTGGATGTATCATATGAGAGGGGTATCTAAAAATCCGCAAAATGTCCCACGCGTTTGTAAAAGATTTGATTCAATCGACATCAATAAAAGGCAATCACGAATGAGTGGTCAAGTCAAAGATCGGAAATGCAACCACTTATGGATGGTAACGAAGTCGAATGTCAGAATCCACTTTGGACATAATGGACATAATTCAGAGGCACCTAGGTATATAGTCATACTGTCTGTACATAAAATGCCACGTAAAAAGTCAAATCATTGAATATAAAAAAACCTGTAATTCTCCCCATGCTTCCAAAATCCCGACCACCTAATAAGTTGGCCCTTGCATACCTTTGCTTACATTATTGTATTGATTTCTTTATGGGTGGAGTTGGCACAGCTAGAGCTATCAAGTGATGACGTATTAACAGATAATTTCGAAGTCTTCTCTCCATGAAACTTGAGAGAACGAGGATCTTACGAAACTAATCTTATCTTATTTCGTATTGTGAGATCCATCTGTTGCGTTTGTCGTGATTCTTACTGGTATTGAGTAGGTAATTTTTTCTATGTAATCGTTCCCACCACATATTCATAACTACCCCTCCAAAAACAGCTCCATTCAAATTTTCCCGGTTTGTTGCTCTGGGGCTCTCCATTTTCTAATCAGCTCCAGGAAGACTACAAGTATTCAATCAATTCAATCGTTCTTTGGTTTCTTGTTTTCTTTTCCTCTCAATAATTCTTCATACTACTCACGACACCCCTTCCTAGAAATTAATATTGAACATTCCTATCCATTGACTAATTTCTTGAACCAAATCACACGAACAAACAGCGGAGAGCAAGGTCTCAACTCATACAAACAAGAACCAAAACCATGCTTCGCACAACTGCCACACGCTCTCTTCTAAAGAGCTTCACAAAGCTTCCCACCTCTCGAGCAAGCTATTCTCAAACCACCTCAGCCCTCAAAAGCGCATCGACCTTTCGCACCTCGATTTCCAAACGACCTTCTTCAGCACTCCCCTCCCGTCTCTTCTACGCAACCAAATCCGAACCTCCATACATACCTGACCAAATAAATACCGAAGAAGAAGCCGCCTTAAAAAAGCAAATTATCGAGCCACATCCCGAAGCCGTATCAATAAAATCCTCCGTCCGTCCTGTATTCGAGGAAAAGCCACATCATGAAAGCCATGGATCCGTAAGAGATGATTTGGAAACTATCAAGGAAACTTTTGCTTTGAGAGAAGTTCCTAGGGAATCTCTAATAATCGGTGCCGCGGGTGTTTTACCCTATGCTGCTACATCAGCTTCTACAATCTATTTGGCTTATGATATCAATCACGCCCATGCTACTGGACAAGGGATTTTATTTTCACCCGAGACAGCTCATCAATTGTTGGATTATATTACACCTATTCAAGTTGGATATGGTGCTGTTGTAAGTTTCATTTCTTCCCAATCCCATCAATTAATGCTAAATCTCCTGACAGATTATTTCTTTCCTTGGTGCTATTCATTGGGGTCTCGAATACGCAGGCTATGGCGGAAACCACAGCTATCGCCGATACATGATCGGAGTTGTAGCCCCAGCGGTAGCATGGCCCACTATCCTTATGCCAGTTGAATACGCACTAATTACCCAATTTACCGCCTTCACATTCCTATATTTCACGGATGCGCGAGCAACAGTTCGAGGATGGTGTCCTCCTTGGTACAGCACATATAGATTTGTATTGACATTTATTGTTGGAGCGGCCATTGTAGCAAGTTTGGTGGGTAGAGGAAGAATTGTTACTCACGATAGACAATTGAAGAGTTCGGTGGATTATATCAAGGAGGATAGGGATAACCAATGGCTGGCATTGGAACAAGAGGAAAAGATGAGAAGGGCAAAGTTGGCTGAAGAGGAAAAGGCAGCCGAAGAAGATGAGACAGAAGATGAATCTGAGGATGAGGAAAAGAGTGATGATGATGAAAAAGAAGATAAGAAGGAAAGTAAAGACGAAAAGTAAGATGATATGGAATCACCTAATGATTGTACATACCCATATTACCACCTCCTCATCTTTTTTCATTTGTTCTCCTCGATCAATTAATGTCTGATATCATTATCATCCCTCATACAGCAAAAGTATTTTCAAGTAAGATCTTATCTAATTAAGATGAACAAATCAACGACAAATAAATCTTTTCATTCTATATAATAATATAGTATATCCCCCATTGCTCATTTAATTACACAAATACACATAAATACAACTCGAACATCATCAAAATACATCTAAAATGTTCTTTCCATTCGAAACCAATATACAATATCTATCCATCTATCTATCCATCTATCTATCCATCTATCTATCCATCTATCTATCCATCTATCTATCCATCTATCTATCCATCTATCTATCCATCTATCTATCCATCTATCTATCCATCTATCTATCCATCTATCTATCCATCTATCTATCCATCTATCTATCCATCTATCTATCCATCTATCTATCTATCCATCTATCCATCTATCTATCCTTCCTTCCTTCCTTATAATTAGCCAGAGTGAGTACGAAAAACCAAAATCAAAACCAAAGAGACTAACTAATTAAGATTAATTGTAACGATACTGTGCTGGAGGCAGCGGCTGCCTGAGGTTTCGTCGGTTGGTAGTTATGGGTTAAGGCTTTATCACTGGTATTCACTTGGAAGTGAAGTCGTTACTAGATCAAGTAGAATGTAGGTAAACTAATTGATAACTAAGTTGAGCACGAAGCTCTTAAACTATGAAACTATTCTAACTATATACTAATCCGTAGAGGGAGCCTTTAGGAGCTCTGAAGGCTCCCAGGGCTCCATCACGTGATCCAACTATTTGCCTCAGGACACTAATCCTGGGACGATTCGTCTCCTGGGACAATATAGCTCCTAGGATAATTATTATCCTGGGGCACATTTTATCCTAGGACACTTGTCCTAGGATTCCTTATCGATAAGGACCCCCGTACTTGTTTTTATTGTATACTATTGGTCGTGGTTTGTGACATTGGTCTGGATAGAATCACTTGGATCTTTTATATATATGAGATGATGAATTTTTCATCACTTTATATATATGCAGTTACATCAGAGGTAGACAATCTGCATGAAATATCCTGATACCACCTTGGAAACAAACAAAAGTTAACAATTCCCATCCGAAAGTTTCCTATGAATAAAAACTCTACTAATTAATTAGTTAATCACCTCAGAAAAAGCCTACAAAACCAATACATACCATACATACATGTATACATTGAAAGGCAGAATCAAACCCGACATATACAGTAAAAAACCAATCAGGAGAACTACCCAACTAACCTATCTGAGCACGCGACAATCTGAAACAAAACAACGACGCGTGCAGGATGGGGACGAGTAGAGACAAGGAGCTTACAATTCCAAATACTATCCCACGATCTCTTTGTTGGAAAGGAAGATCATATCAGGATATTGATTTCTGCCGGAGTTTATAAACCTCAATGCGTGCGGATGAATAGGTTATCATCTCTGGCCTGTTGTGGTTGCAACATTGATCATGTTGTAGTTTTTGGAAAGGGAAGGGAAGAAATTGAATATCACAAATATATCGGCCGTCAGGACTATCATGGTAAATTTTGGAACACAAGGATAACCTTATAAATTCCAGCTAGCAAATATTCAGTTTATCGATTAACAACTCGTAATGCGATAGATAACATTCATATATTGATATATATATATCTTTCAAAATCAAAACGTGGAGCTGGTACAAGCTTCCCTTAGGGCCTGAGCACCTGCACGTCATGGCAAGGGTCATCATCACTAGCATATGAACTTTTTCCAAAAATTCTCCAGTCATCAAATTAAAGCAGCCTTCCAGGATCGTGAAATAAGGAAACAGGTACGGACGGAGTAACTGGACTTGTTACGCTCGTAAGAATGTTAGTAATTCCGGGGTTCAATTCCTCATACCGGAATCACGTTTTTGCATCATGCCCTTTAGCTGAGGACAGGTGTGAGTGAACAAAGGCTCAAATTCTCGCCTTCTTTGTTCACTCAAAAGCGATATTTCCTGCACCACGATTCAATGTAACACATCCGAAAGTGCCCCGCCGACTAGAAAATGAACTCAAGGATAAGTCCGGGGTGTACTAATTAGATTCCGCTCATTGGTCGAGAAGGATCTTTTGAAAAAAGTTCTGTCCATCCACTCCAGCCTTAAATTTGTTCAGGGCTCAAAAAGAAAGAACTTATCACATGGGATAGAAAGTTGGGCAGCCACTAGGCTCGAACCCAGGTAGCATGAAGCATGATTTGCGCTATGATGATGAATTTCTTTCCTCGAGAGTCGAATCCCATCTCAAGATATCTTCATACAATAGTACATAGCAAGCCTCAAACCTTACTGTACGGAGTAGTAGAAAGATCATGGAATAGATTCATAATTAAGAAAAAACCTTAAAAAGCATGATCGATCATGACGTCTAAGATCATGTCGAGTTTAATGCAAATGAGATTGGAAATGTTGTCCAGTAACCTTATGAGGCGAATAAGATTGCATTGGATGGATAGATGCATCCTGGCGTGAGAAACTTGTCGCAAACGATTCCCTAGCGAGAACTTGTGATTCCCGATGTAGAAGACTGTTTTCATTGGTCAGGAATCATTCGGGATGCAGCGAAACTTTTTGAACTTTTTCTGCTCCTTCTCAAAAGAATTGTGCGGTGTATGTGTGTGCCCATTTGCGGATCTATGTATTAAACACATGCCGTGTGGCGTGATATGTACGCCGAGTATTGCATGTATCTTCGCGTACTTTTGTAACCGTATGTAGTATGTATGTATCTAAATAAGGCTCCCTTTTTTGTATGTCAACAAGTGTTTTCGGCATCGGGAAAGTCGGAGACCGCGGGGCACACAGGATTGATCTGCTAGCCCTTAATATTCATGACACCAAGACTCCTCTTCTCTTCTCATCGCTGTGACTCAAAATCTGACAGGCACAACAATAATAATAATAATACACTCCGGAATCCTATTTGTAATGGTGAAATCGTAGACTAGATTGGGAGTCTGTAGTACGTACGTACGGAACGGATTAGTCAGATCCTTGGAGGAATTTTATGATGAAGATCATCTGCATGGGTTCCATTTGATCGTGACCACTTTTTCGTCTTTTTGTGGATCCGCAAAAACCTAAAAAGCTTGTTCGTGGTATCATGAGAAAAATCATGTTGTTATCCCCCACTTAAAAAACTCATTTGCCGAAAAACATGCATGCTAATCGTCGTGCATCCTTGGCCTCCGTCGTCTTCAAACATCATTCAAAGTAGAAGTTCTTATTAAACATTGAGGTGAAGATGATACACATTTTCCTGTCCTCTTGATCACTCTCTGAATTATCTACTTGTCACTGAGGCCACCTTGATAAAGTAAACCGTTGGGCTGACTCACTTTGCAATTTGATTCGGTACAACATGCTAACCGCTGACAACCTCAAACAGCTCCCGCGACAACCCCTCAATTTGCCCAAAGTCTAGATGGTCTGCAATAACCTGAGTCATTTCATATGCTTGTCCGCATCTGCTGTCATACGCTTTTCGCTTGGTGCGCCTGATGATCATTGGTTGACAAAATAAGCTATAGACCATACTCCGGCATTTGATATGGCATTCATGCAATGAAATGAGAGAATGACGGTCATCAAGGTGCCCTAAAAAAGCTCGGGACATCCGGAGGTGGATACGCAATTAAAAAAGGAAATATCAGACATATATGTGTGTAGGTTGGTATGAATATATATTAGCCATGTTGAATCATCTTGCTTTACTTTGCTTCGCTTGCTGGTATCCTTTTCCCAAATCCAACTTTGGAACATGCTTTTGGCCTTTCCGACACTCAATACCGTATCTTGCAACATACTACCATCGTTCTTGAACACCATCCTGATTCAATACCGTTCAATCATGTCTCCCAAAAATTCCTCACGAGAAAGGAGCTGTGAAAGCGAAGTTCGCAGCACAAGATCGACACCTGGAAGAGACACTCGAAGTCCTTCGCCTCTCGCACAAAATTCAAGTGAACTTCCAGACCTTATGAGATCACGAATTCTAGCCAGTCCAAAAGAGTCCGATGCAGAATGTTGGGAAAGAATGTTGGCATTGCAGAAGGAATATCATTGTTATCAATCTGCAAGATTGGAAGCTGCCGTAGAAGCTTTGGAAAATGGTTGGCTTCTTGAGGATGTCCCTAGACGTCAGTATGATCTTCGAGTGGAATGAACAAAAGCTCACACAACCACAGCATCTCGACTTTGCCTAGATCTCATCAACGATGGGTTGAAAGCTCAAATTCAGACATTTGACACTTTTCGAGGAGATTTGATCCAATAGAAGGAAGTGGTGACTGTGTCGTGGTATCGATGTTTGAGGGAACAATTACGACTCATCATGGTGTAGTGCACCAAAATTTTTGGAGTGCTGGTTGCATACTGGTCATTATGAAAGCCAAGTAATGTTGGTGTTTTAGCGTTGGCGTTATGGTGAGGGCAAATTTGGATATGAATCCGCGACGATATAAGAAATTGATACCCACGGTCTGATGTTTTGTGTATGTAAATGTTTTATTGATAATCATGGGGATATGAACAAATAATCGTATGGCTTTGGCAGAGTGGGTGATTGGAAGTGACACAATGGGTTAAGATTATATACAAGATCTGAAAAATATGAAAAATAACCAGAATCGCTCAATCGAGCAATGGGCGAATGAGTTAATGAGTGATCTTAATGTACTTGGGAAGAGCTTGGAAAGAGCTGAATACCTCCCTACCTAGATAGGTGGTACATTAGCTGGATGGAATGGAAAGGCATGCTGTACTTAATCACGTGATTTTGCATTAGACTAGAGTGAGTGGGTGTGAATTATTCGATTGCAAGTTGTTGCGATAGCACGATGCTTTCACTTTGAGGAATGGGCAAAAGAATAGACGAGGAGGTGGATGCTATTCGATGCTACTCACGCGGAAGGAAAAGAATCCTTTGCATCAGCTTGTTCTTCACGTTCATCATACATCTATCACGCAACACTCTTCACATTCTATTCCAAATTGCATGATGGACGTTAATATCGTAACTAGGCCCTACAGAATAACATCTGGTCCTCATGAAAAGTTGGAAATTACAATTTCGGGTCGTTGCTATGGTTCAGCTTCTCTTTCATACAGATGAGCCACGGCTGATCGCATATCTTCTACCAACCTCCTGTGATACATATCCTACATTTCAACTGTCGTATGACTTTAGCCCGATCTGGCTCGCAGTGGTCTAGTTCTGGTATTTTCAGATCATGTTTTCGAATCGACCATCTTTTATGTTCGAGTACGTACCTGAATGACTGACATTGCTCTAGTGCCATGATGAGCCGCTCTTAGTTGGGCCCAGTTGACGTGGCCTTGTTCCTTGTGGTGATGAGGCTTTTCACTGACCGGTTATTCCATAGCCATCAAGAAGCTCGATCAACATCCCTAGCTTTGGTGGGGTATCACATAAACACCTGCGGGAGAAAGGAGCCTCGGTTGGGTACGTCGAATGGTATCACAAGTATATATATACATACATTTTTTTAATCCGTCCCGATCAGTCCTTGAAATCTTACCAATACAGTACGGACATATACGGATTAGTTTGATATCCTATGGCTTCGAATCATCTCTCATTACCTACTTCTCATTCATAACAGCAACGAGGTTGAAAAGTGTCGGATATCATACAATTTAGTCTTGTAGGGTCACTAGATCGTTCATCGTTGGTGAGTCCCCTTTCCCGTCTTGCGAAAGTGATGATCGACCACCCACATATTCTGTGACCCCCATACGAATCCAAGTACTCCGTACGTTTAACTGCTAATCTTATCAAAGCTTATCGTGACCTCGGGATCATCTGCAACGAAATCGAAGCAGAAAGACGCTTTCCAGGGTTATTCAACAAATCAACCATGAGAGTCCCCAGCTGAGAGAACAGCAAAACAGAGATCCTTTCAGACTACTCTGTAGAGAATTTTCCATGATTAACAAGGAAGCCATGCACAGAGGTACCATTTCGAGGAACGAGGCTAATGAATAGCAGGCGGAGGATTATTAAAATAACTGCCAATAGTATACTCCGCATGCAATGAGGCATCCTCCAGCAGCATGGTAATGACACTATCATGTAAATAACCGTGGAAACGCCTCGTGGCAAAATTATCTCAACAATGAGTTCTCCTCATAGTCCCAAGGGAGCTTTTGCGTTTTGTAACTCTTCAACCCCGCCAAGAATATGGTACAAATCATTCCAAGTCTTACCCAAACATGATCTGTCATATCAACACAGATATCTGGAATCTGTTCTTACCGTCTAGATGATTCATACTTTCCAAGTGACATCTACCGCTACATAACATCATTCTTTTCGCCCGTCAAAACAAACTGCAAATCCTGAGTAACCCAAAAAACAATCCAGATTCAAACCAGGACCTCAAATTGCCTCGGTGATTTCCCTATCCAGCAATAAGGCTTGTTTCACTTGGTATCTGCTGTCAAAGAAACTTCGATAAGCAGCCTCGTCATCACGCTATACTCTAGCAGCCGAGCAAGATTGCAAGGATAGCGATAAAGCTATTGCTTAATCTTTGCGACAAATTCGATACCTTACGCTATCAAGTAGTTCGTGCGATTCAAGATTGCATCTGATGCGCATGAACCCATTAACTCTCCTCTAGGGCTCCTGTTTCACAGAAGCAATCAATGAAAAGTGGATTATATGCTTGTTCACTGGTGCTCCTCATCTTTTGGACTCTCGCCATCCAACCTCCGTCTCGTTCTCGCATCACTTCTCATAAATTATACACAGCTTGTTATCACCGACTTGCCATCCACCAATCATAACAATCCTGCCTCCTCACTCAACCCATAAAATATCTGAATAATTTTCTTGAAACCCAGGCCATGGAGTACAGAAGAAGTTCGATGGTTATGAACCGGAAACAACAGGCTAGTACAAACCCTCAGATATATGCTAGTTTCGCCGGTGCTGGTGTCCCCCGGATCTCAAATGGGATTTTGGACGACATGCCTACAATGTGGTGGGATGAGGAAAGAATTCACGCCACCGTTACACGACAATTTGTGTCATCAAAATTACATCCTGACGAGCAAGAGCGTCTGGATGAGCCATTGGGTTTCGGTGACGGCTTGACCGATGATACGTACATGGAATGGATTGAAGAGAAGGCCAAAAAGATATTCTTGATCTTGGTGGAGTTGGGTGTGCCAGATCAAATATTTGGAGTCATTGATGATTCATGGGGCGATGATGATTTACCGATACCGATGGATCAAGTTGAAAGACTACAGTTGACCTATGATCGAAATGAAAAGCTAGAGAAGAAGTTTTTCCAGCGCCAATTTAACTACCTCCTAAGATATGTCGCTAAAGGTGAACATATTTACTACGATGATGTAGAAGTGGTACCGCTAGAGCCAGTCGAAAAAAGAGCCGCTGCATCAGCAAGTTGTCTTCTAGCGAACAGTGTTGATAAGGTCCATTTACCTGGCAGGCCAGACACTGTATTTTTGCGTCGACGAATACTGCTAGGTACCTCACCGGAACGGATGCCACATGAGCAATTTCTCTCCGGCATCGAAGCAATGAAAATGGTTGATCACGCACATCTCACGTCATTATGGGCTTCTTATGTTCACCAGGATAAGGGCTATTTACTCTTGACTCCAGCAGACGCTAACTCGCTCAAATCCTTTCTCACCATTATACCTCAATCTTTCAAGATCCTTGCTAAGCAGGACCGCCGTGTTCTTATTTTGAATTGGCTTCACTGTCTAGCTGGAGCCTTGTCTTTTCTTCATAGCAATAATCTTTCGCATCGTAACATCAAGCCCTCCAATGTCATGCTCGACCTTGACAACCACATCTTTCTGGGAGATTTGGGCGTCTTTCCCTCACATATCCCTATGGGGAAAAGAAGTGGCTTTGATAAAGAGGCCTATGACTACTCTGCCCCAGAACAGCACCATTGCACGACGACTTCCACTTCTAGCCTGCCCAATACCCGATCGGCATCAACGCGACCACCGGCGTCTAGCAGGTCAGCTGGTGTCCCTACCGATTTCGTATTTCAAATCCCTACAATCTCATTATCCAATGACTCATCATCTGTCCATACAATCTCGACTGGTTCGCGATCAGAAGGCTCAGGTCCAAGCCACACTAGAAGAGACAACAGAGTTGGTAGACACGATCCACAGAAAGCTGATATATTTTCTCTAGGTGCTATCTTCATCGAAATCATCACATTTGTTATGAAGCGAGCGACAAGGAATTTTGCCTCGCATCGATCGTCGAACCACAAGACCCCGGGTCGTGGTGGTGGAGTTCCAGATTCAAGCTTTCATAAGAACCTGGACCAAGTAGATAGCTGGATGAATATACTTCTCAAAGATGCCACAAAGAAGGAAGACAAGATCTTTCGAGGTGTTTCTCAATTAATTGCACTTTCACAACGAATGCTCTCACCGGAACCAAACGATAGGCCATCAGCAAGCGAAGTTCAAGAGAGGATCTACGCAATCCTGACAGAGAATTGTGGCCTAAGAGATAATCCTAGAGACGAAAACTCGGGAAAGGGAGAGATACATTGCGGAACCCAAATCACAGAAGACCAGTGGAACTTTGGCTTTGACCAACTGCGCCTCGCGAGTCAAAGAGCTGCGGCAGAAGCATGTGCTTCCGTCGCCGGGAATACGATGGCAAACCTCCCGCTCGGTAACGGAGGCGTAATCTACGGCGTAGAAAGAGTAGCAACCGTAGTAAACAACGGCATCCCTTTATCATCGATGGGAGGGAGAGAAGGAGATCGGGTTAGCATTAATACGAAAACGAGCAGCGGCAAAAGCAGCGAAGGGAAAGGCAAAGCCGCCGGACTGGAAAAAGCAAAACCTAAAGCTAAAGCTTGGCAGGCTCCTGTTTATGCTGGTATGTCATTTCAATGTTTCTCGCTCGTATCGTTGTGACTCTGAGCCTATACTAACAGATTGGCGCGCAGAGCTTAGTTTCGGCTAACCCCAACCCCCAAGTCTCGGACTCGGATTTGAATTTCGACCCACCCGCAACGAGAGATGAATTCTCATAATAAAATTTTTTGGCCAGCATGAGAAAGAACGAAAGAAAGGCGGGTTTATACGAAGGGGAAGAAACGGAGTTGAATTACTTAATACATGTCAATACTGCTGGTAATGAGTTTGTGCGATGAATTTTGTATCCTCGAGCTCGCTTTCACTATTCTTTTTCTTTTTTTTTCCTTTTTGGGAGGGTGAGTGGGTGGGAATCAGGAGTGGGAACTCCTCAATGGACGAACATGATTGCAATTTCAGATTAGTATGAGTATGAGTACGAGATGGAGTGAGGTGATATGATATGATAGTATGCGACACGACCCGATCTACGAGATGGAAAGTCATCTCTTCATGGCGTCTTTTTTTTAGGGTAATTATAGCTGCTTCAGACAGCGAAAAGCGAATTTCTGGCAGAGGAAAATGAGCTTTGTGTGGATGGATATTCTAGTCAGGATATAGAGATTGAAGAGGAAACGGAGCCGAAAGAAAACTGGGCTAGTATGAGTGGTATATAGTAATATAAATTTGGCTAGTCTTCCTATCGTATGATTTTCTTATGTGCATTATAATCAAAGTCATCTTTTTATCTCGTTAATTCGTTCAACTGGTATGCGACGAACACTATGCCTCTTGTACTTTTTTATCCAATATTCAGAAGACGAAACCACGAGCTTTGACCCCATCGTTATAGGAAATTCACAGATTAGACTTAGTAGACGCTCCCCTTGATACTTTTGTCCAACTTTTCAGCTTGTTGAATCTCAAGAAGTACGGGGCTCAGCTCACCACCCTCATCACTCTGTGCACCAGCATCATCATCTCCATCATCACTTTGATCCCCCAAAGCATCAGCCTTGACCCCCTTTCCCATCCCACCTGATTCTTCTCTTGTCAATTTCCGCGATAATACTGAGATTCCCAAGGTATTCTTCACATTCCGTGCCCTCGCTAGCCTTTTCCTAACATCTTCTTCTGCGCTGAACTCGGCGTCACTATTAGCACCACTAGCGCTTCCACCTCCATCTCTACCACCGTGGCGTATCCCAAGCAAGTCACTGGGACTTTGAATGCGACTACGTAATCGGTCTTCTAGACTGATGAAACTGGGTGTTCCATCGGGACTGCTAACTGTTTCCTCAAGGCTCCTTTGAACATCTAATTCAGGCGGGCCAGCTTTACCTCTAGGGTCATCCTCGTCTTCATCCGAGGAAGATTGCCAGCGACGTGCTGCCGGTCGCCGGGATGCAATTGTTTCTATGTGTGTTGATGAAGTAGACGCTGAGAGGATTGGGCGACCGTTGAGTTGCATTGCATGCATGGAGTTTTCTTTTTTGTAGTGATGCTTTCCATGGTCGCATCCATTCGGACAACCACCCCATCTCTTATGTGTTGGTATAGGGCTGGAAGCTCCCACATGGGAGCGCCCTGCCGCTAGCAGTTTATTCTCCTTTTCCTTATCCTTTTCAGACATTTGCCCATTTTCTGCCGTCGAAGGAGAGGCTTTGGCGGCGGCAGCGATTGCAAGGCGTTCCTGTTTTAGCTGAGACCATGTGCGTAGTTGATTCTCTAATATGTATTTTCCCGAATCGTTGGACTTGCGCATGATGAGGAACTCGCAGTGATTAACGTTTCGGAGATCTTCGAAATATTCCACTGAGAAATGATACCATTTCATTAGAAAAACGCGGGACATGAGCCCATGAGTCACTACCATACAGTCTTGTCAAAATTGTGCCTAAAGAGACCAGAGGGCAAAACGGACCTAAAACACAGACACTTGCGAAATCATCATCTCCAAACTGTCTCCACAGACTCTCATTGAACCCACTCACTCTGTCATATGCATCCGCCGCGCTCTCTCCATTTGGAATTCTATAGAAAAAGTGTCCATAATCTGCTCGTTCCTGCCACATCCTCTCCATCTCCGCACTACATGGTTGGAAATTACCAAAGTCCTGCTCACGCAAGCGAGGCTCTTCGTACACCTTTATAGAATGCCTGGGAAATGGTGAAGGACTCGGGGAGTCAGAGGTCAGGGTGGACAGAATACCTTCTGTAGTTTCACGGGTTCGTCGATAGGGAGAAGTAAAGAAGTGGAGGGTGTCATCTGGACGTAGGAGATTGCGAAGTTGTAAACCAGCTTCATGAGCCTGTGTCCAGCCTTCAGGAGTGAGCTTTACCCTGTGATCGGGGATGGTTTGGTGAATATCGCGGTTTTCTGAATGTGTTAGCTGGATACCCATAGCAAGGCTCTCAGCCTCATGCACGAAAGAAAGTATGGGAACATACTATTTCCCTCTGATTGAGCATGTCTGATTAAAATGATCATGCGAGGTTTTCCCATGTTGGCAGATAAAAACCACAGCCTTCCGTTCCCAGAACTTTGTGGTTTGTACGGGAAAGTTTCAGGTAGTAATAGAGGGAAATCCGAATATGTATTTGTCTTCTATCTTTCTATTTGTAATTCCAAAAGCGGAGAAGGGAGAGGAATTGATTTTGTTCTGTTAACAATACCAAGAGAAGAGAAGAGTACAGTGCGAGCTGTTTCAAGTTGCCGCCTCTTCTGGCTGATCATTTGTTATCGTATCGTCTTATCTCGATGAATGTGATTTTGACGGGCCTATCGTACTCGATTTCAGATTAGTCAGGGCTCAATGAGACGGACAAGGCTGTAGTAAATAAAGCAAAACTTTGTTCATCAAAAATAAAAATCACTTCACTACCTACGACTTGACATAAAAATAATTACTTTGATACGAATAATAGAACTTCTGCCATTGACATTACAACACATCCTCGCATCTGTAATTACAACTAAAACTTTTCGTCTACAAAAATCCAAGTCAACAACACGCGACCACACATAAATTCATACAAACGGACGTACCTTCAAAGCCTCCTCAACCATGTCTGAAAACATCCCCGAATCCATTCCTACTTCCGCAGACCCACGCTCTAAGCGGCCCCTCAAACGTCGTGCAATATCCCCTCGTTCGGAAACTGCCTCTCAAATTCACAAGTTGATGTCAGCACCCGAACGGAAAATCTCAGAGACAGCGGCTCCAGCGGTGAGGGTATCAGGAGCCGTCCCTGAAATAGTGCAGAATGTGCAAGGAAGTTCTGCAGGAGCTGGATCAGGGGAGTTCCATGTGTACAAGGCGAGTCGAAGAAGGGAATATGAGAGATTGAAGGGGATGGATGAGGAGGTCAGAAGAGAAACGGAGGCGGAGGAATGGGCGAGGGAAAAGAAGAAGAGGGAGGAGAAGGATGCGGAGAAGACGAGGAAGGCTAGAGAGAAGAGGGAAAGGAAGAGACATAAGAAAGGCGACAAGAGTGACACTTCTGGTGCTGGTGGTGCTGGGGCACAGGCAGGGAAGATCAAGCCTAGGATTGATGCGAATGTCAGAGTAGATGATAAAAATGAGGGCGCTGGAACAGAAGTTGTTGGGGAAGCACAAGCACAAGTCGGCGCCATCATCCACGACGATGATTGACAGACATTCGGCGGTACATGGGCTCAGTTTTACCAGTCATTTTCCATTTTTGCACGGATAAGGATGATCACGAGTATTAGAAGAAAGACCAGATTGGGTGTTTTGGCTTGATTTCTATTCGTTTGCCATGAGCATGAACAAGCATTCATGAACTGTGAGCTCTATGCTATGGTTACAGGGGTATGCTCAACCATATTAACATCGCTTTTTTTTATACACTAACGTTTGAAGATTTATTCCTCCCCACCGCCAGGTGCGCCTGGTGCTCTTGCCGCCTTCGCGCTGCAAATATCGTCAACCCTCAGGAGAAGGCAGGCAGACTGAAATAAATTAGCTACAAGCGTTTGCAAATCGACAAGCATAGAATCACATACCTCAACTGCAGTCTTGATACTTTGTAATTTGACAGCCTCTGGTTCCCAAACACCATACTCATTCATATCAACCAAAGTACCCTTGTCACCGTCAATACCCCATGAGCTTCCACCTTCGGCATGCTTTGCTCTCAGAGCAGTGAGAACTCTAACCGGACTTTGTCCAGCGTTTTGAATTAAAGTTCTTGGAATGACTTCCATAGCTTCAGCTACAGCCTTGTATGGCCATTGCTGTACACCTTCAATGCTCTTTGCGAGTTGACCCAATCTGACAGCTACAGCCATTTCAGTAGCACCTCCTCCAGGCGATAATCTGGGATGGAACATAACATTTCGTGCAACGGCCATGGCATCGGCCAAATTTCTGTCAATTTCGTTCAAGATGTCTTTAGATGGACCTCTCAACAAGATAGTGCATGCCTTTGGTGATTTGCATTTGGTTAAAAATGTGAAATATTCATCACCAATCTTTTCGATCTCAAAAAGACCACACTGGGTTCCAACGTCAGATTCTTGCAGGTCGTCCACTCTGTTGACAACAGTTGCGCCGGTTGCACGAGCTATTCTGTTGTTATCTGTTTTTCGGACACGACGCAGTGCGGTAACATTGCCCTTCATCAAGTAATGTTGTGCGAGATCTAAAATTTATGAGCCAAAACTGAAAAGGAATCGGACAAGCAAACGTACCAGAGACACCTTTCTCCGTAATAACCAGATCAGGCTTGAGAGCAAGAATAGAATCGCACATAAGCTTGACCTGCTCCTCCTCAATCTGCAAAATCTTATTCCAGTCGTCCTCTTTGCTAATCTCGATGTTTGTCTGTGATTCTCCCTTCTTGTATTCCAGTGTGCAATCTAATAAGATAATTCTTGGATTCTCAATTCTTCGTCTCATCTTCGGGTGGGTAATATCTTTGTTTAGCATAACACCGTCCAAAACTCTACTGTCCTCGATTTCTCCGCCTGGAATCTTCTCAACTCTTGCATAACGCTTAATATCAACCTCTTTCTTGCCACCTCCAATTTCGTGGGTTACTGTTCGTACAGCCTTGAGTGCTAAGCTGCACATCAGTTCAGACCATCTGGAAACAAATTTTGTGCCGATCGAGGATGAGATGAGTTGGTACATGGCCTTGTCATCATTGATGTCGACTGGGAGAGAGATTTCTTCAATAATCTCAAGGGCATCCTTCAGCGCAGCCTTGAAAGCGGAAATAATAACAACTGGATGGATATTTCTTTCTAATTGTGGGAGAGATTGTGCCAACATTTCACCAGCTAGAAAATATCAGCCCGAATTATTTTGAGTTCCAAGGAGTAACGCACCAAGAATAATAACACTAGTAGTTCCATCTCCAACTTCCTCATCTTGTGTTCTGCTCAACTCAATCATACTCTTTGCGGCGGGATGTGACACTTCGATTTCTCTAAGAATGGCATGTCCGTCATTTGTCAAAACTATACCTCCCATAGGATCTAGCAACATCTTCAGCATCGCTTTGGGGCCTAAACATGATCGAATAATATCTGCAACACTGTTGTATATCAGTTCTGAATGTTGAAATGGCGGGGTGCTCGAGAGGTGTTGTGAAGAGCTCTTACGTTTTGGCTGCGGTGATGTTCGACATCTGGGCTTTTCGGCCAGTTTGCCTATCACCACTCTGGGTGTCTGAAAGCTATAGTCAGCGTTCCCGCCATTTTCTGAGGATGAGGGGTAGGGGAGAAGAGCTTCAAACCCTTTCAAACTTACTCATCACTACTACCGGCGCTTGCATGTTTGAAGGTCTCTTGGATATCTACTTTGGAGTTACGAGAGTGATTGGCAAGAAAGACGACAAACAAAACGTTTTTGTGTTCAGTGGGATGTTGTAGGGCCGTTTGAATGAGTTCCCATTGCTCTGCGCGTTTACATCGCGTCTGCGACAAATTTCTTGATGCGATATGCACGGACCATATCACACTTTTGAACATTTGTCGTTCGAAGTTGCTGAGTCAGCATGTCTGGCTGCCGTATGACTACTCCGCTCCGTACAACAATAACTGCAACTGCTCACGTGCTCACATCACCGCTCCAAGTTCGAAACTTGAACTAGCCTTAGTACACAATCCGAAGAATTGCCAGCGTTCTTTATTTGAATTATCAATTACGACGGATTCCCACTTCAATATAAAGTTATTATATGAATTTTCATCGATTACAGTAATCTCCATTACAAAGTCCTCCCGCCCAAAACGAATTTTTGCTGGATCCGAACTATAAAAGGAGCACTGCATGTGTGGGGGTCTCCTTGGAAAGTAAGCATTTAAGGTTACGCATTATAGTCTTGTTTCAAGGACCAAAACATACGCAGATCAGAATTGCTCGTATCAAGTTGACCACATCATACCCTCTAGCCTCCGATACATCTATACAACATCGTCCCATTTTATCCAACGAAGCTGTATGTGCTCTTTTCCTTAGCAAATATTCCAAGTCCCCATTTTTCCCGCTCTGCAAGCACGATATAGCGCTGTGCCTTCCTATTCAAACGATTATCGACCACCTATCGCATACCAAACAACAACTTAACCCAAATCCCGATCTGTCTCTATAAACAACTTCAAAGCTAGAGATTACCCGTTTCCGGCGCTGCAGCTGCCCCTCGTCCCCTGGGTTTTAAACCTATATCTGAGCATTTAATTTAATAAACTCAAGCGAAGGGCAATCTCGCACCATTGCCCGATTCTCGCTTCTCAATCGCCGGAAGAATACCATTATTTGTATGATTATAATATATGAGATGGCCTAAAGAGATTAATCTGAAGAAAGGGCAAGAATAAATTGCCGTAGGAGCCCCTGAATAATAAATGGGGCAATACTGGCGGCAAGAAGCTAAGCGAACGTTGACGTCGACAGCACCAACATGAAATGTTATTTTTAGTCATCGAGGAGCCTCAACTCCTAGATAGTCTCTATCATCGATATGACGTTTCATTCCATAAGCCCTCATTCCCAACTAATTAAGCGCGCTCGAGAACCAACCATTTTTACTCTGCGTCGCCCACGAAAGGATTTGATGGATCCAAGCTCAAGCTCTTTTCAAAGTATTACATATGAGCGGAAAGAATGATACAAAGCTGGGAAATTTTGTATTCAGGGTTTTCCATTAATATAAGGGTTTGCATGTGGGATGATGGAGCAATACTTAATCTCAGGAGCTTGATACAATGTTGATGGCTGGAATTCATGTTGATTTTTTCATAGCTATCAGTTAACTTCTTTCTTTTATACGATGGAGGGCTTATTTGATGGAATCGAATCATTATGGCTTCTACTTCTAGTTGCAAATCCACTGGCTCGTGGCTGGTGTTCAAACGCATCAAAACATTCATCATGCGTAATTCCTCTCACAATTTCAATTGTGGCCAGGGTTGTTGGTATTATGATTTTTAGGGTGACTCTCTGGCAAGTGCAGCTCTTTTGAGAAAAGTAAATGAATAGAGCTACTGGGAGTGTAAAGTTAAACCGGATATTTTCATGGAAATATATCTCACTACCACTGATATCACTCCTATTACAATTTTGCATTTGCTCCATATGCTTCCACAGTTTGATGTATACAGATGAGCGTATAAGTGTATTTGAAGCTTTCTCTACTTCTTTTCTCCCGTGTCGGATCTCTAAGGTTCTTTCTGTATAGACTCCTTACCTAGCTACTGCATCACAACCTTCATTTAACTTATTTTTTGTTTTTGGTATTTCTTTCTCGCCCTTTAGTTCTGCTGTTCTTCCAATTCCAGTTACAATCATTCTCTTCTCCAGAAGCAAAACTTTCTCCATCTCTGTCTCTATCTTCATCTTCGACTTCACCTCTTGGCTTCTTCTTCTCACCTTTCTAGAGGCACTGCTGTCGCGCATTCCGTGTTCTCAGTCAGTCTTTACGAATACACAGCCAGTCCGTCGACCACCAAAATTTCCACTCTCTCTAGTGAACAAGGTTGCATAACGCAATTCTACCCGGTCAACCTCCCTCTAATTTAATCTTTATTTGAATAAGTAAAACAAAACTTGCCGCGCTCAGCGCCGTAAGCCTAGGTAGTGAAGAGCAAGCCTGCTCACATAGGCCTAGCCTGGAAAAGTAGTGAAGCTTTTATTGAGCAAACCAGTTACCAAAGGACGGCTTCTACTCTCAAAATTATCCGCCAAGGATTTTCAGTGCTATATGGAGAGAATGTACCGAAACAGCTTGTTTGGTGACGAGTAATAAGGCGGAGTCAACTGATGATAGTATCTTTTCCACAAAGAAGTTTCCGGCAGTGCAGGCGAGTGGAGAGATGAAAAGGATTATTTGGTTAGATATCGATAATAAACCGGCTGATCTAACGACAATGACCAAAACTTGGTGGGTTATAAGATAAATCACTGAGTGAGACACGAAGACGAAAACCCCATATAGAGATCTGAACTAAGATATATGAGCCACTGGGGTTCCAAGAGTACGCCTGTTGTCGGATGGCTTCAAACTTATGAGTTTCCAGGCTCTTTGAGGAGTTGTATCCATACGGAAGTTCAAGACAATTCGCTCGGAATTTTGATTCTAACCGCAGTGCAAAGTTCAAGCGGTATTTATTGGGGCCTAGACTACTGAGGAGAGATATGGCGGTGGCGGTGAGATAATGAATTCGTTGCTTGTGTTGTGTGGCCGAAATCAGCGAAAATGATTTTTGATTGACACTTGGAACCTTACAGATGAGGAGCACCTGTACAATGGACTTGAAACATATAACCTTATGTCCTCAAAGAAGGTCTTGGTTAGTGGATATAATTAGCTAGAGCAGTTTGGATTCAGCTTTGTTTCAGATACCACGCGAATAAAATGTAACTACCAGCAGCAGTTCAGCCTTGTTTTACCATAATATTGGGCCACGACAAGTAGAAGGAAAAGTATTATGAACCACACCAGAATGGGAAATGCTAAAGATCTCATGGATCTTGTATCGATCTTGTATCCGAGATACGTGTATTAACTATTAGGGTTCTGCAGTTCAAGGGCGGATTACATAATAATAATCTTGGTTGAGGGTAACCTTGTTGATAAACTAGCCACAGTAAGCAGTTTAATTTTACGACACAATTGAGCCACCACTGCTTTACCATCGTGATTGCTACAACGCATCGTGTCTTAACGTCAATCAATCAGCTTCGCTTTCACTTTCCCTTGCACAAATTTAAATATGAACACTTTGCACCTTCATTAAATCCACAATCCGTCCGGTAGTGGCATGTTCCGTTAGCATTCTGGAATGAGGTAGAACAAAGGTAGTCTTAAGCATTTACATGCTCAAGTTTTCACCCGGCAAAGGAGCCCCCATGTGATCATAGCTTGATTCACGTGCATGCCTCTTTCTCATTTTCTTTCTTTCATCTCTTCAAGCTACAGTTTTGCTTCATTCACGTGTTCAGATTTAGCGTCCTGGCAAGGTGAGTCTCGGGTAGCTCGTTAAGAAAAGGAGGTAATAGCAAAGAGTTGTACGCAATTCTCTCTAGTTTGCACCGTCAAATTTAGGCTCGTTTCTAGTTATGCCATGCAAAATTCACAGATGGTCTCATATTCTTTTGTTCGCTGTAGCAATAACGATTCATCGCTGATCTCAGAAGCAAAACAGTTTTGAATGTAAGCAGAGAATTCTATGGAAATATCAGTAAAGTAGTGATAGGTGCTGGACTTCATTTTGATCTACCCACAACTTTAATATCTATATATTGCGTGGTTTTGCTGTCAAAATAGGAAAACTCACCTCCTTACCTTCACATCACAGGAATCAACTGCATCCCTTCTACAAGACCACAATCGACAGAACAAACTCTTACACATATCATCCTCCTCTTCTTCTTATAGCGCAATTGTAAATCGCAATTGCCCGAAAGTTCCTTTCCACATATCAAGCAACATCCTCTCCTGAAAGATTCATCTAAGCCCGTACTTTTATCATGTATTGCCTTTTATGTGGGAATTATGAAATGACCGGGAATGGAAGATGCACGGCACCGACCTGCTCAGCCTTACACTCCACTGCAGATATTTTCAAATTCTATACGACTACCATCGAAGGCGGCACAGTGTTCAAACCTATTCAGCATTACATTGTAAAAAAAGCAGCCTTACTTGACGAGGTTGTGGATTCCCATGGAAAAGTCAAAAAAATGGATGCGGTTATCGAGATTCAAGGTGTTGGCTTTAGATTGGTGATAGTATTTGGGGGGAATTGTGGAGTAGGAGATTGCAGGAATGTTATTAGATGTCCACATAACAGTATCAAGATTTCTATCGCGGAGAAAAAGCAGGATTTGGAGCAGAGGTACGGCCTGACTAAGACTGTCGCTTACCCATAAGATCAAGATCATGAAGAGGGAGCAAGACGGGGACGGGGACGGGGACGGGGACGGGTCGTGGGTTTCGAAGTATTGACAAGTTGATGTGAGGTTATAATGGAGCGAAGATATCCTTTTGGAGATGTTTCGCTTTGTTAGATGGGATAATATGATAGGATGGAGTGGAGATATTCTTTTGGAGATTTTTCGTTTCATTTTGTTTCGTTTTGTTTCGTTTTATTCTGTTGTTACGAGGGTTGCCGTCTAGATCACGTGGAAGTGCTCTAGGCTCTCGAGGTGGTTTATAACTAGGCGTCAAGCAGGGACTTTAAGTAATGACAATAATGGTATGCAATTCGTAACTAATAGTAGAGTATACTAAATGATTGATCTTGAGCACGAAGCTCTATACAAAGGAAATCCATCTTGATTATATAGACCTTCATGCCTATGGCTAGTTAGGAATCGTCGTTCCTGGGAGCGAGCGTTCCTGGTTGATTGATTGATTGATTGTGTTTATCGTCATAGGCCGTAGGCGTGCGTTCCTGGTTGTTCCTAGGAACGGTCGTTCCTCACCGTTCCATCACGTGTTACGAGGTCATGTGACGTAATGGTCATAGCGGACGTAACATCTGTTTTAATTTGTTTTTTTTACTTTGTTTTGTTTTATTTTGTTTTTCTTTTCTTTTTTTCAATAAGGTGGCTAATGTGATGATGGGTGAAAGTGATCATGAAGATTCACTAAGTCTATACTGTATTGGATTCATATAGATTTTGAGAGGCGTGAATATCTTATTTTGTTTTAACTACTTTATAGTTTCACAGTGTCAGTAAATTACTAATATTGTATCAGTGACCATTATTGATAGTGTATCAGTAAATTATTAATACTATATTAATAAATATACCATTTTTGAACAAATAGCTGATGAAAACTGTAAATTGAGATTTTAGTGTATAACAAGATTTAGTATAATATTAGTGTGAATAATTTCATTTGATAACTAACTAAATTATAATTCTATTTTCCGATTTCGGGGGGAGAAAAAAGAAAAGGAAAGGAAAAGAGAAAGGGAAAAGGAACGGGAATTCTCCCCTCTCCCCTCTCCTCTCCTCCTTCGTCTCTCTTTTCTTTCCTTTTTCTTTTATTCAAAAGCCTCATTATCATTTATTTATATTTTCATATTTCATTATAATTCACATTTCACATTTCATATTTTATTTTGATTATTTTGATAAGATGGAAAAAAAATAACTTACTATTTGATGAAAACCATAAAATTACTTATAAATTTGAAGAGGTTGAAAAGAAAGAGATGGAAGTTATTGGAAAAACTGAAAAGGGGAGAGATCGAAGAAGAATTGAAAAGTTGAAAGTTAATTGATCTAAAAATAAATCTAGTAATAATTGGGAACAGCATCACTTTAGTATAGATTGAGAAATTGCCACTGTGCAACGAGATTCTCAATCCACGATTTAGTGCTGGCATAGGCCATGAAATCAGTAACTTACTGATTTCATGCTACTATAGGGCAAATTGATAAGGAAGCCTGCTTCCTTATATAAAAATTGACAAATTTCGAAATGAAGATTCTAGATCTCTTGCAATTGGAATTGGTGTCAATAGCAACGGAAAGTAGAAAAGACGTAAAAGACATATAATACGTCGTATATGAAACTCGCATGATAGGAAAAAACTAGCTCTAGTCTAAGAGATCATCAAGAGGATCATCCAAATCTCGTTTAGAATTGCCAGAACCGAGCTGCGACTTCCCGGTCAAGAAGATATCCTTCTCATCGAGGCTTAGCTTGTTGAAGGCTAGCATGACTGCTGCTTGTTCGGCTTCCTTCTTTGCTTGTTCGGCTTCCTTCTTTGCTTGTTCGGCTTCCTTCTTTTCTCTTTCTTGTCGACTATCAACAATGTCTTGTACTGATGCCTCCGCATCTGCTAGATAACGCTGATAATTGGGGCATTTAGAATACCAATATCTATCCCAATCCTCGCACGGGTATTTTTGATCATATGCGGGTATGTCAACGTATATCTCGTAAGACTTTATGCACTCTCTGGCTTCAGCTGGCATACCTACATAGATGCCCAATTGGGCTATTCTTGCCTTAAAAGTCGTCATATCGACCTTTTTCTGGATTGTCTTCTAACCACCTCCCTGCTTCTGGTTTTCCTCCAAATCTTTGAAACTCAAACCATTCTGGAAGATAACCACCATGCTCCCAATCTATGATAGCTGTAATATGTCCATCTTTTACCATGATATTAGATGGGTCGAGATCCCCATGGGTAAGTACATACTTGTCTCCTTCCTTGATGGGATAACTCTCCTTGAACTTCTTTTTCCATTCCTCTGTGACAGTAGGGTGGTTTTTGCGAAGACGCGGTTCGGTACGAGCCCACTATTCTTCTCGATCGACAGTCATGAAATCATTCACCCATCCTGCATTAGCACCTAACACTCTATCCCTGATTCGCGAACTATCTGAAGTCTCTGGTTTTGTCGATGTAAACTTGCGTGCTTCCGCCAGATATTCTGCCAATTCAAAGCCGATTGTTCGATGCTGTTCCCAGGTGAGCTTCGAGTACGCTTCCAACAGTGTTTCGCCGGGGCACCTCTCCATCCAGTACCAATCACTATTTACATCTTCCCAGGTACGCATACCTTTTGCTACAGGAACATTTGAGTTCTCAGTTAGGAGTTTATTTATCACATAATCTGGATTCGCGTTGGACTCGACTCCATCATGAAATTTCGGTCTCTCTTTTAAAAAGTACTTGCTACCAATAGACCACATACCCCTGTAAGAATTCATTGAAACCTTGACATGACTGACATACCTGTGATGCTCCTGATGACAGGCGGTCAATCCACAGTTCTGGCAAAGTATGAAATCTTCCTTTTTTGGGCGATGTAAACTGAGTTCTTCTTTGGTAGTGCCTTTAAAGTGTTGATATACCGGTGGCCTCGCCATACTGCTAGGATTCAATGTAAAATGTTAAATATGTGAATTGCAGTCCGCAGAAAAGCTATTGGAACTAGATATATCTTGATGGATTGTATCGCGGAGACCCGGTAAGGAAGAAATTTCTAGAAGTAGAGTATTGAAAATTGTTGGTATCACTTAGTACTGTTGTAGTATGTGTTGATTTTCAATTTATTCAAACTATCTACGACGGAGAGGCCCTATTTATATTCAAGAGGGAGAGACTAGAATGAGCTAGTCCTACAGCTCCCTTTATGTACGGTCCCCTTTCAAGATGAACCACATCATTGTGCAACAAAAATAAAGGAACAAGAACATTGTAAAGCAGAAGTCTACTTTTGTACTAGGTACTCGCAAAAAATTGCCATACAAACAGATCTCCTTGTACCTAAATAAATGTCTCTTTGATATCGAATGAAAGGCTACATAAAGACATGAATCTGCTTCTATATTAGACACTTGCAAGGAGGTAGAATACTTAAACAGATCTTTTGATAAATCAAAGAACATCCCTTTACATTCAATAGAAAATCTTACAAAGATATAAATTTGCTTTGTACTAGATAATTATCTACAAAGATATCAGATGTAGATAGTCTTTCGGCAAACAATGAATAATACCCCTTTGATAGCCGAAGATCAATATCATCAATATCATCGAGATATTCTCTCCTTTCAATTAATTAAATTGTGAAAAATCTGAAAATTTCAGAGTTAAATTATAACTATATAAAAAATCTATTTTTCAAATTTCATTGAATTTTATTCATTGGTTGTTGAAATATTAATAGATGAAAATTGTTATTTTTGATGTAAAAAAGTAGTTCATATTAAAAGTGGTCTGAAAGTAGAGTACTAGACTTATTATATATATTTAAAAGCAAATACCAAATACTATTTATTTTTTACAAATTATCATTTTCATTATAAAAATATTGAATTCATATTACAGTACTAGAGCACTCATAATTAGCCAAGAGTCCACCAGTCTTTTTACACCAAAACTTAACTACGACACCAGTCCAGAAGCCCTTCAGATTAACATCGTTAAAGTTGAAGACGATGCAGGCGGTATACGTAATACAGCACAATAAAAGGGACGACTGGTAGGCAAAGAATTAACGATGTGGTTGATAGGAAACAAAATGTGAATGAGAAGGAATGGTCCGAGGTGCTAGAAATGAATTTAGGTTCAATGGAGTTTGGGGTTTAGGCAGCGAATTTCTGTTCGCTCGATTTTATTCTCTTGAGCTTCTACGAGTAGTTGGAGTGAAATCTCATTCCCTGCACTAAATTTGAAAACTTTAAACACTTAAGTGTACAAGATCATTTGGCCTGTCAATACTATTAAGCCTCGGGAGTTTTGCTTAAACATGACATTACGTGCTACAGTATCCACAGGTCATGAACAGCTATGGGAGTGTTTAGGTCCAGTGATAAAGAGATATAATAAGGAGAAGCAGGGGAAAGTACACAAGATATTATTACGACTTCCATATTCAACCCTCTCATTAGCTTCGTATTATTCGGAGCTTCAAGGCTGCACTTGACCCTGCCCGCTCAAAAACTCATGCCATCATCTTTAAAAATGGTTCTCTGGACTTCCAGATTTGCGATCTTAGCATTGGTGATTTGTCTAAGAGGGACGCGTCGTCTAGAAGTAAGGAGGATCAAACAAATGACAATCAGTCATAGAGCCTAGATGTATCCTTCAAGTCAGTGAGTAATATCTTTTTTTTTTCTTGGTCTTTCTTCCTAGGTTGGAAATCGATAAAATTTGAAGCTCTACACGAAGCTCTTTCTTCTAACCTGTTCACATAGCTACAAAGCCTACATGACACCGCACGATGATATGGACACACGCAGACGCAAGAAGTACAAACTATCTTTTTACGATATCTTCCCCAATTCAGGTCCTGGAGCAGTTTTGCTTTGTGCGATCACTCTTAGACAGGTGTGCATCCAAGCATACAAAAGCGCTCTCAACTAATTACCCCAGAATCTGTACGCTGTCCGCGGTATACCAGAACATCCCAATACACTTATTGAATGATCAGATATGGAAATTTCGAATTCTCCACCTGGAATAACGGCGCATCTAATATTTAATGGACTTGACGACGATAGGTCATGGATAGTAAGGGTTACTCCTGAACTAGGAGTTCTAGCTCTTTTGATAATTAATGTAAAAGCATAGTGAATACTCGTTTGTAATTTGCTCGGATAATGAAAGATATTCGAATTTGATGAAGATAATATAGGCTTAACTTTAATATCACTGCTAGCTTCCCTTGGGATGCAGGACTTTGGCTAAAACAAATTTGCTCGTTATTTCAAGTGTAGCACATAATAGATCTGAGAATGAGACTGTACTATTTACATAAAAGGTTCTTTATTTCTGCTGCTAACATACCCTATGTAAACAACTGGACTATCAACATAAATCACAGAGTCATGGCTCCTTTCACTGGGCATTTAGATAGAAAGATGTGATAACAGAATAGTGAGTGAGCTTGCAGACTCAAAGGGAAATATCTGGAAGAATGAAAAGGGTAGTTTTTTAGACTGCAAATTGCAATTAATTATACTGACTTGCGACATAGACCTTGGAAATTTGTTTGCATACGAACCTACAGAAATGTGCTAATTAAAAAATCAAAGCGTCAGGCCCAAGATTCAAAACAATAGACTGTAAGCTTAGATTGAAATTTGATATTTCAGGTAGGGTGGTGGGTGGTAGGTGCCCCCAACATTACGCTTTAGCCTCATCATTTATGCCTGTCCTCTGAATATATTCATTCTATCTGTAGCACCTTTCCTTTCCTAGACGATCGTTAGCTTTGCCACACTAGCAAAATAGTATACCAATGTCGAGGCAAACTTACCTATCGTCTCGTTTATGGATGTAAACCATCAAACAAGTACCAACAATCCCGAGACCCGCAAAAAGTACCAAGATTTGATAACCATACTTATACTTTGGTGCATCGTAGGTAGGAAAAAGAACCACTATATATTAATCATTCAGTTAATTATGAATCAATTTGCTGCCATGATAAAGAGATAAAAATGATGACTTATGCGGTACCCAAAGAACCCATCCAAATGAGACAACATTTCCAGCAGCAACAAGCAATTGTCGCAAGTTAGGGTCAGCAGCATTTAGTTGGTTGCCCCACGACTGTGAACAGAATTAGCAAGAACTTTTCAGATCTGGGCTAGCCGCCAAGTCATAACTAGGGATGGGGAGTTTACAATGAGCACTGGGGTGGATGCGGTGCCAGCATACGATAAGTAATAGGCGGCCATAAGAGCGGACTTGGGGATATTCCATACGGATAGCATAATACTCGAAACCATTATTATAACCATCAGAACGTTGATTAGGAGAAATCTTCTACCCGTACGATCTGCTATGATTCCGTAGACGAATGAAACGACGATGGTTAGTGCATTGCCTGCTGTTGGTAGAGTGCTTCTTTTCACAACACTATACCCTTCCGCTTTCAGCCAAAGATTGAAGTAGCTTGTTGCTGAGTGGCAGTTCACGAGCATCCTACCCTTGCGTTAGTTCCTCATAATTTTTCTCGCCATTTTGGAATGGTTAACATACACATATGGAAAAATAAATGCCCATAACTTCAAGTTCAAAAAGATTTTCTTGAATATTTTCCAAGTCAGTCTCACTGGCTCAGAGATACCCAGCTTCTCGACTCTCTCAATACTATATTGTCTGTCAACTGCATTGAGATAGAAAGCTTTCGTATTATGTGGCAAGTCTGGGATTGCAAAAAATCCCCAGACAGCAATGGGAATAGAGATGGCGGCATCCATGATGAACAGCCATCTCCAGCCGGCAATACCATGAGATCCGTTCAAGCTAGTATACAAACCGGCCTGCAAGTACCCGCTGAACATACTAGCTATTGATTCAACCGATCCCAGGATGGCAACTCTTTTGGTGAGTTCCGCAGGTCCGTACCAAACCCCGAGCAGCGCCACGTAACCTGGGAAGGAGCATGCTTCGAAAAGCCCGATGAGGAATCGAAGCACGTACATCTGAATAGAATTAGAATCAAAACTTACCTAAACGATTTCGATTCACGTTTTTATGTTGTGCTTACCGTTTCAATGGTCTTCGCTGCAGCCATACCCATCACCAGCGCAGACCATACAACCTCACAACAGGGGAGAAAATAAGAAGAGCGCGTTCCCGAAGTTGAACCATCATTGCCGGCACACTACCAACCATGATGCCAAGACTAAACCAAGTATTGAGCCAATTTCGTTGATTTCCGTATAAATGAAGCTAAGATGACATTATGCATTGGTCTTTGGAATGCAAGAACGGTTGGGATAGGGGGACTCACGTCTTCCTGCATGCCGCTGACAAATGCGTTGCCTGTAAATGCTGAGTGAGTAATCACGTTTCGATTTTCTGGATGATCTCTATCACCCACTGTAATTTGTCTGATCTAAATATTTTATGAAATAGCCTAGGCATACCCCTGTACTAGAAGATAATTAGTGAGTCCGCTGGATCCGTAGGAGAATGATCGAGGTCTCCTACAACATGTACGCATCAATCTTCTGGACATATCTTCTGTCTCGTGGTGTACCTTCCGCCGAATCCCGGATGTATCCTACGATGTGACGCCACCACGATGTGGTTTTGAGCCCAAGATCATGGTCGGTGTCATCATTGCCGCTGCCAGAAGTTATGGCATTGGCAGATATCTCATCCTCCGTCTTCGACATTTCGCTTTCGCCCTGGGAAATTGCGAATACACAGTGATGTAACGTTCGGCTTTTTCAGAATGAGGGATGCAGACTACACAGGGACAATCAAGCGACAAACTGTTACGTTTCGTCTAGCCTATAGTTGATGAGCAGGCTCTCGCCAGATGAACCCAGTTTTTAGAAAATCTTTTCCAGCTACCAAGGCGAATCCAGATGAGTGAGTTGAAGTACTTGATAGGACTGTGACATGAGTTGACGGGATCATAGCAATAATATTGTGATGAATGATGTGAAAATGTAGTGATTCGATGCTACTCGTGGGGTATACTGAATTGATGGAATTTCCGGCCATCCAACCCACAATTGCGATATTTCCATTCTCAACTCTGAGTCTTCGCTCATCTCAACCCATTTTTATATGTGTATACACACAAGACGCGTAGGATAGATGCAATGGTGCCATTTTGATCCACTATCACCTATCGCTAATCTAAATCCTTGCATTAAAAAAAAAGCGAGAGAATGGTAAGGTGGGGGCCATGAGTCCATGACCTACATTGGTGGAGCGTGGACGGATGTCATTTCTTTCCCGCGGTTACCCCAACTGTCTCATGCTGCTGCTGTGGGTCTTCGAAGGGCTTGCTAAAAATAGGCCCATGAAGATCGGGTGCTACTCCGTAGGGCTTCTCTGTATCTTGAGTCGTATTGTCATGAACATAGTGAACACTGAGTAAATACGAGAGGTTTCTTGCTAACCATTCATTTTAGGATATATTTCGTACATTTGCTTAATTCGCCCGCGATCTGTTTGTATAAATGATGTCCAATATTTTCTACAATTGATAGCACCTATCGGTACTTCTTTTGGGACTTCACCGTCGAGGCCAAAAACTTACACATTAAGCTTTGAAAAACTACCTCCCATGATGAACACTTGAAGAGGGCCCGCCCACAATCGACCATATATTTCTCTGGTATTACGATCCAGCATGATCTGCCTCCATAGAGAGTTTTAATGTACAAAGCTCCCTAGTCTAACACCTTATATACTTCAGGGTTATTCTAGGGGTGAGATATAGAGCTACTACTACGGCCTTCAGAATAACGGCCAAGAGCACTTTCCTAATATTAATTCCAATCCCTTCCAACGAATACATCACATAGTACCAAGCTCTAATAGGCCAGGATATACGGAATAAAAGTCTGAGAGATCATGATTTGAACTATTGCTCTTTTATTTAATGGTTGAAAGCAAAATTTTTGAACTCATCGAGACCTCAGATCTCAAATGATATTTTCACTGTTGTAGAACCAAAAAATTGCAGCCGAAAGGCGGACCACAGATCTATATTGTACTCTCAAAGAGCTTTCAAGGTAAAATCTTTGAGCCTAATAGTGATCTTCATATTCTTCTCTGAAGTCTCGTTTCATTGTTTGGGGTGAAAAAAGCCGATCAAAGGAAAATAGCTGTCAGTAGTACAAATATCCAATCAATTGAATGAAAGAGTCACGACTCAATTGTCCAGGCACGCAACAAAAGCTTTTCTACCGTCTATTATTTGGAAAAATAGTATTGGAATTTACCAAACAAGGTATGTAACAAAGTTTCGCTATGCAACCAAGTCCACTACAACATATTCTCATCTAGGTAGAGGAAGTATAACCCAAAGTGAGTTGCAACTTATTAACGGTAAAGACTGACTGTTGGAAATATCCATCTATTCCTGTCTTGCCTATAAATAGCCATCACATTTTGAAGAGAAAAAAGGGGGCTCTACTGTTAAGAAACCAGGGCAAATAGCGTATTGCGAGCTAACAATACCTCATAATTTATAACAGGGGGATTATATATGAAGCCGAGATCAAAGTTCTCACATCAGTTGTTATACTCCTAATTTGTAAACAAGTTTTTTACATCCTTAAATGTATCCCCTCGCTTGAGCTGGAGTGTAAATCATTACTGTGCCACCACAAAGCTTTGATGTCTCCAGAATATTTGTTAAAATACTATGTCTTTGTAAAGCTCGAAATAAGGACTGAAGGGGACAGTATTATCTTTTGACTTTTGGAATTCTTCTCGAAGTAATGAGGTGGCAATTCCCCAAACTAACTTCAATCTGAAATTCTTGATGGGGGTAATAAAAACCGCCAAAATGATTGGGCCAGATGAAATGGGCACTTGCCCATTGACCCTGAAACTTTGTTTTTTCCATTCATGGAAGATGAGTAATCAATCAGAGCTTTAAGACACCTAGCCGTGCAATAGAATTTCATTATTGCATATACAAGTCAAACATTGTAGTTTGTGGTATTCACGAACCAACCATAGCCTCCATAAACGCCTAGCATATGCCACCACATACCTTGACTCCACACCTATATAAGCTTTTCCCAGCCAATCATACATATATTACTGTTCCATCGCCAGAACCATCTTTTCTCTCTCTGCGCGCCTCTTCGAGAATTGTTTCTTGGTATGTTTCCGTTCATTCTCTTGTCTGCGTTTGATGGCCTTGAGTTCCTCCGATTTGATCTCTCCAGCCTTTTTAATAACTTTGGGAACATGTCTATGACGTTTGATTCGTCTGATTTCGGGCATATGAGCGTACCGCTCCGACAATGCCTCGTTGTATTCTAAAGCAGTTCGCTGTTTGGTCGACTTAATTCCTTCTCTCTTTGAAGCATTAGCCCTCCATAAGCGAATATTGCCATCATCGGAACCCGAAAGAATGAATTTAGAATCAGGTGTCCATTTTGCCGAAAAGACTCTTTGCATGCGCTTCGTGTGGTAAATGTCTCTTGAGTGTCCCTTGGTCCTGCTCCATAACCGAACGGTCCTGTCGTACGATGCTGTGACGAGCTCTTCCCCGGTCGGACTGAACTCTACATCCATACAAGCGGCAACATGACCCTTCAGTACGTTCAAGGCTCGTTCCATCTTCCTCATGTCGAAAATATAAACGTTATGATCTTCGTTGGCTACCGCAAAATTAAAGGCTTCCATAGGATTCCAAGATATAGCATTCGATGCAAAATTGAGAAGCGTCTTGTGAATGGGAAGTCCTGTACGGAGATCATATAAAACAATCGATCTGTCCGTAGCAGTGGAAGCAAGTATCGAGGTTTCAACCTGATTGAAAGCTACTGTGGTAATAGTATCCGTTGAGTTTGGCCATTTTAGAACATCAGGCGGCGCATTTTGTCTTTCGAGATCGTATATCGAGATAACTCCGGATGATGTTGCAAATGCGTTTTTCGAGCGGTGATGTGACAAACTTGTGAATGCGTTAGTGCCTAGCCATGTTGCCACCGGCGCCGATCCCGAAGTTGCATTGTAAGGATCGAAAAGTTTAATGGATCGATCACTTGCGCAAGTTAGAAGTTTTTGATCCCTCGTCCAACTCATGCCTTTGATAATATTCTCATGCGCACTAGTTTGCCAAACCTCGTCCCGAGACGTTAGATCCCATACTTTTACGACACCATCACCACTGCCACTTGCAAACCGTTCGAGAGCATTAGGATCCTTTGCCATTGTGTACACTCCGTCGACATGTCCTTTACCTAACTGCGCGATGAAAGGAGCGGCGAACATCCTCTCCATTTTGGTGGCATTGAGGGCACGGGTATATTCTCGAGCTCTTTCAAATGGATGTAATGCTGGATCTACGGAAACGATTAACGTCTGCTCTCTCTCCAATGTCCTGCACGGAGTTATACATACCAAGGTTGCGGGGCTGTTTGGCTTCAGACCCCGGGGCTTGAATGGACGCCCGACTAAGTGCTTTTATTTTCTGCGAAACAATCGAATTAGCATAGAGATATTATGAAGGTAAATGGATTGTAACTCACCATATTGGAATATTGAGATCAGGATGTTGCTATCATTATTGAAAAATGAAAATTATACTGATGTGGGTGATGGAATGAGTGAGAGATGGATGGATGGTTATCGCAAAGAAATATTGTTGTTCATGATAAAAAAATCTCCCGGATAAAATTTTGCAGGGGTGATTCTATTTAGCGCCGTTTCCACAAGCTCCAGCTTCCTAGTGGCATCGTAATGGCGAGTTTACCTAGAAATGCGATTCCCCTACCAAAAACATTAAAGGCAACTTTACAACTTTACAACTTCACTCACATTTAATTCTCTACAATTACAAAAGATGGCCCCCGCAGAATCTTTGAGGATACAAGAAGCCCAAAACTTGGTGAAGACAGATCCAAGAAAGGCAGAGGCACAATATAAGGAAATCATCTCCAAACCACCTTCAGTAACCTCGGAAGCGTCTGTTCGAGAATATGAAACTGCATTGGTTAGCTTAGGAGAATTGTATCGAGATGAGAAGTGAGTCAAATATATCGCAGTGTTTGATCTTTCATGAAGCTCTTGCTAATTCGTGTGTAGGAAGGCCGATGAGTTGGTAGATCTGATCACAACAAGCCGGACAGTATTATCATCATTCGCAAAAGCCAAAACAGCAAAGTTAGGTAAGGAGAAGACTGCAGGAAGCTTTTGCGTATGAGCAGATAATGGTCTATATTATGGTAATCCCAGTGCTCAGCTAATGTGCCTTCACTCCAGTACGACAACTACTAGATCTATTCAATGCCATTCCCAACACAACAGATACCCAAATTACCGTTACAAAATCATGCATCGAATGGGCCACATCCGAACGTCGTGGTTTCCTAAGACAGAACCTTGAAACGCGTCTTGTCAGCCTTTACATGACTAAACAATCCTATTACGATGCCCTCACCCTCATCAACAGTCTCCTTCGCGAGCTCAAGCGTCTCGATGATAAGCTCGTTCTCGTCGAAGTCCAACTCCTCGAATCTCGCGTCTATCACGCTTTAGGAAATATAGCCAAAGGCCGCGCCGCTCTCACTGCTGCAAGAACAAGTGCTGCATCCGTGTATACCCCTCCCTTACTCCAAGCTGGCCTCGACATGCAATCTGGCAAACTTCACGCCGAAGACAAGGATTTCAACACTGCGTTCTCCTACTTTATCGAAGCGTTAGATGGATACCATACACAAGACGAACCCGAGAAAGCTACTGCGGCTCTTCAATATATGCTTCTCTGCAAAATCATGCTCAACCTTGCCGACGATGTCAATCAACTCATGACTTCTAAACAAGCTATCAAATATGCAGGCAAGAATCTCGAAGCTATGAAAGCCGTCGCACGCGCACACTCCAACCGTTCTCTAGAAGAATACGAAAAAGCGCTCGGTGATTACCGCCACGAACTTGGCTCCGATGCCTTCATCCGCAATCATCTCCGTCGTCTATATGATGCCATGTTGGAACAAAATCTCATCAAAGTAATCGAACCCTTTTCCCGCGTCGAAATCGCCCACATTGCGAAGATGGTCGGTCTCGATACACAACAAGTAGAGAGAAAATTATCACAGATGATTCTCGATAAAGTTATTATTGGAGTATTGGATCAAGGGGCTGGGTGTTTGATCATTTACGATGAGACGGAAAGAGATGTAGGATATGATGCTGCGTTAGCGACAATCGAGAAGTTGAGCAGTGTGGTTGATGTGCTTTATACAAATCAAGCGAGTATGCTGGAGTAGGCTGATGGATGAAAGACTAGATAATGCATACTTGTATCATAGAGGCGTAAAGATTGGAGGAAAGAAAATGATATGGCATGGTATGAAATGGATGCTATTATCCAGTCCCAACACCTACATTCACATTTACATCTTTTTCATGCATGAGCAAGTAAAAACGTGAGCAGAAATAAAGACAAAAAACCATGTAGATAATCCTCTGTATGAAATTGTCCGTCTGTGATCCTGTCACAAAACGGCCTTCAAACTTCGCACACTTAACAACAAGGACCTAATTACTCAAGCAGTAAGTAATCCCACATCAACAAACCCCTTCTTTCCCGTCCCCTCTTGAAAACAGGGAAAGAGAACCCCTCACTGGGCAAGCAAATCCTCTTCCCTTTTTGCGCTTTTCTTTTTTGCTCCAAAATTATATTCATATCATGCTTGCATGTTATTATGTATATATATCCAGGTATCCAAGTATCCAAGTATGCGCGTATCCAAGTTTACCCAAACCAATGATCCCACGACTCCGAAAAAACGCTCCAAGTCCATACCGCGAAAAGGCGAGTCTATCGATGTGGTCCCGAATACACGTACATACATACATACATACATACATACATATTCACAGAAAGTGAGAATTGAAAGGAAAAAGCGGGGAGACGAGGGTTATTGTGATCGATCCATCGATCTATCCAAAAAAAGAAAATATAAGTCTCGCTCTCTTCGGAAATCATATATCCAAGCATCTATATCCAAAGGCTCGTAATTCCAACATGCAAAGAACAGAAACTTAAACAATAATACCCCTTTTTCTTCTTTCCTCTCCTACCAGCAGCGCGAAAACCCTTTTCGCCACCACCGCTTCGTCCCATCCTGGAACCTCACCCCTAAATTCATCTACTGCTTCCAAGTGCCACTGTTCCAATCTAATTTTCTCATTTCCTATCTCTTTTCCCTCTTGATCCCCATTTTTAAATATCCTTACGCCACCTTCGCCGATTCCTACTCCTTTATCTTTGAGATTAATAGTTTTACCCAATAATCTACTAATAACCCTCGTGGAGTTTCTTCTTCCGTATTTAGAATTTAAAGGACCATCTGAAATTCTGAGTTCAGAATCAGCAGTGTCTTGATCTTGGTTCTCGGGCTTCCAGGATTGTAAGATGGAATCAAGGAGGAGCCAGTGCTCGCGTGTCCAGTGAGTAGGAGAAAGTTGTGGAGTAAGAGGAGAACTAGGCTGTGGAGAGGAGGAAGCGAAGACGACATTTTTGCTGGGAGAAGGTTGAGGTGGAGGGTCGAAGGGGCGTTGTGGGGAGCGGAGGATAGACTTCGTGGGAGAGGGTGGAATTGGAGCCTCGAGACGTTGCTCGACCCATTTGGGTTTAAGGTTCTGTAGATTACGATTTTCTTTTGTTTTGGCGGAAGCAGAAGGCTTAGATTTCGAGAACGGGGAGGGCGGACTTGGCAGGATTTCTGATTGGACGGGTTGGACAGGTTGGGCTTTGAGCTTGTTGTTCCTGCTTGGCGATGTATCCGTTAGAGTACCGACCAATGACGACGATGATGTATCTGGAGTGGGGAGATTGGTCCTAGTTGCTCCCCATTTTCCGAAAAGACCTCTTGAAATTGTCGATGGCTGAGAAAAGGGTGCAGCTGATGCATCATCATTCTTACGAACTCGGGGTTGAAAATCCAATTTCTGAGGAATTGTGGCGAATGAGCTTGTTTCTTTCTCTGTATCGCCGGATGAGCTGTGTTGTGAGAGTTTAAAGTGAGATTCCCGGGAGACTGGCACGTCACTAGATGATTGTCCTTCGGTAACTTGTCTTTTTCCTCCAGTAAAAAGGGTAGGGAGTCCTCCAAATGGCGACAAACGTAAAAGTGCAGATATGTCAGGCCTAGTATTGCCTATGCTACGAAGTTTAGGTTGGAAATTCTGTTTCTGGGGTATTTGCCATCCAGATAAATCCAGAGTCTCGTCACCATCGGTTTGAGGATTAGCTTGAAAACTTTTCGGCAAATCAACATTCTTTGGAACGCTTTTGGGCGAGGGCTCCTCAGCCGGGGGAGCTTTTGTGTTGTGGTCTGCGGATAAGCTAGCAAGCTCGTCGCTATAGACCAAACGTTTACTATTTGTCCTCCACAGAGTAGAGGCTTTACTTCGTCTAGGTTCTTCCGAATTTTCGGATGTCTCGGAGTGGAGCTGGTCTTCCTGATCGGACGCGTCAAGTGTCTCCAGTAAAAGACCAAAGCTTTCATCGTCTTCATAATCCTCTTTGCCCTCATGGCTGATATCCTTCTCTTCGACTGTAGTTCCCCGCCTTTTTCCAGAAGCCCGATGATGGTCATCATGGTCATCGTCTTCATCTTCACCATTGTTGTCGTCGTGGTCGGAACTAAGAACCATGACCTCATTGATGCTGGCTGTGGAGATCTTTTTGCTCACTGCAGCTCGTTGCGCAGCCCATTTCTCCTGTAAGGTACTTGAAGTTCTTTTCACTTCAACAGTTTTCTTCTCCGTCGATGATGACGATGGAATTGTCTTTCCTTCAGTTTTGTCAAGGCCAGTCGATTCAACTTGTTGATTCATAGAATTAGTAGCTCTTGACGATTCGTGCTGAGGAGTGACCGTCGCATTTATAGAAACCGACATACGACGACTGCTAGGTAGTTCGAGACTTAAATTTTGAGATTTATCTGTAGATGGGCGTCTTTGTGTAGCACCATTAGCAAGAAATGGATCTTCATCAAGAATGGACCTGCTCCAGCTTCTCCTTCGCGAATGTTTTAGAAGCAGATCTCCATGAGGATCCAACCTTGGCGCCGATGTTTTAGGCTGCTCAGCAGGTATGGAACGATTAGCATTCGTATCTGGATATATGCTTGAGCTCGATCTTCTTCCCGTCGCTGGACTCTTGAATGGGCTAGCTAAAGACTCGGATCGACTCCTCGGCAATGATGATGGTATCACAATATCTTGCAGAATACGACCAGCCTTCTCGGCAGGTGAGGATGCATTCGTGTTCGACGACTCTGGCCTTTCGGATGCCTGTCTTGACGGCTGGATAGGAGGTGGCAAAGTAGGGGATGAGAAGACAATTGCAGGAGTTTGTGTCATCTTAGGGTTTGTTTGTCGTTGCTGGCGAATATGTGCTGCATGTGTAAATTTACGTGGAGCAATTGCAGGCGGGGACGAATGGATCTGAGAGTCGATCAAAGATTCTTCAGCGAGTTGTGAAGCAGATTGTTCAATATGTTGACTTATTAATGCTCCAGTACCAATGGCTTTTACTGAGGCTGACTGCGTACGCTCCTTGGCTGGTGGCGATGGCGACTTGGATGGCTTAGAGGATGTTTCGAGATGAGAATATTTTGGTGTTCTTTGCGATGGCCGTGGGATTGGTTTGGGAATAAATTCTGATTTCCTAATTGAACTTGGTCGGAGTGGTGCTTGGCGCATTAATCGAGGGGTGGCGTTGTCATGAGAAAGGGTGGGTATGGTAGAAGATAAGTCCTCGCGTACTACATCAGTCTTTTTCGAAGGCATAATGGGAGATTCCGACGGACTCTTTCTATCAGCAAGCCTGGTTAAGCTTTCTTCGGTTACTGCAGAGCTTTCTGGCTGTGATATCTCCACAACCTTTTTCCGCGTAGGCGCTGGTGTTGCGGCCTGGAGGATTTCGGCCGGTATAGCTGACAATGAAGCATCATGTTGAGCATTCTGAACGCGTAGGATATGGGAATTTTTAAGTCTTCGGCCAGATGCTATGCTCGAAAATGAGTTATCATGTACTGTATCGTGAAGTGAGAGAATGTTTTTGTTTTGTGGGCGTGCGATCGAGTTTTGCCCCCCGTCTTGGGGCAAGCTGTTCGAAGGTTTCTTCAATGACGGCACGGAATTAAGTGATATCAGACTAAATCCTTCACTCTCCATGATAGTGTCAAACTCAGGTCTATGATCCATATCATCATCCAATTCTTCTTCGAAATCCTCTTCCTGCATTTCTCCGATAGCTTCGTTCGTTCCGCCGGCAAATTGATCTATCTCACGGGTTTCATCAAAATCGTCATTAGTGTCATTGTCAAACCCACCCTTCCCATAGCCATTATTTTCGTCATCACCTTCTATAAGCTCATTTGACTCCGGGGATAGAGCTACACTTTTCGCGCTTCCACTTATGGGACCCTTTTCCTCCTGTGTCCTATTTGATGAGCCTGGAACTTGAGAGGCCTCCATGACACTTGACCAACCTGTTGTTCTAGGAGTCTCTCCACCAGGATGAAATCTTGCAATGACAACATCTTCTTCAAGGTCCTCACTACTCGCGAAACTCGACGTGGATTCCAAGGCTGGGTATGGCGACGGTGGACTTTGTAAATTCGCATTAATGGTTGCTAAAAGATCAATCTCTTCCGGCATCAATTCCTCGTGAATGTCGGTATCTACCACTTTGCGCTCGGCAGTCCAAGTCTTTACTTGCTCTGCCACGTCACTTCCGTCTGACAATCGTATTTCTTCCCGTAGCTTGGACCTTGGCCTACCACGACCTCTCTTGACCACACTAGACGGGACCAGATCAGAATCGGCCTTCCTTTTGCGCGGCGTCGCCTTTTTGATCCCCCTTAAGGACTTTGTCCCTGACCTAGAATCACCCGCTGGTAATTCTTCGCCATCGACATCCGGGCCTCGATTGTCTACCTCTCCTCCAATGCTATTTCGTCCACGTTTGCCTACACGATTGGGGGCGCCTTGTCTTTTGACTGGAGTATCCGATTTTCTTGGTCGACCTCTGCGTCTCTTGGGTGTTACCTCATATCTAATACTGTTATCATTTTCAGAGTCCGAAAGTCCTCGTAAAGGCACTCTTGTTGTCGTTGTTCGTTCTATTCGTCGCGGTATTTGCGCAGGTGTAGGAGAGCTCATATTGTGGGGTCTTAAATTAGCATGATCATCCTCGCTATCCGAATCTTCTGCCTCTACTGTAACTCTGATTTTTTGTGGTGATATTGTATTTCCCACATTCAATTCGAAAATTTGTTTCTTCGGAGAACTGGCTGGCAAAGGCAGTGACAAACGCGATGTGGGAGTCTTTCGTGGTTTCGAACTTGGAGGTGCTTGGAATGTCAAGGAGTCGGCGAGGGGATCTGGAGATGATAACGAAGCTTCGTCCATGCCGTATCGCACCATCATAACAATGAATGCGCAAGAGGGTGAGAAATAGGATATAAATCTTTGGCCTTATATTCTAATGAGGATCGATCTATGGAGATCGTTCACCAGCGACTTGTTCCAATTATTTCATCATATGTGGGAGTGTGTATAGCTTGTTGTGAATATTGTCGCAAAATGATGATACTTTAATCTTTTGAATATTCGAGATGCGACGATAACCTTAACGTGGTTTATCATCGGGTCGCCAATATCACCGGGTCGCCACTTTTTTCACTATTCAACCACTTCAATTTTGTATTATTCAACAACTACTCAATCAATTGATTGAAACTATTAAGAATCTAATAATCTAGGGTCTATTATACTATTTTGACAAGTTCTTGAATTGTGACCAGTTCTCCCAATGTACTACAGCATCGACTAGAAGATGCTTCCCCATTAGAATTCCCCCTCTTTTGACGCTCGTCGCGTTGAATCTGAACATCAACCTCTTGTTGAGATAATATATCAAGAGCCTCTTGTCCAGTAAGCACTCCTCCTTGACGTAATTGAATCTTTTTTGCGCGTCGACGTTTGCTTAATGCCTCGTTTGCCTTCCGAAGTGTACGATTTTCTGCACTTAAAAGTGTATTCTCATGTGCTAATCTCTCTGTACCTTTAGCTAGAGCTAGTACAGTTTCGAATATAGGTGTAGGAGAGCTTGATTGATGACGAATTATTCGAGATTTTACTAAAGTTGATTGAGAAAGAGCTTCAGTTAGATTGTGAGGTGTTTGAGAGATCCAAGGATCTATATTGAGAGGGGGGGGAGTAGGTGTATGAATTCGAATATCTAACTTTGAGAGTACAGCTTCAGGATTAAATGGTATTAATCCAGTTCCTCGAAACCCAGCTTTTATATTCTGAGATGTAATTGATTGTTGATATGCAGCTTTGAAAGCTATAAAGAATTCAACCTTAGAGATATGGTTGATATATGCCTTGATAAATCCATCAATTTGACTACCATACGAGCGTTTCAGGACACTAAAACATCCAACATCGAATGGTTGAGTTAAATGACTAGAATGCGCTGGTAGCTTTATGCATATTATATCATTTGCTTTGCAATATGACTGAAAAGGTATTGATTCATGACTTTCGTGTCCATCCAGCACTAACATTCGATATTTGCCCTTTCTTCGATGAATAGTATGTTTATCGAAATGCTTTAACCATTCTAACCCTGTCTCATTATTCGTCCATCCATTGGAAGTAGGTTTAATAGCCCAATCTGCAGGAAGATCGGTTTCGGTATACCAATTCGAAAGGTGGACTTGTCCTTGAACTATCAGAAATGGAGGTATAGTTTCACCCTCTCCATTACCACATATAATTGCTGTAGCCCATTCTCGATTGCCTGGTTGTATTGCCTTGCTTCTGCCATTTCGTTCAGAACTAGTTACAACCATTCCAGGGCATATTATACCCATCATAAAGCCGGTTTCGTCGAAGTTGTAGAAATCGCAATCTTGAATACCATATTTCGCTCGCATATTCAATACCACTTGAAACCACCTTTCAATAAGCTTAGGATCTTCGCAGAGAGCCCTTTGAAAGTCATAAACGCGATTAAAACGCGTCTTTAATTCCGTATGACGCTTTACGAATCGATGAGCCCAGAGCTTTCCAACCTTCTTTGCCCCTCGCGACTGAAGAATATAATTCGCCATATCTTCCACACCACTCAATTTAGGTGCAAACCCTCTATCATCCATATCAATTATATACTGAAGAAGCACTTTCTCTTCTAATTCAGTTATTTTATGCCCATTTGCTCGAGTTTCCATTTGGTTATTTCGACCGTTGATTCTATCGCGTAGTGTAGATCGAGGTACTAAATAGACTTTCGCAGCTTTCGTAATTGTCAAATTTTTAGACTTTCGAATAGCTTCAATAGCTAAGATGATTCGGGCTTCTTTTGATTGTGTTTCCATGATAATTCATTGAGATATCGCGAATTGAAATTGAAGTGGTTGAATGGTGAAAAAAGTGGCGACCCGGTGATATTGGCGACCCGATGATAAACCACGTTATGGTTACCGTTTGTTTACATCTGATTAAGTTACAGGTGACGTGAGGGAGGTACATGATTGGTTGAAGTGTTTTCGCTTAGTAAGCAGTTTATTCCTGATACACCACCGTTGCAACCTTGAATTCCTCTTCATCTCATCATCTCCACACTCTCTCTGTCTACGAGAGTAATAAGATATGTCACCAGCATACCAGATGTCTTCATATTTCTGCAACTAGATCTTTCATGATACGTCTGGATAGTTGAAAGTTGACTAGCAAGCTGACTAGCAAGCTGACTAGCAACATACAGTCGTCTGTCTATATACGTGTAGCGGTGCGGTATAGTGGTACAGTAAGTACCTAATAAGCTTAATCGTACTTGTAATAGGTTGATAGCATTACCCCTCACCCATCCTCCTCCATAAGTTCCCAATTAATTCGAGTCTCATATCCTCGCCACCACTCACTCCCCTCTTTAACTCGTCTATCGAAAAATAGTATATACTTTTCCATAAATTGCCACACTAATTGCAACCCATTCGCTCTGTCTATTATAACGTTTTTTTGCATCGAATCGATCAACTCTTATTGAGTAGGTTTCCCTATGAATGAGTTATATGAATAACACCAACAGCCGCTGGTGGCCTTCTCCGCGTGTTTGCCTAACCGTACAGTGTACACACCTAATCTGGGGTAAATATGACGTGGCTTGATTTTAAAGTTTCTTATTGGTCCAAGTTCTATTTGTCATCAGTCAGCAGATCCTGGAGCTAATGGCCTATTATTAATAAGGAATCAAACACAAACCAACCCGACTGGTTACATCACTTCAATGGGAAGTCTCACCTCACGACATTTGCAAACCAGTCGTCCACTTGCCACATGGCGTCCTACACATAAAATTGTCTCTTGTCGTATCCCTCGGCTTTTGGAGGGCGGGCGTACAATTTTCTGCGGTGATAAGGTACATTCGACTAATCCATCCCTCTCGATTTGTAAGATCTCAATGACGTGCTAGCACGGCATAGCATTAAACGCTTACAATATCACAATATAATCTATATCTATATATACATACATAGTAATTGCTTGCTATCAATTCATCTTCTACTCACAATAGCACAGCATAGACAATTTATATACAAATACCTACGTCCTCCCACAGCACTTGTGGGGTCACAGTTCTTCAAAACGATCAAGACACACCTTCGCAAGATCACTACTACGACCCTTGAAAGTCCAACCTCGGATTCCATACCGACAATTCCATATCATGACTACCGCCGCACCTATTCATAATATACCTGCCCACAACCTCTCACAATCGTCAAGAGTTGAAGTTGCTGGTCAAGTAAACATTAAAGACAGTAGCTTTGTTCCTCGCGGGGACACAACTGTTACCGTCAACTATTTTAGGCCACCAGAGGATGGCTCCATACCCTTTCAGTACGTCGAAACACCACCTCCAGGTCAACCGGAGCGCAACTTCGGTGATTTCGACATCCAAATTCCAATCACTGATATCCGCGGTAAGGAATCCCAATATAATCTCGACAAGGATGCATTCGAGGTGATTCTCGGAGTCCCGGAGTCTGCGGAAAAAGAGTTTCGGGATGATGAATCGATTAAACAAAACTATTATCCCGAAGTCGAGAAATTGGTCTTGGATAATGTGCCAGGCTCGAATAAGGTGTTTATCTTCGATCATACAGTTCGTCGCTCGGATCCTAATGCTCATCGACGTCCAGTGGCAAGAGTCCACATCGATCAAACTCTGAACTCAGCTAAACAACGTGTACAACGTCATTTGCCAGAAGAAGCAGAGAAACTTCTTCAAGGTCGATTTAGAATCATAAATGTATGGCGTCCAATCAATGGTGTGGTTCAGGGTAACCCCCTTGCATTTGCCAGTTCCGCAAGCACGAGGGACGAAGATGTTATTCCGGTGGCACATAGATATCCTACTACAACAGGTGAAACAGCAGGTATCAAGTATAACGAGGGACAGAAATGGCATTACTTGTCGGGCATGAAGAACGATGAGAGGTTATTGCTAGAGTGTTTCGATAGTGAGTCATTGAAGCCTGGTACCAAGGTTCAGGGTGGTAGAGTTCCACATACTGCTTTTGTTGACCCTAGAACGCCGGAGGGTGCGAAGGGTAGAGAGAGTATCGAGGTTAGATGTTTGGTTTTCGGTCCTTAGATTGATCTTGTACTATATAGGCAATAGAGGGTTTGGACATGGAGTTATTGATTCAGCATGGTAATTTGGCATATAAAACATTAAGTAACTCAATTATTCCTCATTGTCTTCATAGGTCCTTTATTAAGTGAATGCTTAGTGATTCGCACGCGGGTTCATAACCGCTATATAAAAAAATCACCAAGGTGTATATATCTACTTTCCGTATCAAAACAGAGATATACTATCAGTGCATTCATTTTATATATAAGTCTCATCATTTTAGGTTATTTAATAAAAATCTCTCAGACAATTATCACGAGACCACCTCTATGTAAGAAATTAAATGAGGGAAAAGATGGAAACGTAAGAACAACAGGAAGTAAGTATGATTCCGAATATGCTTCTACACTCCAAAGAATTGCATTTACTTAATTATTTATTTCTAGTGTCCCCCAATCAATCTTTAAGTTCCTGCTTATGAAAGATTCCTATTCGTCACAAATTAATATTAATCTCACATTCTTCATAATCGAAAGCTTGACATCTTACCCTCAATCTCCGGCATCCACTTTTCCTTATACTTGCAGAAGAATTCTCCTTTTGGTTCCAATCCCTCCGCATTATCAATAGTTCCATACATCACATATCTAAAATGCTCTTTAGCTTGCTCCTATCAATCATTCCATTGTCAGTCCTCACAATCATTTCCTAATCGAGATATCTTGAGCTTACCCCATACTCCAAAATTCCTCCTCCACACACACCACAAAATTCCCGATGCAATAAACTCCCAGACCCGTTATCCGCCTCGTGGAATTTGGGCTCGCCCTCTGTAATTTTGAATGATGAGACGGGGATTTTAGTCGTCAGCCCGTAGTTTGTGCCAAAGAATTTCTAGTGTTTTTTCAAAATGAGCAAGGGAGTGTGGTTGTGGGAAACCTTGAGGAAATGGAAGGGAATGGAGGTACCTTGCAATTGTGACAATGACATAGAGATGTTCTGGCTTGAGATGGTTCGACGTTAAAAGTATATTTGATGGCGCGGCAGTAACAGGATCCTGCGTAACGCATTTTTCGTCTAGAATGAATAGGAACTAATTAACTAGGTGTGGTAGATGACATTTGTTATGGAGGGAAAACTTCAAAAGTCGTATTACTGTAATATAAATTGAATTATGAGGTATGAATAGGTTCCAAGGTAATTCTTTGGGTGATGTCAATTTCCATGTTTAATATGTTGCTTCAGTGGTTGGAAGAATATCCACAAAAGGGGTGAGGTCATGACCCTTGCCGAGAGAGGGGTTCGCTTCATAATCAATGACATCAACCACAAAACAGCTACATGATTTCTGTCACAGTAAGAGCTATTTATTATGTCTTTTACACTGTCCAAAATAGAAGGAAATCAAAAACATCCATAATCCATCCTTGAGAATCAGCACAGCCAAACAAAAAAATAACAAACATCAAAAATCACAACCATGCCAGATCAAGTCCAAGACAAGAAAGGAAATCCCATCAATGAAGGCGATACAGTCTACACCAAAGCCCGAGGTGGAAAACGAGAAGGAGAGGTAAATTTTGATTCTTGAATACCCATTTAAAAATTCATCCTAATTAATTCTTTTCAGGTCGAAGAAATAATCATGACGCAGGAAGAGGCCAAAGAATCTTCGAAGGAGAATGTCAAAAATCCTCCAAAAGGTTTGCTGATCTTATTCTTATTGTTGAGAAATTCGTAAAAACTAATTAAATTATATTAGTCGTTTTTACCGATCAACATGGTCATAAGGTTGCCCATAACCCTGGAACGCTCGAGAATTTAGATGCATAGGGGTAAATGATTGAATGTTATTCAAATTGCTTTCACATTATTTTGAGCTGTTTGGCGGCTCTTTTCGTGATGTTTTGGGCTGGTTGGGTATGGAGGGAAAGTGACTCTAATGTTACCTTGGTACTTTCAGTTTTATTTTGAATCTTTTTGGTCTAATTTTGAATAAAATTATTCTGGAGACGGCGATACATGGTTTCAAGTCTTTAAAGTGGTAGTGATTTTGCTAGGGGTAATTAATTACTACTTGGTTGAGGTTTAATTTTCTTCCGTACTCGAATCTCCCTAAGCTTCTGACCTCTCATTAACTCATCTGTGGCTAGCTAAATGGCTTTCTTCCAAATTCTATATACATATGACCTCAGATATGAGTTTCGCATCTCAAATTATCAAGTTGATTGATTTAGCTGTGGTGCCAAAAATTTTTTGAGGTTAATACCACATTTCCTAGATCAATACAGCATTGAAGACTGCGGTATAACAAAATTTAATCATATTCCGTCTCTTTTTTGTCTCTACTTCAAGGCCGTAATTATGGCCCTATTCGATAGCCGGAAGCCCTGTGGGCGGTTCTACCAGTGACGAGTGATATTTCCATATTTATGTGCATTGAACCATACTGTCGACGAAGTACAGACATTAAATCGAGCATTCTTTCACACTGTCATTTCTTATCTTGTTCGACACCACAGTTGCAAAATTATGTCTCAAGCACACATATCCTGTATCCCCAGTTGCCAAGATCCTTCAAAGGAAATCCCCCAATGAAGCATAGTTGTGAAAGTAAGCTCTTCATTTCCGCGAGTTAAGAATGGGAACTATATGGGCTACTTTATACAATTATAATTTATCTCGCGAGATCTAAGTGACTGTTTATTCCCTTGTCTATTTGCCTCGGATATGCAAAAAAGCTCACCCGGATTGTCATTAATATGAGCCCTTTGAAGATTCATCATGAAATTCAATCTGAGGATTCCTCCAACTTTTGCAATTAATTAATCCAACTCAATCCAAGGACTGAGTATCACATTTCAAACATGCAAAAAAGTAAATCAGATCCTCTACATTGCTAGCTCTTCAGTTTAATATTTGTTGCATATCAAGATTTGTATTAGTTTTAATTAGGCATTGTTAGCTCTAGATAGCAATAAAGTTGCACATCTGATAATCTCGATAATACTTGTAACTAGCCCCGGTTCGTTGATTGATTGATTGATTGATTAAATTAACGTCTACACTGAGTCTATGACTATCTAAGACGGCTAGGAGCTTTGTAGGCTTCTAACAATAATAAATGGAGGGTAGCTGGCCTTATTCGACCGTAGATAATACAGGTTGGGGAGATTGAGAGCTTCAATCTTCTAATGTTTGAATGGGGGAAGTGAAAACTAATACTAGGGAACCAAGCCCGCTCCCCGGTTCGTTATTCTGATTGCATATCTAAGGATTTTCATACTTCTCGCTTCGATATTGCTACTATTGCTAGTCTCAGCATTCACTGCAGCATACTAGAGATATGCAATAGGGAAGCTTGATTTAATGGGATTGCATCGTTTGAGTGGTTTGTATTTTAGCGCTTGCAATGGGTGGCTTTGATTTCGCTGTCGAGGCTCTAGGTTTAGATTCTCCCTCTGTTCTTAAACTGTTATTGGTTTAATTAGTCAATTTCTAATTAGTAGGTTTAAAAAGAAATATTGCTTGGTGGACTGAGATCATCGGGCTGCAATAAACTCACCTCTACAATGGGAATTTGCAACCCCCTTATAGTGTCTCCCCTCATAGTGTGTAGTGATGATGTCATTGAAGAGCATCAATTTTATCTGCTCCACTTCTGCGGCGACAATATAGAACACTTTAAATGATTTTGAGTATTGGAGTGAGGAAGCTGTAAGGCTGCGCACGGAAAGGATGATCTGTTCAGTTATTTTGGAAGAGTTCGTCGCGGCAATATTTTAGGTGTTAACTCTTTATCACACTTCGATGATCAATTTTCACAAATTCAGTTGAGTCTGTGAATCTAATAAGGCCTGTGGTGTTGAATTTACTGAGATATATTTGAAAATTGAGCACGAGAAGTATCTAGAGTAGAGGATCTAACGACTGAAGGAGTGTATATAATCAGATACTTGAACTTTAGACGCTGGAAGAGTGGAAGAATTACATCAACTCAATACTATACCTGAGATTAAACTTTCATTGACACAATATAAGCTAGCTTTTACTGAATTTGGCAAGCCAAGACAATAAGCCATAAGGAATACCTTCTGGGCGCAGGTGAATCACAACTGCACGGCCGATCGATCCTAGAATGCAAGACTTAATGAACTATTCGATTTAATCAACTAAAAATGAAATGTCAGTAGAGAAAGTAATCTTCAGATATAATAACGATATACTTGCTTAGAATATATGGTTATAATGATCTGTAGACGTATGCTAGTAAACTTCAATTTGTGACAATAGGAATAGGGGAGCCTAATAAAATAAAATAATGGCAGATTTAAGAGAGACAGCATAGGATATATCATGCAACAAGAAAATGGCAGTCATTATTCATAGCTGAAGTGTGTATTAAGGTTCGGCAAATTTTTAAAGAACAACTCCACTCTCGCTGCACATCAACATCTCAAACTAATATAACGATTAAGGATCATGAAGAAACCCTGCTTCATAAAGACCGTACCTAAATGCATATTCTTCCCATGCATATATACTTGCACAAAGGTCCTCGGATTCCGATCTGGGTTACGCCCTCCCCTCCCGAGTCTCTGATCTCCCTCGTCTTTGATCCACATCGCCACTACTTCTATCCCACTACCATTTCACTCAACACACAACCTCTCCTAAGACCGCCTCTTCCCGCTGAGGAATAGGACTACACGGTAAGCTACATCCCACTCAGGACACCAATCAGCAAGTATCCCAAATAAAAGCATAACAAGATGGATATAGTCAGACCGGCATCTAATCAACCATAACATATCAAGCCACCCAAAACTCCCTTACCCAAACCAGAAAAGTCTCCACGAGAATAATCACCACTTCTCCTAGCAGTTCTCCCAATTCCAAAACCAGACTCTATTGCATCTTATCTCTTCTTCATAAAAGGAAGCATTTTCATCGCACACTTGTGCTACTGAATTCATCCATATACCCATCCATGTATCATCCACATATCCACCCTCATCTTAACACAGGATCTATCTTCCCTCCAGCCTAAGATTAGCATCTCCTCAGGTTTCTACGTAGGCGGTCCTGATTTCCAAATACAAATTCAAGTCTAAATCAAACTCTACTCTGGTATTAAGCACTAGATACCAAACCCCAGTACCAAATTCCAATACCAAACTCCAATACCAAATCCCAATACCAAATCCTACATATCAAACTTCAAATCTCAAATTGAACAATCAATACATGGATCAAAACAAACCAAAACAAACCACCAGGCACTAGGCATCGTTTCACCGCCTCAATATCTCATTTTATCATTTAATTTATTTATAATTCAAACATTTTGATGTATAATCACATTTTCCTATATTATAAAAACAAAATAAAAACTCAAATATATAATAAATATATAAATGATATTTTATTTTTATTTTACTTTGTTGGATTTAATTGATAATAAATATAAAAATGTTACGTCCACTACGACAAGTACGTCACATGACCCTAGAACACGTGATGGAACGGTGAGGAACGACCGTTCCTAGGAACAACCAGGAACGTTCCATCAGCATCCAAGACAAGGCATTTCTGAAATCAGCTTGAAATTCTATATAATCTTTATATTTATAGAATTAACAAAACCTATAAGGCGGCTGTAAGAGAGACAGTTCTCTCTCTGCTAGCCTCCCTCTCCGCTATGGCTACCCCAAGCCCCCCAAGTCTCTCTAAAACCCTCTCCGATAAGGCTAGCAACCTTCTCCACAAGGTTAACGATGCTCAAACCATCTACAACCCAGTTACCCAGCTCCTAGATACCTACCTGAGCTCAGAGGAAGTTCTTGCTCTCCCAACGAGATCACGAAAACTTCTCACTGCTCTTTGCCTTGAATTTAAGGCAACTACCGAGCGACACTTTGATGCCCTGATCACAGGGCATCACCCCCCCCGAGTCACTACGAACCCCGCCACCAACCCTCCGCTACCCCTTATAACACCCCCTACAAGTACCCGTACTAGCCCCCCGATCACAAAGCCAGGCCCCAAGGCAACATACGCCCAAAAAGCCGCCAGCCCTATTGATCTTACACTATCGATCAAAAAGACGAAACCGATCACCTACACTGATAACCGCCTGTTTGCACGTATCGAACAATCCCACCCTGCACGCAAAGCAGGGTCCTTTGCAATCCTCACTGCACTAAAGAAAGTACTTGGCCCAGCGGCCTCTCTCTTGAAAGAAGTCCAAGAGGTTAAAACAGGCTTTGCACTCTGTACAAGCTCGCCTAGCAATCTAGCAGCTCTCGAGAAGGAGAAAAGCATCATTGCCAATGCCATCGGGAATTGCAAGATTGAAACACAAGAAAAATGGGACACATACCGCCTGAGCTATGTACCTCGGAAAGTTACAGTGCTAAACGACTCCTTCGAAATTGATACTATCACAGTTACAAAGGATATAATTCGCAACGCTATCAAAGAATACTCTGGGCAGGAACTATTACACGCTGTTCAAACCCAGGCGAGCAACACAACCGATCAATACCACTCCACCTGGATAGTAGGCTTGAAATCAGGCACTGAAGCTCTAAAGAGAACCCTCAAAATCCTTGGAGCCAATATCACCACTACCCTCTTGATCCACAAGCCAAAAACCATCCAATGCACTCGCTGCTATCAATGGCATAACAGCAGATCATGCTCCAAACCTCAAACTTGCAGACTATGCGGCTCAAACAAGCATTCTGAAAACGGCCACACAACCAAATGCAACACAGCACATACATGCCCCCCAAAATGCCTTCACTGCTGCGGACCACACCCAGCAGATGACCCCAATTGCCCTCTGCGCCCTATCGCCAGTAAAATAAAGTCCAAATCAGAACGCCAAACTACACGCAAAACATACAGTGAAGGCAGAGCCCTAATCTGCTTGAAAGCCGGTTGCACGAAAGCCCAGGCACCTGACTCCCAAATGGAGAATGATACCACCCCCCACCCCCCCCTCACAAGCCAACCCCCCCTCACAAGCCAACCCCGCCCCAAAACCCCAACCCGTATATTCGGATCCATCCACTCTACCGCCCCCCCTAGTACTCGCCCTACTAACCGCTTCCGAAATTTCTTTGATGAATCGAACTAAACCTCTATCCATTACACAAACAAACGTTGGTAAGGGAGGGATCTCACACGATCTCGCTCTCAACCTAGCAAACTCGGACCAGATCGACATCATCCTGATCCAAGAGCCATATATCTACAAGGATATATCAAGGAAAATCACCAAAACACATCCCTCATACGAAATCTTTACCCCATTAGACGATTGGAAAATCACTCCTCGCGTCCTGACCTATGTCAGAAAAGGAATCGGAATACGAATCAACCAAATCAGGCCCACAATCTCACGAGACCTAATTTTCATACAATTACTCTCCACAAACAACTCGGCATTTACAATCATAAACATATACAATGCCCCGCCCCAATGTTCAGACGGTAACCAAGCTATCACTTCTCTTTTTGAATTGCAGAACTTCCCATCAAACGTTATCCTACTAGGCGATTTCAACCTCCATCACCCTAACTGGAATCCTTTACATCCCACCCCCTCAACGCTAGCTGAGCCCTTCGTAGAGTGGTCCAACTCTCGAAATCTACACCTCATCTCTCCAATCGGAATTCCCACTCACACAAAAGGAAACACCTTAGACCTTGCTTTTCTATCAGGACCCTATATAGCATACGCCTCTCTAGCTGAACACCTAGATTGTACTTCAGATCATAACACGTTAAAAACCTTACTTCACTGGAACTGCCAAAGTCCGAAGCCCATTCAAAAACTTAGATTGGACACATTGGACGAAAAACTCTTTACAGACCTACTAGGAATGAACCTAACCGATATCGATGCCAGCACCGAAGCACTCTCCACCAACGAGCTAGATCGATTAGCATCATCTCTCACACAAGCTCTCATAAAGGCCTACACAGGCTCTGCAAAAAGATCTACAAACGGCCCCCTTCAACAACCCTGGTGGAACGAGGACTGTACAAAGGCTGTACACGAACACAGGACTGCTAAAACTCCTGTATCCAAGCGCTCTCTCCGGAGAACAGCCCGGAAAGCAAAACGTGCCTTCTATATCTCGAAAATCGACAAAGTAGAGAACATAAACGATGTATTCCGAATGGCCAAATGGCACCAGACTACAGGCACATACCGAACCCCGCCTCTAGCAGACCCCTCAAATTTGACCACTGCAAACAGCATCGAAGAGAAAAGAGAAGCATTCGCCAGCAATCTATTAACAAACTCGGCCGAAGTCGACGATATTCCTTTCGACATCCCAGCGATCCCAAGTCGTTCTATCATCTTTCCCGATATCGATCTACAAGACATAGAACTAGCTATTCTAAAGGCCGGGAACACAGCACCCGGTGCAGATGAAATCCCGACGAGAATCTTACAAATCGCATGGCCACTAATCAGGGATATAACCCTCTCCCTCTTCAAAGGATGTTTAAACCTAGGACATCACCCAGAATGTTTCCGGATAGCCACAATCGCAATCATCCCTAAGCCCAATAAGCCCGACTATACCAACCCAAGATCATACCGCCCGATTGCTCTACTTTCAGTTCTAGGCAAAGGCCTTGAAAGACTCATTGCGAAGAAAATATCATGGCTTGCTCTAAACTACAAAGTCCTAGCAAATCAACAGTTCGGAGCTCTACCACTGCGATCCTCAGTAGACCTCACATCTTGTGTCACACATGATGTCGAAGCATCTTTGAAACAAGGGTTAAAAACTACACTTCTCACAATGGACGTGAAGGGGGCTTTTGACGCAGTATTACCAGGACGACTAGTGAACCGCCTTCGGGAACAAGGATGGCCAAACAAATTGGTTAAATGGGTACAGTCCTTTGCCACCAATCGTTACATCAAGATCCGACTGGACGGCGAGATCGGCCCAAAACAAAGCTAGAATGCGGCCTTCCCAAGGCTCTCCAATCTCCCCGATCCTGTTTATGCTCTATATTGCGCCCCTTTTCTGGATGGGCAATCCGCGGAAGAGATTCGGGTACGCTGACGATATTGCGCTACTAGCAACATCCGATAGCCTCCAAAAGAACTGTGATACTCTTCAGGCAAATATGCAAGAAGCTCTCGAATGGGGGAAAACCGAAGGCATCACCTTTGACCCCAAAAAGTCTGAGCTAATACATTTCTACAAGGGACATCGCACACTAGCTGAAGTTCCCTCAGTACACACTGGCTCCCCTGAACATCGAGGTGAAACCTGGTCCGCTCAGATGGCTTGGAGTCTATTTCGACAGAAGACTAAACTTCAAGCCACACATACAGATTCTCACAGCAAAAGCCCTCAAAGGAGCTAATGCACTAAGATCCTTCAATAACACATGCCGAGGGATACCCTCCTGCTCCACCAGAAGAGTGGCCGTAGCCTGTGTACTAAAGAAATGCTACTTTGCTTCGGAAACATGGTGGCCAGGCCGAACCAGATTAAAGAAGAATGCCTCGAACGAGTCAATTTCAAATGTAGTGGATAGCCATATAAATCTACTCAACAAAGTGATCCTCACTTGTGCAAAAGCAATTCTCCCGGTATACAAAACCACGAACACAGCGGTGCTATACGAGGAAGCCAAACTCAGGCCCTCCGAAATCGAGCTAAACTTAGCCTCACAAACATATGCTGCGCGAACCTTCAGACTAGACCCTTACCACCCCCTCAGAATTAGAGCGAAGAGCATGATCAAAGCCAAAGACCAGAACCGAACTGCAGATACAAGACTTTCAAGGTTCATCACAGCATTACCAAAAGCCGAACATATAAATCCATTAGCTTTCCCTTCATGGGAACACAAGGAATCGAGAGCAGAAGCCGAGATACGTGTAGCTGGCCCGATGGGCAGAACAAAGGCCCAAGCGGCTGACGACTTCAAGGCCTTCCATACTAAGATCCCAAGGAGTGATATACAGATCTTCTCGGATGGTTCAAAAAGCGAAAGCAAGGACGGCGCCACCGGAGGTGGCTTTGTAATCACACAATTTGATATCCAAGTGGCCCATTACTCCTTCTCACTTGGCACAAATGCAGAGGTATTCGACGCGGAAGCTATGGCTGCAGTAACGGGGGCAGCAAAGGCCCTAACGCTACCATCAATCAAACTTGCTACAGACCTATGGATCTTCTTGGATAACTACGAAGTAGCCCTAAGATTAGGCTCCCACTTCAATGGCTCGTCTCAGGCGGTCTTCGAAGATTTCCTGAAGCTCACACAGGCCTGGGCCGCTAGACCGAGGCTCCCACATATCTCCCCCTGGTAAAATACGCATACGCTGGGTCCCAGGGCATCTCAACATTCCAGGCAACGAAATGGCCGACAAAGCAGCCAAGGAAGGGGCAAAACTCCCCCCACCCCCCAACCCGGCCTGCACGTTAGCCTCCCTCAAAAGACTAATCAGATCAAAGGCCAATAAAGCGGATGACCAATTGTGGAACACAGTCAGCCCTCAGTATTACAAAGATCTGCAATATAAGCACACTTCCAATACGATTACCCTCTCTTTAAAAAGAGCTACACTTCACTACATTCTTGCAGCCAGATCACAGCATGGAGACTTTGCGGCATATCACGAACGCTTCAACCACACTACAGCCCACACTCTCTGCTTATGCGGTAAAAGGAAAACCCCGTTACACTTCTTCTTCTGCAAGAAAGGCAAAGCTTACAAAACACTCACGAAAAGCCCACCATCTGAAGCCATCCCCTGGCTTCTAGGCATCCCCACAGGTGGTCTCGCACTAGCCGAATGGCTTGAATCCACCAAATTCTATACAGATATCTGCCCACAGCATTTATCTGCAGCTTAAAAAAAAAAAAAAAAGCATTTCCTTCGTTTTTCCTCTACTTCCTGTATCTCCTTTGTCAAACAGGTACTCAAAGGGCTTATTCTCTCTCCTTCTCTTCTCCTTCCTTTTCTTTACATCTCTACTCTTCTCTTCTCTTTTCTCTTTTCTCTTCTTTCCTCCCCTTCCTTTAAAAAAAAAAAAAAAACAGTAAACACACAAGATAATTCAACAAAAACGTATGAGGGGAAGGGAGAGTGATCAAGAGCCAGTGATCTAGTGGACGAGGAGGACCACAATATTAACCACTAAGCCAACCGGCCCCAAATCTGTCGCGAAGGCAATCATGTAAACCCTGCCCTAGCCCCTTTAAATTGTATATAAATACCCTCCCTAGCTAGCTAGTACACTACTCAGAGGCATACTCCTCTGAGCGTCATTTGTCCAAATCTGGAATAGATGGCTAAGGTTATCACGCGCCAAGGCGCGTGGGCCTACGGCCTATGACGATAAACACAATCAATCAATCAATCAATCAACCAGGAACGTTCGCTCCAAGGAACGTTCGCTCCCAGGAACGACGATTCCTAGCTAGCCATAGGCATGAAGGTCTATATAATCAAGATGGATTTCCTTTGTATAGAGCTTCGTGCTCAAGATCAATCATTTAGTATACCATACTATTAGTTACGAATTGCATCACACTATTGTCATTACTTTAAGTCCCTGCTTGACGCCTAGTTATAAACCTACCTCGAGAGCCTAGAGCACTTCCACGTGATCTAGACGGCAAACCTCGTAACAAAAAAAAATAAAAAAATCAAATAATAATTATATAAATTTAAATACAAAAGTTAAATATATAATATAATATAATATACTTTATAATAATATCCAACAACAACTCTCTATCAAATAAAATAAAACAAAACAAAATAAAATAAAATAAAAATAAACAAGAAAATTCTATTATAGTGTTACGACGGCTTCGGGCCTCGTATCATGTGACCACTTACAAGGTCACGTGGTCCCTTCGATCCCTTCGGTCTCTTGACCGAAGGGACGATTAGCATGAAGGTCTATATAGCTAGGAAGGATTCCCTTATTGTAGAGCTTCGCGCTCAAGATCAATCATTTAGTATACTCTACTATTAGTTACGAATTGCATACCATTATTGTCATTACTTAAAGTCCCTGCTTGACGCCTAGTTATAAACCACCTCGAGAGCCTAGAGCACTTCCACGTGATCTAGACGGCAAACCTCGTAACATATAGGAAACAACTCCAACACTACATTAACGATGATCCGCTGATCTGGTGATCCATCTACCAATTCCCCAGTCCCGCAACGCCAATCATTCCCCATCCATCCATCCATCCATCCATCCACCTATCCATAACGCATAACGCATAAAAACACAAAACACACAAAAAAAGGAACCTTTTACCCCCCCTCCTTTCTACACTACCAAAAAAAACCCGCCTAAATTGCATACATACATACATACATACATACATACATACACCTTACCCCGCAACATCCATCAAACCTTACTCCATACATAAAAACCAACAACCAACACGCCTCGCCTCGCATCATCCCCGCAGAATCCACTCCGTATTTGACTTTCACTTCATATGCAACAGGTCAGTGTTCGCCGATTGGCGCACGCGGAGACGGTACATGTACCGTAGCGTCGCATTGGAATTTCTAGAGTACTACGTATAATTTTGTTGTTCATCATCATCATCATTACTATCATCATATCATGTTATGTTATGTTATGTCATGATACTGATATGAATGACATAATAAACGCAATGTGTACCTACCTGCACACTTCGCAAGTTTTCCCATTTCCCTTTTCATCAGTATCTTTTTCAACCCCGGATTTTTTCAACCCCAAACTTGTTGTTTGCAGAAAATTAAGTACCTGCAGCCTGCAGCGACTCCGCAAAAAGTGGTGTCTGTGTCTGTCTGTGTCTATGACTCTATGTGCACGACCTCTGTTGGTGGGGAATGTAATCTTATTTTTTGAAAATTATATTATATTATATTATATCGTATCGTATCGTATCATGTACTACCATGTAATGTAGGGATTTCTATTTTTTGACGCCACTGCGACGTGAAAAGGTGTATGTATGGGAATTTACTTTTCTCCATTTCCCATTATCACGTAAAAACTGATGCTTAGAAATGTGTATTTTGCCTATTGGTAAAAGCGGCTGCGATCATGATTGTGGTGATACAGCAGGAGGTTCTTTGCTTCTTTCGAATGCATAAAATTGTGATCGGTCGAAAGGCCTTTACAAATTCCGAGGTAGGCATCATTCGCATGCTTCATTGAAGATATTTTGATAACGTCTGATTTTTTGACTCCGGAAAGACCGACAAGTTATTCTGGACGCCGTCATTTCCTTGTGCGTGCGGCTGAGTGGAACCGTACGCACAGCACCTGGGAAAGGACTTGATGTCAACCGCGTGTGAGACATGAAGTCTAAACCGTCAATCAGAGATAACCACATTTCAAGGCGTATATTCCTGATCTACTTTAAGAAGAAATAATGTCAGCGTTAAGAGATGTGTGAGGCGTCGATTTGAAAAGCCATGGAAAGATCGACAAACAAATTCCCATGTTGAGATCTCCTTTGATGATTTTTGACTGCTAGCTTCATCATGATGCACGACTCCTCTTTCATGAGATTGGTAGCCGTAGCAGCGAGCCTCGCTTGGTGGCCGACTTGGCCATCGTACTTCTTCAAGGTAATCTATTATGGGGCGTAGAGGAGTTGCAGCTATTTGAGGAAGGTAATTTGGATGGCTACACTTTGAAACCGAAATATATGGCTGGAAATTCGATCTATCAGATTCATCATTGTACCGGAAAGAAAGAAGAACCGACGTTTGCATGTGCAAAACAAGCATGCGATAACATCTGGGGCAGGAATGATTGATGCAGAAGAATGGGTACAGATGATGAGGGGTAATCTTTTAAGTTTCGTAAAAGGCGTCGGTAATATCCCTACCCGACATCAAATCCATTCCCCAGTATGAATAATTGTTAAAGAAAGTTCTTGCGTTAAAAATAAACGTTGAACACGGTGGAGGTAAACTCGGCTCGGGAAGCTGCAGTCTTGCTGCTGCGTGCTCATGCAGGTAAAATCAATTCGGGAATATTACCATGTCGTTCAGTGCATATAGAATTATGAGCAAATGGGTTATCCGCAGTATCCGCAAGTAATCCTATAATGGACTACCCATATTGATGATTTGGTGCAAGTATGGAACGAGTAAGCAGGATCTATCATTTATTTTGATTCTCCTCTCTTCACCGGCTAGAGAGTACATATGAACCAGAAAAGGATTTTGCAGACGCATAGTGTCATTGCTAACAAGGGTTTTTCGGGGTTTCCAAGAGGTATGCAACTAAACAATCCCTTCTCGGCGCTGTTTTGATTACTCTAGCATATACATGCAACTTCGCAGAGTTTAACGGCCTTGGTGTGCAGATACAAAAGTTCCTGTATCACAGTCACAACTTTGGTAAGAAATGATGTAAACACGTTGGACGCCCGGGTTGCCGTGTGTACGCATGTAGGGTCTTCAGCTATTCAATTATTCTGTGTAAAAATGCACTTGCGCTGAAATGTACATAGAATAGAATGTCCGCAACCGCTGCACGAGAACTGCTGCGTGAAGTCATACATCCATCATGTGATTTTGTTCGTATACTACGACGTAACATGAGAACGTGCAGGTACCTGGCTTTTCCTTTTCTCGTCCCTGTCCTTGTGCCTTGCCGCCTTCAATAACACTGGCAGATATGCTGTAACATTAGCGATGTAACTGCACCACCCGCCATCTAGGTCCCTGTTTTCAAAGTTGGGGGCCAAGTCATGAACTATTTTGAGCCTTGATGAGCCTTGATGAACCTTGAGAAGTAAGCCTTCAGCCTTGCTTCTGGTATCGTATCTCTCGAAATACTTTCCGCGATGGGAAGTTGGAACCACATGATATGATTCTAATTTCTGATGCAAACTCAGAGATTAAACTACTGCGGGTAAAAATGTTTATCCCCAGATATTCGATAATTCGATGTTAACACTTCAATCAATATCCGTACTGTACATATCCAGGTTCTATTTCAGGACTGTCAGTGGGGGAGGGGGGGGTTGGTTGGTTGTTCTCATGGTTAAAGACTCAAAGTCCGACAATCCGATGAAACGAAAACGAGATGCATTTGCTTATGTGCTTATGCTTGGTCGCCTAATAAGTTCTAACGTAGTCGCGGCGAGGGATTATTTACCGTACAGCGGCACCAAACGGTAGAGTACAGTACCACTGTAGATCAAACATGTGGGCACATGGTTTTCATGGTTCATGGTTTTTCTTCCTCCAAGAAAGACGAAAGAAAAAGCTTCCAGAATAATTCGAGAAGGATATTCTCATTTGTTTTGTCATCAAAAAATGCCCGAGGTTGTGAATTCCAAGGTTATAGATTATTTGCTAAGTTTGGTAAGCTGATTGATTCATAGAACTGACCATGTAATAGAAACAGATGTCCCTGGAGTACAGTACTCTGCAATATTCAGAAAGATGCTCTTGTCATACAGTGTATTTTGTTGTGCTAAGTAGAAATGGGATCATTATCGATGGGAAATCAGATCATGCATCAGGGCATTTGACGACAAGATGCAACATTACAATAATTAATGCCGGTACTTTGTTTAGAAAAAGACTGCGTGTGTGGACCTTGGTGCATCGGTATCCAAACATTCAGTTGATAGGGTATACCTTGATAGTAGAATAGTATGGATGGATCATGCCATACTCCCTTTGAGTCCTTAAATTTGCTTGTTGCTTCAACTTGCCTGACTGGAAGATCACCAGATGTTAGATGTTGGAAATTGTATGCGTAGGTCTTATGGTATGGTATGTGTTGAGCAACAATGTGAGATGCACAAGAGCATCCTCTCTCCCCACTAATTGAAGGTACCCAAGGACATGTAGTTATCGTTATCTTGTTTGATTTTTCTAAGGGTCTCCATAAACCCAACGGAGACTTTGAGGTAATCTCTCCAAGGACCCAAGGAGAAAGCAAAAAAGCTTGGAATGAAGAGAACGGCCTCGCATCAGTTGATTGAATGTACTGTACAAGTGTACACTGTACAGTGTACAGAGACAATGTGCTCGTTTCTATCTCCATCACTAACACTATCGAATGATGCCAAGTCAGTAACCTGCAGCTACACAAGCAGGCGGGTTTTTGCGTTGCATTGCTGAATGAGTGCATTCCTGCTGTAGATGCACACCTCGGCGTTTGTAGAGCCAAGAAAACAGCCACTGAAATGGCAGGTAGATCCCCTTGAAGAAAACAGGAGATGTCTTTATTGTTTTTGAATTCGTATCAAATGCATTGAAGTGGTGAAGGCTCTTGATTGAAACAATTCTCTGTTCATCAAAGGGATGTATTTTGAGAACCTAGGTAAGCAAACATGACAATCCTAGATACAATCAGAGTACCTAAGAGTACCTACTAGCACCTATAAAAAAGGAACCCTACTTCCTGCTTGCTTTGAAACCCATTTAATTACTCATCGGGAATAAATCAACCTTATGATGTCGACAATGCATAACAAGAGATTGATAATACTAGTCTTGTTGGCCAAACTTACTTTAAAAGTACACATATCGTATCGGATTTCATTTACAATAGTCACGAGCTCATATATTGACTCCACAATTTGAAGATATTCAGGAATTAGTACCCGAATCTAATTTTTTTCCTTTTTCCCTTTCTTTTTTGTTCTCTCGTCACCCCTTTTACGGAATTAAAAGGGCAAGAAACAAGCCGAAGAATGATTCGCTAAAAATGAACGTTAAATGAATGTGGACTAAAACTGGGCTTACGTCGTAGTACCTAGTGGCTATGTAATCCCATGTATTGTACCGACGGAAACCAAAAACGGTGTGGAAAGGGCCTGACCGTGTTATTTTCCCCGAGGATCCAATAGAACGGTTGACACAGCAGGGATAATCCTATGGAATAGCACACGGTACGAGGTACATTGTACAGAAGATGGAAAAAAGTCGAGGGAACGGCGAGTGTCTGAAGAGCCTGATTTATATTAGGTAGCACCTGGACAGTAGACAATAAATCTTGCATATCAATATATGAAAATAGAGAGATAAAGTCTGACAAAGATGCGCGTGACGAATAAACTTTCAAGATCTTTCAATTTCCACCAAGATTATCCAAGGTGCTCTGTGCTGTGCTCACAGAGATTTTCCTTACATTTTACCAAAGCACCAAAGCACCACAGTTTTAATTCTCAAGAGCTGCATGACATTGACAGCACATTTTGAGTCTTGCGAAGAATTATGATTGAGATTATCTCATGTCCGCAAACCCCCACTTCAGGTCCACTTGTATTCATGCATTGCAGCATAACGAAGCTGATCCTTCCTTCTATCCTTAAACTACTCCGTAGAGAGGAGAGCTCAGGATTCAGGGAAAGCCGAGCACAGCCGCGCCATGACTGACTCCCATGTTTAACAGCTGTGTCTAAGGTAAGGTTAATATTTCAATTTGACACTATTTACTTCCGCCGTCTTTCTATAGCGGGAACAATGATCTACTCCTCACTCCGAATTCGTACCTGATTTTCTGAACCTTCCTATCTTCCAACCTTTAATGTATCTTCAAAGCCACTTACTAGCCCTTTCTTAGTTGTGAGACTTGTTACCAATCCAGTCCTAGCTGTCCCGTGCTTGGTACGGTTTGATCCGAATCCCGACAATCCACCCCATCTTCAAAATCCACAATCAATTAACGAATGATAGGGTAGGACGGATAGAAGGAAATGATAAACCAGACGATCACGATTCACGATTCACGAATCTCTGTTGTTGCGGGGCGTGCTGCGTGCAGCCATTTTTTGAAATTCTGATATTGAACCCATAGGTATCGTCACCCTTGCCAAGAGCTGAGCTGAGGAAAGAATTTTCCATCAGTGCTTCCAAAACATCGTATCATAATCGACAAATGCCAAATCTACGCCCGCCAGATCCTGCCACGCTGCCTAACTTTGCTGCACTGCACAGAGCACGACTTGTACCGAGGTGCGTCCAAGCTCCTGTAATGATTGACCCCATTATTCGTCCGTTGTTCTTTATGACGGCGTGCCTATTGCTTGGTTGACTGTTTCTTGACAAGTTAAACGCCTGACTCAATTTTAACTCTGTCATTTATAATATTAACAAGAACATTATACTCAATTCCTACATCTCATCTCCGCGCGTTAGGTCGGTCTACCAAATGGTTTCATTCACGTAAAAATCACTACTACTGAATCAATAGAACAACATGATCTAGGAATAGAAATAGGAATAGAGGAAAAACATAGTCGGGACGGGAAACAAAGGACCCGGGACTATCAGATTTTGGTTTCCCAAAAATAAACTTGTACTAATCCAATTTACCTTCTTGTCGGATTAGGATCTTCCCAAGCTTCAACGCCAGCCAGGATGAAAGACTTAAATCACGATTATCAAAGGTCTAAGCAGAGAAAAAGACGATTTCTACCAAATCAAGAATTCCATGAAGAATAACCGAATTTTGATGGCTTTTTCGTCTTTGACTCCCCTGATTACAAGGAAAGCCCATGATGACATGGATTACAAAAATCCCACACAGAGTACAGAATCCCAGATACGCCCCCGAAAAAAATAGGGGAGCAGGTCTCAGCCCGTAATCTGTTGGTTGATTTGAGGATTCAGGGTAATAATCGACTAATCAACTAATCCACGCCCTAGATGAACAGATAAGGCGAAACACCAATGCTGCTTTTTGGGCTTATATCCCATGAAAAGTTACATACGATGCAGGGAATATAGCACATGGGGCAAGCATCAGCTTTCCTTTGATGGGCGGAACATTCTACTTTTATTGGCTGCTGAGTGAGGAGGTTTGAGCCTTATGACGGAAGTTCCTGACTTCCCTGAACGGTTTTTGCTGATCGGTACTACCACGACGGGCGTATTTTTCGCTTTTTCATAGGAAGACAAAAGCAAGTGGATGAGTAGGATTGGTTGGTTTTTGCAGACTTTACTTTTTTGTCGCGCTTGCTTCTTACCTACTCTATGCAATGATGATGGATGTGATGGTAGGTAAATGGAAGGGTCGTACAGGAATCACGACATGCATGCATCGGTGTGCTGTATTACAGTTATGCTCCATTTCTTCGAGGCATGTGATATGATAATCCATGGGGCACAAACCTCAAAGATAGGCTACCGATGAATGAACATGAAGATTCTCAGCTAAGCTTGAGGGGCAAGAGGGTGTCTTGCTGTATATAATTACTCTATAGAGATTTATCGCTGCAGTTTTAATCCACTATCGTACATACTGTGAGTGCATAGGCGGTAGAAGCTCAGGTCTTTACTGTACTTGTACTGTACAGCACAGGATGCATACAAGCGTGAATACTCCGTACCTACCTAGTATATAGTATACTTCTGATAATCAATCCCAAATTGACCCAAAGTAGACCCCAGGGCTAATGCGCTCATATACGTGGGTATATACCGTAGCAGAGACGAGTAACCTATCGCTAACCCCGAGATAGATACCTATTTTCCTCCATTTTCCTTACCCTCGCACCTATCACTGAACTCCATTCCCGAGGTCCGACTGCAATTGGAAAAGCCAGAAAAGGGAAAAGCTATTATCTATTTATTTATTTGTACACGCAATGTTCATGGTCCATTATTATCGCTCGTCTTATCTCAGTTCTCCTCCGTAAGACAGACTACAATGCACATACGTTTTTACCCTACTGTCCGCTGCGCTGGACTAATGCTCATGCTCATGCTGCATGCATGAAAGGTTGAAACTCGCTCTTATGTCCCCTGCTATCTGCTATCTCCATCTTTTATCCTGGTTTCAAGCGCGTCATGTTATGTTCTGTGAGTACTGTGTAGTCACTAGTGTACGTAGATAGAGGAAAATATAATCTTGCTTGAGGACTCAGCAGAGGAGAGGAGAAGAGAGCTATGCTACCGTACGAGGAGAAGAGGCTACGCTAATTTGCTTTTGATGGACATGTATTGTATGTACTCGGAAAGATGGCATATGTATGTACCAGCGCGGAAATATTTAACCGTATCTGATATGTTCATGATGCCGGATGCGCATACTTTATCTATCTATCTACATATCTGTATCTTCCTAGGATAATCAAATCACTTTACTGTACTAACATTGATATGAACACGATATTGATATTGATATAGATATTAGATATTGTATATTTCACCAGAGGAATTTAATGCACGATCACATTACTTTGATGCCAAGCGTGGGAGTCGGAGGAATGAGATCACGCACTTGTATCAAATTGGACATTCCATACCAAGACCCGAAAAGAAAAAAAGATATTTTTGTTATGTATTAGTTCATTGGGAGATGATTCCCAAAGTAAGGATACGTACCTACTCAACGAACGCAGCGTATCAAACCAATGAAAAAAGAAAAGTTTCATTAGGTTGTTCAAGCGGTGAAGATGGGATGGGGATGGGGATATGGAAAATCTATCTATGGATGATGTGCAGAGCAGTGTGCACCAAGTGAAGTTTTAAAAAAGGAAAGAAAAAAAAAACGTCGTCTTATTTGAAGTTGCACGAGGGGTACAGAGTATGCGCGTATAATTGGATCCTGTAGATATGATATCCATCCATCACCGTGTGTGCCAACGAAGCAAAATGCTTCGTCGATTTAGGGTTTTCATTACGCTTTTCTTTTCGCCCGGTTCCTGCTATATGCTATGTTCCTGCTTTCCTTCTTTCTCTCTTTCTACCTAACCTGAGTGTCACCGTCTTGTGCCCCTGTTGAATGATAAATATGTGACCACGAGACCTACTTTTTATCATTTGTTCACAGATGGACAGCGTTTAAATCTTGTGCGGCGCGATACTGGAGCTCGTTTGGTGGGATTCTGTTGGTTGGTGATGCCGGTGGATGGAGGAGTTGGATTTATGGGTGGAAAATGGTGTGGTGTTGGTGCAATTATGACAGGGTGAGGTGGGAAAAGAAATATGCCTTTCGGCGAGTAAAAAGTGTGCAGTTGTTTCTGTGCATTGGTACTGGACAATTGCTTGTGTGAATGATGAGATGATGAGACAAACTGTTGGTCCTTCTCCCGGTCTTCTTTTCTTTGCGGGATTTGGGATTTGGGGAATTGGGTTTACTCGGCCTCAGAGTCTGATCGAATGCGGTGTTGTGAGAGGTTACCAATGATCTTTGGGTATCGGTTTTTGCCTTTGGCTTTTGGTCCCAATGAAATGAATATACGATATGATGCATCCCCCCGATACATAAAGTAATATCATTTGATTATATAGTCCCGGAATCCCAATGCTCATTGACGTCTATGTGTTTCCCTTTGAAGCAATTGATCATAATCTCGCGATTCTAATCTACTTTTACTTCATCCCTATACGTATTGCTTCAAGTGCATTCATATACTTGAACATATTTGGAGCTTTGCTTTAGATATTGCGTTGGCATCTCCATATCTCCTCATACATCGTGGACCTTCTGATCTAGGTATACCCATATAAACATAAAACAAACCATCAACGACAGCAAGGCAAGACAAGACAAGACAAGAAGGGTTTATTGACAACATTCTACTTTGTCCTAACATTTTTGAAAAGAAGCCGGAATAGGGACCCCTTCGTTGCATTATTTGTACCCCGCTATCTTACCTCCCTCCTCTTGCAATAGGTATCTTCCTTTTTTCTCTGTCTAGAAGTACGAATCACATTTATATCGAATGAGTTGTTGAATACTTCATACCCCAATCGATACAGAAGAAGAAAAATTGGACGAAACCAGCAAGGGAAACATAAGTCGAAATTGGGAATTTGAAAGTCGAGGAGATTTTTAAAATAAATCATCTATATCTTGATCAAGTAAGATTGTGGATTTATTATTTTCATTTTTCTTCCATAACGTACGTACCTAGGTAATAACCTACATATCTTTCTGCTTCAGTCGTCATCTCTTTGGGAATTGAGGATTGCCGCTTGCATGCATTGGCTGCTTGCTGACTGTGTGATGTTCGTTTAGGGCAATCAATCAATCGATATTCGACATTACACGTTACACATTAATAATAACGTAAGGTTATAGGTTAATTAATCTAAGCTTAGCTATTCCAAAGGTATTAGCATTAGCATTAGCATTAGCATTAGCAGCAGCACCAAGTTGACTGGACTTTACTTTACCATCTACCATCTACCTCCGCTAGTAGCGAATAGCTACTCATCGCCTACGTAGGTTACGACATTGGATAGCTTTTCGATATTGAGATTACCATATTACGAATATTACATTGCCCACTTTGGCATACTGGATATTCATTTATTAGCTAGGGCGACCTACAACTTGTTAGTGTTGGCCAACAGACCTAAAGAACGAAGCACTTCTCTCCATAGCTTGGGTCTCGCTAGCTACCTAGCTACAGCTTGACTTGCACTATTTTATACGGCACCTGGCACCTTTTTTACTATTGAACGAACCACAAGTTATTAGGACCTACCGACCAAGTACTTTTATACTTTAGTGGCTAACACCACCCCGAAACCTTGAAGAATTTTCATCTTTGGTAACCTTAGACCTAGGGACTATTATTATTATCTATTTTCTATAGAGTATTTACTAGTTATTTACCTGTTAATTAACTTTGAACGGGAATAAGTTTTAATTTCCAAAATCCAAGGCTGCCAACGAAAGGAGGAGAAGGAAGCACCGGGAAGTCTTGTTGGTACTCAGTACCTAAGGTTACTTACTTACTGTACCTGGAAAGAGAGAAAGAGAGAGGGAGAGAAGAGAGAGAGGGGAAAGGAAGAAAAGGAAAAAAAAGAAAAAAGAATCATCGTCATTCAGTCATCTTCTCCTCATTTATTCAGTCGTTCAGTCATTCAGTCATTCAATCACTCATCCATTCATTCACTCAATTCACCACAACAATATCACTCCTTTATTTCCAAAATTGTTTGGTATCACCAAAATTACATTCCTTCCAGAAGATACCAAATACCAAAACCAAAACCAAAACCCCATACATTGAATCTTCTTTTCTATCTTTCTTCTCTTTTACTTTTTTTCTTTTCATTACTCTGAATAATTCCAAACCCACAGTTCAGTTCAGTTCAATCTCATTCTCATTCAATTTGAATTCGAATTCAAACTTTACCACATCTTCGGAACCAGAGATCCAATCAAGCACAAATCAATGCACCAACAAGAGATTTAATTATTTACACAATTTATTGTTCAATCTCTCTTTCTCTTCTTTCATTCCTTCTTTTCGTATTCTATCTTCATTCCCCCCATCCATGGTCAAGGGAGGGGTGAGATTGAAATCAAGGAAGAGATCACACAATAATAACAATAATCCAAATCCCAAGGACAATCAAATTATTACAGCAATTACCAGCAAAGTCAAGTTTCAATTACAACCAAAACTCCATGCAGCTAGCTCTGGCTCTCTGCACAAAACTAAGCAACTGCACGATACCGAATACCCATCAAGCCTAAAGGAAATTCCCATTATTTGCAAGCAGCCACCTACCCGCACTTATCCGCAGCTACTACTAGGTTTACCTATCTGCACTACCTACCTGCACTACCTGCACTTATTACCTGCACTCCCTGCACTCCCTGCACTCCCTGCCCTTACCTGCACCACCTGCACCACCACAAAAAGCGAAGAAAGAAAAAATAAACCCCCACCACAACTACCTACCTACCTACTTACCTACTTACTTATTACTACCCGCACACTTTATTACCACCATCTCCTCCACTACTACCACCCATCCCCATCCACACCCACCACCAACCCAAACCCTTCATACCATCCTAGTCGAACACGCAAAAATTCCTTCCTACTAAAAAGTTCAATAAATAATTCCTAAAGTGGCCATTCACATCTGCGATTAACTACGATCGAATGCAAGATCATCCAGATCCGACGTCTCATTCATATTTACACAGGATTTAAAGATTACTCAAAAGGAAAAAGAAAAAGAAAAAAGGAATTCAACTTACTGGGCCTGGCGCAACCATTCGATTTTCCCTTTCGAAATCACCATTTGCAGAATATACGACTCCCACCATACACCACCACTCATCCTCCAGAAATATTAAAAGACATGCGCTCAATCACATCTATATGGTATAGTGTTCTCAACCCCGAGTTCAACTATTAGTTGATCATACGAAACCTGCGCCATTGGCCAATTCCATTTCACTTCCCAAAAAAAGGGTTGATAGTGAATTTCCGCTTATAAGATGTCTTCTCTTAATTCGAGTCCCAATCCGACTCCTCCTACCTCAAGAGTTCCCGCACAACAGCAATCTCCTCATATGTCTCCATATCCACAGAGGACTTCCTCTTTGAATCGAAGACGTGGTATCTCGCGTGTGCGGACCGAATTCCTTCCTACCATTACATCCGCCCCTGCCGTTCCAATGTCGGCCTCCTCGGTCACAACCTCAAGCTCCGCACAAGCGTCGCCCATCATGTCACCCGAAACTAATCAAGTCATGACCAACAACTCCTCATTACAAGTATCCCCCGAAGGCCCTCGTGGGCGTGAACCTGAACATCGCCTTCCCCCTTTCGAACCCCTCCCCGACTCAATTGTCTCGAGGAAACATAGTCAAACTGCCATGGCCGAGGCATTCACGGCCAATAAATCGCAAGGGCTGATGCGGAGGTTATCGAACAAGATCTCCAGGCGACAATCGACAACCATAAGTCGGGACCAAAGTGCTGGGCCAGTCATGTTGCGACGCAGAAGTGACAGCACCAATACAGCTCCAGATTCCCGACACAACTTCTTCAACTCTGATTCCGACGAAGATGCCCACGAGGATTGTATCGAGTGGGTTGACTCTCCATTGGGCATTGAAGGTCTCCCCGGTGACTATCCAAGCTCCAATGCTTCATTCGCTTGCTCTTCGACGATGACGAGTGGCGGCGGTAATGGAGGCCTCACATTCGGTCCCGTCATACCTACCATTCTCCTTCAAGGGACCACCATGATCAAAATCACAAAGAAGAAGAGAAAGTTTCTTACATTTGTTTTGGAAGATGAAGCCTGTAAGGTGTCGTGGGACAAGACGAGACCCGCGAAAAGCTTCCTCATTGACAACATCAAGGAAATTCGACTCGGATCTGACGCTCTGAATTATCGCGAGGAATTTAAAGTTGACCCTCAGGACGAACCTCGTTTCTTCTCCATCTTGTACGTGGTACCCGACCACAAATCGAATGGACGCTCAACGAAAATCATGCACTTGATCGCCCCTGACGAGCAAACTTTTGACCTTTGGACCACAACCCTGGAAGCGATATCAAAACATAGATATGAAAACATGTCGAGTCTTGTGGCCTTCAACGAAAAGGCAGTCAAGAACTACTGGCGGGGCGAGATGACCAAGCAATTTTCCGAAATACCTCATGCCGAAGATGAAGAGGCTCTTAACTTCGAGGGAGTCGAGCAACTTTGCAAGAATCTTCATATTAACACTTCTTCCAGATTCCTACGCGAGCGATTTCACAAGGCGGATGCCACCAAGTCAAAGAAATTGAACTTTACCGAGTTTCAAGAATTTGTGAAGCTTATGAAACGCCGAGAAGATGTGTCGGAAATTTACAACGATCTTGCTTCCGAGCCTGCGAAAGGAATTTCACTCGAAGAATTCATCACTTTTATTGCCGTCGTACAAGGGGAGAGTGTTGAAAAAGACCGAGCGAAATGGGAATCGATTTTCGCGAAATTTGCCCGTCGATCAAGATCACGAGATCAGCCACTACAAGAAGGTGAGGCTGCACGAATGAGTGAAGAAGCCCTTGCTACTTTTTTCACATCCATCCACAATGTTCCGCTGGAGGCTATGCCCGAAACGTTTTCCCTCGATCGTCCTATGCATGAGTACTTCATCTCTAGCTCCCACAATACTTATCTCATGGGTCGACAGGTCGCTGGCGAATCAAGCGTTGAGGCTTACATATCAGCTCTGATCAAAGGTTGCCGATGTGTAGAAATTGATTGTTGGGATGGAAAAGATGGGCGCCCTATTGTCAATCATGGACATACGATGACCAGACCCATCATGTTTTCTGACGTCATGTACACCATCGCGAAATATGCCTTTGTCAAATCTCACTTCCCCTTATGGATTTCTCTCGAAGTTCATTGCAATGATGCCCAGCAGGCAGCTATGGCTCAGATTATCAAGGATGCCTGCGGTTCCGCGCTGGTCACAGAGCCTCTTGACCCTTCGTCTCAGGAACTCCCTTCGCCTTCTCAATTGCTGGACCGAATCTTGATCAAGGTCAAGAAACCCAGAGTCGATGAAACACCAGCCAAGGTCAATGGTCGGTCTCGTGGAAACAGCCTCAGCTCACCTCGCGTTTATCCTACTCAGCTCGATAACTCCAGCATTTCTAGTGGCCCCCTCCTACCTACACCCAGTGCAACCTCAAGCGGAAGCAATATCAAGCAAAGTATTCGAAGGACTGGAACTGATGAAACTACAAGTAGCAGCAGTAGCGACAGTGAAGGAAACGAAGACAGGCCTAAGGATAAGCCCAAGACAAGCAAGATTGTCAAAGTTCTTGGAGAGCTTGGTATTTACAGCGCAGGGGTTAAATTTCGTGGTTTCGATGATCCCGAGAGCAAGACCTACAATCACATCTTCTCATTCATGGAATCTACGTTTGATCGGAATAGCAAGACCCAGGGTGATCGCCGTGCGATGACAAGGCATAATATGAGATTTCTCATGAGAGTATACCCCAATGGGTGGCGTGTCGCATCTACTAATTTCGATCCTCTCAAATATTGGCGACGAAGTGTTCAGATGGTGGCTCTCAATTGGCAAACTCACGATCTCGGTATGCAAATGAATGATGCTATGTTTGCGGGAGGCACTGATCAATCCGGTTACGTCTGGAAACCAAGCGAACTTCGCGAGATTAAAATGCTTCCCAGCGTTCCCGAGGAAGCAGGTGCCGACCATGTCAAGCGAGAACGCAAGAATGTTAACTTCTCGATTGATATCATCTCTGCTCAACAACTCATGCGCCCAAAAGGTCTCCCTTCGAATCGCTCTGTCGATCCATATGTTGAAGTCGAAGTTTACCATGCTGATGACAAGAGCAAGGAAACTAAAGGAGTCATTGGCGAAGGTGGTCTTGACGCGTCTGCTAAGGATGGCTCTTCCGGCTTAGGGGCTCCTCATAAGCGTCGTACACACATCGTCCAAGAGAATGGCTTCAATCCGGTTTTCAACAAGAAATTTAATTTCGCTCTAACGACCAAATTCCCAGAACTCGTTTTCGTTCGTTGGACCGTCAGATGCTCCCCGGACGGTCACAGTTACAATGATAAATCTTTACCTTTGGCTACGTATACCGCCAAACTCAGCAGTCTCAAACAAGGTTACCGCACTTTACCTCTCTACGATACAAACGGTGATCAATTCCTCTTCTCTACACTCTTCTGCCGCGTCAAAATCGATCCAGCTACGAGCATCTACGTCAATGCCGAAGCAAATGAAAGCGTCGGCGTACTAAAGAGTCTCGGTCGTACCGTCTTCAACCGAACACCTCTATCACCAAAACCTCCTGTTGATAGTGGTCACCAATGATTCAAACTCACTTCATCCTTCGACAACATTCGATTCATCTGTACATTCTATATCAATTGTAATATATTTCATTTTGGGCGTTTGTATCAAAAAAGGCGAGGTAACACACTGCGTTCCATTTTCATGGGAAAGAAACAGTCATCGATTCTCGGTGCAGTAATTTCAGTTTCATGTCGCGCGTCTGAACGTCTCGAGATTTTGAGCGATCTAATTTCGATTTTGTTTCTTTTCAAGCGTTTTCAATTCAGCAAGGCGCAATTTTTTCTCAGGAGGGATAAACAGAGGATACCCTTTCAGCATTCTGCGACTTGCAATATCACAGCACAGGGATTGCGATTTTCACTTCGACTGGCGCGGGCAGCATTAATATACATAGGGCTGGGAAATGAAAAGCAGCTCGCGCTGCGCGTTTTTGCTTGCGATTTGCGTTTTAAGGGGTCTGTCTGCATACTCCAAACCCTTTTTCGTGTGTATGATTTATGTCATTACACCAAAAAAACAACTCCACTCATTTATAGAATTTTCTTTTGTTTTGTTCAATATCCGGCAACATAGCATGTAGCGGGCATACTACTTTTGGCTTGTTTTTTGTTCCTTTGCAAAGGTTTAACCCTCATATCAAATGTTTCGCGGGTCGAGTTTTTCGGAATGGCATGGGGGTTTTGGAAGGGATTGGAATGGATTGTACGGAATGGAGCATTGTGGGAGCGAGCATATACGATTCTGCTGGACTGGCTCTATGCGCCGTTTTTGTTTCCCTCCACTGGGATGTTATGATGGGGATACTTTTGGCGTTTTCATATCCTGGGATATCCTGGGATGGGGGAACTTGTTTTTTCTTACTGGGCCTTTGTTGCATTGATGGATGGGATACTTATATGACGGTCTGGATCATTGGACTTTGCAAAGTGGGAGTTTTGTTTTAGTTGTATACATATGGGATACAAATATGGTGCTGATTGTGATGGGCTTGTGGTGATGGTATGATGGATCGCTTTTAAAGAGCTTGATCTTTGGCTGTAGCTTTTAAGCTTTGAGCTTTTTCTTGAAAAGAAATATGGTGTAGCTTGGGAAAGATGGAAAGGGATTTTCATTGTTTGGGTGGTTAGCTGATGATAGAGTGGATGGGTGGGGAGCGTATAGAAAGAGAGACGAGTACATGAAAAGATGAGAAATACAGATGTAGGAACTGAGATAGTTCAAGGGGAGGGACTGCACTGAGAGGAGAGAGATTGTGGATGAGAGAGATATATAACAATGAAGATCTTCCTGAGCTATATATATACATGTGTAATTTTTTTTTGAGATGTGACTCGTTATTGTTATAGATTAGGGTTGGTTACTCGCCTCGTCGCTACTATCCTGCCAAGATTGACTTGACTGCCCATGAATTTTCCATTTACCGAATTAACTAAGTTAGTGGTGACTGAACTAAGTGGTGGTGGGGTAAAAAAGCGCGACGTGCAACAAAAGGAGGTTATTTTCCAGCGCTAACCCTACCCCTAGCCCTACCCTTAACCCTCCTCACAAACCCTCCATCCTATCCCCATAACTACACCTCCTCATCACCCCCCCTCCCCTCCATAATCCCCGCTAACAAATACCCATGCTGAATCCCCATATACAACGCAATATCCCTCAAATTCCTCGCACAAAACTCCCTTACCTCTCGCGTACAAATACTCGATCTCCCCACGATAAACAGCGGCCAGATGAGAAAATAAGCGCGCGAGAATCGCAGCGTGGGGAATTTTTCCTTGTGGGGGCTTGAGCTTGAGCTTGAGTTTGTGTTTGTGTTTGTGCTGGAGTTTGAGTTTGTGTTTGTGTTTGAAGAGCAGTACCCGATATGTTGGGGTATACTAGCCAGGATATGCGATTGCAGCGCGGAGATTGTCGAAGTGGAAGATTGTAGTAAGGAAGCGAATTCAGCGGTCTGCAGGCACGGATTCGTGGATGCGGAATCTTGAAGTAGTATTTCTAGGATTGTTTCGTTGAGGAGGATGCGCAGACCAGCTATCGCGTTCCAGATTTGTGATACCCAGTTATCGTGGTAGATGTGGTAGTAGCCTTGGAATACGATATTGGGATGCGCGGTTGTGTGGATGGTGGTGTATTCCCAGCCGGGGGGGATATGGGTGTAGAAGGTGAGGAAGCGGGCGTCGAGGGTTTGGGCTTCGTGGAGGAGGCGGGGATTACGGGTTTGAGATGTGTGGTAGCGCGCGTTGAAGGTGGCGTAGTCTAGCATGATTTTTTGAGCGCGCCAGGCGGGATCGGTGATGTTCATTGATTTTTCGGCGAAGACGGTCATTTCGATGATGTATTTTGGGATGGGGATGTCGTTTTGGAGACAGGATGTTAGGAGGCTTGAGGTTACTTGGGCTAAGAGACGGATGCCACCTTTTGACTTGAGGGCTTCCCGGCCGCGGAGTTTGATCACGGCTGCGGCGCCGTGGATATGTTCTGTCCATGCTTTCATCGATTTTTGATTCCGTCCCGTGAGGGTTTCGAAGATGCCCAGAATCAAGATGGCTAATAATGTACTATCTTTCTTGACGTCGGTCGGAGATTGCAGAGCGATATTGGTGAGCCGTAATGATTTGGCATAGTGCGCACGTGCTTGATTCATGAGCTGAGGCGCTTTCGCTGAATGCGAGTAGCCCGCTAAACCAACTGCATGCACGGCGGCAACTAGATTGTCATCTATGCTATTGGATTCGTACAAATCGGAAATAAGGTCGAGATTTCCTCGCGTGGGACCATGATCACCTATTACATAATTTGAGAGGAAGAATGCGGTAGCTTTATCTTCAATCGAGGGTGTTATGTTGAAATAGTTAATCGAGATGATCTGGCTAGATTGCGGAGTTCCTCCAACTACCTCGCGTGGAGAACTAGAACTTTCTCGACTTGGAGATGCTGAGGATGTGTTTGAGTTTGGAGTTCTAGAATGGGGAGAGATAGATCCCATGCTTCTTTGCTTGGCTTTTTCATGCTTGATTTTGGCTTTCTTAATCACGCTTTTGGTTTCCTCGCGGAATATCACGTCGATTTGTGTGCGGTAGCCTGGACATGCGCGTCCTGCATTAGAACATTGAGTGCATCCGGTGGGTATTGCGTCACACTGGGATATATTTTAGTAAATTTCTTTGGAGGTGAAAATACTTGCTTGGTAAGGTTATAGGTTAGAGATCATGGGCTGGACTTGTAGGCTAACTTACTTTTGTTTTCTTGGCTCGGCAGGCATGGCATCCTTTGGAAGGACGTCCACAGAATACCATGCTGGACTTTGATATGTTTGCTTAAGTAACGGAATTTTGTGTTTGATACCTAAGTACTCCACTGAACCGTTTTAAGACCGCACGTCTGCTAAGGACAATTTTAAGAACAAGCTCAAGCAAAAGTTTCGAGAAAAAATTCCGCGAGCGATTGATTCTATGGTATTAGAAACTGACAGCCAGTGCAATAGAAGAGATGAGCTCGAGTTTGGATACTGTTATGGAACAATACACCCTTCGCAATGATGATCTCAAACAGGAATGGAAGAAATTTGTATATTAAATAGATATAATACTAATAAGGTAGCCAAGAAAAGTAGCGAAACTGCAACAGCAATATGAGATCTTCAAACATATTTCCTGGCTGATCTATCTCATATGGACGTCTCCAGTGTAGATGATAAGCATATCACGTGAATGTCATGATGAAGATAATATCTAATATGATTGGTCGAATAATCTCGTCTGTATTTCCTTTTCGAGGGTACGAAGAAGTTAACCAATGAAAGGACGGGCCGTAAATCCTTTAATTGGTTAAGCGTGCTAGAGCTTACGGGATGTGGGACTAGAGACAACTATCCTGGTTAATCTGACAAGGCGCATTTCTTCGCATTGACAATCATCCTCGTTCATGGACGAATTATTTCTTCAACTTATCTTTTTCTATTTCTTTACTTTAGAATAAAGAGGCTTGTCAATGGTATTGAGGAGATATCTGCCTTAGATGAGGTGACGCGCTCACTTGCAGCACTCTAACCTACCTGGTCAATGTGACTCGCTAATTAAGTGGTTTTGCATAGGATGGTCGTAATATCAAGCATTCGATTTCCTACTTTGGTCATCATGAAGTTCTGTAAGTATCTAGAGTTGATATGGAGCCCCGCAATAGCAGTGGCTCAGCTAGGTGGTTCTCATCGTAGGGCATTAGTCTCCGGATTTTCTAATTGATCATCGTGAAGTGGAACATATAGCTAGTCGTCATATATTTTTGTGTTTCCATCTTGTCATCTTGCTATATACTTTTCCTACTTTATCACTTGCCTAACAGTGCTTCTATTTTTTCTACTTAGCGATTGTGTACTCTTCCAAAGAGATTTTATTCTTCAGGCCTAAGATATTTATCCTAAACTTCGCAAGTGGAAATGGCTATTTACCTGTACAAAAAATGGAAGGCGACAAAGGATAAACCATCAACCCCATCAGGTCCCTCCACAGGACCAAAATCTTCAAAATCTTGCAAACATAGAAATAACATTCTAGGTCTCACGTCAGAAGACCACAACTCAGCAATCCCTCTGGGATCTCAAGCAAGAAATGTCGAAGGTAGAGAAGGTACCAAAATTGAATCACAGATTGGCATATCTCATGATGGATCATGTACTCTTTGTAAACAAGAAAAGAAAGCATTAAGTAGATATAGGTGGAGGTTAACTGCTGGATTGATGTTACCATATATGGTTCAAGGACTAGATCTTACCATTATTGCTGGTGCTTTACCTTTCATTGCTTCGGATTTCAGTAAGTCTTGACTTCTACTTCCTTCAGCATTCATAAAAACTAACGCGTCTCAAGATCAGCTCTCCCAATTGAACTGGATTATCTCCGCGTTCAATCTAACTGCAACGACTTTCATCCCCGCTTGGGGTCAACTTGCTGACATCTTTGGTCGGTATGCAGCTCTCCAAACAGCCTTGATTCTTACTTTAATTGGAAGTGCCCTCTGTGCTGGGGCACCAGTAACTGCCTTTACCATGTTGCTTTTCGGTCGAGCTCTCCAAGGATTAGGTTGTTCCGGGCTCTTAATCTTGGCCAAAGTTCTTCTTGCCGATAAAGTTTCACTCAAAGAAAATGCCAAGAACAATAGCTTATTTGCTGTTGTCGGTGGTCTTTCTTATGGATTTGGGCCTGTCATTGGAGGATATTTGACTCAAGTTTCCTGGAGATGGTGCTTCATTATTAATATTCCTATTGCGCTAGTGGGTATGATTGGTGCACATTTTATTCTTCGACCAATATTGCTTGGGCCTCAAACTATCAGACGAACTGATGATGGTGCGGAAATGAAAGGACCTCAGACGTTCTTGAGGAGACTCTCGACACTTGACTTTGGGGGACAATTCTTATTTCTCTTTGGGATGGGCCTTTTTATTCTTGCCGTCACCTGGGCTGGAGCATACTACCCCTGGTCGGACGTTAAGGTCATCATCCCTCTCGTCTTAGGTTCTCTACTCCTCATTTTATTTCTCGTCTGGGAATACCTCATGATGCCAGGCTTAGCACTAGCAGTTCGATATCCATATCGCCGGGCCATGCTTCCATTCAAGCTCATTTTAAGCCGCAACTCCGGACTGTTAACGTATATCAACTTCATCACCGGCATGGCAATGTACGCCGTCTTCTACTTTGTCGATATATATTTCGCGCTCGTCCTACAATTTTCCTCTAGCGAAGGAGGTAAAAATCTTCTCTACTACATCCCTGGTCTAGCCGGCGGCGTATACCTCGCCATGTTCGCCTGCAATGTATTTCCACGCCAAACATGGTATCCACTTTTCCTCGGCACGATCATTGAGCCCCTCGGCATCACTATTCTCGCCGCAGCGCTTTCCTGGGGTCATCTGCCTACAATCTATGGCATGCTTGCTCTTACGGGAGTCGGAACAGGAATCAGACTCATGCCTGGTACTCTTCACGCAATAGGAAATTATCCCACGCAAATCGCACCACTCGTCTCAATGATGTCTCTTTCTTCTTCGCTAGGTGGCACTTTCGCATTAACAATAATGCTGAATATCTTCAATAACCATCTTTCATCTTCTGGTATTTCGGTCTCGGGTACCTCAACTGCGAGTGTCTCGAATATCGAGACTTTATCATTGGGAGAACGGGATTATGTGAGGGATATGGCGAAGAGAGGTATTGTGTTGGCTTTTTATGCTATTTCGGCGTTTTTGTGGTTAGGTGTGGGTGCGAGTGTGGGATTGGGGAATGCGTGGATTCCGAAGGATGGGGAGGAGGGGGTGGCGGATGTGGGGAGGACATGTGAGGGGAGTTTTATTGGGTGTTTGGTGAGGGGAAAGGGGAGGGCTAAGGTTGAGGAGGCTTGGAGGGGGAATTAGTGGGGCATATATTTATATATCTGTAGAATTTATTTTTAGATTAGTGATGTCTAGAATGTATAATTTGTTAGGCTTTTGAATATTTTGTTCATGTATATATGTAGTAGACTATATAAAAGAAAGACAAATTATAAATAAGATTCTAATTTTGGGAATATCAAATAATCTAAATGTGTAGATTTCACTACACTACATCATCGATCCATGGCCGGAAACTATCCACTTCTTTATATTTTAAACTCTAGAAACAAATTACAATATGGATCTTCTCCTTCAGGCAATCTACTAAAGCCTCTAAATTCATACTCTTGCATAGCAGCTAACATCATATATCACACATCACACATCACATCACACAATTAACGCCCCACTTCCAAATTTTCATAGAGCTATAATTATAATTAATCAACCAACGAGCTAGCGAACCAATAAATTATCTACAAAGAAAGTATCCATCCCTCTATTTTCTAAGCATTTCACTTGAATTCAACGCTTTGAAGCTCTTGGGTTTAGATGATCTGATCCTTTTCTGTTCTTTGTATATATTTTTTAAAAAAAGTATATCTGGAAAATAGAAGCTGGAGAGAGTGGTTCAATAGATTTTAGCTAGTTATGACTAACTCTAGCAATACTAACTTTAAAGACCTTTATATTCACAGATCGTGACTCTGCGGAATCTGATATTCCTATAATATGAAACATCAAATGAATTATCTCTAGATATTTAAAAAGTTTTTATATATATATAGTTATGATATTTCCAATTTGAAGATTTAGATTTTAGATATTAAACAGAAAATAAATATTTATTCATACAATAGTAACTAGAATAAATTTTATATTAGTTGTAACTAATTCCATCTATTCATCAGAAGTTAAAAAACACATTCAGCAAGTTTTTATTTGAAAAGTTAAAAGAAAAACTTTTTATTATATATCTGAAAATATCCAGAAGTGTAATAAGTAATCAGAATTGATTTATTGAAGTAGAAAAGAAAACTTTGTTTCCTATCTGTTTAGTTCAAATGAATGTTGTCTTCAAGTCCTTGCAAGTTCCGAAAGATTTTTTCTGTTGACTTGAAACCTGATCCAATAACACAAAAATATTAGATGTACAACAAAATTTGCTTTCTCAGATCCTAAACACCGTTTCTTCAAGTCCCCGAATTTGAAGGAATCATTTATCTGTTGAAACCAATGAAATTGATTTATGAGACATGCAACAAAATTTTAGCAACTGGAAATATCGTTTCTTATTGGTTGAGCTAACGTCAACCCCATTCCATGAGGGCATATGTACAGCGAATCCTAAATAAAGTCTGAGAACTGAACTCTAAGTGTGCTGATACAATATTGAATATCAACTACATTAATGTAACTTCATTATCTCCAATATGAATTTAACAAAGCAACTTATAAATCCTCTTCCACATCGGCCACTCCATTTCTATCTCCCATCTTTGCCCCCTAGATCCTCTATACAAAAACCCTGCATCTACGTCATTTCTACCCGTCCTCAAATCAATCGCTTCAATCTTCATCCACCTAGTCTTATACCAAATTTTATATCCCGCATAAAACATCAATACCACCGGCAGTGCCAAATACGCCTCAAAGAAACCACTAATCTTATCATTAATCCCCTCATTATCATCACCAATCGGATCAACTGCTACCCAGAATTGCGCTGCGAGAACTAATATGATCATGATGAGACCAATCCACGAACCGATCGTACCAACTGGAGATTGGTAGATGAGGGAATCGGTACTATGACCCTGTTGTGCCCATGCTTTACGAAATCGGATATGCGAATAACATATTGTTCCCCAAGTAAAAAGTGACGATAGACCCGAGAGAGCTAGTAACCACGTGAATGCAGTATTTCCGATGGAGGAGACGTATAGATAAGCAAGGAGACCGAAAGCTAGAGAGATAAAAACGGCAATTATAGGACGGCCTTTACGATCAATGTAAGCTAGAAAGCGAGGAGCTTGGCCTTGTGCTGCGAGAGAGGCGAGAAGACGCGAAGAGCCGAAGACGCAGGAATTGGCGACGGAGAGGACAGCTATTAGGATTACGGCGTTCATTACTGAGTCAAGGCCCTCGATACCTGCTGATTGAATGGCTATTATGAATGGGGAGGCTTTATTGGTGGTGGCGTTTGAGGTGGAAAGAAGGGATGGGGTATTGTAGGGGACGAGTAGGCCTATGATGACTATGCTTAAGATATAAAACTAGGAATTCTTAACCCGTGTAAATTCGATAGACGCTTCAGTGATACTCACCAGGACAATACGCCAGAACACTTGCTTAATAGCTGTTGGCAAGGATTTGCTTGGGTTGTAGGTCTCGGCTGCTGCTAATGCAACTAGTTCCGTTCCTGCGAAGGAAAATGCTGCCATAACGAGTATGTTACAAAATCCTTTCAAACCATTATTGAATGCCCCTGGGTTAGTCCAGTACTTGCCCCCTATATAACCCGTCTCAGGAGTCCCGGTGCAATTTATCACGATGCCAAGAAGGCTAGAAGAATTTTGTTAGAGAAATCATTTTGGGCTTCCATAACAAGTACTTACATGAAACCTATGATAGCTGTGACCTTCAGTATCGAGAACGTATACTCTGCCTCACCGAATGTTTTGATGCCACAAAGACTAATAAAAGCAACGCTGGCTAAGAAGATTGTGATACTAGCCCAAGTGGGTATTGGAAGATCCCAGTACTCGAGAGTAATTGCTGCAGCCATGAGCTCCACCGGCATTATGATGAGACATTGGATAGCATAGTTCCAGCCGGTTGCAAAACCCCAAGCTGGATCAATAAAGCGCGTAGCAAATGTTGAGAATGAACCTAGAGTTCGTTTAGTCTTCTTGTAATCAAGATACTGTCAGATTTATTACCGGCGATTGGAAAGGTGACTGCCATTTCTCCTAATGCTTGCACAGTGCAGTATAACATTCCTCCTGTCAAGATATATGCAAGAAGCAGAGAAGCAGGACCTCCACTTGCTAATGCTGGTCCAGAGCTTACGAACAGCCCAGTACCTATGCTTGTTAGATATTTTTGGTGTGCGAAAGAACAGAGATCTAACCTATCGAGCCCCCAATCGCTAACATCTATCACAGTCATTTTTTCGCCCATGTAAGTCTACATGAAGAATCTCATACCTGCAAATGGCGGCCTCTCAAAGTTCTGACCAGGTTTGTATTAGCAGTATTTGATGCCGCAACTTTATCATTGTATCTTCTCCCATTTCTGTCCACATAAATAGCGTGTTCCACATCTTGCTCGGCATCGCTGCGGAAGTTGTCAAAGGTTTTCGTGGGGAACTTTCTCGTCTCTTTCGGTTGAACTAAAAGAGGTACGACTGTCGAGCTTGTTGTGGTTGAACAGCTTTTATTCATATCTATCGTGGCGTTAACCATCATGGAGATCCAAAACTTAAACCCTCAGATCGCTAAATGACTATGATAGTTAAAAATGATGATCAAAATTCTCGGGATATGGAAAAGCTCGATAAGTCTAGATGATATGAGACATGTTTTTTATCAGAGCCGGATAACACAAACATGCATTTTCCACACTCATAGTTCATGTACCTCACAATAAAACTTTCTCTTGGGCCCGGCCGAATGCAGCATGATATTACTCGGTGATTGGAGAAATAATTCCGAAACAAGCATTTCACAAGGCTGGGCACCCATGCTCTAGCTAGGATATGTGATCTTTTATCCTCTGGAATATCAACAATGGACCCATTCGCTTAATTAGACGGAATCGACCAATCGAATCCCTAGGATACTTGAAGGTCTTTATAATATTTATATTCAACTATTAAAAAGGATTCAATAATTTTGAAATTTAAGTTTTATATATAATTTATTGAAAATATTTTAAAAGATGTAATTTTTTTAAAAACTTGAAATAGAATCATACTATAAATACCCTCGGATCTAGTCTGTTAAGTGTTTGAATTTAACAGAATACAGATAGTTCTAATCGAAATTCGTAATTTAAAGTTGCCCATTATACAACGTACGTCAAATAGTATAGGATGTAAAATTCAGAAGTTGGGAATATCCCAGTATGTTTAAGACTTGAAGTGAAAATCTTACAGGAAAGTGGCCTGATACAGTCGCCCTACATAGGTATCTGTCACGGAAGTGACGGAACCGATGATTTTATCTCTGTTTTATAGATTACATCTACTAGATTGTACTTCTGTCAAACTCACAATCAATTCTCCAACAGTCCAACAAAACTATGCGTCGGAAATCATGCAAGACACGGCTCGGTACAAAAGATAACTCGATGAATGATTCTAGAACCCCTTAGTTTGCGCATATGTGCCTGAATGCAGCACACGAACATATTGTTATCAATGACCATCTCAGCTGGAGACAATGAATGGCAAGATAAGAGGAGCATTCCCGAGAGAGTGGCAAAGCCGCGAATGTGGTATGCATTTCTAAACTTTGTTAGGCATTTATTCCGACATCCCTATTGATGGGCAGCGTTTTGAATGCATTAATAGGTGCACAAAATCAGAAGCTTGATAATCTTAAATTGATAGTGTTGCTTTACCCGTTAAATGCTTGTAGCAGTTTGAACGGATACGCTAAAATCTTATAATCCCCTTAATATAGCCCCGTTTAGGGTAGCGCTACCGACGCTAAAAAACTTCCCGTGCCAACAACAGAAACGACTCGTCCCAGCTTCATTACAGCAATCCTGACATCTTAAAAATGACAAATGCAGTCTTCTAAGTTTCGATACTATTGGTTTGCATCGTGGTATCTCTTCTTATCTTCAATCATGCTTTATATAAGGTTCTCGGTAACCATGTGTCATATCTTGGCTAATATAGTCCAAGGCTCGAAGTCCAGTCTTCAGAAAAAGTTATCTCTGCTAAAATGATTCCGGATTAGATCTCAGGGTTCAATTTAATAAACGCTCTACCACGCGGTGGAATAAGAGAATATTGCCAACCCGTTTCTTGCGGACATGAGAACGAAGTGGGTAAAATTCCCCGGCCGTTGGGACCCTTACTTCCTTACCACCGTTGAGGGTTGATATTTGCATGGACACAGCCGCATAACCATAAAGTCCCTCTCATCATGCTTTCAATTAACAATTTACTCATCAGCATACACACAAGCGATGGAAGTTCTTCGACGTTATGCTACAGAAGCACCCGATCAACGTGCTTGGATAGATACCAAACCCACATTTATTGTTAGTTGGTGGTGCACAATTTTTGCCATTACTATAATTTTGTTTCGGATTTCTGGTAGATATGTTCGAACCGAGAAGCTCTATCTTGAAGATGGCATCATGATGTTGGCAATCATACCTCTGCTCATGAGAATGGCTTTCGTTCATGTTGTCTTAATGTTTGGCACCAATAACTCCCTGACACTCGGTTTGTCGTCAGAGGATGTACGGAAAAGGAGGATTGGGAGTCAACTTGTTTTAATCTCAAGGATTATGTATGCTGCGTAGTATGTATATGTTCAACTGTTTATCAAAATAGCACTGACGACCAAAGCCTATGGGCCATTAAATACAGTACCAGCATATTCTTACGTTCCCTTACAGGACAAATCTGGCAACGAGTACACCATAAGCTACTCAAGTATATTCATATCATGCTCGCTGTTACCTTCTTGGCCACTGTTGTCAGTGATATTGCTGAGTGTCAACCTTTCACCCATTACTGGCAGGTTATTCCGGATCCTGGACCAAAATGTCGTCAAGGCTATGCACAATTTTTCACAGCCGGCATTCTGAATATCATTACAAATTTTGCATTGATCATCTTTCCTATTCCAATGATTTTGAAGTCAAATTTATCAACTCACCTCAAACTGAGCGTTATTATACGTTTAGCGCTTCCAATACTATGTATTTTTGCAACGATCAACCAGCTCAAGAGAGTAGTGTCTCACAACGGCGATCAGCAAACCCGTTCACTCCTGGCTTCCCGTAAGCTCTTTTATCACCCAATTACACTCAAACTCTAGCTAACACAGGCTGAAGTCGACATTCTCCTCACCACAATGGCATCTAATGCCTCAGTAATCGGCTCGCTCCTTCAAGACAAAGGCTACAAGAAAACGAAATACAAAACCCCCATCTACCGCGATATTCCCTCTCGTGCCCCGTCTTCCCGCTTTACCAGAAGGCTTGACAGTGACGAGGCTCTCATGATTGAAAATCCCGATATAGATGGAAAAGTCGCTGCTATGATCGCATTAGATGTTTTACATGATACTACGGGTCGGGAGAATAACGAAGCGAAGAAATTTGATAGGGGCGCAGTAGGAAGCGGACTGACGAAACCTGAGCATGTCTGGGCTGGTGACCAGATTAGAGTTGAAAGGGCATGGGATGTTAAAATTACGAAAGATGATAAACCTGGGAGTATCTAGATAAATGAAAACAGAAAATGAAAAATTTGGTATAGGAACTCGATTTCAATGTGTCGTTACCTCTCATGTGTTGGTTTTGGTATTCATGACAACGAAAATTTATATCATACCAGTTATGTGACTTCTTGGATACAATATAAGGCATATATTCACTTTCATGTAGTTTATAATCTGATACAATAACGTGTGAAGTATCTGAGAATGTCCTAGAGGCCAAAAAATTAGTTCCTGATGGTTATAAAATGTGCTACCAATGTGCTACCGGTGAGCTTCCCGGTGAACAGTGCTGTTGCTTTTATAAAGGCTTCTCCAAAGCTACCGAAAATTATCTCGATGTAGGTTACACAGGTAGACTCCATTGAAGCATTGCATAGCCAGCACTTAAGCATCAATTATCAATCATAAAAAATAAACGAATAATAATACAAATGATATCTTTTTTATCAGATCATGGCCAGCTGGTGGATGATCTGTACCTGCAGGTCAAGGTCACCTTCCCCACTATCCCCCAGCCAAATAATTTAAAGTTGGCACCCTAAGCTCGATTTATCTTGACATTTCAGCTGTTCTAGGTATCGGATTTTTTCTGATATATTAAGGTTATCCAGAAAACCCTTCTTTTCCCACTCACGACCTTCAGGTTTCACATCTTCGCATCCTCCTCAATTGCACAATAATCCGCCCTCAAGATGTCGTCGTCTTACGCTATGAAGTCAATGGGACCAAAAGGTTAGATAGATTTTCCTCGAAACAGGCCGATTCTTCAATGCTTGAATCTTTCCACGCCAAGTTTGATCCACTATACTCACATATAAACAGCCTTCAATCATTCTTCTTCCAATGATGCTGAAGCCGAATATGATCGACTACGCGACCTCGCTCATAAAGAAGCCGCCAAACGCTCCCAATGTTTTGACCAGGCGCATCAAGCCTACACATCCGGCGACGGAGCCAGAGCTCATGACCTTAGCGCCGAAGGGAAGAAACACGCGGCGCAAATGGACGCTTACAATAGACAGGCATCAGACTACATATTCCGAGAGAACAATGCCCCTGGCAGAGTCGGAGACGATGAAATTGATTTACACGGACAGTATGTCGAGGAAGCGGAACGCATTGTGGAAGAGAGAATCAAATATGCGCGACAACAGGGACAATCGCATTTACATGTTATTGTAGGAAAGGGCAATCATAGTAAAGATCATGTGCAGAAGATCAAGCCAAAGGTTGAGGAAGTTTGCCGGGAGCTGGGTTTGCAGTATGCGACGGAAGAAAATGCGGGAAGGATGTATATCAATTTACAAGGGGGCGCAGCTGTCATTCCACCGAGTGGAGGAAGCCATGAGGAAAGTCATGGAGGTCAACATCATGGTGGTCAGCAACAGGGTGGATATCAACAACCATCTTATCAACAGCCTCAGCAAGGATATCAGCAACCTCAACAGAGTGGATATCAACAAGGAGGATACCAACAAGGCGGTCAACAGCAAGAACAACAACAACAGGACAACAACGACGAATTGGAGAAATTGGCGAGGAAATTTCTTCCAAGATTGTTACAGAAAGCGGAGAAAGCTTGTTGCGCGGTTATGTGAATTCTTGGATTGCATATATTGGATTTGTTTACATCTATTTGGTTACAATTTTGCATTCATGGCTTTTTTCTTCGAATATACCCTACCTAGGTTATAGAGGGATTTTATTTGGGATATATGGTTAGATGTTAAGAGATATGAGATGGTGTTTTAATGTTGGATGTTATGAGTAGGACTTGAGATGAAAGATCATGATTTCATGATAGACTAGATGAATGTAAATTTTTAATATCGGCCTATTTCATTTTGTTTCAAGGGATTCTAATCCTCGAATTCCATGTAAACTCGACAAATTTATAGGTTCCTTATATTCAGATTCGTCTAGATACTCTGCGTACCTTTAAGTATAGGGAGTAGCTGAACTAAACATCTTGCGGATAGTATTATCAGCTCGAACCCTTCTTCAGGACGGATTCTTCTAGACTGGATATGACGCTCCGCTGGGCCACTGCCATGGAGGCTTTTTCGCTTCGCTCCAAGATCTTCATCATACAGCACGTACTCCGTATGAGGGCTATGTTCCCTCCTATTCTAGAGCGAAGCGAAAAAGCCTCCACGGCAGTGGCCCAGCGGAGCGTCATCAAAGGACTATAGATAGATAGGTAGGTATTGTAAGATTATCTAAGTGTAAGGTAAGGTTTTAGAAGTATTTAATTTTTTGGAGTTGAATTATAATTGATCTTTTATTATGTTGTGATATTGACCTATATATTTAATAATATCTACTAGGATGTACGGAGGAGGACGTAGACAAAAAACCGGGTAAACTACGGATGTGAAAAAAAAGCCATGACCGCTCTCTATCTAAAGTTTTAGTATCACCGATAAAGTAAATTTTTCCAACAGCTGTACATTTGTCTTTCCTTTTAATTTACCTATTAGTTTGAATAACTCATAACTCCCCACCGTCCGTAATCGGCCTTAGTTGTAAGGAAGAGCGACACCGGACAGCCATTGACCCATTGCACGAACGCAAAAGTGCCGAAATTCTCTTCAACTTCTCGTCGCAAATAGGAACCCGCGGCTCAATTATCCGATACAGGATTGTCGCGCATGGAGCCTTCACATGGGATTATGGGCGGGGCACCCGCTTCCAGCCCAACAACTGCCGCTCGGCCAGGTACAGGAGGGGGCTTCAACAAACGCAAGAGAAGTGCAGGTTTCGATAGTAGTCCTGGTACGGGAAACGAACAAGAAGATGAAGATGCAGAGAGAAGACGACAACCCGGTGTCAAGAGAGCTTGCAATGAATGTCGTCAACAGAAAGTGAGTCACTACTTTTCCAGCAGGTGAATATACTCGAATATGCTCACGATGCGACAATGCGACGGCAACTCGATGCAATTGTTGGCCAAGAAATGTTCAATTGCTAATTTGAAGCAATTTTAGCTTCGATGTGATGTCATTCAAGATCCTTTTACCACCTGTTCACGATGTAATCGTCTAAAGCTAGATTGCAAGATCGAGTCAAATTTCAAAAGAGTGGGAAAACGAAGCAAACATGCGGAGATGGAGAAACAAATCGAAAGGCTTCAACAAGCGGTAGCTCGTGCTCAACAAGCAGGTTTCATTCTTGAAGAAGAAGAAGACCTTCAATCCCCAATCGCAAATAGCAGCGCCTACCAACATTCGAGAAACCAATCATACATAGGATCGGAAGAAGCTGTGTCATCCTTACTTCATCTCAAGCAAGGAGGTTCTTACAATTTACCACAATATGCGAGACAAATCGAGACGGTGGGCTTAACGGAAGATGCCATTAATCATCTGTTCAACGAATTCTTCGTCTGTTACCACCCATATCTTCCATTTCTTAGTGCAGAACAGACCTCCGACCAATATTATCAGCAAGACCCTCTCCTTTTCTGGGTCATCATTACTGTCGCAGCACGTCGATATTCTGCGGACCCAAATCTATTGACCAATCTTCATGGCCCTGTTACTAGATTGTTGTGGTCCAAAGTGGGTGAGGTTCCTAACAATTACCATATTGTTAAAGCATTGATTCTGTTATGTACTTGGCCATTGCCTATCAGTACAACCTCATCGGATATTACGCACATCTTGTGTGGTGTAATGATGAAAGCTGCGACTGGTATTGGATTACACCGACCAAATAATACTCAAGACTTTTCCCGGGTATCTGTCGACCTCAACAGGGAGCAGTTGCATGATAGAGTAGTAACGTGGGCAGTCTGCAATATTGTAGCACAGAGTACAGCCACTGGATATGGACAACCCGCGTCGACATTATATGATTGGACACTTGCAGTACGACCTGGAGAAGACGGGCCCTTTACAATTTCTCCGGAGCTTTCATCCCGCCTTACGATAGAGAGATTCTGCGATAAAGTCTCAAAAGAAATGTACAGCAATGCCAATGATCCTAGAGGTGTTGCTGGTGATGAAATCAGGGCTTTGTTGACTCGAGTCTACCGCCGGGAGTATGAAGAGATTCGAGTAGCAATACTCTCCAGACAGAATTTATCGCCAATCGTTGATCTCCACCTTCGAGCTGCGGGACTGCACCTACGTCTCTCGGCGTTCTTTGATTCAAGTACCACACAGGGATACTTGGATGATTTGATGGGTTTATGGCGAGCTACTTATCAATTTTTAGATCTCGTCTTCGAGCTTGAGACTCCTTCATCCGACAACACTCATGGCGGTATCCTTCGGTTCGCCACAGGCTATATTCTCCAAATGATTATCGCTGCTTGCTTTTCGTTGCTCAAGCTGCTCAGTTCTTTCTTCGCCAAGATTATGGATTTTGACCGCGGCCGTCAATTATTTCATCGTACCATCTCGGCTATTAGAACCATGAGCATTATGAATAATGACTTGCCTTGGAGACTCGCTGAACTCATGGTCCAGATGTACAATGGAGCTCGAGTTGAGCAACGGCAAATTGCACAAATGAGCAATGGCAACGAATTAGATTCAGGCTCTGTTGTCATAGATGACAGTTTGCAATTAAAAGTTAGATGCAGGATGAGCATGAGTTTAGTATTTGACTCTATTTGGAGATGGAGAGAAGAGTTTCAAACTCAAGGTCGAAGTATTGAAGGTCAGTGATTCTTATCATGTTTTGCGCAACAACTTTAGTTCGTAGAAGATCACCACTGAAAGCTTAACACAGCAGCGATCCGAAACCCGACCAATCCCGATAGTGCTAATGAATCGTCTGCCTCGTCAACTCACTTGGACAGTACTCTCGTTCCTTCAACTCATCAGATTCAAGACCAACTCCTCGCTACGGCTAGACCAATTACCTCAAGCGATGTCATGACCAGCGCCAATAGTATGCTCGCCGAAAACATAAACTATGGCGAGACAAACTACGAGGTTTTCGATCCTTTAAATTGGATGTTGGATGGATTGGTCGATTTTCCCTACAGTTACAACGCTGTTCAAGGACTTGAAGCCAACGGTTTGGGTTGAAAGCTAGAAACTTTCAATCACCAAGCTAACTTGAACATTAGACCCACATCACCTCTTCGATGGTTCCCTTTGGGATTTTCTTTTCGATAATTTGACCCCAAGGTTGCCTTGCCCTATTTAACACGGAGACGAGATGTTGATCAAGACAGTTCACAAATTTGCACAATGACTCTCTTCAGAGCTGCCTACTTTAAGCCTATCATGCTAACATTCGACCCTAATTCTTAATCGCGGGTTCTTGTATACTTTTACTATTTATTACCTGCCCGTTTCACTGTACCTTTCGTCAAAATCCTCACGAATTTACGACTCTTTCGAATGCGCATCGACGGTGGGAATAGCCCCCTTTCGCATTTCTTCCGTTTCTTGAACCGACTTGGGCTGGTTGAGTTGAATGCGAATACTAAATCGATTTCCCTCTGAATGCCTGGTCGTGCCACTTTCGCTTTCTTTTCTTTGATCCTACATGGGGTTTCCTGTGCTGGTGTATCTTATCACTAGTATGAGATATCAACGGGTCGAAGTAACTTTCTTTTAGTAATTTTATATATCCTTTTGGGACGGAGTTAGCGATGGATAAACGGAGCTGCAGGGAATTTTGTTTTTTGACAAATGGAAAGGGAATTTTTGGTTTATTCCATTGCCTTTTCAGATGGATGGTTAGGTAGTGGATGGATGGCGAAGGTGTTCTACTGGATGTGGGGCTTGGTTAGGGTGTGTAGGCTATTGGGGCTGTATGGGGACTTTAAGTTGGGTAGTAATGGTTGAATGATAATGCTTGTTTGTTGGAATAACGATTGGAGGTTGTTAGATTGATGTGTAGCATGACTGGGAGTCCAATGATCGATCTACTTGAATGGTTGGCGAAGTGGTCGTAGATAGGTAGATATTCGATGTTTTACTATTTCACGAATGTAGATGCCAAGATCATAAAAACGAAGACGTTCGATCGTGGGTTTCGGAAAGTAATGTTATGGATTTGCTGCTTGTTGATGCATTGTTTTATTTCGGCCTTAGTATCTATGGTAAGATTATTTCTTTGTTAGTACTGAGTCGGCGGTCTACTATGAAAGGAGAATCTTTTTGCACAGGCGCAGAGGGTTTGGTTTGTGCTTGTACGTGCTATATATGTCGCATAAGGACTGTCAAAATTTCTCAAATGACGCAAAAATACAATATAATATGGCATGCGGAACTCGAACAAAAGCTAATTCTTACTATGAGAGACCTCAACAAATCGCAGCTCGATATGAGCGAAGAAAGGTTTGGGAAATTAGCGATTCAGTCATGTGTCGTCTTCCATCTCGATACGCATGCAAATGATATGGTTTAGCACAGCTTTATTTATTCAGTCAACCGGCGAATGTACTCGATATTCTTGAGATCTTGCGATTTTCGAAAATGGCCGAGTGGAAGAACTTCACTATATATCAATGCTATCTGTATACAACCCACTCGCGGCATAACAAGAACCCCCTGAATTTGACGAGATGAGCCGTCCCTGCGATGTTTGAACGAAATAGTGTATGACATCGGCTACTGGAAAGGTAAGCGGGTAATTAGTCGAACAATTAGCTTTTTCCTAAATCTCTCTCACTTTTTCAATTTTTATATATCATCCATGTTTTGTCTTGGGTTATATTAGTACTGGAACCTTGGGCAAGAATTACTTTATATCTCGATTGATGAACGGCTCGTAATAATTCTGGTTTTTTCTCTTTAATTCCCAGAGAATATAAGTAGTTTATACCTGGAGATTTTGGGACTAATTCCATCCTTTGTATATCGTCATTGTCAGAAATATTCGCTATACCTATAGCTTAGTTCCTGAGAGAAGACTTGTCTCTCGATAATAATCTTATCTCAATCATGTATCTTTAAGGAGAATCTAAAAATTATACTCTAGAGGTAATATCTTATAAAGAATGTATTGAGGAAGTGCAGCAGAATAAGAGAGATTCTACGCATTCAGCTTTTACCCCGCTAAAGGAAAATATCTACCAGGGTCTTAGGCTGTAGGAGCTTTACTGAAACTTAGCAATGTATGATATGGCAATTTAAATACGCAAGACACTCCACGCCTTAACCCAGACAGCGCAACGTCTACCCTTAGGTGGGAGTTTGATCATGCTGTATTTGGAAATAAGGACGAAACAATGAAGGAATGAAATAAGGAGGCGACTGGCCTCGGCTGTTCATTTTGATAGCTTGATTTAAAGGGACCTAATCGAAGTAGCGGAACGAAAGAAAATTAGCAGTAGAATCCATTAAGCAAGGCTTTTGGTACGAATTTCATTATATCTGGCAAAGAATTAGTAAATTTGCTTGTATCGAAACTCTAAACCTATTTCAAGGATGAAGTTCTGCTACCCACTCGAGAGAGTCTTCTGGTTGGGGCAGTAGTAGTAGGAGTTTATATGAATTTTAACGTGGAAATTTGATTGATCGAATGTATATATGAAGTTTATGTTTACAATGTTTCTTTTACTAAGATTTACAGCCTCATTCTTCAGCATGTTTAAGAATATACAGAAATGAAGGTAATGATGCGTGACCCTTTCGCTTCCCAATCATGAGTTTTCTGAATAATATGTATGAGTTCCAGCTCGAGATCGTCTTTGCTTCTATGCATTTATCAAAGGAAACGCTGGTATGGCAATTTTTGAAATTTATCTTAGAGGAAATCATTATGTAATGGATATTATGAGGAGGCTAGCACTTACAACCTGTGCTAAGTCAGTTGAATTTATTTGCGTCAAGCTGTGCGGCCGCGGCCATTCTGAAGTTGTATTGCGAAGAGCAGGAATTTTTGAATCTGGGAAGTGTATTCTTCTCGAGCAATTTTCATAAAATCCTGCATCAATTAACAGGCTAGAAAGGTGCTATGTTGGAATTTGTCCATGGCTATCGAACATTTGAGCGACGCAGCTTTAGTTCTAGGATAAAAGGAAACTAAATATCCGAAAATGATGCCAATTTCCAAAAAAGGGGAATATTGTATCAGAGAAATACTCTCCGGGACTCTCAAGTAAGACTGTCGAAATCATGACACTGGTATTCTTACTCCAGACCATTGAAAATCATGAAAACCAATAGTTTGATCAAAAAGATCCCAGAAACATCATCTCCATCACAATGCTCACAATATCTAAATCACGCTCATTGCTCTATCTCTTTCCCGTGTACCTCTTTCACTTTCATGTATGACTACTAAGCCGAACTAGATTATGAATGAGGAGTGTATACTCTAGACGTTTTGTCTGTAAGCTAGTAGGAATTGGAGGAAAGTATAGTTGATTTCACAAATAAGTTTTATACATTATGAAAAGTATGACCTCGCCGCTTTCCTGGAAAATTAGTCTTTCTATTCTTGAGTATCTCTTTTCAATCAGAATCGTTGGTTTAATGTTCTCTTCTCTTATGCTCATCAAGGAGATAAAAATGTAATTATTTGCCTAATGAGCATTTGATCGTATATTAACAATCACTACCACTATTGGTATCATCATCATCATCATCATCACAATCACCAATCTACCTACCTACCTACCTACCTACCTACCTACGCAAACAACACTCATAGCAACCCCCTCGATTCCATCCTCATACCCAGAAATCCACCCCCAAAGAACAGAAAACAACCCATCCCAAAACCCCAAAACCAGCAAGTAATTACACACAAAAATCAAATCAACTCATCCCTCCTTTCAATGGATCAAGACATCTATCCCCACAATAACACTCACATATCCACCGACCCAAATATTGCGTAACCGCATAATGGCGGAAAGGAAAATGCAATATATTATATAAATTTATACGTCAAAGGTGGACCAAAGGACCGAAGAGTGTCAAAATAAGTAAAGAAAGCGCTTGTTATAATTTCTGCCTCGAAGGATCCGAATAAGCATATTAACCTATTATGCCAAGCTTTTCGGTCTTCTTGGTGTGCTATTTTTATATCAATCTTTCTGCCGTTTATGCTTTCTCATCGTATATATGTGGCGTGTAGAGTGTAGAAGTAGATTATTTTCGTACGCACTTTATGTTGGTATCGCGGTAATTGTACATGTTGGTTATAATGTCGTTGTTTCCGGAGAAGATGGGGTGAAGTGGGGTGAAAGGAAGCTTGGACTTGGACTTGGATTCTGAAGGATTGAGCATCGACCATGTAGGTTACGCATATATGAATATATATTGTTTTCTGAAATTATTTTGAGATATTTTTGGTGAGGGGATAAACCTTATGGTGGAGATGTGATATTCTGACTGTGGGATATTGGTTACCATAATGGTGGAGTGGTGAGTTTTGGTGGGAAGGTTAGAAGAGTGGCTTGAGATTTCTGAGAATGGAGGATCGTGAATATTTCAATGTATTTGTACTCGTAATCTTATGGTGAAGATTGTCTGCATTTATGAATTTGTTTTTTGTACGACTAAATGAATAACCTATGGAGTCTAACGGGTTGGAACATGTTGTGTAGTGTGGCACAACAACTAATCGAGGGTTTCAGTTGTGAAATGTCTGTTCTGAAGATGTATTGTCTTGGATAATTGTTAGCATTTTTGAGCCAAAAGTTGTGAGGTACGATTGAAAGAAGAAAGAAATCTGATAAAATCCTTCAAGAAAGAGACCATCAGAGTGAAGTTAACATCATTTGTGGTTGGGCTCCGATCCAGTGGATCAGCAAGAAAGCCTGAACTTTCCTCATATCTCTGAAAAAAGCTCTATCTATCGCAAGGCATTATAGAGATTTGAGGGTGTACTGTCTTTGGCTGTGGTCAAAGCCAAACTAGACATTAAGCTATCTTGTGATATTGATGTGACTTAAGTTTTCTGGATTGCGTTGAGAAAGGCGACTGCATTTATGAAACAGCTTCCTCGTTGTGAGGGTGTGGTGATGTTACAAAAGAGGTCATCAACCATGTGGCCACTTGTCTCTTAATGGATTGAATGAGGAGTGCCTCCTTTCCAGAGAATATCTAGGAATCATCTTCATAGTGTCAATGTATTCTTGGTTGCAATATTTATTATCGCTCGTGTTCATGAGCAGACAATGCGAATGCATGGAGTATATATTTTTAGAAAACAATGTAAGATCTTACAAACAAGAACTTTTGGAAATCTTATGAACATCAATGCAAGAGTTTTGATATGACGCATATCTTGTCGCGGTGTTAGTAACTAGTCTCCCTCAGCTCTTCCATCCTGAAAGCTCAAGATGAATAATACGCTCAAAACCTCACGCTTCACAGCCCCACTGACTTGACATAGAAACACGTTCTGTGGGGGAGGGAGTGGCACACAGGGTGTAAGTTTGGGATGTTATGTGCCATGTACCAACATTAGCTTCAAAATTGTATCCTGTCCCATATTGCCGTTGCCACGCACTTATCCTTGTTTTCAAAAGCTCAGGAACGAGTTGCTGCCAAGTCATCAACAGGAGTTTTTCTCACACCGGTTGATGCCATGCTTGTTAATTGCAGTTCGAATATGGGGGCCATAAAGCTTACCTCTCAACTCGCACCGAGTGTAGTTTAACCTACCGATAAGATCGTTCATGGCCAGGATTAATGAGTGACTTGAGTTGTCTTCAGAATTCCTACTGCAACCTTAGAAGGAACAATTGATCCTTCGAGGAAGTGAGCATTGCCAAGTGCTTACTGTACTCACATGGACATTGTTGGGGCTTCTGGGGCTAACTATCTGCCGATAAATTCTTTCGTCAACGCAGCCTTATGACAAGATATCCGACATTAGTAGCCAAGACACTAGGCGCATCGTGTCTTCATCTCGCATGAAACTGGTTGGCTGTTAAGCTTTTCCGTCACACCCGTGAGCATCTGTCTCATACCGACATATTGGTAGAGACAGAAAAGTCAAGCCTTTTTGGAGTATGCATACAGATGTAGTAGCTATCCTGAGTCCTGGCCGGCCGAAGTTTCTAATAAACCGCTGATTTACACTGCTAAACCCTGGTTTTATTGAAGATTCTGGCGGTGTGTCTCTTTGCATCAATATCCGCGGTTGGAGGGAAATGAGTGGTCTGGAATCTTACAAAACCTAGGGACCGGATTTATTCGTTCTGCATTGCTGGAACAAGTGGTGGCGGTTCGGTTAGGTGATGGAAAAACAACGGCTACATCTCCGTTCCCATTTTATATTTCCAGGATTCAGATAGGCGTTAGGTCTTAGAAGACCACTTTCTCCAGTATTATAGGCACAATGTCCATTTTTTCATTGTGTACTCTCTCATTCGCTGAAGGATTACGAGCTGGAATCTTATTGATAAAGCTAGTACAGGTTGCAATCTTAGCACCCTGCTAATTAGGATTACAGTTAGACTCTTATCGAACAAATATCTTCTCCACTGTATCATGGAGTATTGCGCCGTGTTGAAAATTGATAATTGTTCAGGGATGACGGACGAGGGATGAGGCATGCAGTCGTCTAAGTCGTCGAAATCGAGATGGAGTAAGTACCCAGCATTCCATGATTTGGATTTCTCAGGCGATCAATACTATTGCATACGTGGCTGCGCATAGCACAATGCTCTATCTCCTTATGCTTAAGCCCCGGACTTCCACCATGCCGGGCAAAGCCGTTGAATGTTACATCGGCAAGAAATGAGCAATATATCTATCGTATGCCGTTTTAGTAAGATCTTACCACCCACACTTTATGGGCCGTCAATTCGTGATTGTTATCCGCGGCGAAGAGCTAAATTCGAAATTGATGATATATTTTCAATTGGAAACATAGGAATATGAAAGCACCACCTAAATAGCAGAGTTCATGATCGACGGAATAGAGGAATCATTGCTTCATACCCCTCTGCCATGCTGGTGAACGGAGAAAATCACACAGTATCTTTCGAAACTTTTCCGTCCGGATCCGAGTTCATTGGCCCACAGTGGCCTTCAGCTGACGCTCCGTACAGAAAGTAGAAGGTTGGTTAGGGAAGGTATTTGCCTGTTTTTGCCTGTTTTTGAATGTTTTTGCGTGTGTCGTTACCGACAGTCTGGTTCAGCCTAGCAGGGATAAAAAATTGGTTTTCGAACTTCGGCCACTCAAAGCCCCAAAAATGATGAGACCGAGTAGATTTACTGGTTAATAGGTTAATAATGAGGTGATCAACTAAACTCATTTCAGGATCCTGTGCAAGTCGTACTTTCCTTTCCAATTCCACCCAGAGATGTTGGATTTTAGATTTTAGATTTTTCCGTCTTCAACCCCTAGGTTAAAGGAATTCGTGTGTGCGTTTGTGCTTATGTTCAATTGTTTGTTCTGACAAACTTTTAATTGACGCGGCTGTACACAAAAGCCAACAAGCCAACGGCGGCAAATGCGCTTCTTTGTATCCCTTTACATTCAGCTTAGCCATATATCACTCGTTTATCGTCTTTTAGTGCCTTGTAGCTGAATTCTAGGCTCGCTAGTAGATAGGCTGTGTGTAACGTTCCGTAACTCCTTTTATTTTTGAAATGAATTTCAATTCGAACGACTAATGCAGTGTCAATCACAAAAGATAATTAGGGTTGATAATATTAGAAACTTGAGAGTCCCGAGTCGGTTACTAGGATGGTAAAGGGAAGAAATTGGAAACAGGGGATTCGGACAGGCAAGAAAAATCGAGAACGGGGGCTCCACAATCTGGGGGCATCTCGGAAGATGGGTCACAACTACAGACAAAAAGTACGTAGTATCAATCACTCATTCACTCATACATTCATGGCCTCCTTCATCGCCAGCATCATGCCTCGACATGCCGTATTCCGTATGTAAATATGGTGTGCAAACGGCATATAGCTCATGTAGTTTCGTCCGGATTGGGCATTAATGATGTCTATTCTATATCAGCACTAGATACATAAGGAAGCTCGGTGGAAAGTGCATTCGCTTCGAGATCGTTCGGAAAAACATTATTGGATCTTTTAGATGATGTATCCGTAAGTTATTAATTAGCACATCCTTTTAGGCTAGGTAGGATGGTCAATTAGTCACTTGTCTAAAGACGCTAATGCACAACCATAAAGTTGTGATTTTAAGACTGACAAAAATCCACCAAAGTCCCACAAAAGGCGCGCGGTTGGAAAAGTTGTTCGCTTCGCTTGATCAACCATCCATCATTCAATCCATCAACATATGAACTTGACAAGGCTCTACTTCCGCCTCTCCACCACGTCTCTACACCTACTTTGTTATAGGCCGGCCTGCAGGCTAATTATTATCACAGGCTCTCCTTTTATCGAGCTTCTGATTTGCTCATATCCCGAGTACTTTTTGACCCCCGCTACGGAAGGGGGACCGGTACCGTACCCTCGGGATCAAGCACTTAGCTACTTTGGTTCAATAATGTTACAATGAACTGGCATCCCTTGCTAGATTCAGAAAAGCATGAAACATACTACGTCAAATAACAGGCTCCAAAGAGATTTTTCTATGGAAAGCTGTGCTGACTCGATTTCATGGAAAATTTAGAATCTTGCGGAAAGTTAAGCCCTCCAGTGGCCATGGTACCGAAATATGTCATCTGGCTGCCCGGTGGCCACAAAATATGTCTTCTATGCTTGTGTCACAGGATGTTTTCCCTGCAGCAACAAAGACCCAGAATTTCATCTTCTACCGAGGTACATGCAGGCAAGGCCTGAGAACAATTTGAAATAAATACGATTGCGAAACATATTTACTTCATTCGGTAACCACCGACCCAATGATCTCTTGATCATCAAATAAAAGATTCCGTAGAACATCTGCCGTTCGGTCCGGAACCTTGAGATCGATCCATTCCCTACAACATAGTGCACAGTGCGCATAGCCTAAAATTTTAAAGTCTGCTTTGACTATCTCATCATTCCCAGGAAGACGATAATGAGGTTCGACATTGGTAGCAGACAAGGTTGTGTAACAACACCAGCCGCCGTTGCACGCGCTGGGGTGCTCTATACTTCTAAATTTTTAAGCTTGAAGTACCACTATACTTGAATGGGATAGCGATAATTAAAGGCTAAGTCGGCTAAGATTCCCAGCGCGCAACTCACATTTGCTACCAAGTACCGTGAAGTTCCCCTCATATCCCGGCGGCTACCCCCTCCCCTGCTCACACGCATATCCCACTTTGTTTAGCTTAAGGCGCTACCTTGTTCCTGCTCACTGCCACCTATGGCTCCCGGCCCAATGAGTGACCAGGGCTGAGTTTGCTGTGCCTCTCATTCTGTTTAGACTTATAGGTACTGACTGGCATAAAAAACAAGTCATCGGTCTTCTACTTGCTAGAAAGGCTTCTAACTGATTCGACATTGTCAGGCAGATCGATACAATTGTAACTATTAATTACGCCTCACCGAATAACTTTTAAATGCTTGACATATATTCTAGTAAGACCCCGTCTCTCCTGTGTCGATTTCGTTTATCCTCTCCCCATTTATTAAGATTTTTTACCAGCTCCTATTCCTTCTCCTACATTCTTCGAAGACTCTATTCCTGTTGAATTCCCAACTATTTTCAAGAAGCCTCCTCTACCACGTCTTAAGATGACTACCATGGGGGAGCCTGCCTTTGGTGGCAGCCATAATGTCCCTCATAGTGCTGGTCACTCGAGCAATAGAGCTTCAGATATACCCTGGACACCTTACAGTGCTGTACGTTTATCTTTATTGTGGCACTAATGGCAGCCTCTAATCATAATTGTAGGTTTCATCATTTAATCTCCCGGCTCAGTACGATTCATCTTTAACCACACCTATCACAATGGCACCGTCGCCAAATATCTCTTCCAGGCCAGCATCCACAGTCAGAGAGCGGGATATCAAATTATCACCATCCATGGAATCCCCAGGTTATCCACTTTTTGGCGGGGACGAGGATGACTTCGGATCAAGACTTGATGCCGCACCTATGAAGCAAAAACAGTCAAGTTCGCATAATTCAAAGATTCCCACCAGCGACTCCAATTATCCCATTCCTCCTGGCCTTCTGGATCATAACCCATTTTGGGGTGCATATGGAGTTTCTGCTATTCCAAAATCTGGACGATCAGCCGAGTTGAAATCTCCGAATATGAACACCAGTCCTCGAAATACATCTTCAGGTGTTATGAGTGCTGATCTACAGAGATCACGTCATGCCACACCAGATCAAAGTCCAGGAAGCTACAAAGTAAATAACTCCGCGCCAATATTGATTGCTCCCAACCCAGGCACAATGCGGCCTGCAACCAGGCCTGGAGAGATGCCATATAGGGACGGTTTACCATATGGTCGTCATGATTCGATGAATTCTATGCATTCCATTTCCACGTCAATGAATTCCTATCATTCGACATCACATCACCAGCCTGAGCAACAAGCTGCACTACTTCCTGCTCGAAGGAAGAGAAAGACTCCTCCTACACAACTTGATGGGGAAATTATTTATTCGGGCCCCATTAGCCACGAGGAACAAGTTCTCATGCAACTCTCAGATGTTGATGGTCTTCCTTGGAAAGAAATTGCTAAAGAGTTCAATGCGAGAACGGGCAAAAGCATGAAAGTGCCAGCTCTGCAAATGCGCAAGAAGAGACTGTGCGAACGTCTCCGTATTTGGACGGATTGCGAGGTACATCCCTAGCTCATTATGTATTTTGGCCAGATCTGTTATTCATTCAGACGACAAAGAAGCTAATCAGAAATTAGGAGCGAGCTTTAACACTTGCTTGGGAAGACTACGATAGAGCCAAATGGGAAGAAATCGCTAAAGGTATGATGAGACACGGAGTCCAAGAGAAATGGGGCAAGGAAGCCGTGCAAAGGAAGTTCAACGAAATGTTCCCTCCCGACGAAAGATCATGCGCACCATCAGACTATGCACTATCTAGGCATGCTGAAGACATGCTCTACGAAGTGAAGATGGAACCACGAACGCCATGGCCAAATCATGATGAGGGAGACAGTGAAATTAATAGTCTCACGGATGAAGAGCAAACATTAGTAAATGAGTTGAGGAGTAGAACTGCTAGTGATGCAAGTTCGCTTCATTTCCAACAACATCAACACCAGGAGATCATGTATGCACAACAACATCAGCAAAATAATCAAGAGGTGTGGGCAAGAAAATAAGTTGGCGCTCATGTAAAGGGGTTGAGGATGGCAGATTTTAGTGTCTTTTACATTTTTCTACAGTTACTTGCAATTGAAGTTCTTGTTTCTGAGGGGTTTGGGTATATATATACATATGTATGTGTGTGTATGGTAATCTTCTATGGAATCATTTAACTGCACTTATCTTGTGCAGAAGGAAGTAAAATTGGGTTTAAAGGCAGGCCGTCAATAGAGAGGAGTCTCGGTGGCAAAGATTTGACATTATCGTCATGAGGGTTTTCTTTTCTTATAGTAACTTATAAGGTTATATATTCATTGTACAAATTTTAGCATAATCTCAAATAAGCAGCTAGCTCAATCGTCCATTGGCAACACATAATTCGGGTGATAAGCTACAAGCTCATCAACAATACTTGAATAATTTCCTTAACAACATTCAAAACACACAAGACCTCTGAATCAAAACCCCCACGAAAGATAGATTTCCCACCCACTCAGAAACCTCAATCCTCAAATCAAGTGACATTTTCCTCATGCGGGCAAGGATGCACGAACAAGCACCAAATAAATCCCGTGGACCTTCCTTGTAAGGCTAGAAACTAACCGTTTCCTGATTAATGCGAGTCATACGTACCCGAGTCACACCTGCTAGTTGCAATTTCTAAGCCGTAATTAACGCTGACATTCATTTTCTACCCGCTTCTTCCGGAATATCTTTTCTTCGCTTGCTACCCGATGCTTAGTCTTTTCTAAAAGATATTACATGTATTGAGAACCCGAGAGTTTATTTGATTTTTTTTATTTTTTTTTTTTTAGGATTCTTAACTACGAATATACTATGCGCATCACACAGCATTCTGAATAATAATTATGAATTTAATGTGTGGATTTTTATTTTTTTCTCAGCTTGGTTTTATGTACCCCTATTATACCAACAGTTGGGACTTACAATCGAGCAATTGCAACACGGCGGCGTGGAAATCACGCAGGCGAGAAATACATAAGCACTATCAGGGCCGTGATCCATCTCAAGCCGCTTTTCCGCCGCTTAGTGCTAGATTTTGTTGGAGCTGCAGTTTGTATTCCTTGTTTAGGGCACAAGTGATAGGGATGAGATGTAGAGAGCTCGAGGAGGTTGGGGGTTGGTGGTTAGATTTCTTGGCTCTAACGGTTTCTTCATCATGGTTGTTGAATTTTGTGCTAGGTCTTCCTTTCAAGTTTGTGATAAGGAGTTGTGCGGAATGGATGTGTCTCTGGAAGTGTTATCTGTCATGTGTATGATGTGAAATATGATTATTGGAATGGATGAATTTAGGAGATTAGATCTTTTGGGGAGGGATGGTAGAATGGTAGAATTAGAAAATGCCTCACTACAGCGTAAGTTACACATCCAAGATTTGTATTGAGCTTTCTATTGGATGTGAATTTGGCGCTCATGGCCGACAGGGTGCAAGTGAAAAGCCAATAATCATGCAAAAATCTGGATTCATCCACCAAGGTTATCTAATTGGTAGAGAGGTATACTTTATTTCAGGATAGACACGAAAGATATGCTAGTGAACGAGGTCTTCTCATAATTTCAGGGAAGAAAGACCGAATTGAAATACTATGGAAGGGGTTGAATACACATCGGGGTCCCGAGAAATCCATACAGATACCGACAAGAATAGTCTTCACAACCAACATATTGCCCAACTGGACAAAGATACAGGGCTGTAGATACAAAATACTTGAAGTAATCCGGCACATCTTTCTCATTACAATAATAATTCAAACAGCTGCGCCACCAGTATGAAAACCCGAGAGTTCTTTCTAGAGTAGCGAGGAGATATGTATAGCAAATAATGCAAAGAAAATACTCGAGTAACCTCAATTCTTTTTTTCCCCTTACACTAAAGTTCAAATAATAGCTCAGCCTCGAGGTTTCTGATCCTCGGATTGCAATCAAAGTGTGTGAACGAAGTGAATGATTTCAATTCAATTACCACTGTAATATAGCTACTGTAATAAAGCCCTAAGCGAATGCGAAAGAGACTAGCTCTTTCAGTAAGTCTATATAAGACTTACTACTTTCAATATGTAGCTAGCTCTTTAGACAGAATACAATTAGACATACAGGACCTACGCAATCCGTGGGTGCTACGTCTTCCGTGTCCTTCTCGTACCAACACAAAGAGGCACAGAATAAGTCGCAATCAAGCCTGTTTCCAATACGGCTTTAAACCTAGTAGACTATGCACAAGCGAGCATCGCAACCAAGGTATTCGAATTCTTCCCAGCCATTATTTTCAGGGTCTCAATGCACACATTATTTACTTATCACCTTAATACCAAAAATTAGCAAGTGGATCCAGCGGTACGGAGTATGAGGGTGAAGAAATAGTTTCAAGAGTAAGATTAAGTGTGAGAAGGCGTCAAATAGGAGGAAAGATGATGATTGTTTGAGAAAATCATGTATGAAGTTTTTCCTTTGATTGCTGAGTGGCTGATTTCATATTGTCTAGCATTATTGTGCTATACGTTTATAAACACAAAGAAGTTTGGCCTTGACTCTAACTGGATCCTGCGAGTGTATCGATAAAATAGCATGGCTAGCTGTTGGATAGACTACCTTAGTATCTAGTACTAACCCTTTCGGATAGCTTCTTCCCTTTTGGCAAAAACACATTATTTTTCCTTCCTGTCCGACCCCAAAATCCCAAAAAAAGCAAGAGCTGACCCTAGACCATATCACACCCAGCTTAAGAGGCTTAAAAGATAAAACGGGTATTGTATAAGCAACCTTAACCGTGAATCTATCTCGCATCCACAGGTGCTACAAAGCTATGCTAAGAGATGCAGTCTCCAGACTTTGAAGTGAACACAATCCTTTAATCTCATCCAAGCTGCGCCATCGAAGTCGTGGAACTACAAAAGTGATCATAATGCGGTTATACAATTGTGCAGTGCTATCCCTAATTATGTGAAGTGAAGTGACTACTTTACTTTTCCTGAGTAATTGTCATGCGGTCACCGCAGCTAATGCAATCTCCTCAATTTACTTGCATGTAATATTCACCTATCATCTCTGATATCAAGTGATTACAAGGGAATGGGAAAATGATCATACAGTATTGATATACTTTGCGCGTGGGAAGAATGCTTATTCCCGACTCTGCTCCTCCTTGGTTTGTGAATTAGTGACCGTTTCTTTTCAAAGGACATAAATCTCCTTTTGGATTATCATCAATGACTATATTGGAGTTGACAAATAGGATTCTTCAAAGCAGTGCATGTGCTATCTGAAAACGTTTACGGCTGACCAGTGCCGATATTTGACTACTTCACGACTACGCGCGGCACCGGGGGGAATGGAGGTCTGTGAACGTGATTTGAGGGTCTCGCGCAGATAGAAACTTTATTTGGTTTGAATTTTCTGCTATTTATCGAAGCTTACATGGCCCTTGAATTAGTATCCATTGACTAGCCTAGATTGCTCTTCCGTCAATTCCTTGCAAACGTTGACTTTCTATTGTGGCAACGACAATGATAAGGGTTTGATGAATACAAGCCCGAAGACAATGCAATTCTAATTGATCAACAATTGACAATTGTGATATAAATTTCTGTGCAACATACAAAGTCTATTATTTGACATAATTGATCGTCTCTCTTTCCCATAGCCTGCGCTAATTCTCACGCTATCAACTCACTTGACCTAAGCGATATACTCGTCACCTAAAACAAACCGGTTCATAGCCTTTCGCGCCGAATACAAAAGTATAATGTATGTCTGACACAATATCAGAGTTATATTCGCATTCGCTACACAAATGATGAGATTTATGATGAGTTCCATTGTTGGATCACTTGACATGTATACAAGCCTGACAATCTGGTTTGAAGATAAGCCTTTCGATTTTTCTCATCTCGTCCTCGTCAATTCCTTCCTTTTATTGTACTACTTGCGTTTCACATACCACTCATTCCACAGCATCTGAAAATCATATTACTGCCCCGAAATCTTTACGTACTTCTTTCACCCTAACATCAGCGCACGTACGCCAGACTACCTTTCTCACATAATCTATTTTAACATTACGTGACTTCCTGTCGTTCCAATTACTCTTTCCATTTCTCAAAACTACTGGTATTCCTCCAACTTAAATGAAATTACACACCAAGCAACAGTTATTTCGTGTAACACCAGGTTGAAAAGCACTCGCCTCCCTTTACAACATTCTGCAGTGTAACTTCAGGTTAAGTTCTATCTCTCTCATCAACCACGATGTAGAGGCTTGGAAGACTTTAATATCGAATCATCAGTTCCATGATAGTTCACTAGTTGTCTTCGTCTAACTTGATATAAAAGTTAGACTCGGACATCTCGCATGACCTGACAGCGGAAATCTCGCTTGAGTCTTGATGTGCATATCAAGCATCAATTTTCGAGTACGGACATCTCTAACTCATCTTACTGAGATAATCATCCCAGAAACTGAGATTTTTTAACCTTTTTCTCCCGCCAACTCCCAAAAGTGCTTTTCCCACAGATGAAGAGTTGTATTAGAGTGGTTCTAGCTCGAAAGTCTGATTCGTCACATTTCCATCTCAGAAACGGATTCAAAAACATGAATATGGACAGTCTCCTCACTTACCACTTTGCTCTCCATCCTACAAATTTTCAAACACTTACAGAACCTGAGCCATGATACTCTCATTCCCGTTCCATAAATGCAGCCGGAGGTACCACCGAAGTTTGGTGCATCATGTTTGCATCACAAAATTGCATTTGAAATGACGTGTTGTATATGGATGGTGTTAGTACAACTACTTCCCATTCTGGACTTATTGATGAAGGACTAGTGTAAATATTTAAGTATTCTTCTAGTGGATATACCTCTGTATATCGCGCTTAAAAATCAGTGTCTCTTTTAAAGTCTTTTGCCAAGCGAAGACGTTGTGGGCGTCTCTGCGCGCGCGTATTTGGGAGAAATGAAATATTTTGATGGAGCTGCAGAGCTGCTTGAGTGTATCTCAGATGGTGGACGTGGCATTTGGGATATAAAGTTTACAGTGCTTGATGAAAAGTTCTGAGAAGAGAAATAAATGTCTTGGGCTTCAGAAAAGAGCCCATATCGTATATTCACCAATTCGCCTCAATTTTCCTTCATATTTAAAAGATTCGCTAACGTAGTAAGATCTTACTTCAGTATAATTGATGAATAGTGGGCCTTTCACACAAATTTAGAAAGAGATAAAACAAAGTGAGTATGTTATGCTAGATTTAATGATAAGTTTACCTCAATCGATGTCGAGTAGTAAGTATTAATATTTGCTATATTGAAATATTCTCATCCCATATCTAACAATTCATCTCTTCTCTTTCTTCATTTCATACACATATCTCATATCTCCAATCTTTTATAATCTCAGCTCGTCTCATCCCATTTTACTGGCAGTCCCGTGTATTACCCCAAAATACACAAAGATACAACGATACATACAGTTCCCCTTTACAAGCGAACCTCCTTAGGTCACACAACCTTGCCATCCCTCAAGAATCACCTTATTATCAACATCATAACGGATATTGCATTCCTCCCAAGCACATATAAACCAAAAAAATAAATCGTGGTCCCCGGAGGTTTTATTTCTATAGTGATTCTTTACAATTGAATTGTCAAACATTTATGTATTAATATGATATGCGTACCGGCGCTGTCACGTGTATAATACATTTGATATGTATTCAAGGAAAGAAATGAAAAACCTGTCGGATAAATAGCATGTATTTAGTTTATAATTTTGATTTTTAGAAAGACACTGGGGCTTTTATTTCTGAAACACGCATAACCAACACCTACATTAATTTTAAAAAGCACCAAGAAACCATCCCAACCTCATCAGAAACTCCTCTGACCCATCTTCTATTCAGCCTCACTCCCACTAACCTCCGGTTCACTCTCCCCTCCACCCCCTTCATAAACCATACCCTCTAACCCATCCGTCTCTCCTCCCAGCAACGGAGCTCTCTCCCCTTCCTTCCTCATAAAATGACTCCCTAAACTAATTCCCAACACACTCAATCCATGCACCATCGTACTTCCCAGTACCACAAAACAGACCACGGGCCAAATAATCCAAATAGCCTTTGTATCCTCGCTAACAGGGCCTGATTTGTGAGGAAACCTTGGCATCGGGAGAGGAAGCGAAGTACCTGTTTCGAGTTGGGCTCTCGCTTCAATAGCAAGGAATAAAGCGCCTACACCCATAGGTCCAAAGTGGCCTGCAAAGAGAGCTTCGCGATACGTGAGAATATCGCGGATGAGAGGTTTAGTAAGGAGAAGGATTGGGATTCTGCGAAAGAGGAGGACGAGTATTAAGAAAAGGATGAGAGTCCAGGATTTGATGTTTGGGGTGATCGTTGTCGGCTGAAATTGATCCCAGGGGATAATAGAGCCAAAGTATACGAACATTGTAGAGTTGAGTATGTGATCTACGATGGCTGGAAAAGCTACGGTTTTGGTTTTTTTGGAGAACCATCCATCGTGCGCGAAACCAACACCGGCGCCAAAAGCGACTAGGAAATCGTCCGAGCCGAGAATTGATCCTATGCCAATTGAAAGGATCGCGAGAAGAAGATAAAATACTACAAAAGATGGTCTAGATATATACTCTCGAGTGTCGGAAAATCGAAGTAGTCGATTCGCGATATTCCCGAGTATGAGACCTGTTACAATGCCAAGTGCACATTGCCACAGCAGTGTGATGGTTATCCATTCCTTAATCGCTTCACCAGGACCTCCATGCGTGGTGAAAATCACCAAGCCAATGTAAAGGAATGGAAATGAAACTCCATCATTACATGCCGACTCAGCTGAAAGAAGATGTCGAATACGTGGAGGAACTCGTTTACTGAATCGAGATTCCGAAAGGACCGAGTTAGCAAGAATGGGATCAGTTGGCGAGAGACAAGCTCCTATAATCAGAGCTGTAGGCACAGTTGTCTGGAAAATGAAGTATGCGAAAAATGAAGTGATGGCCCAAGAAAATGTCATAACGGGACCTAATAGACAAAGAACGGATTTCCAATGTCTTTTAAAATAATGTTTGGGAAGTTCTATTCCTACAGCAAAACATTGAATGCCTACTATCACACGAGTGATTTCTTGCATAATTTCATCATCGAATCCCCATTGCTTTGGGGTGAGTACTTTGAGTACATGTGGACCTAGAATGATGCCGAATAGGACGGCGAGAGGAGGCTCTGAGAGATGAAGATGATCGCGGATAAAGTTTGAGAAGAGAGCATATATTATCAAGAACAGCGGAAGAAAAAGATAGGTTATATGTGGAGGAGTTGGTTCCAATTGATCCCACATCTTGAGGTTATAATGGAAAATTATAGTTTTTTATCTGGGTATGGGTAACCTCCAGGTTTTGGCACCGTCGATTGATCTGAGCTGCCTTGATGGCGAGTTGACTTCGAAGCTGTACAAAAAGTATCAAATTCCAATGTTTATCTATTAATGGAAACAAATCATAAGCAAAATACAAATATCAGATATTGGCGTTCAAAAAGAACTTCTCCAAGCTTGGCAGAGTAGCTCCAATTCTCAACATCACTGGTACGTCATCGTGGCGTTTGTTTTGTTTCGATCACGTGCTTCATCGACATTGATTGATCAACCAGAGGAACGTGACACATGGCAAAAATAACCGTCATCCTCAAATATTTACCCTAGTATATATGTCTTCCGTAAAAGCAACCTCATATCTCCCGTACCACGAGCCAGATATCATTACTATCCTTGTTCAATCCTCATTCCTCCTCATTCTGAATATCGTGAATCATGTCTTCGACAATCTCATGTTCTGCGGTCTCATCGGCCAAATCTTCGTTGGTGTCGCTTGGGGGACACCAGGGGGAAAACTGTTTGATGAGGAAATTGAACATGTTATTGTACAACTCGGATATCTTGGACTAATCCTCTTAGTGTATGAAGGTATCTGCTAGCATCTTGACCTCCACCAATTCACATCAGCTGATAACTGGTAGGTGGACTCCAAACCAAATTTTCCGCTCTAAAAGCCAATGCTTTCCTCTCCATCGCTGTGGCTTTAACAGGCATCGCCGTTCCTATTGCACTCTCATTTAGCCTTCTATCTCTTGCTTCTGCTACACCACTACAAGCCTTTGCAGCAGGTGCAGCACTCTGCTCTACTAGTCTAGGTACTACATTTACAATCTTAAACACGAGTGAACTCACCACCACTCGTTTAGGAGTTGTTCTCACGAGTGGTGCAATGATAGATGATATCGTAGGTTTAGTTATGGTACAAGTTATCTCAAATCTTGGTGGGGGTGACTTCACCCCTGTCACTGTTGTTCGCCCTATTGTAGTGTCTATTGGGCTTGGAGTAGCGGTGCTACTCACTTGCAGGTTTATTGCTAAGCCTATCACTTTAGGGTACAACTCTATGGCTAAAGCAAAGAAAGGTAGGCTGGTAACAGGAATTATTGGCAGCACTTACGCTCCAGTATTGATTCACACAACAATTCTCTTGGGTCTGGTCACTGGTGCAACGTATGCAGGGACCTCAAATCTATTCGCTGCTTATCTGGCTGGAGCATCCATTAGTTGGTGGGACAGTGAGGTCCCAAAGGCTCTCCCTCCTGTGACTTCTGCTACGTCTGGTGGTGAGGCGCACAGGGCTAACACGGAAGGTGAAGAGGAAGCTCCATCAAGGGAAGGATCAACAAATGCCGTCGACGAAACAACTTCAACTTCTGACTCGACTGCTCCTGTCACTCATACATCTACATCAGGTGTCAAGACATTCGACTATTTTTATGGACCAGCTCTACGTCGCGTATTCAAACCTCTGTTCTTTGCCTCTATCGGCTTCGCCATCCCTATTACCAAGCTATTTTCAAGGCCTATCATCTGGCGTGGCATCATATACACTATATTAATGCTTCTCGGCAAACTCGTTACAGGATTTTGGCTTATTAGACTTTCCAGTCCCATCTTCCCCAACTTTCCATTCAAGTCTAAGATCAAGGCTGCAAAGAACACGAAGGGAAAGAAACTCACTGGAAAAAGTACGAAAACTACTACTAGCCAGACAGAAGGTCTACAACTACGAGGCATAACTAAAAATATCACTGAGACATCCAATACACCCCAGACTCCCGCTACAGCGAACGAAGGACGAAAACGTAGCAAAAGCGCCAAAGCAAAACACATCAACCGTCCGCTATCGCTCTACCCCGCCGCCATGCTCGGCACAGCCATGACGGCACGTGGAGAAATTGGGTTTTTGATCGCATCCCTCGCAGAAACAACTGGTGTATTTTCTTCCACGACCTCGATGGAATCTTCACAATCTTCTGAAATTTATCTCATCGCCACATGGGCCATCCTGCTCTGTACAATTATTGGACCCCTGAGCATAGGCACGCTCGTTAAGAGAGTTCGACGACTGGAGCGTGATTTGGCTGCGAAAGGAGGGAACGGGCGAACAGAAGGACCATTGGGTATTTGGGGCGTTTGTTAGATTTTAGATTTTATAAGCTCTTGATATGATAGGGACTCCTGTTGTTTGGGCGATTTAGATGATGGGATATAAAATTCCTCCAAACAATACACATTCCGGTACGTACTTGGAAATATTGCTAGGAATTAGTATCACCTTCTCGGTAGTATCTATTATAACATCATTCAAAAATTGAATTTTTATATAATTTTAAGATATAATCTTACAATCCTACAATCTCAAAATAAATAAAACAATAAACTTATAAATAAATAAACTAGCCCCACCAGAACTTACCCTCATTACGAGTATAATTATCCAGAAGAAACACGTCGACTTCATACCCAAGGTAGAGTTTAAGTTTAGTAACCTTATTTGTTTATTTTTTCTATTTCCTTATATCTATAATCTTATATGTGAATAGAAACCAAATATAGATACCTTTTTTCTCTGCTTTATTTATTTCCTGAGCAGAAATGGATGCAGGCTTGAATGTGTCTCTTCCGTATCTGTGTGATATAGTCGATTCGAGACATTAATTAGGTAGTTAGCGATGAGGCGATCTTGTTTTGCTGGACGGCCTCTTCGTGACAGAGAGATCCATCCAATCCACCTCTTGAAGATTGTAGCCTACGAGTTCCTGGATTCCGGCTTCGTTGTTCAAAGTTTTATAATCCTCAAATATGTCATCAATTTTTGGTCTAGAAAAAAAGAAAATTTGTTATCAAAAGTAATAGAAATCTGTAAAATTTATCTCTCTATAGACTTATCAATTTTAGAATTGTATCTTATATAATTCTAACATCTTAGGTAAATGCCTTTTCTATGTTCACTCTCCCTTACTTCAAACATAACCTGACAACCCACGAAAAGTGCCCCCCAAGCTGTAATGAGAAAGACAATTCCTATTTATTGAAGTTAGTCTGGATACTCTGTGTCACTTTGAATAAAACATACCCGAAAAATCTTTAAAAATGCCTGAAATGATGCTTTTCAATCCGTCCACTCCAACAGCAAACCCTACCAAGTTTGCTATCATCATAAACATCAAATTCGCCACGGCACCAATACCACACAGTACTCTGTAATATGTAAGATCATTGAGCCATTTCTTTCGTGGGAATAGCATGCCAGCAAGAACTTCGGGTAACATAAAGAAAACGATGAGCCAACCCCATACAAGCAAGTTGAGGCTTATATCATGCCATAGTGCTACAAATGTGAAAACTACAAGATAGTTGACAATCGATCGAAGTTGTGCTTTCCAGTTCCGAGAAGATGAACCACCCATGGGAATATAAATGTAGCGGATGATCCAGCGGTTATAACTGCGATGCCAGCTTCGCCAAAATTGAACAGTAGATGGATTATCGGAAAGGCAGCGAAGCATGTTCTCAGGGGGATCAATTCCATCAATAAGGGACCAAAGTCTGAAGAATCGCCATGGTAAAAGAAGCTTCAGCCACAATACATGGAGGTTAAAGTATGATAGTAGACTGAGTTGAGCTGGAGTGTAATCAGACCAATTAGGATTGGCTTTGGAGATTGCCACACAATAGTCGAAATGAAGGAGAAGTTCGATTGCCAAAAGACAGAGCAGGAAACGAATACCGTACTTAAAGGTTCGTTTACTATCTATGCTAGCAGGGCGATATTTCGATTGGCTAATGTAATCATTGAATGTGAAGATCGGTCCTGCTAAATATAAAGGGGCATAAATCGCGTATGCGAAGTAGTTTCGATAATTGTAATCCTTGTCCGACGCAGGTATTGAAACGCGATCTCGTTCGGAGAGATTGGCAGGGTCGAGTTGTTTCTTCTTTTGCGCATTAGTATTAGATGGAGCATACGACTCTTTGCTTATGGCCTACCTCTAATGCACTTCCAGCTCCCTTCTCTTGACTCCAGTAATAATCCAAATTGAAACTGATCAACCGCAAGACAGTAAGATTAAATAAAATTTCCCATCTAGGAATGATGCCTGAGTAGCTATCCATCCACTCTGCCCAGCTATGCAGCGAGGCTCCATTTCGAAATCCAGCTTGATTCTTAGGAGACACATATTGTGCTACAGATGTAAATCTGTATCCGTCTGAGAGCTCGTTTGCAAACAATATTCCGATATTGAAAACCCATGTTGCTACAGGCACAAATTTTCGAGGAAGTCGGGTCGCTAGACAGTAGTTTGTGTAGACTATTATGATGACTTTGATGGCCGAAAAGCCATGCAAAGCCAAGAGGTATATGAATGCGAAAATGAAATCGAATCTAACTCGTTGCTCAAGCCTCGCATTACCTTCCGCCACGGATATGTATGTATTACTGCCGTTCAGTTTCGGTGATCCTACTCGAGTAGAGATAGGCTTGAGATACTCATAAATGCGTCTAAGGATAGGGTGAAAAACGACGAGAATCGCAAGGTACGGTACATTGGTTCGGAAATTGTAGTATTGTGCATCCGAAATATCCTACATTGGATTAGCATTTGTTAAGCCATCTTTTCGATATATTGACATACAATCTTGCGCCCAGGAATCCAGCCATCGGAAAGAAGGTGCTTGTATTTATGGTAGTTGGGGTCCGACGCTGGATTTCTGTCAGATTGTATTTTTCACAGGTAAGTCCAATACTGACGTCTAGATACATCATAGGCGATCCAGAACATGTATGGCACAACCGTCAAAAAGATGAAGTAATAAATATAAAATTCCCAGGTATTCCATCTTGATGGCTGAGCAAGTGGCCTGCCATTACTGTCTGTCCGTACTCCCTCGCCCGGTTTCGAATCATCTCGTTTTGACTTCGCAGCCGCAGGATCTACTTGGTATGGTGTCGAGGAGGCATTCGTAAAGCGTGTATCGATGGTATCTAGAGCATAAATGCTCCGCACAAATGAGAAGATACTCATTGCCCTATCATGCCATGGAGTCGAGAGGTCTGTGGCGGTAGGGAACGAGGTATAGAAAAGGTGTGTAAGTGAGCGAGTGAATAAGACGTTTGATTTATACAAGAAATTAAAGAGAGACTGAAGATATATCAACAATTCATAAGAAAGATGCCAATTGTGACTAGGGGTTCCAATTGAAGCTGTGGGATTGTTTAATGGACTCAGACAGATATACTGCTAAGGTTGTGAATTTATTTTTATATTTTCTGGTTCCTCGGCCCCCTTGATGGTCTGGTGGCACTGCCGGTACGGAGGGTCAAGGTTATTCATTGCCATGTTGGTGGTTTGGTGATCGCGGAACCTCGGAGCTTAATGTAGCAGCGAGACCCTGATTTTCAAATTGAGGTGTTGAATTCAGCTTAATAAGCGACGACATTACTCTACACATACTCATTCACCCAATGCCCAAGTTCTCAAGTTCTTTATCGACAGAAAATGCAACCTTGACACCATTCCGACTCGATTTGGCCATACAACACATATAATATACTCTTCCACATATTCGAAACAATCATCCCGATTTCGAATCGTCTTAAACTCTTGTACCATTCTCACTGGGAAGAATGCCATATTAGTGTATGCGTTCTGCTGAACAGGACAAGTGCGACGCCCTCCAGAAAATGCAATAAACTTCCAACTGTGTTTGAGCCTGACCATTCTATCTGGATTGAACTTTGATGCATCTTCGTCCCAGATATCCTTGTCTTTATGCATGCAACCATATATTAACTCGGCCTGATCGCCTGGTTGTGGTAATATAGGGTCGTTTCCCCCACTTACCACCACCGCGAGGGAGGATACAAGTCGATAAACATGCCTTCCAAACTTGGTCGACAGGGTGGCAAGTCGAAGTGCTGCGTGTGTGTTAGTTGGAGATCACTACAAGGTACAGCCAAACCAACTCACTCTCGTCGATCACAGCCTGCAAATATTTCAAAGACTTGAGAAACTCAAAAGTTAACTCTTTCTCTGGTGGGATAGCAGCAACTTCTTTCCTCAATTTCTCCTAACTTTGTGGGCTCCGTGCGAGAAGAAATAGCATGCTGGAAGTTACCGTTCCAACGGAATCTCTCGCCGTGAGGAAGACGTTCATAAGTTCATTTCAAAGGAGAGTCTTGTTGTCCAGGTACTTTTTAGCAAGCTCTTTGAGAAGAACATGCTTGTTGGCCGGTGGCTCATCAGTGGTATCCCTTGACTAGCCCAACAATTTGACTGATTTTGGATCTCAATGTCCTCGTCAATATAACCTTCCAAGGTAGCAGGATTTGGCGCATTGAGCAAGCCAGTTTTGTCAGGTGACAGGTCCAACCAGCCATGAAATCGTGTATGTCATGTAGCGGATTGCAACCAAAACATGTGACTATGATGGGTATACTCACTTTTTGGACGGTGAAAGGCTACCAGAAGACTTGCCGAGAATAAACTGCATAGAACTATCTAAGAAAAGCCCTTGAGCGAGAGTTGAATATTAGTCGTGGAACTGTCGAGAGGAATAGGTTCGAGAAAACGTTCCATGTGAGATTTCAACCCTGATGACTGCGAGACTTGGGACCGACTGAAGACTGGTTGAGAAGTTCTCGAGATCTTTTCCATATATGCCCATCGGTAGTAAAAGCACCATCGGCTAGCAATGGCCAGGCAGGCTTGCGGTTTGAAGGCTTTTATCAACCGTTTTGCACTTCTGGTGAATGGGATTCTGGGAGTAGAGAAAGATATCTTCGCTACCATCCGCTCTTGGGAAATCCAGTATATGGCTCGAGGTATATTCTGGGAATTTTGGATTTATAGAAAAGTTACGTTATTGAGTAACATTGAGATCCTTATTCATCAGGTATGAGATTTGAATGCTATTTTGTAGGAAGGGACTTATTAAATAAACCTGGACAGTTCGGAAAGCCAGCGCAAGTATACTTACTCATGGCAGGTGATAGAGGTCCAAAAAACTTTCCACTCTCTTGCGCGATTTGTTATATGGCCAACCTGTTGGAGGGATTGAACACTGGATACTCAGAGTAGAACTTTGTTAGAAGCGCCAAAATAAAAGCCCCTCCAACAACGAGGTTTGAAAAGGCCTAGTTGGATCGAAATCGAACAGGCGATGAAGATAAGGATGATAACCACCTGGCTAACAATGATACGCACGTATATGATACAATTAAGCAAAGACAGCCATAGGTAACACACACCAGTTCCCCTAGCCATTGATGTTTCTAAGCGCCTCATCAGCCATCATTTTCACCATCCCGCTATTATCCTGAGGTTAGCTTCGGCGTCCTATGCCATTTTGGCTTGCATCCGAGTGGGTCGTTTTAGGCAACTTTGCGGCACAGTCCGAATGCTTATGCTCAGTAAAATTACTATTATGCTTTTTTTTAATTTAAATTGTTATTGTTTAGACTTGTATTGTTCATTCGTTCTCGTTTTCCTGAAGCATCAACTCATCACTTGCTTAAACATGAGGTCTCTATCATTTACTGTCGTAACTTTCTCACTCACTTGTTCTGGAATTGCTTTACCCACCCTAGACGCGCCATTATCTACGCTCGCCGCGACTACCAATCACTCATCAACATGAAAGGCTGCCTAGCACGATCGATACGAATGTCATCAATGAAAATCAAGTATCTATTTCAAAACGACCCGAAGAGCCAATTCAAGCCCTTCTTCAAGTGCAATCCTTACCATTCCATCATAATATCACGCTCCCCGTCTCAACTTCTCTCAACGTCTACGAGAACTCAGATTTGAACATCATAAACAATCCTATCTGTCCCGATGGCCAGAAGCCTTACACACTGCTCTTCAGTACTTTTCATTGTCGCGGCATAAGTCCCATCATTATTGAATCTTACAGGAATGGACCTAGTGGTATCGGGTTATATGAACAAGACAGTAAAGTACTAATAGAAACATGGTCGCTCATGTTCAAATATGCTAGCTCTAAAGGCAAGGCATTTTCTAGTCTCCATGAACCAAGCGGTTTGCATGTCCTGCACAAAAGCCGCTTGCGAACCATGGTGTTACCGATCATCAATCACGATGAAGTGGGTCTTGCCTTTGACCCTCCTTCACTTGGGATCCTCGACCCGCAAGTGAATAAGCTTCGTGCGGCAGTGTGTCTTTGGTCCTCCACTCGCGACTACGCCAATGCTATTCGTCTCGTACGTCCGCTTAAATGCCGTACGTATCAAAAGACATATATGCATCTTTTCACACAGCGAGAATGTCGTGGTAAACATATCCTCTCTGATGATATCGGAATGAACGCAACGCTTTTTGATCCTGCTGAAGATTTCGAGGAGTGGTCCATTTTGTTGACATGTGCCAACCATGACTACAAAGCAGCGAATAGAAATCCAGTGATAAGCGAAGTCCAAGAACTAATAACTCGAGATGGAAATGAAGAAATCGTCGCCTTTGAGTTGCTCACTAAAAGTATTGCAGAGCTTAAAGCACATCAAATATCGACTGATTTGCACAATGTCACTCTGGCACTAACTAACACACACATTCCACAAATCTTCCATATTCCCCTCTCAACCTGTCTCTCGTCCACCACAGATACCCACTACCTTTCTTCGCTTCTTCGCATCGTCACTCCACCTACTTGTCCTCCAGAACTACCAAATCTAGCCACATTGTTATATGCAGAGCCTGGCTGTAATTGTAGCGTGGAATATATGCTCACTGCGTCAAGCTACCCGTATTACAAAGCGCTGTTTACTCGGAGCGTGACACCACAACAGGTAAAAGGGTGGTCATTGGGTTTTCTTTGTCACGGGGAAGAACCTCTCACTAGTAAAAATCGGGAGATGGACACGAAGATGGAGTTGGTGATTGAAGGGAATGGGTCTTGGGATGCTGTGGTGAAAGTCGTGAAGGCTGACTCGGAGCTTGGAGTTGCGAAGATAGGAAATGAGGGATTAGTGCAAGCGGTTGATCATGAGTCTGAGTTAAAGGCCTCTGGATCTGAGGATGTTGGAAAGGAACAGGAAGGTACGGCGCAAAAGGTGCTGGAACTACGAGAGTCTTTGGCTCCTTAGTTGGAGGTAAATCAAATCTTGATGAAACTTATAATTTCCCGGGTATCTACTACTTCTCAACACTGCCATATGCAATTGTATTACACTTTTTGTCTTTTGTTTTACAGTCTTATTATTCCCTCTCTAACTCTCTCGTCGCCATATGTTGTAATTTATTTTTAGTAAGAAGAGATTAGTTGACTACAATTTTGTCAGCTTTTCCTTTTTATTTTTCCTATTATCTCTTTTATTTTCGTCATGTTGGCTGGGAAAGTCTATAATGACTCAATGAAACGGGTGGATGAGATTAAATGAGATGTAACAACGTCTTGATAATATCAATATCAATATCAATACTAATAAGAATAAGATTAGATTAGATTGCGGTACAACGGAAGAAGTATCCGTATAATAATCGCAAAACTTTTAGATGTAAAGAAATGGAGATAGATGTAAAAAAAATTCTTCTTCTTACTCTTTTGGTTTTCGCAATGATTGAAAGTAATAAACATATAATAAGTAAACCAATCCTCTTTGATTTTCCGTTAATATATTGCTATACAGGTTTACTTCAAGTAAAATTCATGGGTATAAAACGTGTATATATAATACAAAACAAGAAGAAGAAGAAGAAGAAGCAGAAGAAGAAAATATTGTCCACAAAAAACACCACCTCATCGCATTCTATCATCCCTCGCCCTCACCCTCACCCTCACCCTCACCACACTACGAACAAATAGCCGCAGGCGTACCACCCTTCAAATCCGGAAAAATGCCATAATCCAACAACTTAAACGCATCCCACTCATGCGCACCCTCAGTTTTAAAATTCCAAAAAATCCACCCCTTAGCATTCGTTTCAAAACTCGCCAATTGAGCACTCAAGTAATTCTTCATCTCCGCCTTGAAATCATCGCTCCAAGTAGTGATATTTGATTTTCCCTCGCAAGAGCCTACGTATGTAGAATTGGGGTATGAGCCGTCGTAGCGGGAACCGACACCGTATCCGTTGAGGGCGAATGCGCAATCGGTCATTGCGGCTGTGAATTCGCCGACGACGACCCATTTATCGGTGCCTGTGTAGGTGTGGGCGTTGGAGCAGACCAAGTCGACGTGTTCGGCGGGCGTCAAGGCAACGAGGGCATCGTTGAAGACTTGGTATTCGTGGTGATCGATAACGACTGAAGATTATTAGTACACTTGAGATATCACAAAAGATTGTGGAAAACCAACCTCCCTGTGCATTATTGTCATTTGGTGACAAGGTATTATTCCAAGTATCTGGTTGATAAAATGCATCATGAAGCACAACAACGGTATCTGAAACGGCGCGAACTTGTACATATCCATCCCTGTAGAACTGTTCCAATACCTCGAAATCCATGATCCAATTTGCTGGTTCGTTGAGTAGTTCTATTCCAACTACTACATCCTGATACTGCTCCTGGGCGTATTTTGTGGTGATGGTATTTAAAACAGAGAGTGTCTGTTTAACAGAGTCACCTTGTGTCCACGCTGGCGAAGTAGTTCGATGTCCGGAATTATCGAATCCATTTTGGGAAAGAGGAGCACCGTGTAGGTCGATCCAAACTTTGAGACCTGCACTACGTGCCCAGTCAATGGCAGCATCCATGTATGAAGCTGCACCTTGGGTATATGGTTCGCCATACAGAGCATACGCCCAGTATCCAATTGGGATGCGAACGGTGTTGAAGCCAGAGTCGGCAATCTTTTGGAAGTCGACGGCGGTGCACCATGAACCCCACTAGAAATGTGTAAGAGATATGATATGAATTGATGAGAAGAAGACTTACATGAGGTTGAAGGATTGCTGAAGCTGCTTCTGTTCCCAGCTTTTCTGTCAATGTATACCTAAACGAGTAAATTGTTAGCAACTCTTCTCGAGAAATGAAAGCACTGATACCTCAATATCATGTGCAATCAGGAAAAGAAGAGGGGCATAAACTTACTCGTCGACTATTCCTAAGGATTGGTTGAGGGATTGGAAAATGGATGCTATCAACAATGTCAATATCATTTACCATAAATCTACGTCGGTTTGGCTGCTTACGAGTAATCCATGGTTCCAGTACAAGCCAACCACCAATGTTAACTCCTCTGACAGGTGTCGACCCAAATGCAAAGTCAACCTTTCTTTCATAGCTGCGACAAACTTTAGTCAAAGATGACAAGATGCTGAGGTATGAAGACTTACATCGGTTTCGAGGCCACCAAGGTAGCCACGAGGAGAGTGCCAACAGTGTTTCTGAAGAACATTATGTAGAGTACATGTATGATACAAATTGATTATCTGATTCACGAAAGGAATGTGATGACGAGATTCTTGAAACGGAGAAGGAAGGAAGAAGATATAAGTCAGGCAGGAAATGGGCCTCAAATAGAGTTCCCAATAGTGTGTGAAGAACGCAGACGATATTAGAATGAATCAGATGAACTTCTTGACTGTTACTCCCTGTCATGATCGCCGCAGATAACACCCAATTACTGATTGAGTAGTAATGTACAGGGGAAAATTAGAGGCCATGACAAGATCTGTAGTTCAGGGAAAGGGAAAAGCAAATGAAAATCATACTCTTTATGATACTAGTCAAAGCAAATATGAGTGTCGTGAACAATCCCCTGGGCCGTCTACTATGCTAACTTATTAACCACTCGAAACACCGATGCCCGGATAAATAAGACATTTTTTGTGTAATGGGTGGTGGCCAAGATCCATCCATCATCTTGCATGAGGATTTTGCATACAGGTGTCCGGTAAATCGATGTGAGCCTGACCACGATTCGAACATTTCTGATCAAGGAAAATGGTGGTGGTCAAGAAGCCGGGGGCACTGCAATGCATGCGGGTAGGGGTATTTGGGCCCGAGCGATTTTGGCGAAATAGTCAGTGGTGGGCCAGAGAGCAAGTCCATTGGTGGTATATTCGGTATATTTTACAAGGATAACTGGGTGCTGACGGGTGGGGATGGTGCCAAGATAATGGAATCAGGGGGAATCCACGGGGCTGTTCCTTAGGTAGTGTGATATCATTTGTACAGAGTAAAACCACGCAGTAACCTTAACCTTATTACCACTCAGGCTCAAAGCACTGAAAGGGAGTAAATCGTCCGTTGTCCCCAATTACCACGGGCGACTTACCGTTATTCACATGCACAACATGTACAACTACGTATGACCTTTTGAAGGCCGGGGGTAGAAGTAAATGTTGTGGTGATATTTTTCGCGGTATCACTAAAATGCAAAGTGGCTTGCCAAGTGGCTGATTACTATTTGCAGCCGTTTGAATAAGAGGTCGTTAACCAGTATCGTAAAGTACCCATTATCTACGACCAGATGAAACTTCACACCCTCTTTGTTGATCGATTTTCTATTTTGAAGATTCGAGGTCCGGAAGATCATAAATTCGGGGTCAGTCTTAGGCTTCCCAGATATGAAACATCCTAATGGCGGAAGTTATGGGGCCCTTCCGATGGTGTGACGAACCAGTGGTAGGCCGGTGCTTAAAAGCTGGCCAAACTTTAACAGGAATGATGGCTTCGAAGTTCAGGTACCAAATTTGCCTCCGGATTGTTAGAAAAGAAAATAATCATTCTAAGATCAGATGATCTCTAGCATTCACCCTGATGTACACATGGTACGGGCGCTATTGCCACCTAGAATGAAATAGAAATCCCAGTCCATGAACGTATCTCGACTCTCGAGGTATGCACCGCCGCTTTGAACTGTTAGACACAAACTGGGAGAAAAAAGATGTCTTTCAGGTGTGGACCATTAGACTTCATGCGCTTCGCCACCTCGATATCGCAACACACTCTCGCTAAGAGATTTGAGCATATCGCGAATAATTTTAGATATGGAAAAGACGGTACTCGTATCAGTTGGTGAGTAAATCTCTTATCATTATCTCACTTCGTAGTATTTTTCTCTACTACCCCTCTAGCGAATTCACCAAAAGTAATACCCATATCCGAGTCTACAATCTCGTCCAAATTAGGCTGAGTGAACACGGCTATAGTATTTCTCGCAATTCTTCCTCCTTCGTTTTCACCATCTGCAATTCCTGGTCGCACACCTCTCACGTAGTGAGGAACTGCCTTGAATTTACCTTTAGTGATTCTCTCGAGAGCTTCTCCCGTCTGGAATGCAATGCAATCTTTAGGGATCTTAACCTGAACAGTTTCACCACTTCGAGACTGGATGTAAAGTCCAGCGGTTGGATCCGGAGATGCAGGGAGCTCGTTGAGCGGGCTTAAAGTGGTTGGGCGATATGAGTAGGACACTGGAATCACTGGCGGATTGCGAGTCTCGTTGATGAACATAGCAGATGTAAGACCGGTTAGACAGCCATGATCCAAATGTGTTGCACACCAATCATCGTCTAGATTTTCCGAAGATTCCTTCGCTTCTGCTGGGAAGTAATGCAGTAATCGCGCTTTGGTTGTGGTTGAGGTTCTGACAACATGCTCAAGGTATCCACGTTTATAGTCAGGAATCTCCTTCTCTGCATATTTGTCACAAGCTCGAGCGACAAGTACACCAGTGTCAATAATAATACGACACAATCTTTCAAAGGTGTTCCGGAAACCGGGCAAGACGTGTTCTGCTGGCCACAAATTGGGACTGAGATATTCGGGGAAATTTTCTGGTGAAAATTCAGAGGTAGGCACTGCGCACGACAGAGATGGATCGACGTAAAATGCACAATTTGCGTAGTATGATCCCTTTAACGTGTCCACTTGGCCATTTTTGAGAGTCTCTTTCCCACGAGACCAGCCAGTAAGATATTTTGCTGCAGCATTTTCGAGCTTCTCTACTAGACATCAGACCTTGTCGCTTGCCTTCAAGAGTAATTGTGATACTGACCGAGTTGAAATCCTGGCAAGCTTCCGAGATAAGATGAATATGAGAGCAAACTATGCCTCAACTCTACAAATGTCTCAGGAACATCTTTGACCATTATGATGCCTAGAGATTCAGGGCCGAATGCTTCCTCAAGGGTTGAGAAGGAAACATTGCCTGCAGTATCAAATCAGCTGTGGCAGGAAGAACCTAAGACGTCGAGACATACCACTTTGTAGATCTTTTAGACTTACTGTCACTGGAGAAGGGGCCATATTTAGTATCTTAATGAGAGAGATGAATGAAAGTTATCCAACTTCTAAAAGAGAGTTTGAGAGTGTATGTGCTTGAGTTTTATTCTTCAAGATAATGTCGTGCAAGGTAGAAATAGGCAGGAGGGAAAAGATGCAGTATCTTGCCGATAATTTACCGAGGTCGGCAGCGCCCGAATATCGCAAACCTCCTGTTCAAAAACACAAGCAACAGCTCACTGGTGGCTTTTTCTTCGTCGTAATTCTCAAATCTTACCACAATCATCATGGTCAAACCACTGTCTTTCAAAGGTGATAAGAAAACCAAGAAGAGGAAGCGCGTTGATACTGCCGAAAAGTTTGGAGATTCAGAAGCCTCAACCTCCCAAGCAATCGCGAAACCTCAGGAAGAAGAAGCCGCGCCAGATGATGATACTTGGGTGACAGCAGAAGCTGCGGGTGATGTCGTTGGTCCCGTGGTATTTGTTCTACCGTCAGATCCACCATCATGTATAGCCTGCGATACGAATGGAAAGGTATTTGCAAGCAGGCTGGAGAATATGATTGAGAACAATCCTACCACTGCAGAACCTCACGATGTAAGACAAGTATGGGTTGCCAACAAAGTAGCAGGTACGGAGACTTATAGTTTCAAAGGTCATCATGGCAAGTGAGTACAATGATTCGTCTACTATCATATTTCGATGCTAACCAGTCTTGCTCTAGGTATTTGAGTTGCGACAAATTCGGTATTCTATCGGCGAATACCGAAGCCGTGTCGCCCTTGGAATCCTTTTTATCAATACCAACAGCCGATACTCCAGGGACATTTCAGATACAAACTCTGCGGGACACGTTTTTGACCATAAAACCACTTGCAACCGCAAAGGAAAATGCTTTACCAGAGATCCGGGGAGATGCTGATTCAATCAATTTCAATACTACCATAAGAATCAGAATGCAGGCAAGATTCAAGCCAAAATTGAAGGCATCTAAAGAGGAAAAAGCCAGCCAGAAAATAAGCAGGAAGGAGCTGGAAGATGCTGTTGGTCGAAGGCTGGATGATGACGAGGTTCGGAAACTCAAGAGAGCAAGGAGAGAAGGCGATTATCATGAGGCATTACTTTTAATCAAGGTAAAGAACAAGCATGACAAGTACAGCTGAAAAATAAAAACAACAGAAAATACATTAAGGGACAATGGGTAAACTCGTGGAAGGAGATATGATAATGACAACCGCTGTCACCTTGGTTCGGCCAACTCTGAGGGCGTTAAGGTGGTTTTGGAGACGGGCTACTGTAGCCAGGAAAGCTACAATGAGCCCTGAAATTCAAATAGTACAATACCTACAGCATTATGCGTAGAAACTAATGGTAAGGGAACACTCGATCAATTTGTCAAAGTCCAGTAGATCATGTGATTGCAATAAAAAACATCAAATTTTCCCTTGGCCGTAGAAGTTGCACATCCAAATCTGTAGATTCTGTTCCCATTTGATCTTGAGCAGAAAACTCCAGGATTACACGATTGGATTTTATACGTCGCCAGCGAGGGGCTGAAAAAATTTCATTCGTCTAAAAAACTTTCTTCGCAAACCACAATCAAAACACCGCATCCAATAGCTATATTCAATATGTACAGATTTTTCGCCTCAGATACCTTTGAGGTCCAGAGTACAGAGCCAACATATATCTATGATATCATACCTGTCGCAGCTGGCCTTGCATCTATTTCATCAGATGATTGTTTGCGGTTGCTAGATCCAACTGCTTTGAATGGCCAGCCATTGAATACTATCAAGAAAGTAAATTCTGATGTTACGTGTTTGAAAACCATTGGGAATGGTGACAGTTCTATTGTGGTTACGGCTGGCAGGGATGGAAAAGTGTGTCTTATTGACCCAAGGACTGGTGGAAAGGTTGGAGAGGTGAAGAGTGGTGAGAATATTTTCAAGGATTTTTTCGTCGCTTGTTTCTAGCAAATGGAGCTCTTCTTTCCCTCAAGTGAGAAAGTAAGACTTGATGTAGTAACTCATGAAGGTCATGAACATCTCTACATCACACGCTCTTTGATGGCCATGCCGTTATCAAACGGGTCAATGCCTATGAAAAAGATTCTAACGCTTAAATAGATCAAGGCGCCCCAATCTTATCATTAGCATGCTCAAATACAAACGCCATTGCTGCTGGAACAGAATTAACGAATCACCAGGCAACTGTTTCAATCTGGTAGAAGTTCCCATTGTCACTATTCAACATGTCCGCCAGACTGATACAAGCAGGGACGCAAGATCTTTAGCTACACCAACCGTGCAATACGTGGAAAGTCATAGCGACGACGTTACGGAGGTTTGTCACCTTCATTCCAAACTTTGAATATACTGGCTGATTTCGCTTCAGCTACAATTTCATCCAACTCAAGAATCACTTCTGTTATCTGGCTCTACGGATGGTCTGGTCAATATATACAATATCACCATATCAGACGAGGAAGAAGCCCTTCATCAAACTATCAATCATGGTCACTCCATACATCACGCTAACTTTCTTAGCGATACCGACATCTTCGCTCTTTCACATGATGAAAAGTTCTCTATGTATGAGCTAGTAACGAATCCAGAAGAGGGAGTCGAAGAGCCAGCTCCTGTGGTATATGGTGACATGAGGGAGAATCTGGGAGGCGAGTATGTTGCGAATGTTCTGTGCAGACCCGATGGAGGAGCTGTTTTAGGCATCGGAAGTCACAGTAAGAATGAATTTGATCTTGTACAGTTAAAGAAGGGCAAGCCTTGGGTATTTGCTCCTGAGACAAAGGTTACACTTTCTGGGGCTCATGGATCGGAGATCGTTAGGTCGTTTTGCTTTCTTGATTCGGTATGTTTTCCTTCTGAAGCCCTCAGGTTATTAAGTACAGGCTGATTATTTTTTGTTCTTTAGCACAGAGCAGTATTGACTGCTGGAGAGGATGGACAAATCAAATCGTGGAGGGGCGAGGAATAATTATCTCCAAAAGGTTATTTAGGTGGTTATGAGTAAAAATCTTCAAAAAGTTATAAAAGATCCATCTGATCTGTCAGAATCAACAATATGTGATATGCTTCTATGAAATGTTTATTTTTAGTTTTTGTATCAATGATGGATGTACCTGGGTCGGAGCTCATGTCCTGGATTGCCGAAGATGACAGCTTTGAAATAGGAAACCAAGCATTACAAACCCCCGCCAATCTACACAATCAACCTTTTCATTCTGATTGTAATTGCCATGGAATCATGACCATATTCCGCTCTGCTACTTCAAAATCGAAGTCAAATATTTACTCAGAGGTTCTAGCAAGATGAAGAGCCCGAGCCGGCGGCTTGTACTGCCATTATTTATTCGTAAGGTTTCCTACAATTTCCTCCGAGCTTGAGAGTTACTAATTTGATACATATAGTTATTTGGCAGTTTGTTTTCCAAATATGTTATGCGCAGGCACATGAGGAAGAGCTAGGGGCGTCTCACACGGCGGAGGAGAGTCCAAAGCCATCTTTTCAAGCTCAACCGTCTACAGCTCAAGAATCGCATCGAGCACCTATAATAAAAAACACAGCCGGTGAGCACTGAGTTTGCATGCCTTGGTTTACTATCTGCTAACACACTGTAAGAATATGAGCTAGTCGACAAAGCCATACATTCTCTCCAACGTTACGAACGATCGCATCCACGCCCTACCTCCAACCCTTCCGGAATTGTTAAAACGTTGACGCAATATGTTGTTGCAAGTCTTCCAAGATTGGTTCAAGGACCACCACCAGATGGGAAGATTGCAGCGCATCACCAAGCTCCAGGTCCGGTCGCAGAAGCAGTACAACTCTTGGAGCAAGCAGCCCAAGTCAATAACTCCGATGCGATTTATCTTCTAGCGCAAATAAATTTCTATGGAAACTACTCATACCCCAAGGACTATAGCGAGGCGTTCAGAAGATATCATCAATTGGCATCATTGGACGGAAATAGCTCGGCACAGCACATGGTTGGATTTATGTATGCGACAGGAATTGGAGGAGCGGTAGAGCAGGATCAGGCAAAGTCGTTGCTCTACCATACATTCGCCGCCGATGGAGGAAATACAAGATCCGCAATGACCCTTGCTTTCCGCCATCATAGTGGAATTGGTGTGCCAAGAAGTTGCGATTTGGCAATCAAATATTACAAGGAAGTGGCGGATAAAGCAGTTGAGTGGTATCGATCCGGTCCGCCAGGAGGTATGGCATATGTTCAGGACTCCTATCAGCTTGCAGATGACAATGGTGGAATCTATGGTGAAGGGGCAAGTTTCAGTAGTGCTGGGCAAAATGCAAAAAGCGGAGGGCCAAGCTCAGATGCTCATGCAGCATTGGATGATGTTCTAGAGTATCTTGACTTGATGTCTAGAAAAGGCGACTTCAAGGCTACTTTTAGCTTGGGGCGTATTCATTATGATGGTCAAAAGGGGCTTCCGCGAAATTTGAAGAGTGCGAAGTGGTATTTCACGAAAGTAGCCAAGTTATATTGGACGAGAAGTGGAAAAATCATCGAGAACGATAAGCCTCAACTAGACAAGATTGCTGCCAAATCCGCAGGCTATCTGGGACGGATGTACCTCAGGGGCGAGAGTGTGGATCAAAGCTACGAAAAGGCTCAGACTTGGTTTGAACGCGGTATCAAAAATGGTGATTCTGGTTCTCAGTATGGAATGGGTTTGATGTACCTGCATGGTCTCGGAGTACCAAAAAATTCTGCATTAGCACAACAATACTTCAAAGCTTCAGCTGACCAAGACTATGCGCCTGCGCAAGTTAGCCTAGGGGCCATGTACCTGGATCAAGGTACTGATAACGACATTAAGGTTGCCAATCGATATTTTGAACTGGCGGCACGATATGGTAATATTGAAGCTTACTACTATCTCGCCGACCTTATAAGCCAGGGAGTTGGTCGAGATCGAAGTTGTAACCTGGCAACTGCATACTACAAGAATGTTGCAGAGAAGGCAGAACCACTTCTGACGTCCTTCGCGGAGGCGAACAGTGCCTATGAGCAAGGCGATTACGAATTGGCTTTAATTGGTTATATGCACGCGGCAGAACAGGGATACGAAAAAGCGCAATCAAACGTCGCATATATCATTGATGAACAAAAGTCGAAATTGACTGTACCTTCCTGGCTGACTCTTGTATCCACCCCAAGACCGAAATTGTTACAAAATTCGAAACTTGCGCTGCTCTATTGGACCAGGGCTGCCAAGCAGGCAAATATAGACGCTTTAGTCAAAATGGGTGATTACTATCTTTATGGTATCGGCACCCCAGTCGACTTGGAGAAAGCTGCAGCTTGTTATACAGCAGCATCTGAGTTTCCTCAAAGTGCCCAAGCATTATACAACTTAGGCTGGATGCATGAAAATGGTGTTGGTCTTGACCAGGATTTTCATCTCGCCAAGAGATATTATGATCACGCTTTGGAGACAAACGAAGAGGCATATCTACCCGTGACTCTCAGTTTGTTGAAACTACGCATCAGAAGTGCATGGAATTCGTTCACTCATGGCAAGGTCAATTCGATTATCGATGAACCAAGTAAGTTATTTAAAGTCCAAATATTAGAGACAAGGTTTTTAACATATCACAGCTCCTCGAAAGCAATGGTCATTAGCGGAATGGATTAGCAATTTCCTCCAAGATGATCACCCATACTACGCCGATTATGACGCAGATGATGCTTATAGTTCAGTACATGACCCTATGCCTGGTGGTGATGCGGATGGACTCTACGATGACATCCTCGATGATGGTTTGGTAGAAAGTCTTATTATTATTGGCTTAGCAGCCGCATTGGTGTTTTTGATAGTATATAGACAGCAGAGGCAGGAAGCACATCGAATAGGCGAAGGAGCAGCTGCAAATGCCCAACAAAATGCACAACCGCTTAATGGGGAAGTTCCGAATAGGGGACTTTTCCCCAGGCCAGGTGATGCAAATTTTAACGATTGGGTGGCGGGTGGAGTGGGTCATTAATAAAATGAGTGCAGGACTGTGAAAGGAAAGAATTGTAATTAAGCATCTACGTATAGTAGTATGAATGCAAATGAAAATGTGAATATGAATATGCAGCAATGAGATGATGTAGTTGGGTATGCTATGTTTGCGTCTGTTGTTTCCTGGTTGTTAATATCATCACATTCAAAGTCATACAACGCCTTAGATTACCACTCGAGTGCAAATTCAACATGTCTCTCTTCTCCTGAACTCTAATCTACTACTCGAGTATCTTCAAGTAAGAATATATATCGATGGTCATTGTTCATTTTATAAATAGAAGCGCTGTTTGTGGTAGATAGATAAATAGATAAATAGGTACCCTAACCGCATAATATTCCAAGAAATTTCATACTTATTATTATATTCTGTAACCTTAGTGTAGTGTAGTAAATATTCATCTCCGAGTTAACCTTACCATCAAATTCCCCCTTCTCCTTCCTCGCTTCACATCTTGGCTTCTTTCCACTCACTGCATCCCTAGGTAGGTCATGCAGGTACCAAGGTCCACCTTTTAAATACCTACATTCTTAATATTTATTATTATTATCCCATGTTTTATATTAATGCAAAGATTATATTCACTTCAAGACTGAAAAGACAAAGCAAAAGGAAGAGGTCCGGACAACAAAGCTCTATGCCGAACGCTTGGGTGAATATACGCAATTTATATCCATCCATCATTACTGTCTGAGCGATCGGTTCACCAGTTCTAAGCCCTGAAAATGCCTACTAAAGAGAAAAGCGGATATCGTTCTGTGATTATGAGGAATTCTAGCACTGCACCATCGAAGCGTATTGGTGCTTGGCGCTGGAAAGAGTGAGGTCCCTTGAAATATATAGATGGGTGGTTAATGACTTGGAGAGTGGGTTTGTGGTTCAAGGGCCAGCTTTGGTTTGTAAGTATGGTATCAAATTCTTACCAGATGTTTGATAGTCCAGAACGGGATTCCATATTTATTGCAAGATACATTCGCTATGCTCCTTGTAAGTTTCAATTCATTCATCGATAACTTTATGTGGACGGCGCGTGACGTCTTTTGCGAAGGTGTTCACTTGATGAGCTCTGTCAAAGTACTGTAGTTATGTAGTCGAAGAGCGGCTTTTCCTGTAGGTGAGATGGATGATTAGCATAAGAGAACGCATTCATTAGATCCATGTGACTGTCTCTCAAGGCGAGAAAAATCCTGTGGAGAGGATAAGCGCTCTATGCATTGTCGGTTCATGTCCCTATTGTTGAGCTTCCCGTTAGTAAATAAAGAGTCATGAGGCATGTATTACCAGCTTATAACTGGATCTCGATTCGCATTGCAATTCCCAGTAGCAGTAGGTATCGGATGCTGCACAAAAATTGTCGGAGGTGTGCATCCACAGGTCAACGGGCGGCTAACCGTCTATTTCCATTGAATTTTTCGGTCCTCGACCAGTAATACCGTGTACTAATTACAGTCGGATAATCCGCATTCCATAACTTTTTCCATTCATAGTCGTCCATCAGTAGGGTATATCATTCAAAAGGTATCCAGCCGCTATATCCTTAGCGGTGCCGAAAATAAACGCCGACTATATTCAACCGTCCGTAGTTCCCCGCGCATCAACACCAAATCCAAGCCCATAGCCATTTTTATTTCCATTTCCCTTCTCTATCGCGCATAATTCAACCACCGCCGTCTGCCCATCATGCCCCTCTACTAGCCAAGTCTTCAGCGCCCGCACCAGATGGTTCCCCCTTCAACCTCTCTTCAACAACCACTCCTAGACTTTCAGCCTCCTCAACCAATAACCGCCTTTCCTCTAACTGTATCCGTATATAATCCACAGTTTTCTTTAAAACCACACTCTCGCTTCTCCCTTGACCTTCCAGCCCAGGAACTAAATCTGCTAGTCGATCAAAGCCTTCGCGAATTGCTAAGCGCCGTTTTTGTTCTGCGGGCAAGAATAATTATTAGAGCCAGTACTATCAATACAGAAGTCATCCAAAGAATTGAGACTAAGGCTATGAAAGCACCCACCAGATGCGATATGATTAGCCTTCTTCTCATGTTCCGATAACCGCGGTTTCTCGTCGGCTGGATTGGTACCATTTGCGGAATTGGCATTGGTTGAAGATTCTCCAGCGGGAGATGCGGACATTTTGGAGGGAATGATATGCTTCTGCTAGAGCTTGTGTATTGAGCTATTATATAGGTATAACTAAAAGAGAGTCCGAAGGCATTGTTAAACTCCTTGTTGTGTTGTTGTTGTTGTTGTGACGAGTTGCGATACGGAAATGTGTGGTGGTGGGCTGTCACATGGGAATTTGTGAGGTTGATGCCAGAGGGGAGCTTTACCATTTTGGGATTGGTGTAGATCTTTTAGCTTTTGTTGTTCGCGACCCGGTAGACAAGTATTCTACTTCTACATAAATCTGCAAAATATCACTCAGGAGATAATTCGACTATGATATTTTGGCAAATAAGACGAGGAGAAGTGATTCTTCTCTACAAAATCTGACAAGTTCTACCCTGAACGGCCATTTAGCGCCGATGTATTTTGGTCAGCAAAACTGCAGCAGGAGAATCCTATAGATTCATTATTGATCTCTTTGATATCCTGACTATCATCGCCGCATAAACCACAAGGACGAGGCTCTTTATTATGATAGGTTCCAGGTGGGAAATTTCGCAAAATATGTGAATCAGAACATATTTGCAAAGGGAACGTGACTTCCGATATGTTGCTTTCTTCTCTTCCTGTATCTCCTACCTTTTACAAAACAAAACTTGCTTCGGAGGAGGAAGATGATTATGGTAGTCTTACGAACTCATGTGGATCTACCCATCTTACTCTGTTACGAGATTTTGTCAAATTTGTTTTACATGATTCCAGTAACAGCCAGTCCGGGAACGCTGTTAGTGATTCGATATTCCATCAAAATGGATTTCACCACAAATGGCAACTTATGCAAAAAAGCTAGACTAGGCACGGTTATTCTTTCACTTGTGGTGAATTTTCATGCCTTCTAGTAAGGCGGTTCGAAGCATCGTCTTCAAAAATGCCATGTTGTGACATATCAACACCATATAGAGGGGCTTTGCCGTTCGTCCTCTCTCTCCAAGCACCTTTAGTGTTACCACAATTTGTAGTTGCACTTTACAACAAGCCCTGCAAGTGCTCTATTTCCTGTTGTGAGTATTCTACCGTAAAATTTGAAATAGTACGATTTGAAATCGATCATATTGAGACTCAGCATGAGATTATACCTCGCAATTTTGTGTCAGCCATCCCCTCGAAGAAGTAGATGAAGTTTGACGGAATTATGAAACTGTGGATCTAAGCACTTCCCGCGGAGTGAAGGATTGTCAGTCTATCCAGACAGCCTCAAGCTCCGATCGGATTCAAACTTATATGTAGTAGATGATAAGGATGACCTTGTATCGTATGTTACAAGCTTGATTAGCGAAGACTTTTATCAGACTAGGGATATACAGGCAGAAATAGCCTACAGTTGGAAAAGATCTGGGGCTAGTCAAATCTCTCCTACCTATCTTCTAAGCTCAGGTGCCGATTCAATATTATCCCGTTTCAGCGGAATCTGGACCCAGTTCGACATAAGCACTCCATTTGTCTGTGAACAGCTTTTCGCTCGTTCGTCTAAACACATTCAACAAGAAACACGATAGACTCAATGAAGGAACAAATAATCCCAAGCATCCTCGCTCAAGCAACTTCTGGAGTTGCTCGATGAAGAATGCTTTAACGTGCATGTTCTACAAGACAACAACACGTAGCTATTGTACTAAGCCCGATGGTTGGCGCAAATTTCGACCATGTATATTCTTTATTTCCGAAAATGGAGTAAGTTTCTAGACACGTTTATGTCAGTTCTCTCGCAGATTTAGGTTAGTTGTTTTGAATCTTTTGATATTTTACCGATCCACGTTCTGAATTCTTGTAGTCTCACTAATCTATTCTAAACAAACTAACTCAAAGCCCACGCAGAACATCTCACTGTGAGAAATACTATACAGTACTATTAAGCGCTGATAATCTATTAGTACTTTAACGCTCCGAGCCTCCTTGCAGTCTTCAATCTGCAAATCTAAAGGAAGAATAATTAGACGAAATGCAGCACTTGAAATAGCATTCAAACTACCACAGCTGACTTACAAAGATCGTCTGTTTCTTTTGAGTTCTTGGATAAGATTCTCTGGGCTCCGGGCCATTTTGGATATCTACTTCCTTCGCTCTCGTACAAGCTTTTTCTCTTTCCGTTGTGAGTTGATTATATATCATTTATGTTGTCTAATGTGTCTAATATTTTACGATAAATTTATCATTGTACTGCGCAAACACTCACCTATCGATTGTGCGGTTTCGAATCCAGTACAGACTATACATGAGTCCAGAGGATGCAGTTTCATTAATAGAAATTACTTCTTATAATTATACCATGACCATGTTGCTAGATGCTGAGATCAAGGCTACTAATCTCAAGGATTGTTGTCTAGTCGATAATTAGCAGATACCGGGAGCGCCTATTCACGAAGGTCAGAGTTCGAGTTGGTTGACACCAATGTTCTTTTCAGATGCCTTTATTCTAGTAAGTAGCTTGTTCATGATCACTTCTTAAAGTTTCAAATTCGATGGATTGATGTCGAACTCTTAAGAGCACATCTTTATGCAAGAGTCCACGTAGAAATAGGAGCGATTTTTTTTCGTTTGCTTCCATCAGTATCCTCAAAGATGTAAACTGTAGGCTGTTGGCAGGTTGCCGATTCTCATCAATATATTCATATAGTCTAATCTTTGATATTCGGTTCAAGAAGGATAAATACGAAGCGGCTTCCACGTTTAATGTTTTCATGAACGAAATTTCTTCTATATAGTATTCAATACAATAAACATATGCATCTCTAGTACGTGCATTGAAACATGTAGATGATTCTAATTTTGACAACATACATTTTCGCAACACCAGTGTAGCCAATATGCCCGTCGAAGTAACTGCTCGTCGGGGAAGTCTACACAAAGATGTTCGTTGGTCCAAGCTAATATTGAAGATGCTAATTATACAATCACAAGATCTAATTAGAGCTCACTTACTGTTATGTATTTATCTTTACTAATTAGTTCATCAGTTCTAGTAGTTGAGTTATGCCCAATCGCTGAAATAAACAGACTCGTCTTCAAATTTCAAAAATATAAATCTTTTGAGTTTGGTAATATGTATCAGGTGGTAAGTAGCTGTACCACATCTTGTTAAATACTTTTGTAATCGGTAATCTAAAAATGGAGTTAGAAGTATCTGGGGCTTAAATGATCAGGCCAAGTTTTACAGTTAAGTAATTCTGGAAAGCTTGTTGGTCAAGAATCGTCCCAGTCGGTTTTGCTAGAGCCAGATAGATTGCGCGCTACTCGAGAATAGAAAATTGGATTTTCGCTCAGTAAATTAATCGGTAAATTTTCGTAAGGGGTGAAGGTATGTTCGATAAGTCGGAAATGATCAGAGATATCAACAGAGAAACTTTAACACAAGCGCAATAATTAGAGCTGCGTAACCTGCAGCTCGTTTGGAAGAAGATATCAAAACGGCAGATCAATCTACACTATTTTGAAATCCACTTAGATCACCCTAAGCTTATCAGCTACTGTCTAGTTCTCCCGGACGTCCAAGGGTTTAACCTTACGTGATGACATCATCCCTGAAGTAGTGGTTAGTTTGTGGTGTAGATTCGGTAAGATCTTATATTGTTGGAGGAATCAGAATTAGGAAAGGATTGTAGGGCTATAGATTTTAAGCTATCGTTTGAGATGACTTCAATAACTTTAATTTGGAGTGTGCGGACATCTCACCGCAAATTGCGTTTGAATTAGATATATACAGTTGAGTTCTTTCGATTTATACTTATACACTTGACGACATATAAGGTTAAAGATATTTCGAGCTCGAAACAACAAGTAAAATAAGATCTTACATATTAAAACATGGTAATACAGTACTCCACTCTTATCAATACACTTGAGATATAAGTAAAAGTGATCAATGACCCAATACCATGACCAAAATTCCATCATATTGAATCAACCCTCATAAACCCTTTGTGACATAAATCTACAAAGTTGTGTAACCCCTGCTGTAGGCTAACCTTAACCTCAGCAATACTAGTCCCCACCTAAAAACCCCTTGTCCACAACCCAATCACCAAACCCACAAGGCTGACGAAACCTCCACCTAACCAACCCAGCATTGATAAATCCAACCTCATCCATCGATATCAATATCAACTCAACTCAACCGAACCACACCCTTCAAACAAACTCCAAGTCCTCCCAATAACCTACCAAACATCGATTCCCTCTCACCACCCGCACAAAAATCCCAATCATGCCCGACGAAAAATACACCGCCATCCCGACCACCGAGCCCAAAGATACACCACCAATCCGCCACGGCGCCTCCAAATCCCTATCTAGTATCAAAGGACCCTTACCACGGGGACCATTTCCCCTCGAGATACCCGTCTTGCAACACTTGAAAGGAAAGAGAATTATACTTGCATCTGCTAGTCCTCGACGGAAACAAATTTTGGCTTCGGTATGTCCATATATTTAAGATCTTTACAATTTTCTATTTATTTAGATAGATAATTTTGTGAAATTGGGGAATCATGCGAAACACACACACATACACATATATATATATATACAAACTAACAAACAAAAATCCAGATAGGCCTAACCAATCTCGAAATAATACCCTCTCCCCTCCCCGAAAATCTCTCAAAAGAACAACTCGGACCCTTCGACTATGTCCTCCAAACCGCCATTCAAAAATGTCTTTCAGTATATACTCACTGTCTCGACAACTCCCTAGCCAGTATCCCGGACCCCTCCCTCGTCATCGCAGCCGACACCGTAATCGTCACCACATCCGGGCACATACTAGAAAAACCGCGGTCCCAAGCCGAGCACCTCCGCATGCTGAAACGGCTCCGCGACGAAAAAACCCACAAGGTATTTACCGCGCTAGCGATCCTCGCTCCGCGCGAAGATGCGCGGTATCCGGGGTATAATTGTGAGAATGAGGTGGTGGAGACGACGGTGGTGTTTGATGGGAATGTGGGGGATGAATTGATAGAGGCGTATGTGAAGACGAGGGAGGGAGTGGATAAGGCGGGTGGATATGCGATTCAGGGGATGGGGGCGATGTTGGTGGAGAGGATAGAGGGGAGTTGGGATAATGTTGTGGGGCTGCCGATTAGGAATGCGGTGGCGATGATGGAGAAGGCGGTTTTTGATCAGGAGGATTTGGATCCGGAGGAGAATGAGGAGGGGGAGGGGGAGGAGGAGGAGGAGTAGATATTTTGGGGGGAAGGGTCCGGGGGGAGGGAGGCGGGCTTTGGGGGGGGGGGGGGGGGGGATGAAATTGTTAGTAAAATTATATTTGGGAAAGCTGGGAAGAAAATATGATTACATATGATGAATATTAACCTAACATCTACATAAACCTTACGGAAGGAGTGGAATGGAAATGAAAATGCAATAAACATATATGTATATCAATAGGTAGTGTAGATATCACACAACAAGTGTAGATATTACACAACACCAAAAGTTTACAGAAAGCCATTTCTTCATTCATTCATTTATTTCATTCATTTCATTATTTACAACATAACGCAAAGGTAGGTACAGTACAGTAATCTTACAATGAAGTCTGTCCAACATCACACAAACAAACACCTAGCACCAAACAAACACTACTAGAGTACTTCCTACAAAAATATCACCAAGTGCATAAGTCAAAACACCATCTACTCCTTTTACTCCCTTATTAAAACCCCGAAGCGAAATAAGAAAATACCTTAATTTTACTCCTGAGGTCATGATATCATAATATAATAATATATAAATACCTACTCGAGTAACTATCTATATCCAAGAGTATAGGTTAAAAGATCCAAATGTAAAAGACATCGGAATAGTATTGAAAACACTTTTAATCTAACTATCTAGTAAAAAACGAATCATCGGATCGGTAAACCTTACTAATCTCGACGGCTCAAAGCATCATATCATATCATCATCCCTCATTCCTCATCATCATATCCCATCTAAATCATCACTTCAAACCTTAGAAACCCCATCCACGTTCTTCTCTCCTCTCATCATGATCTTCTTCCTCTCTTTCACCATGCCCTCCACCAAATCCCATACCACCAAATCTTTGTGCTAATCCACCAACAAGTTCACCAAATTCTCCTCCACCAAAGGGAGGGCCACCAAAGCCACTTTGTTCTCTTGGAGGCTCTTCATATCTTCTCTCACCACCACTATAACCACCCCTCTCGCCATATCCTCCACCACCATGTTCTTCTCTCTGTTGACCATAACCACCATATTCTTGTCTCTGCTGAGAATACCCACTATATTCTTCTCTCTGCTGAGAATACCCACCATATTCTTCTCTCTGTTGACCATAAGCACTATGCTCCTCTCTCTGTTGACCATAGCCACCATATTCATGATGAGGAGGCTCCTCAAATCTCTCTCTTCTCTCTTCTCTCTCCGGAATATACTCTTGAGGTACATCACTAATCCCATTGCTACTACCACTTCTACGACGACTGTGATGTCTTCTATGATGCCTCCTACGTCTTCTGCTTTCACTACTATCGCTCTCACTACCCGACCTCTCTTCTCTATGATGTCGTGCTTCATGATAATGGCGTCCATCAGCCGTCTCCCCCTCGCGCCATGTTTCTGTCTCGATCCTCCCATCAGGACGTTCGTAGATGCGTTCATTGGTTTGCTCATAACCTCCACCATACGTAGGTCTCTGCTCGGAAATTTCTTCGTAACCCGTGCCACGTCCCCCTTGCTGACCATATTGTTGATATTCTGTTCGTCTCCCTCCACCAGGAAGTTGTTCTTGCGTGTACTCTGCTTGAGCATAGTGATCACCCGAGTGACCTACTTCAGTGTAACTTTGCTCGTAATTGCCCTGGGAATTGTAGCCTTGGGATGAATATGCTTTTTCTTTAGCTCCTCCACCCAAGACTCCTGCCAAAAGACTTCCACCAAGACCACCGGCAAGAGCACCAACAATACCACCTAAAGCACCACCACCAACTGCTTCTCCAGCAAATTTGCCAATTCCTGAAGATGCTTGTTCGCTGAATCCTGATGATCCACCATGACCACCACCCATTGCAGAAGTTAAACCACCCATCATTTCATTTGCCAAAGGATTTGATGAAGACGCCATAGGGCCCTGCTTCGACATTTTAAGTGGTGCACCGCATCCATGGCCAGTATCATGGACCCCTTCAAGATGATTTTCTCCATTTTCAACTCCTTCTCTGCTCAGCTTTCTTCGAAATTCTTCTTGCTCATCACCATCTTTGTTGTGCCACCATTCTTCTACGACTCTGAACATCAATTGACGACCATCGGAAGCTCCATCTTCACCGTAGTAGCGAAGAGCCGGGTGATGGAAAACACCGTGGATGATACGATTAATTGTACGTTCAGGGTCGATACGTTCATCATCCCAACAAGCAATGAGTTGAGGAACAACCCATTTGAGAACTTGAGAAGCGATCTTGCCAGCGCATTCATTGAGGATCTAAAAAGATGTTAGTATCGATAATGGTTGAGGAGTATAGATGGCTTTTTTTTTTTTTTTTTTTTTGTTTTTTTTTTTTTCAAGTTCGACACCGTACTCTCGAGGTAAGACAGTATTGGGGTAATCAAACAAAAGGGTATGGTAAACTCACATTGGAGAAATGATCCTTAGACAACATAGAATGGGTAGGATCAGAAGAGTAGTCATCGTTAAAAACGATCAGCTGCTTATCCTTACTACTTTGGATGATCTCCGAAGAGCCCGTATTCAACTCAGTCTTGATCTGGTTGATAATTGGAAGAATGAATGGAGCAAGGAGTGAGAAGACAAAAATGTTGATTTGTTCCTCGATATTCTCAATGAGAGCCGGAAGGACGGGGATTTTTTCAATAGCTTCTCGAATCTGTTGCATAATCTCGTCATGCCACTGAATAATTGGATAAATCTCCTTGGCAACTTGCTGCATCTGAAGTGTAAATTCTTCCGGGTCCTTTGGCGAAACGTGCTCTTGAGACTGTTGAGCAGCAGACGCATGGGCCTGAAGCTCATCTGCTTTACCAGCTTGATCCTTACCACCAAAGAGTCCAGAAGGAACTGAACTTAAAAGGTCTTTGAGAAGACTACTGTTACCCTGACTACCTTCTTCCATGGTTCCTTCAAGGGTCTGAATTTCGCTTTGAGTTGCTTTATCGTCAAACTCACCCATTACTGAGTGAAGGAAGTCAACACCACCAAAAGTACCAGTAATGATTGGGTAAACGGGGTGCTGAACACCTGGGAGTCCGATCTCAGTTCGTCTTCCAACATGCGGAAAAACTTCATGTTCGCCCATCTCGATAAGTGCCAACTCGGTATAATTGCTGTGAGCGGAATAATCCTCCAAACAGTGAAGTCCAGTACCCAACAAGCGAAGTGCCTCATATAATTCATCCTTGTTCTTGCTTCGTCCATAAGATCTACCAAGTCGAATGGACTCATGGAAGAGCTTTCTGACGTGAAAAGCGGATGTCATGATCCCAACGTGTTCGTTTGCAATGTAGTTCTTCATGCCAGTCTCGGGATCAATAGCAAGCTCAACTTCTTCATCCACCGGACCTCGAAGTCTATGATCATACTGTGAAGCATCAAGATTATCGGCATAGTCTTTTGGGTTATCAATGTGATCTTCTGGTCGATAGCAACCCAATCTTTGAGCAGTAACTTCGAATTCTCTTGTGCCATATCCAAATGTCATGAATCCAAGAACCCAGAGTAAAATGCGAATAGCTTCGGCGGAAACGTATTTGACGGTACCGACATCAATCGCTTGAGCTGGCAGGGAGAATGAGATTAGTATTGGATCGTAGTAAGTTTGGGAGGAATGCGAGCTGGCGAAATGATAATTTATAACATACAATAATCTCTAAGCCAGTTACCAAAGTATACTCTTGCTACCATCATCTTATCAAACTTCTTTCCACCACAAGCTCTCGACATGACAAGTGAAAGAAGGGTATCTTCAATATCTCCATGACGCCCTGAGGATCCAGTCAGATAATCTCCTCTTTGCATAGGTGGTATAGGTGTAAACTCACAATTTATTCCAGAAATCTTCGAAACTGATGCGATATTTCCAGCGCCAAAAGCATGAGCTGGATGTGCTAACAGTAGAAGGACTGCGAACGACAGAAGCAGTGTCGAGCTGCTGAACGGGGGCATATTTTGCGACGATATGTTCGAATAGTTGCTTGACTTACAGAGGAGTTCAGTCGAACACAGCCGGAGCACCTAGAAAAAGTAATAAATGAACATGAGGAGATTAGTGGACCACCAGATTGAAGGCTTTTGAGGGGTCAGTGATGTAGCAAGTAGGTACGCCAAGCGGACTGTCGTCAGGTTTTTGGTGGGGTTTGATACGAAATTCGTTGCACGCCAAGTTACAGATGATCCAGTAAGAATGAAGGGTTCGCAATAGAAAGATGATTTTGTGTTGATCCTGTCGTCAGCTGTGATACTCGAGTAGTGAATAGGTACTAATTAGCTATATCTGACCACCATGATGATGATGATTGATACACAGAACCAACAGGAGATGCCATTCTGTAGAGCGTACAAGCTTTGAGTGTAGGTGTTTACTTTGGTAGGTGGTGAAGGTTGACAGAGGTTCCATTCAAATTGGGGTGAAATAGCCTACTGCTTAGGAACTTGACTTGCTTTTGGAGGGTCAATTGAGAATGACAGCAGTGAAGATCTTGGAAGGGGTTGGTTGTATAATATCCAGTAGGTATGTTACAGTGGTAGGTTCACCAAGTTGTTTTTGTGATTTGAAAGAGCTTGCTCATTGATGATTGGATGAAAGTAGCCTCAAATGTGTCCTTCACCCTCCAAAGTTAATAACAAACACTAATACAGTAATAGTTTTGCACTTGAATTGGATATTGCAAACATGAATTCTTTCCAGGCTGTCAAATGAGATCTTCCGAGGGGTATGTATGTATATTCAGTATGATTTGGACACGACATAGGAATTGGTAGAGTATCCTTCCATACCTTTCCATGCAGTAAAATTTATTGTTGGTAAGACTTAGGTTATTAGAAGTAAAAGGGAATTGAGAATCACTAAAGTCATAAGGTCTTGCATCAATTAGCCTTAATACGCTACGGGTAGAATATGATTGATCTGGTGGATGTACGGCGGGAACCTTGAAACCTTGAAATCTTCAGGCAGACCCCATAATGTGCCCGCAATCCAATTGAATTCTCTCTAGCAAACCCCTTACCAAAGCCTCAACTGCAGGCAAACCACAACCACAATACATCCATCTTTATTAGTTCAAAGCACCTGAGCACTCAACTCACACCTCACAATACGCAATACTGAAGTGTACCAAGGAATATAGCCTGTTCAGGGCAATGACTGCATCAATTCAAGCAAATTATTATACCTAGGTAGTCTATACCTAGGTAATCTATACATACACGACTCAAATTCTCTCTCTCTCTCTCTCTAATCCTCTTCTCCTCATAAATCGAACCACGCATCCACATCCTCATCCGTTTACCCCGAGTTACTTTCTGGAATAGGTCAGCCAAAATCAATCCAAAGTTTAGCGATTGATTGTAGCACAGGACACCGAAATCGGGCGGAGCTTTCAAGGCTCATAGCGCCGAGATCTATGCCTAGCTAGGTAATTTTTAGTGAATGGAGGGTAGGAATGAAATTCGCTATGAGAAGGCCCCGTGGTTCCGCGTAAGAAGAGGATGCAGTGCCAATATAAGCAAAGAAAGTCGAGCAATGAATGAATGAATGAATGAATGAATGAATGACCTGAGAGAAGAAGGGAGAAGATGCTTCTTTTTCATAACAGAATTCAAGAACTTCACGATATCATATCAATTAATACCTGAGAAGCATCAGGTATCTGTATATAAAGGTTTATTAAATAGTACTGGATCCTTTAAAGATATTGACACCCACCCTAATAAAAGAGAACAATGTTTATGATAAAAGAAATATACATTCTTCTTCCAATCACATACATGATACTATATAGCAGCATAGACACTGTATCTCTCTCGGACCAAATTTTCAGTGTTCCATTTTAAAAATGGCGGGTTGTTACCCCTACACCTACACCTTACACCTACACCCATATTAGTGGAAAGAGGAAAAGAGAAGAGAAAAAACTTTCACTTCACTCTACCCCACTACTCACTCCGTGCTTAGGTACACCAGACCAGTACCAGTACTTTATTTTTCTCACTTCACTTATTTACTAGGTATGTACTCTAGTCTGGTTTCTTATTACTACTTACCTACCTACTACGACCTACTTACCCTTACTTACCCTACCTTACCTACTCTCCTGCCAAACGAGAAAGAATAGAAAAGAAAGGAAAGAAAGGAAAGAAAGGAAAGAAAAAAAATAATAAGTTGGTGCGGCACTCTCCCCCTCCCAGTGATCCCAAGCCCATAACTCGCTCTTAAATATTCTCCCTTCCCGCCCATCCGCACCAAACCAAACCCCCCAACTAAATCCTCAAAATACTTACTTCTTAGGCTTCGACATCAGCAACAACAGCCTACAAATTCACAACATCATCAACATATATCACCAAATTCATCAAGATGGCACGCCCAAAGAAGGTTGACGATAAGCCAAAGGAAGCTGCTGATGGAGCAACTTTACAAATTGATGTTGCAAGCTTTGTGAGAACTAGAGATACTGTAAGTTTTTCCTCTTTATTGAAACTTTTTTCACATTCCTTGTTTCAATCTCCCCATTTCGAACTTCGATCGCATTCCTCCATCTATACCTACTTCTACCTACTCTACCTACTCTCCCCATCAACTACTATATTCCCCCGCCATTGTCTATCCTCAACATGCGACTCAGGTAGCACTCAACAACTATATCGACTATATATCCGAATCTTACCATTATTGAATTCGCACATCGACGCGACTCCATTGCGCGTATTTTTCCCTTCTGAAAATCTTCAACTCCAAAATCTATCGACAATCTATCACGCGTCAATAGTGTGTTCACATACCGCTTTCGCGTTTCAATACAATGGCCACCCCACCAACCCGCCGGCAAATTGATTGGAACTTGTACCTTTGTGAGCAGACGCTAATGTGGTCAAAGTTTATCGGTGGTCTCGCGACTTTACAAGAAGCTATCCAAAGTGTTTCCTCCGCCTACATCAAACATACCAATGCTGTTCTCGGTGAACACGGTGCTGGTTACGATATCAACACAGCTCTTTCAAAGCTGGGTGAAAATCCTCTCCTCGGAAGTCTCGGTGCTCTTCAACGCGCTGCAAGCCCTGTTATTGTAAAGGCCGTTGAAACTGCTCCCGAGAAGAAGGAAAGGAAGAAGAGACAACATGATCCAAATGCGCCAAAGCGTCCTCTCACTCCATTCTTCCTCTACATGCAAACAGCTCGTCCTATAATCGCAAAAGATCTCGGGGATGTTCCCAAGGGAGAGGTTTCTAGCGAAGGTACGAAAAGGTGGACTGATATGGCTCCCAAGGACAAAGCGGTAGGTCTTTACCGATTCGAACCATTGGTATTCACCACTAATGATATTTATAGCTTTGGCAAGATGCTTACAAGGACAATCTCCGTTTGTATAATGCGCGCATGCACTCCTACCGCAGAGGGAACCTTGCTGCCAAGGAGATGAGTGATGATGCTGCTGCTGCATATGCTGATGAGAACAACATTGGTGCAGATGCCTCAGCAGATGCTCAACTCGTAGGAGAAGCCAGTGCGGGAGTTACAGCTACCGTTGAAGAAGAAGAAGATGCAGAAGGTGAACCTGAAGCTGAAGCTGAAGCCGAAGCTGAAGTTGAGAAATCACCGACCCCTGCCCCAAAGACACCAAAGGCCAAAGGTCGGAAATCAAAGGGTAAATCCGAAGTCACCGAAGAAATCCCCGCTCCATCCTCCGCTTCTATCGTACCACCACAAAAAGAGGCAAGCCCAGCTAGAAAACGTAAGCGTTCTGGCAAGAAGGGAGATGAACCAATTGCTACCACAGAACAAGAAGAGGCAACAATTGAAACACCAAAATCTGCACCAAAGTCTAGAAAGAAGAAGTCCAAGACTGATGCTTAGTTTGATTGGATAGGATTACTATCATATCAACTGTTAGTATCTTTCTTCAATAGAGGATTATATCTGATTGCATATGATAGCTATCATATCAACTTTCAGTATCTTTTCTTCAGTAGAGGATTAAAGGCACTTGGGGCGTTACATGATTCTTCTTTGCCTTTTTTTGTACGAGGAAGTTTCTAACATAACATGGATATCAATTCCTTTTCATACACCTTTTGTCGAATGTTGATGGATGTGGAATGGAATGTGGGATGGATGCGGATGGGTGTGGGATGGCTGCGTGAATTCTGTTTATTTGATCATGGATTTAAGATTACCTACCTACCTACCTAGCAGTATTAAATGGTTATCAGGATTAACCTTATTACTTGCTAATGAGCGCGGTTATGGAAATGAATGAATTAGTTCTCATTGAGCTTTTGGTCTCGATCGTATTGGAGATATGCTATGATGGATGGATGGATGTTGGTTTTATTTTATGAATAAATATTTTATACTTATTTTTTTTGGTTTGGTGAATGGATTTCTTGTTTTGTGATGTTGTGTTGTGGATGTTATGTTATGTGATGTGATTTTAGTTGAATTGGTTTGTTGGTTGATATATATATCTTCCCGTGTATGTGTGCATTTCATTCATGTCTTTTTTCGATCTTACACTTGTTACTACCTAGCGGATGAGGGTTAGATTTGAGGGTTTGAGATTTCGAGATGTTTACATAGGACGTTTTGGGGAGGGGAGAAGGAGGGGGAGGGGGAGGGGATAAAGTGAGAGAGAAAGAATCTTGTTCATGTAGATGTAGATGTAGATGTATGTTACGCTGTGTGGGGATGCTGGAGTTGGGTAGAGAGTGAGTGAAGTAGGTAGGTAGGTAGGGAGGGAGGTAGGTAGATATCATTTTGAGAGGGTTTAGATGTTAGATGCTAGATATTAATATTGGGCGGATGTTAACTGGGTACTAAATGCAATCCTCACTTGTATCTATGTACTTAGATACTTGTAAGATGATACATATAAAACTTTTATCTGTTCTTAGATCTCAAATTCAATAGCGGGGGCGGTTGGTCTATTTTGGGTATTTATAGTGGGTTTTAATTATAGATATAGGTATACTTATTATTAGTGAGATGTTTATATATATTCGTAATTAGGGTTAATTATCTAGTATATAAATAAGTAAATATATATATAATAACTTTGTTGTTTGTATTAATTGACTACCTAGATACAGATATCGTTACAATAACATACATAACCTTTATGTAACCTTAATCTTACCTAGCAAAAAACCAGGTAAGGAGAAATAACCTTAACTACGCGTTGGATCAATAATAAATTAGTGCGTTTCAGTGAACGAGTAACCTAGCCCATCAAACTGGTGAACCCAACTTATAAAATTTAAACTGGGTGAGTAACCTAACCTTACAGTACCTATGTAATTAAGCTTAACTACAAAACAATCCTACAACGAACTTCATCCTTCGGTCTTTGTAGGAATTTATCGTGGCGCTGTTTGTTTTTGAGTAGCATGTTACAAACGTTAAAAAGACCAATTATAAACGACGATGACTAATTAGAACGGTGGAGGAATTAGTCGTTTTCTCCATATTTTTGAGGATAGTGATCCTGCGTGTGTAGGTCTTTATTTTGGGTTCTTTTGTTGTATGTCTTATCTTATGTATAGTAGAGGGATGGTCGAGCGAAGAGCGAAGAGCGAGAGCGAGAGCGAGAGTGACAAGGATGGTGGGGAGATTAATAGAGTAATAGAGATGTTTAGCTGGGTAGGATGGAGTATAGAGATGGTGATGGATGACCAGTACTAGGTACATACTCGTCATACGGGATGATGATACGGTTGAGACCGTAGGATTTATATGTGAGATCATGTTTAATCTTTAATTCATGGTAGGAACATTGGATATTATAAGTACTTTATCCGTTCTTTCTTTCTAAATCACGACTTCTTGTCATTCATTCTTTTGGAAGATTTCTTATTATTTGAGCCAGTTATCTTTGCGTCTTACTGCTCTTGAGTAGTTCTTCTTTTCTTCTTACATTCTTTCGAGCAGATTATACATAAGGTTAGCTGAGTTGCTATTTCCAAATTATCATTATCATTGTGCAATCATGCATTTATCATTCATTTTCCTTCTGGCTTCTTCAAGCTTGATTTTAGCAAGAAATCTACCTAAGAATTCTCTTCACACAAATCGCAATATTATTACATCTCCCGGTTGGTCTCTCCAGGCAGAGACTTGTGCAGTAGGAAGTACATCTTGCGGGAATATTGCACCTGGAGCATGTTGTCCATCGAATATGGTTTGTGCCAAACCTGCAAATTCAGAAGTTGCTGCTTGTTGTCCTAATGGTAAGGTACTTCCGCTCCTCTCTTCAGATTCTTTGAAAATCTAATATATATTGAAAAGCAGGTGAATGCCGAAGTGTTATTGAAGCAGCTCCAAAATGTGCTGATGATAGTTGGAATTTATGGGCTGGACTAGATGGAAATGATTTCTGTTGCGAAGTGGGCTTACTGGGGGCTTATGATCATATTTCTCATCGAGCGGGAACTTGTGTCTCTTCTATTGTGGCTCCTACTACTTCGGCAGTTCTGGTAAGTTATTGATGGTTTGTGATTCGGTTGGAATTGGAAAATTTACTTCTTTGCAGAGGTCTACTGGGACAGGTTCGGCAATAAGTGCTGTTCCTACGATTGCCACTTCTGCTCATATAACATCGACGATCGTGCGAGCGACTAGTAGTATTACTTCAAGTATTGCTAGCAGGATTTCTTCAAAGGCGGTTGCGACTTCAAAGTCTGCATTGAGCACTGCAGTAGCAAATTCTAATGCGGCAGCTACCGGAAAACCAGTGTAAGCATCATATTTAGTCATACGACAGTTGATATTAGAGTGATTCTAATCCGAGATCAGCTTCTTTCACTACATGATAGGAGGAATAAATGATGCTCATTGTGAGCAAGATATCATAGATGCAATAGCTTTAGGGGTTGATGCTTTCGCTCTTAATCTCGGTAGGTTACATCCACCAGCAATACAAACATGATCTAATCATCAAATCATCTAGCCGTAACACTAGATTCTAGCAATTCATGGGCAACCAACACAGTTGCCTCCCTTTTTAAACATGCCCAAACCCATAACTTCAAACTATTGTACTAACAATTTTCCTTTACCGTGAAAAGTTTTAACTAATCTTCACTCCCAGTTTCTCCTTCGACATGACAGGCTTTACATCCCCGTCTCAATTCATTCCGATACTCAAAACCTACGTCACTAACAGCGCCTACTACTACTATTCCGGCCAACCATTTGTCTCTACCTTTAACGGTGGTGCCTCAAACTTTAAATTTGGCCAAGATACTGTAAACGACGGCTGGAAAAACGAGCTACAAGCAGTAATGTCCGCATCCGGTCATCCCATCTACTTCATTCCCTCCTTTCAAGATGTAGCTGCTTCTTCTTCATTCTTCACTACCGAATATCCAACTCTAAACGGAACATTCAACTGGAATTCCTGGCCCACCTATACAGCAGGCGATGTACCCGTTAACACCATCGACGACATCACATATCAAAACGCCGCAAAAGCCGCCGGAAAAGGATTCATGATGGGCATCTCCCCCCTCCAATTCAAACACATCGACAAAACGCAAAACTGGTATCGCCGCGGCGAAGCCAATCTCGAAAAACGCTTCGATCAAATCCTCACCGTCCAACCCGATTTCATCGAATTCCAAACCTGGAACGACGCGGGCGAATCACATTACATGGGAAATTCATGGCCGGAACCGCTAGTTTCAAATAGTACCCCGGAAGCCCTGTCGAGTATCGCTTATGATCATAGGGGTTATTGGCAAATCCTGCGGAGTTTCATCAGCGTGTGGAAAAGTGGTAAGAGGAGTACGACGGCTATGGTTCCGACGAATGGGAAGGATGCTCAGGGGACTTTTTGGCATCATACGCTTTTGAGGGGGGGAGATTGCGCTGGTGATAAATTGGGGTTGGGAAAACCGGATGGGGTAAATGGTGTGGAGGATAGTGTTACGGCGGTGGTGTTGGTTGCGGAGGGGGTGCAGGGTTTGAAGGGGAGTATTAGTGTTGGGGGGAAGGTTTGGGGGACGAAGGATTTTAGTGAAGGGTTTAATACTATGGTTGTGAATAATATTTCGACTGGGGCTGTGGAGATGAGGGTTTTAGATGCTGGGGGGGTGGTGGTGGTTAGTGGGAAGGGTCCGTTGGATGTGCTGGATAAGGCGGATTTGTGTAATTATAATTTTCAGGTTGTGGGGTTGAGTTAATGTGGGATGGTGTTTGAGGGGTGTATAGTTTAGGGATGAATGGATAGGGTTTGTATGAGGAGTTGAGAGGAGATTTTGAGGGGGGGCTGATGAAAAGTGCTACAAGCGAGGATGAAAGAATCTCGTTTCGATCACAGAAGGAGAGGGGGTTATATTCTTATCCATCCATATGCATATATAAACATTCTTTCAGTACCACTAAATCACCAACTTACAATCAAATAACAAGATGGGCACCAAAAAGCATTTTAAATAAACAATAGGTATAGATTCTTTAGTTGTTTATTCAGTATATTATAATCTTACTTGTAAATATTTCCATGCTCGACGAGTAAATTTAAGATCTTGGATGATATTCTCTGTGCTAAGTTTTAATTAGAAATGAAAGATTGAAGGGTTTGAGTAGATGTAGGGGATAGAGAATAGAGAATAGAGAAGAATCAACAAGTGTGAATCAAGTACAGTGGTCCTTATAAATATTATCATTTGAAACATGGAAGCTACAAATTTGGTAATAATACATGAAGTAAGATCTTAGATCTAGATATTAATTAAAGATAGTACAGAAGTCGACCAGTCGAATTCCAAGGGGTATCCGATCTTGCAAAATCTATGCGTTCGTCCGTCCATATAGCTATTCATCATTCATCTATGCACCTTCCATCATCTTCGTTCTATCCCACATGCACCATCCGTTCAATCAAAGCCTCATCCTAAACACAACTCATCACCCATAATTCTACACATCATTCTTCCCCGCCAAATTCCTAATACGATCTCTAAATCCGACCTTCTCATCCTCAAACCCACTCTTCTCAACATCCCCCCCAAACTTCACATCCATATCCAACGCACCCCCAGAAGGAACCCCCCTCATCTCCCTCTTCATCCACTTCTGAATAAACATCTTAACCGTCACGACCGTCGTACCCGTCGTAAACGAACTCGTAACATTCATCGCCGCCCCAATCAACACCATATCAGGAAGTTCAACTGTACACAAACTAATTCTCTGAATATCCACCAGACCCGTCACGAACGCTACATTTGCACCACCGAGAATAGCAGTGAGGACAATACCCCTCATTAATCGTAAGGCTTTGATACTCTCGTTGAATTTCATTTCGAGAATGAAGGCGATGAATGTGAGAGCGATGGTGATGAAGCCGATGATGCCGTGGAAGGTGTTTCCGTGGGGAGCAGATCCGAGGAGGAGAATGCCGAAGATTAGGCCACCGAGGGAGGAGGGTAGAACGAGGAATACCCAGATGTAGAAACGGGTTTTGGGGGCCGAGGCCCAGATGTGGGGTCGTCCGAGGATGGTTGCTATTTCGTTTCCGGAGGTGAGGAGGAGCGCGAAGGGAATGGCGATGAAGTAGACGAGGACTAATAGGAGAGCTGTGTTGGGGGTTAGTAAATTGGTTTATTTATTATGGTGTGGGAATAAAGGGAACACGAAGAAAGAAAGAAAGAAACATACCATGCGCCACAATTAAAATCACCAACTTAATAAGTGGAACCCCATTAACCTCAATATCCTTCGTCGAGGGATTAATCTTGAACTCATTACCCTCGTTCGTGACGGTGAAAAACGTATTAGGTAACATGACTGAACTTCCTCCAGACGCGAGGGTAGAGGGAATACTCCCTCCAGCTTGTAAACCCAGGAAGATTTGTACCAAGCCCCCGACACCCTGACATGTAAGAGTATCGGCACCTTTCTGAAGAAGGGTATTAAGGGATGTTGTGTTTACACCGCTGACGAGTCCGGATGTGATCTCGGAGATATTGAGGTTAGTATTGGCATCGACCCTTTTGTCAAGTTTGAGTTTGGGTGAGACAGGAACCGTTCGACGGATAACAGAAGAGGGTCTAAAGGAGCGTGCGCGCATAGCTGGAGAGGATAAATTGCCTGCAGGAGTACCAGACGAGGGTATATTGCTTGCAGGAGCATCCGGGGAGGACATTGGTGCTGGGGCTTCTGATACCTTTCCAGGCATGGACATACTCATACCCAGCATTTGTGCAATCAAAGTGACACCCTGACCACCCAATCCCTGACCGAAAGAAGTTGCCACTCCTCCTGTCGTGTCGTTGAAATCATCCGTTTTGAAAATCGGTGTTGCTGCTTGCATCATAGCTTGGGTTGCATTGGCTCCATTGAGAATTGCTTGGATACCTCCCATGGTGGAAACACTCTGACCAGCACCATCAACAAGACCTCTTGCGAAACCTTCGGCTGCCTTGGAAACAGATACACCTTGCAAGGTTGACATTAATCCTCCGGCGGAGGAGTTTAAGCCTCCACCTAGAAGAGATGTTGCTTTAGCCTGAAGACGCGCAACCGTGCCATTTGCAAGGAAGTTACTAGTGAGACCAAACGAGAAATCTCTTGCAGTCATAGCAATACCTCCATCCATCGGAGTCTGTGCGGTTGAAGGGTCTTGCAGTCCAAGCCCCACAGCAGCACCCTGTCCAATACCACTTCCAGCTCCCAGAGCTGCCGGGCCTAGCATACTAGAAATATTGGTCATGGACATGATACTCATGAGTTTCGTCTGTAAGGACTGCAGAGTTCCATTTGCGAGGAAATTGGTAGTAAGTGTGTAGGCAAAGTTATGCGCCACTTCTGGACCTGCAGCATCGGCTCCAGTGATGGGAGCAACGGCTGCATTTGAGAGACCAAGCCCTTGTGCAGCACCAGCACCCAATCCGGAACCTGCTCCAACAAGAACAGGACCAACCATACTGGTAAGATTGGATCCGGACATGGCTTGCGTTGCTAATTTTTGAACATCTACCGAGCCAAGGAATGAACTTGACAGTGATTTGGTGAATCCATATGCAACCATAGCAACATTGAGCCCGGAGCCTGTGGTATTGGTTTTGCCGGCAGCAGCTTCAGCAGCTCTTTTCATTTCCATTTTCATGGTAGTTGCTGTGTTCATAGGTAAATTAAGGCCTTCTGCGGCACCTTCTCCCAAACCTGTAGTACTATTAGCATCAAATTATCATATGATGTAGACAAACATACCTTTTCCAGCATTAACAACTGCAGACTGTAGCATGCCAGTGGGTAAATTGCCCATAATTTTCGACATATCAATATTTGAAAAGAGAGATTGAGTAAGGCTACTTCCGAGGTTACCAATAATCAAAGGAATACCAGTTCCATTTGGAGCAGCGACGGCTGATTTGTTGAGGCCCAGACCACTGGCCGTTCCTCCTCCTAGACCAGTCCCAAGAGCAGCAGAGGCTGCTCCTGCGCCTTGAGTAAATGTTGAAGTGTCTAGACTTCCCGCAAGAGCATTGGAAACACTGTAAGACCAAAGTTAGTAAAGAGACCATGAAATATGACAAATTTCACATAATTTGACCGAGAGTTTGCTTACCCAAATCCAAGATTGTCGGCAATAGCGTTTATGCCAGATGGCTTTTGAGCCGAAGTCTGTTTAACTCCATTGTTGATCTTGAGACCAGTGGTAACACCCCTACCTACACCATCTCCAAGAAATTGGGCCGGCGTGGCCAGCGAATCGGCAGTAATACCAAGAACTTTCTCTCCAAGCGACTCAATAATTCCTGTGAATCCACCTCCTCCCGTCGCCCCAGCAGCACCTGCTGCCTTACCTCCTTTCCCTGCTCCACCTGTGAATGCCGAAGCAAAATCCTCAAAAATCCCTCTGGATCGCAAATTGCTTCCACTCTGTGCTTGCTGTGTATCCGCAGCTAACTTGTGCAAATCATTGCTGAGTGCCTGTAGCGAGACGAGGTGATGTTGAGCGCTTACAGAACCCAAGATATCAGCTGCTGTCTTGAGAACTGTTGCAATGTCTCCACCTGCTTGTAGTTGTCCAATGTCTACAGCTTCGAGAGAAGCAATGGTGGAAGAATATTGTGAGATGGGGTGGTTATCAGTGTAGAGAAATGACCGAACGTGGGATATTCCCCATGGTAATAATAATATGGTATTAAAGAAAAGTAATATAGAAGCAAAAATTATAAAAAGATTTCGCGTCCAGACGCGCTGCTGTGGTATATGTTCAACATAACCCATGATTAATTAAATGTAGTAAAGATCCAGTCACCATAACTTCCCGGCAAAAGCACAAGCAAAGAAAAGACATGGAAATCAAGCGATATTCATCTCGTATTAAAGAAAAAGTTGGCTGAGGATTGTTTGGTACTAATGACGAATGAATTTCACTAATAGGTCTCCACTAATCACGTCCATCTTCGCAACAGTCTGCTTCTGGAAAAACCAAATATGATGCGCGATGCGACCGTTGTAGCATGGTTGTCTTGAATAGATCTCCTTGTGGCTAAAGCTTGGATTAGGGGTGAAACAAAGGCCGACTTATGACCTAAAGGGCAAAGAAACTATATGAACTATATGGCACAGACCTGAAGTATGACTGACTAGTTGACATGTGATGAATAATTGAACAAACTATATTAACTCATGGCCTGTTCATATCGATTTGGACTTTGCGAAATACTGAGTATGGCTAGCAATTGAAAGTATCGTCTAGGCTATCCATGTGGATGAAATCTGCATCTCGTTGAAGAAGATGATCACCAATCAAAGACTGGGAATTGCTCATGTAGATTCAAGAAAATAGGCTCCTATTTCATTGACCTTGTAAAGATTGGCTGTCTGTCAATGACTTCTCGGCCCATGCAACGATCCATCATGGTATACATGCCATCAATTGTTCTCCTTCCACATCCATTCATACATAAGACGAAAGCTCCATCTACACACAATGATTCTATAGAACAAGTGAGATTATGACAAGTTCTGATAACACTGTTGATATGAAGTTATCTCCAATTAGGACTTATAAATGTTCCCCAAACCCCAATCCTGCACTGCCCGAAATATTCTTACAACAAAGGAAATCTACTTCGCTTTCCAGATGAAGCTTACAATTAAGCCATGTTCAAGTAGCCTTTCATCAGTAGGCGCCCTAAGCCATTCTTGTTTCGAAACATACGTACGTGCGTTTGCACGGTCGGAGAGTGAATCAAAAATCGCTTCACTATTTGTTTCACTCAAGTACCCCTCCGCAAGGCGAGCCCTGGTTCTTGACGCAGGGATTGTTAGAAGCTATCTGAATGTGACATTTTTGGTCATGTCTATTCGCAATATAAAATCTCCGGACGGGGAGATTTCTATTGTACCGGTATTCCTTAAACCGACGGCTTTACTGCCTAAATAGTAATTGTCCTTGTCATGATTTGGAATGTCGTCCAATATCCCAAACTGTAATCAGGTGTCGCGCGCGGGCCAAGATCACAAACAATTATCGGCATTTTGAAATTGTTCGTAAGGCTTGTGCGTGCTTGAATTACGAGTAGTAAATCCGTGGTCTCATAACCTTAATTTATCCGAAGATGTTCCCCCGGCTTTTGGTGTAATATGCATGTAAAACGACTTAAACGAGAGGAGATATTTATATTACAACGTCTTTCTGATCGTACACATACTGTCCAGGCCATGCAATCATCACAAATGTACGACAGTAGTAGTTGCAAGCGGATGTGAGGATTTTCAATGCTTTCCTAAAATTCAAGAGCCAGTAAAGTAATCTTGATATGCACTCCACATCTCCGGATTTTGATGTCCGTCCCCAACGGCTCCTAATCCAAAAATGAATTCATTCCAATGCGCATTTGTATAAGCGTCGGGAATATTTAACGGTGGTGCCATATTCGCATCCATGGCGGCGGGAGCCATGGGTATGGGAAGATCGAAGCCCATCGGACTGTATGGGTTATGTCCACTTGGGCCAGTTTGTTCAATCGTGGATGGCTGCTGGTAATTGTTATTTTCTGGCATGACTGAAGAGAATTCGGGACCCAATCTGGAAGGTGGACTGTAAATATTAGTTTCGGAAAAGGTTGGGGTGGGTGCCGATGCTTGCGATCCACTGAAGCCTCTTTCTCGCCTCCTTTCTGCTTTAGCTCGTTTTAGTAAATTCTTGACTGGTCGCCAAATCATTCCATCCTTTGTATCCGCGACATATTCAGCCCATTTATTATAATGATATTCAATGACCCCCCAAGCTTCATCAGCAAGAGGGCCAGTCGGTTCAGCACAAAGCTCAGCTAGAGCCACAGCGATCGCATGCCATGGGACATAGGTTTTAAAGAGCCAAAACCACCCTTTGGTACCCTCATGTAGCTGCAACTCTTCACTTAAGTTGAGGTATGCCATGGCAGTGCGTAGAGATTGTCCTCGAGGAAGTACTCGATACGTGGATTTCCTACGCTGAAGTGGATATTGTGTAGACAACCATAACTTGAGGGATAAAAGTCGTGCTACGCGACAAACCCACCAGGACTTGGGATCCGCGGGATCACAACCTGCAAGATAGGTTGATTCTACCTTATCAGTAAATCCCTTGATCATCTGTTCTTTCTGTTCCGTGGTCCAGACCGGCGCATCCTTTTGGGTAGACACGAAATTCATCTTTAATCCAATTGCACTGACTGTCATTGTAATGCAAGGAAAAGCCATGTTGGTAAGCCCTACCGTATCTACCACGGGAGATTTAGAACCCGTCTCAAAGTCCTCATCGTTTACGTTAGCAGGCATTTTCGTGTCAAAAGAGCCATCCGTGATCATTGTTTCAGTTCCACGATCTTCAGAAGCTCTAGTATCGAGTACAAGCAATGTCCACCATGCTCTTCTTCGCATCTGCACATCGAAAGGATCACCGGTAGCGTCTCTGTGAAGTCCAAGAGCACGAGCAATGCGAACTGCCAGACCGATGAATGTCCAGGTAGTTCGACTTCGATCATGAGAGCGCATAGTTGCCTAAAATACATGTATAAATAAAATGTTACAAAATCACCGACCAAGATGCCTAGAAGAAGTAGTTTACTTACGATATAAACTAACAAAGCTTGTAAGGTAACGATTTCCACACTATTTAAAAAATCCGATTCCTGAAGAGCAACCTCCGTCGAAGTTTTGTATCGTGCCACTAAGATGTCTCTTTCTTCCTCAAAATTCTCGAGACACTCTTCATTTGTCATGCTCGTTACTGCCGCAAAGCAAAAAGCACACGTGACAGCTTGAAGGCTTTTGAACTTGTGTCGACCGGTATCTTGGTCGATTAGTCCGGAGTCTGAATGTGTTGTGAGGTATACCGTTTGTTCATGCAATACAGTTATCAAAGGATGAACATTTTTGAAATAAAATCGGAATAAAATATCGCGGTGACGGTCAGACGGATACGAGACTGATATATTCGAAGAGGTCACCCTAGAATCAAAGACAAACAGCGAAGGGGAATCATACTTGGATGCAGGCGATGTTGCAGTTGATACAGAAGCCTCTTCTTCGTCGTCGCTTGGGTTTTCGATGAGCTGCTTCAATCCATCAATTTCTTCACTCAATCTCGTCCAAAAGCCGTCATGAGTATAAATCGAGTCGGTCTCCTGGCGCTTTATGAATGAAGCGAATTGATGATCCATACGACCCGGTATCAAACCAGTCTCCTGGAGCCTGGGTTGACTACTTGGGGATGTGAAAGAACGATGAGTTCGCGTTGCTGGTGATGGTTCACTTGATCGGCTATTGTCCTCTGGCGTGCTGGCATCACCGGTGAGTTTTGTGGCATCAATTCTGCTCACCAAACTTTCGAGGTGAGAGATCCTCTTCAACAGCTCGGCATCACGAGACTTTGGATTACTCTGTCTCGGCCGAGGATTGCGGACTCGGGTAGGGAAAATACATTCCGTACCAGATGCCTGACTGTGAGTTGGTCACCGATATCTAGAGAGGATGGACGGAAGATAGGGAAAACACAGCCTACTCACTTGACACGGGAGACAAGGGTTTGTCGTTTTGTTGCATCTTATCTTACGTCTTCTACAGTTCGTGCAGCTAAGAACTTTTGGTGGTGGTTGAGATTGTTGAGCATTCGAGCTATTGGAGGTAGGAAGCGGCGGGCCACTCGAACTCATGATGAGACTATTTATTGCAGAAGAGTTGATTGATACAAATAGATTGATTGACTGAATGAAAATATCACCCACAGAACTTTTTCTGTTTTCCAAACACAATAGACTGGTAGTCCGGCCTATAATAAGCGTATCACCTGGTGATGTACGATGAAACTTTGAAATTAAAATGAAATAAATCGAGGCTGAGTGCTTATGCAATATTCAAGGTTCAAGATTAAGGACGTTGAAGAGATGTTTTTTGGTTGTTGTTGACACTTAATACGTACATAAGGTACGGTACTCCTGATTCCATGCAGGCACATGTGTGTGTGTGTTGGATGAGAAAACCCAGCTTGATAAGCTGCAAACGTCAATTGATCATCGGGCCTTCCAAGCTCCGACTGCCGAGATGTGGTGGAGAAATACGACCTGCTCGCTCCTTGCCTACTCTACTCGTACTCCCTTATATATGGCTCGAGTAGAACTTTACTTTTCTTTCATCATCTACCCACTCTACCTACTCCAGAGTCCATTATCGTAAGAGTTGCATTATTACATTAGGGGTCCATCTACGAGACCGATGGAAGCATTGTCGAATCTTTCCTCCTACACAAGCGATACAAGTAGACATTTCCCAGCCCCATGGTCCCAACATCAACAAATATATAAGGTTTACGGAATATGTACTACTTCGGATGTAGTGGCACAGATCCGTGCCTTTATCTCCGTACCCACCATTTATATCCGACGCCCGTTGAAACGGATATAATATATAAGTATAAGCGATTTAGCTCTACGGAGTATTTAAAGCTTGAATCCAGGGGCACACAACGAGAGACCATACTCTTATGACCGGAAAGCATGACACACGCATCGTACTCTGCTCTGAATAGGAGTGGAAAAATTCTCCAAGATGTCAACAAGAGCACCAGGTGTATAGATCTTGTTAATCTATAGCAAAATTTATATTAAAGCGAGCAAATTAAAAAAGAATTGGAATTAGTTGCTTCTATGTGGATCGATAAAGGTAAAAACAATGAAAAGTAATCTATTCTACCACTGTATCTATTTCGTTGATTCAACCACTTCTCTTTTAAGGTTTAGCTCCACAAATCTAAACCAGAATAGGATAATTTAATATCCTTTTTAGCTGTACGAGGAAGAGGCCTTGTAAGCAGAAAAGTTTAAATCTATTTAATCTTTGGATTGTTAGCAATCCTGTACAGAGTGCCAGGTACCCGATCAGATAACCACGACAAGGTAATATTCAATGGAGATACCCGTTCCTTCTACACAGGAATAGGTCTGATCATCAAGCCTATTAGCAGGGATTCTCCAATCTGCCTTACACTGAGTTTATGAGAGGCCCAAAGACTTTGAGGCCACCTAAAAGTCTTTCTTGGCAGCTCCCGGAGTGTGCAGGATGCAAAAGTGTGGGAATACCTGGCCAGGAACATGAGTGCAGAATATTACTATTCAGAGAGCTTATTGAATTTGAGATGCGCAGAGTAGAGGCATCATGCCATGCCGTGGCCATTTTGAGCTCCAGGCACTTGCTAGTATGACATACTCCATATAATGTAGAGTCATAAGGGGAGACGGGTAAGGCCATGGCAGTTAATATTTGGTTGTAGTGCGGTTATTAGTAAAGTTATGATGAGAAGTCATTGGGAGCTAAGGCCAGAGTCTCAGATGTATATCTTCTTTCCTGATTCTCGTTGGTTGTTTGACGTAGTCTAGACAATGTTAAAACTTAAGAGCCCACTCATGTAGCGCATGGAGGATCCTGTACTCCCTCTAAAGTTTTCTTTTCGGTCTGTACCTATCCGTAAACGAAAAGGCGTGTCCTGCCAGCAGTATTCGCAGAGATCTTTTGAGGGGCAAGAATATGAGTCAAAGATTCTAAACCCAATTTACCCACAACTTCTTCTTAGCGAGGTGGACTACGGAGTAAGGTTACGAAGACGACTAAGACTACGATTTTGGTCTTAAAAATCCAGATGGATTCAAATCGAAATATACCACAGTACGTAGATGAGTTCCCACAGATCACATGAGGTCTTCTATCACACTTTTCTGATGAGCTTCTGTTACACGTGCTGCTCCCATTTGAACATCTCGTCAGAATTACAGCTTCGATAGAGAATGATAAAATGAGGCCTTGGAGAACGTTGAATCAAGCAATCCTGCCTAAAGCTTGGTTACCTGCAGGGTATTTATCTATTTTATAAAGCCACGGCCGCTAATGCGATATCATATCATTATCAATAAGCCGCAATTGCAAGATAATGGTTTGATAATGAAGGTTCTATCTTTATATGCTGGCTGGAGTAGCGTCTAGATAAACAACAGAATCCGGAGCCGGCGTTTATATCAATCATTACTTATTAATACTTATCGATTGTACTACGTATAAATTATTCTGCCTAGCGGTAAGGATTGCAATTTATGATGTTTTGTTGCACATTTGAAAAGTTGCCCCAATCGCCATCCTTTCTTACAAATCAGAACCAAATTTGAAAAAGTGCATTTATCAACCAAATGACGCTTTCCCATTTACCCGGAGAGTGAGCCGAGTCTTTTACTGGCACACAAACCTTCTTCCTACACGCTTTTATCACGTTCATCCCTCTTTCCACCGACCTATACATTTCACATTGTGGAAAATCCTTCAAATTCTACTCTGAGCTCTCTATACTGCTGAGCTCTTCTTCATTCTCCAAATTTAATTCGGCTTTGTTATCTGAAAACTCACCACCTTCGAAGTCGCAGTTTCAATGCTCAGCTACATCTCAATTCATAAGTATCCGTTCAACATCTGTGTCTAATTCAAGCTTTCAAGGAGTTCTCTATACAACTTATATTTACCAAAAGCATATTTATTCCGTCTACATCTAATTCTATATAAGAATCCTCTAAATGACATAATCCTGTCCCTCCCAATGAGTTGAAGAACGACAAATAAATCATACTCCATGAAGCACTTAAGCTTGTACGAAATCCTGCAATAACACGAATGGTACGTGCTTCAGGTTCTTCACGATCTGTCCAATCCACTGCGGCAAATCCAGCACGAAGCATGTGTTCTTTCCAAAGCGACTCATGTGTTACTGCATGCTCTCGACCATCCTCGAATAGCCACCACCCTTCGAACAAACCAACAGCGATATCCAACCAGGGCATGTTCTGGGTAATCTCGACCAATGTTACGACACCATCATCTCGGAGCAGCTTATGAATCGTAGTTAATGATGTGGTCAGGTCTCTTGTCGCATGGATAGAATTCGTTGAGATGACGACGTGGAATGAGTGAACCCAAGATTCACTTGGCTCTTTCTCTATATCCAATGTCGTAAATTCCATCTCAGGGAAATCCTTGAATATACGCTTGGCGGCTGTAACGAGCGATGCGGACAAGTCGGTGAAGACATACTCAAAGGGAATCAACTTCTGCAGATGGCGAACAATGTACTTAGTTGTACCGCCTGTACCAGCTCCGACCTCCAGTATGCGGAATTTACCAGGTCTGTCTGGGATTGCCATGGCCTTCTCAAGGTACTCACCCAATGCGATCGTGCCAGAGCGCACAAGACGCCAGTTCTCGTAAAGATCATCGAGGGTTTTCTCGTTTTCTTTGTTACCGAACACGATTTGCAGACCCTCCTTCTCGCCTGTCAAACACCCTGCGAGTTCCTTTCCAACAGCCCCAGTGACTTTATGAACGTTAGCGTGCAATGGGAATGCTGGAATGATCTCATCATATATGGTCGATGTGAGCGTAGGATCGACAGGCTTTGATGTGTGAATGAATTGACCTTGGCCATCAACATTGATGAGTCCACCATCTTCAAGCACTCGGTACAGTTGGCGCACAAGTTGCTTGTGTTTAGACAAGCGTTGAATCATGGGAGCAGTATCTCCAGCTTTGAGGGCAGACATATCGCAGCCTAACTTCGCAAATGCTTCCACGACGTATGCTAGCACAAGTGCAGCCTCACGAGGGTAGCATTCTTTTCAGAATCCCGCCTCTTCGGTCTGGAAAGCAGCCCTTTCATAGCCATCTTTGTTTTCTGCGAAGAGCTTCTGAGCGCAATGGAATGATGGCGTGGAGTCACCTTCTGGAGTAGCAGACGATGCGCTTACTTTGGAAAGGCCATTGTCTTCTCAAATTGATACGGAGGAAGACTCTTGTGCTCGAAATGAGCTCGTTGACTTCTGTGATATGGCCAGAATTGAACATGGATGTCAGCTTTCCATAGTTCAATTGTAGTCTCTGCGAGAGAAGAAACTGCACTTGGGCCGTTCAAAAAAGAGGGATAGTACAATTTCTCGCCTTCGCCACTAACACTGTGTTTCATCAATGACATAACAGACGATCCTCGACCTGCTTCTACCCAAATGCAGGACTTTGAAGTCCTCAGAAAGTCTTTGAACTTCTAAGGAAAAGTAACCGGGCTTGCGCGTGTGTTGTGAAATTAACCACGCTCCTGGTTCTTCAGAACTGTGCTCTTCAGTTGCTAGCTCAATGGGAACTGTAGGTTTCTTCCACTGTAAGCTGCTGGCAAGCTTCTCAAGGCCTGGTAGTATACCCTCGGTTAAGGACGAATGGAAACCATGTGTGACTTTCAGTTTTTTGACACGGAGCTTTTCATCACTAACAGTGGTCTCGAAGGCACTTACAGCTTTAGCAGTACCCACAATTACGTGGTTCGTCGGATGGTTAAAACAAGCGACCTCCAATTTTCCGGCAGACAATGAGGCATTAAATTTCTCCAGGGCACTCTTGACTGTCGTTTGGTCTGCTTGGACAGACAACATGGATTCTCTCTCGTCACCCCAAAGTTTGCCAATAAGCTCTGCTCGGCCAACGACTAGTTTCATAGCATCGCCAAGAGATAAAGAATCCGAAATGCACAATGCAGTCAACTGACCGAGGCTATATCCTACAATGGGGCTGACACGCATTCCACTGTCGATCCAGGACATGGCGGATGCATATTGAGTTGCATAGAGAATAGCATGAAGAGTTGGCAAGTGCTGGATGCTTTCGCGTTCACATATAACCGGGAATATGCTCCCATGTCCTAGTTTGTGCAGTTCATAATCGCATGCATCTAAATGAGATTTTAGGAGTGTGGATTTCTCTACAGCCCCTTTGAAAGACCAACAAAATCGCCCTCCTGTCCACCGAAAACTATGATGACCGAACGCGAGGTAGGGCTGGAGTCTTTCACTAGCATTTCAGTGCCTGCTATAATACTCTTGAGTAGCTGCACCAAGTCGTCTAAAATCAGTAGCGGCTTTTGTAACCGAGCAGGCAAGCATATGGTTGGCTCTATCTGTCAGATTGAAGAGAACGTCTGAAAGAAGATGGGTAGTGTTTCTAGAAGATGATTGCTCTGCTTCTATAAATTTCACAAGCTTTCTCGCATACGCGATCAAACTGGATTCGGAAGCAGCAGATAGGCAGAAAGGCTGCTTTCCAGTAATAGTTGGTCGCTCACTCAAAGTCTTGGAGGACTGAAGCGCAGCTTCACAGACAAGTGACGACGGCATTATTACCTGCTGCACCGTAGCTGTTGATACAGGCAAGCTTCGAAGATGTCTTCCATGGCGTGGAAGTCTTTGCAATACTCATCATATCTGGTTGCTCAAATTGTTGTAGCTAGCTTGCCCTAGTATGGTGTCATGCTTCATCATGAGAAGAACCTCGGTCAGTGCAGCGACACCGGCAGAAGCCCCTGTGTGGCCAATATGGCCTTTGACAGAGCCAAAATGGAGCATTTCTTTTTTTTTCCAGCCAGAGCCACCAAAAGCCTCACGAATGCTCTGACATTCGATTGGATCACCAACTTGAGTTCCTGCAGATAAATACATTGTGATCTGCAAAAAAAACTGCGAAAGATAATGCAGCAACATTAAGAAGCTTATCGGCAGGGTGCGGAAAGTTTCCTGACTTCAGCCATGGTGAAAGGGATTCGATGGATTCGGCTGCTGGGACCTGTTTCAATGAGGTATCTGAAGCAGTCAACTGCCCAAAAAGCTTGGGCAGGTCTTTGAGTGTAGAGTTTAGAGACTCGCAGAGAGTCTCATGGCTCAGCAAGACTTTTCGGGGTTGATCCAGTTCTTGTAATGCTGGAAGGCGAACAAGACGATTTTACACTCCCTTGATAAATTACTATCACAAAATTTCATAGTATGATATTTAAGCTTTGTTGCTGTTCAAACAAGCTTTCTTACTAAGCCTTCAAGGGAAGGCATATTTTTCGAGCTTGTCACGATGATCATGCCACTAATCAGATCTTACGCTTCCTGTTTCCATCTATGATCAGGCTTTCTATTGGTGAAATTAGCTTTTTCCCATTATACGCTAAAAGCAGGTACATACGTAGTAGGTTTTTGAAGGAATGAAAAGCATGACATTTCCTCGCTAAATTCTTACATCCATGACGAAATGCAAAATGCAAAATCTTCATGTGTGGAGAAAAAGGAGTCCGAAAAAGTCCGGGCCCGGTCAAAATCAGCCACTAACAGCATCTGCCGAAATTCCAAGCCTTTCCCGAGTCGACCTCCTGTCGGAACAGCACTATTGCTGGTTTCTTGACGAAATTCGTTATATCCGCTTTACACTCTTGGTCTTCAAAGCCGCATCCCGTGCTTCGATACGCCCAGGTCACGGCACCTTCGTAAGAAACCCGGCTGTCTCGGCAGTTTCCATAGTGTCCAGGATATGATGACTGATGGACTGAGTAATTGGCGACTAGTGGCATGTGGACATTGAGGTAATAGTCGACGTTTAGTTCGGCGTCGTGGTCGTAGAGATTCTGTTTTATATTAAGTATATTTTTATCTATGTAACCTTATGGAATTTGGGAGGTGAAATCACCTACTCTGAAAGTTACGGGCATTTTGTCCAAGTGTTTGATTTTCGGCAAAGAAAGCTTGGCTTCAATGAGGGGATATCACTGGGTGAGATGCACAGTGCACACACACACATCTTATCGTAAATAGTGCTAGTTCTAATGCTAGTTCAATGCTAGCTCAATGCTAGCGCCAATATTTAATCATCTAACACCGGGGTATAATTAAATTATATCACTAGCACTTTAGACTAATGCAGAGTTGGTGAATCATCGGCATCCACATCCCTCTCTGTGTCCGAGTCGTCACACATTTGGACCAATCATAATGATATTCGGCAGCCTTTAACCGGATAAGATTGTCTAAGCGCGGGAATAAACGAATTGATATCAGACTTGATATGGGAATAAATTTATTGGGATAGTTAGATACTTTGGACAGCTCAGATTGGCTGAATCGGAGAACAACCGAGTTCGGAGTAATTCAAGAATTTCAAAAGGATGGAAGAGGCGGGGTCACATTTTCTCTGATTTTAACCTTCATCTACACGCGGATGTATGTATCTTTCTCCTCTATTTTTCATCCTGCACTCGACGAGTAAGCTCTGTCTACTCACTGTCTCAAAGTCACATACACTTCACTAAATTTTATTGCTGAGTCGCAAGCCATCCATCCACCCACCTTGCGCCTTTAACTATCGTACTTGCTTTCGCCTGTCCTTTGTCTTGTCTGTTGTCTTACAATTATCATTTTGACATTCTCACTTCCATACCCACTACTCCATACTGCTTCTCCATACTGCAGAAACTTCATCCAGGCTCAATTCCACCATCATGCCCACCAACTCATCCGTCAAGCGTGCCCTTGCCGCCATCGAAAAAGACCCCTCCAAAGTATTAGGCGTCGCATATAATGGCAAAGCTATCACAACCAAACAATACATTCGCCGCGCGGGTAAGTTTTAAAGTTTTCCCGGCGCAAACTCACGCCAAGCACCAAGCACAGACAGACTAACCAATTACCTCTCCACAGAAGCTCAGACCGCACCCGAGCTGTCTTTCGCGGTGCCCGATCCGTCCGCAACCTACATGGTCGTGATGCTTGATCTCGATGCCCCTTTTCCCTCCCTTCAAGTGCTGGGTCCTATCCTCCATTGGATTCAACCCGGCTACAAGGTCGGCGCCAACAATGTGTTGACTACCGATGCTCCTTTCGTCGCTAACTACATCGCTCCTGCTCCTCCGCCAGGAAGTGATCCCCATCGCTACTCATTCTATTTGTTTGAGCAACCAGCGGATTTTGACGGGAAGAAATACGCGCCGGCTAATGGCAAGCCGCTCAGTAATTGGTTCCGTATGCGTTATGATTTGGACAATTGGCAAAAGACGGCTAAGCTTGCTGAACCAATTGCTGCGAACTTTTTCTTGAGCAATTAGATAGATACCCTGTTTGAGCATGAAGCTGTTTGAGCAGCTGATGTGATATTTCAAGTTGAGATGGAGGTTTGCGCTGGTGATTGCTTTGTAATGGAGGGATCCGGGGGCGGATTGTCGTCGTGCTGTCTTTTTTTTTTTTTCGAAAGAGAACTGAGGTCTCTCGATAATGTTCATATACCTTAAATACATAATGCATGATTGCTATTTTAGCTTCTTTTGTTCAAAAATACCATTTTATCCCATTATATATATCTCCATTGCTTTCTAGCTACAAAGTGCGGCGCGGAACTCGGGGATTCCGACGTCGTTGTTTCGTCGTTTTAGTCGGTTGTATGTGAAGTCGTTGATTATGGCTGTCATTTCTGCACCCATGAGATATCCCAGTCCCAGTGCTATGTAATTGAGGCCGTCCGTCTCGGTTGACATGTTGTAGTATGCGGGGCTGGTAAATAGGCCAGGGAAAGATGAGAGCACGAGATAGGTGAGGCCGTAGAGATAGGCCATGTAGATTGCTATGACTATGATGATGGGTTGGGTAGCAAGCATGATGAATGGTCTTGCGATTGATACGCGTACGTTACTTAACAAGTTAACTGCTGGTACTCTGGGTACATCCACATACCAACTATCATCACCGGTATCTTTCCGAAGATTCTGAGCTTTCTTCTCAAGCAGTATGGGAGCATAAGTCTCTTGTAGAAATAAGAGACCGATCAGTTGAATGGCCAGACAGAGAAGAGACGAGGCCCAAAATATCCATCCCCATGTAGTATTCCCGGTAATAAATGCACCTGCTATTGGACCTACAGCGGATCCAAGGAGAGGAGCAAGAGAATAAATAGCAATTGCTCGATCACGTTGTTCCGCATGCCAACAGTCCGCTAACACACCACCGCCAATACTCAAAGGAGCCGAACCACATGTATGAGCTCCCAGTAAATTTGTAATAAATCAAATCGGTGAAGGACGGTAAGATTTTTGTACTTATCTAGAATATGTGGTATAGTAGCAGTAGGAGTAGTAGTAAATTTATTTGATTGATCTAACTATAGCTAATGCTAGGCGGACCATGCGATTTCTCGTTAGTGTCCATAATAGAAGCTCTTTTGAATATATATCAATGTAAATATAAATGTAAATACAATTGAAACTCAGAATCCACATCTAGATAAATTTAGCGAGGAATACCTGCCAACAGCGAAGCAGGAATGAATACTCGAACACTATCTAAAATATCGGAAAATAAGTTTATACACTATAAAGTATACACACCGGGAAACAAAATCCTGCACTATAAACAATCCACAGAAAATAACGATAGATGATAGGTCCTTGTTAAATTTCTCCTAATTACTGATAACTATAAAGAAAACAAACTCGATCGACCCCTAAGTTAGCGATAAATTATATATTCTCCCAACTACCGTGATCTTAACTAAAAGTGCAGATAAGCGACGCTATCGATAGCCATCTGTACGGAGTAAACTCCAAGTAAAATATCTTACGTCCTTTTGAAAATAGATTTCTCATCCGCACTACTCTTTCTCTCCTTTCTTAGCGAATCCTGATTTAACCTACTCCATACAATGCTAAACCCCATAATAATTATCCAAAATTTAGGATTCAGTGCAAGCAGAACGCGTCGACTTCAACCCACCAAACCAAGTACATTATCTTAAAATTGCAAAACTCCCTCCCAACATTCCTTCCTTATCTCCTCTATATACCCCTTGACAACACAGTCCAAACCTCGCCCACCCCCTCAAAGAAACCAAACTTACATAAACCGCCAAGTCCTCCAATTAATATTTCTAATCCTATCGTATCAGTATCAACATCAACCAGCAATTTAACAAGCCCCCAAAGATCCTCAAACCCCCTCTTCCCACCTTCTCCAAAATCTAAATCCTAGTTCCCAACTCCCAACTCCCACTCCCACACCCACCCACCCAAACTAAAGCAAAAAAAATCATGAAAAGAAGCTGCTGGATGCAGCTTATGCAAATTTAACGTGTGTGTCATTCATTTCGAAGAGATAATTACATATAAGATTTAATATAAGATTTTATGTATTTTACTATTAATTACATCTTGTTTTCCACTAATCATTGTTGTAAAAAGAATATCATATGAATATTAACCTCCGAGTACGTTCCATGATTTATCTATCATCCTTCAAGCCATCCTTCAAGCAACCCAGCTAGCTCATAAACAATAAAGTTATTCATCAACATCCAAATCTACACTCTTCACCTCCGAATTTCACAAATGCCCCATCACACTCTCACTCTCACTCTCTAATAAACATAAGCATTCTGACCCAACGGCAACCACTCAGCCGCATCACAAATAATATGCACCCCATCAGCTTCGACTCTATAATTTTCCGGATCCACTTTCATCTTTGGCATCTGATCATTAAATTTCATATCCTTCTTCCCAATCGTCCTACAATTTTTCACCGCCTCTACACGGCTTTTCAAACCATATGTTGCAATTTTACCCGAGGAGATTGATGATTCGGATACGAAAAGGATCGAAGTGGAGGGAACGAGGGGTGCAAACATTGGACGACAGATAATGGGTTGAACGGTTGGAATGGAAGCGTTGGGATCACCCTGTTAATTCTGTTAGCGAAAATCCGAGGATGAAAAGAGATTGGATTAATCACCATTTGAGCGTAAGCAATTAAACCACTCTTGATAATGGTCATGGGTTTAGTTCCAAACCAAGCTGGATCCCAGACGACCAGATCTGCAATCTTTCCAACCTCTACACTACCAATGATATGACCCATTCCTTGAGCAATCGCTGGATTAATGGTGTACTTGCTGATATATCTCTTAACTCTAAAATTGTCTGCACCAGTATCTATATCTTCTCCGAGTGCGCCACGTTGAACTTTATTTTTGTGGGCTGTGTTCCATGTTCGCATGATGACTTCTCCACAACGACCCATTGCTTGAGAATCAGAAGACATCATACTGATTGCTCCCAAATCATGAAGTACATCTTCAGCTGCGATAGTTTCGGCACGAATTCGAGACTCTGCAAAAGCTACATCCTCAGGAATGTTCTTGGAAAGATGGTGACAAACCATAAGCATATCTAAATGCTCATCGAGTGTATTTCTGGTATAAGGTCTTGTAGGATTAGTAGACGAAGGAAGGACATTCGCATGCTCAACAACACTGATAATATCGGGTGCATGGCCACCACCTGCACCTTCAGTATGATAAGTGTGAATAGCACGGTTTTTGAACGCAGCGATGGTAGATTCAACAAAACCTGACTCATTTAGTGTATCGGTATGAATCAGACATTGGATATCGAGTTCATCGCAAACAGTAAGACAAGAATCTATAGCTGAAGGTGTAGTGCCCCAATCTTCATGTAATTTAAGGCCACAAGCTCCAGCGATAACCTGTTCACGGAGTGCAGCAGGATCACTGTCATTTCCTTTTCCAGTAATTCCGATATTCACTGGTAAAGTATCACAAGCTTGAAGCATTTGTCGCATATAATTCTTTCCTGGTGTGCAGGTTGTAGCACTGGTTCCAGCGCTATTCAAATATTAGATAGTATATCACGAACATCTTCACTCCACTTACCTAGGACCAGTTCCACCGCCTAGCATTGTAGTGATTCCGGACGAGATAGCTTCATTGATTTGTTGAGGGCAAATAAAGTGGATATGGGTATCGAAGCCGCCGGCAGTAATAATTTTGCCTTCACCAGCAACAACATCCGTACATGATCCGACAATCATATTCGGAGTGACGCCATCCATGACATCAGGATTACCGGCTTTACCAATACCTACTATCATACCATTTTTAACGCCAATGTCGGCTTTGTAGATACCACTCCAATCGACAATCAAGGCATTAACAATAACAAGATCCAATGATATGTCGTCAGGTATACCTGTAGCTTGGCCCATACCTTCTCGTAAAGTCTTACCACCACCAAACTTACATTCATCTCCATATGAAGTTAAATCCTTTTCAACCTTGACCCAAAGGTCCGTATTACCCAAACGAATAGTGTCACCTACCGTGGGACCGAACATTGTTGCATATGCTGTTCTATCCATTTCAAACATATCGATATATGCAGCATCTTTAGTTGGATCCGGAGCATGTGCGAATCCTGCATTTTTGAGATTGACCAAAATCTCATCGACGCGAGAAATATCTACTTTACCAGTAGCAATATGATTTCCACCTCGAATGATTTTGTTTCCACCAATTTCAACCAATGATACGGTTTTAGTATCTCCAGGTTCGAATCGAACAGATGTGCCAGCCGGAATATCGAGACGAAAACCATACGCTTTGATGCGATCGAATTCTAGTTGAGGGTTGGTTTCAATGAAATGATAATGCGATCCAATCTGCGAACATCAGTAAGCTGTCATAAAACCACAATGATTCAACTCACTTGAATTGGTCTATCACCCTTACTCGTTACCCTCAACTTTATTCTCTTTCTTCCCTCATTCAACGTCACCTTACCTTTTACAGTAACCAAAGCACCAGGGCGTTTGGTCGACTCGTATTCAGCATCTATTGGTAACGGGAAAAGATCCATATCCGGAATTGGCAGAAAACTTCCATAAAGTGCTTTTGCCAAATCTCCATCATCGGTACAAATTGGATGATGTACCGTCACCAAATATGTTCCTGTTGGAAAAGTCCCTTCGACCATAAGTTCTGTGAGCGTTGAGCAGACCGCTGGTTGAACATGACGACGCCCGAGCATTGTCGCGCCAATTGACATGAGATCTGAAACTGTATGATTTCCATCACGAATGAGCTTTGAAGTCGTCAGTTCGTACTGTGCTTCCTTCTATTGGGGAAAAGGTCTTCAGACCTCTTGAAGGTTGTTTGCTATAAGTGCCTTGAGCGGATTAGTTAAATCACGGTAAGAATTGGAATGATTGAGGGAACTCACAACTGCTTCGGAATGATTGAGCTTCACTCCTCGAGCGAGTCGTCTTTGTGCTAGCAGACCCAGCTGCGAGATAGCAAGCTTATCTATCTATTTTGTCGATCAAAGATATTAATCCTTGGTTGCTTTACACTGCTGCGATAAGATAAGACTCTATACTTACTTCTTTTGGTATGAGATGCATTCCGACTCTATTATGTATCTCCCCTTGAATTGAATATGGGCAATTGCATCAAGTAATGCTTTGTCGAAACAGAGGTATGTTAACTTTGTGGACCTTTTCAGATGTTAAATTTTTGGTAGGGACTTTAAGATAAGGATTCCTCTCGGTTCCCTGCAGCTGATAAGGGGAGCTTATGACAGGGATGGATGTGTCAGTAAATCTTGGCGAAATGGAGAATTTGGAGCATCAATTGTTGGTAGATGATTAATGTTTTGATCATAGAAAGAGTACATACAACAATAGGTATGCGGAGGTAGGTATTTTAACCACAAAATCGCCTCATAGATTGCGTGAGACTATTTAGGCGAGTTTTATTTTCAGTATTTAAGTACTACTGTGCCTACCACAAAGGTAGCACAAAGTAATCTTTCATTTTATCATCTCGTATTTTCTATTCATCTTCCTAACAGTAGTATCCCATGATTTTTTCCATCAATTCCATAACATACGCCAAATTCCTGGACAACCAATCCGTGGTTGGTATTTTTTCCCCTTCAACTCCAGTTCCTGAACCAGCCCTCAATTCCTTGTCCCTTCACACGCACAGTGTGTACATGGTATAAAACTCCGAGTATGATAGAAACACCCACGCCACGCTCAAATGCACATTAATTCATTAATATTTACAGTCATCCCCCTCAAGAAAAGCCAGGAAAAGCTCTCGACAATGCTCGACGCCCTGCCGTGACTCGTTAGCTTGAAAAGAGAATAACAGTCAGAAGCGCCTACAAAGTATTTGATGCCTCGTTTGAACCAAATCCGGGTCTTGTATTGCAGGTTGCTGCGCTGCGATCTCGCGGATTCGTTGTTGAGCCCTCTCTGGTCGAGAAATTCCATCCTGCAACACCTCAACTCCCAGTATACTGTTCGTCTGTGATTGCGATCGTATTGCACTTGTCATCAATGGTAGTCCTGTGGCAGCTGATCCAATAGTCATTTGTACGTTATTCGTAGGGAGTGTTGAGATGCTAAACAGCCGTCTTTTGAAGCGAGCGCCCAAGTCCCGGGGAAAAAAGTTTGGATAGCCAGCCTCAACATCATGGTTTTCCTCTTGAATAGTGATTCGAGATCTCAATCTTCTCATGTTCCTTTCCCTATTGGTCATTGCGTTGGTGATTTTTATTGGGCAATGTCCAACAGGCAAGACACTTTTCTTACACATCGGACATAGTGAACTATTGTTGCTAAGAAATGGGTCTATACATTCTGGATGAAAAATGTGGCCACAAGGCAACTCGCGAATCAAAGTAGTTCCGCTCTCAAAATCATCCAAACAAATGGGGCAAGTAGGTTGAGAAAATGGTACAACTCTTTGGGCTGAGATGGATAGTGAGGAGTTTCCGAGCTTAGGTACAAAAGTCGGAGACAACGCATTCAATGTCGAATCATCGCAGAATGAAATCTCGTTTTCCTCTGTCGAGACTCCCTTGTCAGAAGAGATTTCCTCAGCCACCCTTGACCCATTTGGCGCAACATGGGGCTGCTGCCAGCCACAATAGTAGGTGAATATAGGCATTCTCTCGATGATTTCCTGTGGTACTGTAAGGCGCTTGATACCCAGTGCTTCCAAGTTCACCTCCCCAGTTTCCACCCGTCTCCGCAGAGCCCGTCTTCGACACCTCTGGATATAATGCATGGAGCCTGAAGTGATGGCCAACATGATGGCGAGTACGGCCACAATAATCAACAAAAACTCCCATAGACTAGGCAAATTTGTGCCATGGGATACACTCAGCTGAGTATACACCCGTGCATAATCTCGAGGGTCAACGCCTGGGAAGCTTGATAGATCATGGCCATATGGCACGTCCGTAAGATTACCAGAATATAGACTTATTTCGTGCATCATCCGTGCCCCTACGCTTCCGGGAACGGCATATACCGGATATTTGTTTGTAGACTTCCATGCTCCACCATCGTCCAGTCCCCACAGTTCGGAACTGATTGGTGGCGGTTTAGCTGTACCGTTATCTGGCTGGTAGAAGATGAAGGCTCGTGCAGGATCTTTCCGTGCAGCAGCTAAGAAACCTTTCGTACATTCTTTACTAATCCAAGGTGCCAAAGCAACCAGTGTGAAATCCGTTGCGGGAAGATTGGCTTGTCTTGTAGCATTTGAGGGAATATATTGTTTTGAGATATTGTAGCATGCATCGTCCGGCTCGAGATCCGGCACGTAGAGAAAGCCACCTATAACACCGGTCGCATCGGCATTACGAGTCGATAATGTTTGAATATTATCGGAAATTGATTCGGCATAGGAGATATTTGGCTAATAACTTAGAATTAGAATCATAAACTCTCCTCAGCATCTTCATCACCTACACTCAATTGAGAGATGACGCTCGTAAGCTGATCATTTGTGGCTAGGTTATTCCATCCTTCATCAGGGAAAAGTAGACTATGATGTCGGTCAGTAAATAATAAGACCTTGAGCTGCGTGAAGTAGCGTTTATCGATCGCATTGAAATGAAAAGGGGTAGATGGGGATCACATCAATAGCGATGGTAAATCAGAGCAAGCAATTGACTGTTTGACTGTTTGACTCTTTTCTTGGTACCAAACACCGATCTCGTATTCAGGAATCGCAAAAGAAGCGGACGGAAGGGAGGTAAGAGAGAGACGTAAGAGACGAAAGGGAGAATTGAAATTTGTTGTACACATACACGAAATTATCGACTTCTTTCAAAGCTTTCATAAAGAATCGTTAGTTAAAGAGTATATATATATATATATATGGATATTTATAGAAAAGAAAAAGATATGATGAAGGTATTATGGGGAGCCAAGAAGGTTGACATCTCGGCGCCAAGCACCAAGCACACAAGCATTTGTGGAAAGCTGGGGGAAGGTAATCTTGATTTGAACACGGCACTGGGAGTCTGGGAAAAACAAAACTTACCCATTTTCTTGCTAATAAATGTTGCGCAGGATTTATTACACCGGTTAAAGACCCTCCGGCGAAGGGACTAATTGTTGGAATTACCATAAAACAGAATTGTAATGCTTTCAGGTGTCTTTCGTGAATTTGATCTTTGACAAATTTGTTTTGAGAAATTTTCTAGGCCAAAAAAAACGAGTACTCCGTATATATTTTTCGAAGCTATTTGTTCATAGGTACAGTACTATACATACCGACCTTAGCTACGGGGATTCGGAAGAAGAGAGAAGAGAAATTGCCAAGAAGTAAGGGAGAGAAAGCTGCATGGGCGGCTAGCGAAAAAGCTTGTTCATCTCTTGCTCCACGATGACATCCACGCTGATATCCACAATTTCAAAACCTCAAGCACTCCAGTATGTGAGGAGTAGCTGTCAAGGAGTCGCTGGGATCTTCTGCTCCGTATGACTGGCTCGTTATAAGATCCTCCGATAATCATGTTGCATTGCATTCTTGAAGAAAATGAGAAATTCGTGAGGGGTAATTATTTACTACTACGAGTACATAGTCTACTACGTCTTTCCTGTACGGAGTATCTGAAATGGATGATTATGATGAATATGTCTTACATAACCCGTGTACCAGTACTATGTAACCTTGACATACGATATATCGGCCCATTTTTTTCATGTACTCTCTAACAATACCACTCTCATAGAAGATAGAGTATCATTGATTGTAGTCTTGTGCTGTGCGCAGTGAGTACAGTGTCTAGATGACTCTAGAATCTAGGTAGATGGATGCTAGAGAATGAAATGGAAACACAGCATCACAGCTTATTGCACTCCAGATCTATTTCCAACCAGATCTAGAGCTGAAAAAGATAAACAAATATCTACATACAGTACCGTACAAGCTCACATCTTATTGGATCTGCACCTGTACTTTTGTACGTATGACCATATATGATAATGATACATCCGTAAATCCATCCATCGGTACAGTATGTTGTCAGTGAGCCCTTTCCTGATAGATAGATTTCCTTCAGAATTCCCTCAGATTTTCTTCATTATTGCTGCTTACCACTGTCTCAAATATGTATCAACAACACATAATAACGCGTACCAAACCTAATCTTGCGATCTCAGCAAGCCAAATTTAATGCAGATGCAAAACAGTGGAGTTTTGAGTCTTATTCTTATTAAAGAAAAGGTTCCGAGCAAATCATGTTTATCCAATCAAGGGACCTAGCTTTAGCCACTTCATTTTCCTCGCTATCACGTGGTGATAAAACACGGAATAACGATCCACCTAGCTTTATCGAAATGGGCCTAGCTCTCACTGCTATTCAGCCAAGCAAACATCACTACTAACTGTCAGTATTGACAAGAACGTACTGGACCACGTCCCTGGCTTTATGAATATCCAGTTCTCCATATTCAGGTATCGTTCGCGATTGCCATTGATAGCCATTTAATCTCTGCGTCGTATTAGATCAAATTACCTAAAGGCCTTCGAGGCTCAACGAAACCTACCTACATGATAAACATACAGTTTGATTAGGACAACGTTCTCGAGTCTTGAAGTCCATCCTACTACATAATTCATGCGCTCGCGCCCTTAACTTCATTCAAAATGCCTCCCATGCCAGGTCAAAAAGGGACGGGAAAAAAGGGTCGAGATCCGCGCCAATCTCGAAGTCGAAATACAACACCAAGTCTAGTTGGTGCATCGAGCTCTGTCGCAACTTCCGATGTCGGGAAAACTCCATATACACAAATCCCAATCAATATCCTTCGAACTTCTGTAGTGGATGAGATTGCCGAGCAACATACTTCCACTATTCCCAACTCAAGAGAGCTTGAGGCTCTTATGCAACGTATGGAAAGACTGGCCTCGAGCGTAGATGAACGTGCTGCGGTATGCGACAAAGGGATGCGAATTTTGGCACAATCAAGGAAGGAGAGAAACGAGGAACTGGAAATCGAAAAGCGAGACGAAGATTTAAAGGAGAGAATGAAGAGAGATTTGGCGGAAGAGGAAGAGCGCGGAAGACACAAGGCACACAAGATTAAAAAAAGGAAGGATGTTAGTAGTGCCAGAGATGAACGTCCATTGACACATGGTGCCCATGGTTTGGCACCACAAGATGGATCTAATCTTGGTACGTTATCTGTTGATTTGATATATCTGTTAACAAACACTGCATCAATTCTTGCTTGACAGCCTTTGCTTCTTACCCATGTCGCTAATAGAATTCACTTGCAGAGGTCGCCGTGCCGAGCCGAGATTATACACATAAGCATCATAGAAAATTATCAAAAGAGAGAGACAATGATTCAATCAGTTCGTCGCTTTCGCCACCTGCTCCAGCAACGCCAACAGCAGGTATGAATGCCGATACAAAGCAGAAAGATGCTGCCGAGGATGAATCCAGTTCCGATGAACATCAACCTCCACCAGCGCCAAAGATTCCCAACTACCAAACGTTCGGGCCGGATCCATCTACCTTCCCAGATCCAACGGTTTATGAAATTACGAAAATAAAGCCTGGAGATCCTAGGATGAGTGAGGAGGAGAAGAAAAAGGTTTATTCTGTGGCCGTGTATCCGACAAATGATCTTCATGATCTTATCCCGGGAACGCCACCAGACAAGGATTTCAGCAATGCAAAACCAACAAATCAAGTACAAGCTAATACCTTTGCGACATACCTGGAGCCATATTTCCGGCCGTTCACGGAGGAAGATCTCGCGTTTCTTCGTGAACGCGGAGATCGTGTGAACCCATTCATTATACCTAGACGTGGAAAGAAACATTATACCGAAATCTGGGCGGAGGAGGACGGCGCTATGTCAGTTGACACGCCACATCAAGGACGAGATAAATTGCCTCCAAACCAAGCTCGTGGAAGCATTGATGATATTGATGATGCCATAGCAGAGACGGATCAGGTTTCCGCTGGTCCAATATTGTCGAGATTGTTGGCAACCTTAAGACCAGAGAATCGAGCACCTCCCTCGGAGGATAAACCTATGGTGAACGGCATAGGAAATGGCGAAGGTAGTTTCAATGGTGAAATGAATGGAGACATGGCGGAACCAAGTCAACACAGCGACACATCTCCCTTACCTCCTGCAGCTTTCATGCCTGATTCGGCATCCGAATCGTGGAAGAAAGCAAGTCATCCAAAGCTCGATCACGCTCAAGTAGATGAAAGGATTAAACAGGAGCTTCGCCACATTGGGTTTCTCCCACCTGACACCGAACCCGATTACGATGCTCATTATGACGACGAAATAGCCGCACGTCTACGATTTTTACAAACCAAGCTCAGAGAACAGTCAATCATCAATGGGGCACGGAAAGCTCGATTACAAGAAATTACAAAGGAGCGTATGGCTCACCAAGAATATCAAACTATCCTCGAAGATCTTGATGGCCAAGTAAACGCAGCTTATACCAAACGATCTCGCACAATAGGAAAAACTAAGAAGAATAAGAAATCTGGGGGTGCTGGCGGTGGCAATCAAGCTGTCAATGGTACTGCTGGTACGGCAAGACCAGGTCTCGGTGACGTGACCAAGACTTTGATGGAAAAACGACAAAAATGGATCAAAAATATTGGAGCTGTATTTGATGATGAGAGGAATTTGGGCAAAGTCCCTCGTTCGAAAGATGAGGGTAGCTCGATATTCAAGCCTGAAATCATGGCCGAATTCATTCAGAAGGAGAAAGATGGGTGGGATGAAGATGGAGATGAAGAATAAGCTTGTATTATACAGTATATCAATAACGATGGATCGGATTGGCAAGGGGTTTTCGGCAAGGTTTCTTCAGCTGCGTCAAGGCTGATATAGGCAGGAATGGAGTTTACGGACGAAGCGTTGCATTAGTTTTGCAGTCATAGCGTAAGACTCTTATGAATTAATGGATTTCTTTTAAATTACCATATCTTCAGGTTCGTTTACTTTGATGGATGAATTCGGGTTGATTTCTCAACTTGGTGGACGCATAGGGAAATCAATCTCTTGTTTAAACTTTATATGAATGAAAGATTGGCTCGTAATAAGTACATGAGAGTCTTTTCTTGGTAAAGAATTTGTGAGTTACACAGATTTATTACTTTATATGCAGTTGGTGGTTGCATTGGATATTCCTTTTGTCGATTGTTCTCTTTTCTTTTCTTCTGCGTTTGAATGAAACAGTGTTTTGCTTGGATGGAGGTAGGATTGTGATGATTTTTTTTATATTTTTGTTGAGGGAGGGGTTTTGAGGGGTGTGAGATTTGGGAGGAGGGGGAGCGGGGAGGGAGAGTTTTGTGATATGGTGCTGTGAGTATGATACAAGTCTTCAATATAGAAAATGTGTTGTACGTTAAGATCTTATCTATAGAACACACTTTTTCATCAGCGAAAGTAATGGCCAAGTTTACTGATTTTACCAATTTTACTGTTCATTTTTAGAATGGGCATTCAAGTTTCACCTGCCAGTATCTGCTGTTCAAAACTGAATGAGGGCCTTCTTGGTTGAGGTTTCAAAAGAAGCAACGTTCCTACCACTTTCGTCAATAACCGACAAATAAGAAACCGTGTACTCAAACGAACAAACACTCCTCTCAATACAAACTCAGTTTTTCCAATTGAAAACAACTTATTCCAATTAATTTTGGAATCTCTCATTATGGAGTCTTATAAAACACAGCAGGATTTGATGGCCAAAAAAGCAGAGGAAAATGGCATTCCGACTTCTGAAATCACAAAGCAGTTTCAACATGTATTGAGCCAAATCTACCAGCAAACTCCCCATTGCAATGAAGCCTGGGCATTGGAAAAAGCTGAATATTCTGTTGTAAGTAAAGACTCTATTTCTTTCCTGAGTGTATGATTTCTGTCAAGAATTAATCACTGCAAGAAGCAACACACTAATAATACAGTTTAGTGGACAAATTTTTGTAAGTTCTTTCTGCCATGGTAAATAACTCAATGGTCAAGCTATTTCTAATACAATCTTAGTTCCAAACGATCCATGGCCAGGCACCCCTCCAAGGACAACACCACTTCCTTCTAGTAAAGATACAACGAGGTCAGAGTCCGGCGAGGTGACCAGTTCGCCGGACGAGAAGGATCAGTCGAGTTTACCAAGCAAGCCGAAGACTACTTTTTCACACAAGGTTGAAGAGGTGCTGCTTACTGCAGCTGGTAATGCAACTATATTGGTCGCATACAAGGAGGCTTTGGTGAACATGAAGGAGCGATATCCACGCGAAAGCCTAGAGTGGCAGCAGTGGATGTCAGGAAGCAAGGTTTGGCTATCCAATTGTACGTATCTACTTCAGGATTAAAAGGTGCCACTGTTAAGTTATGTTTAGTCCGCGACAGGGGTACCTTTCCCTGCAATGAGCCACCTAGATCATATGTCCTCCGTTCCTCGGATGCCAACCAACTTCATGCTGGACATTCTCGCCATATTGGCGAGGATAGGCCCAGGAATGGGCGACCTAGCAGTAGCTGGCGACTGGAGGAGGCTACCAGTCGACGTAGATCTAGGTCGCCTCCCAGTGGACCCAGTGGAAGAGTCGCTTATCGACAAACTAGGTACCAACAGGGTAGTGAAAAGACAAGAAAAGGTAGGACAATCAAAGTCGAAGAATCACCAAGAAATGACCGAACAATAAGGGTTGGAGAACCATCAAGCGATGGTAGAACAATGAGGAATGGAGATGGAGAACCATTGACCTATGGGCCAAAAGAGGATCAGATGCAAAGGAAAGCATATGCTATGGGTGGTGACGTTTTTCGCCATACCTTCTTTCGTGCTATGCAAAATAGCAGAGATATCGTGAGAGCTACTCATCCCGAGTACGACCGTTCCCAGAAGCATGTGAGTGTCAAGCTTATAAGCATTCTAAAACCTGATACTGACTTCATACCTTAAAGTGGCTTGCCGATCGAATGGCTTGGGAGAAAGTTTTTAAAGATGAGCCATTTCCCTGGTTAAATGAAAAGCCACCAGGAATCCCTAAAAGTTCTGTGATGAACAATAAACTAGCAACAAAGCATGTCAGCAATTTTTCTATGGCAACTCCACCAGCTCAAGGGGTCGTCAAGCAATCCGACGTCAAGACCGTATCTTCGGCTGGAAATAATCCCTTAGTTAAACCGAGACCTTCTCATAGCAGAATTTCTTCTGATCAAAAAGAGACAGCTGATGGTGCTATCCCGGTTGGATCAAGCCCTGAGATGCCGAGAAAGCTCCTCATGGCACGACCAAAGGCAGTGATGAAAGCTGTCGGTGACCAATTCTCGGAGAAAAATAGAGCGAATCCCGTTGAAGGCACCAGAGAAGTGACCATTAGAAAAAGTACCCTTCTCCGTGCTCTCCTAGGTGATTGGGACGATTCATTTAAATCCGTTCAAAGAGGTCTTGGAGTAACAATGGAATGTGAGTAGTCCTTTTGTAATTCAATCCAATTTTAATTACTAGTCTTCAAATTGACGCTTTTAGATAATGATGATGCATCCGATCATCTCAGGCTTATCATTGAGCCATACCAACCGGGAGACTATGCAGCATTGGAAAAAGCGTACCAATTTATTGAAATTTGGAAGAGACTGATATACTCTGACCACCTAGTCAAACTTGATCATTTTTGGGCCCAGTACAAGAATCATGACAGAGCAAATTCTGTGAGTGTACTCTAGTCTGATATGGTTCAATCTTTCTTCTGCAATTCAACTGCCACATTCAGTCAACAGCATGCTACAGCCCTTTCATCTCAACTTTTCATTCTTCCAATCTTTTTCAAATTCACGCTACATTAGTCTAATTGCTTTTAGGAAAATCCTGAGCCCTTGATATATGTTAATGGCAAGAAAATACTTTGTCCAGGAGAATTCGGCGATCTCTGTGACTTCTTCTCATATGAGATTCAAATCTATCAATCCAACATGGCTAGGTATACCAACACGGAAAATGCACTCGCCTGCAGTACCCTCTTTGAGGCTAGGCCATTCAGCATCCACCTCACTAGCTATCCACTTCCGGTAATGCTTAAAGTTGATACCAATACGAGAGACAAGATTCTGAATGAGCATGATGCCTTCCTTGAAGAGTGGGTCCGAAGTTCTTTGCAAAAACGGATTGGCTTATCGGACATGAGCAATGACTACGCAAGAAGACGCAATCAACAACGTATGGATTTAAATTTGGACCTGGATGAGCTATTGAAGGAAGTGGCTGCGGAGGCTAATCAGATGCCTTGATTGCACATGTAGCGTCATCGGGAGTCTGACGTCTCAAATTCGTTCTTTCATTTGTAGGAACACTAGTCAAGTAGCAAGCAATTTACTATGTTCAATGGATGAAACTTTATTTGATTCGACATCACAGGATTGTATGTGGTAAGCATGTATTTTCATCATTATCGAAACTTGAACATTGAAAGCCCGACGTAAAACTTCTCTTCATTCTGGAATGTAAGATCACCAGATCTCACAAGTAAGTGTAAGTGCGAATGCGGGGTGTTGTCACGTGATAGCCTGTTTTAGCGCGTTCTTCGTCACGTGGACCTAAATCAAAATCTCAACTTCTTTCAAGATTCAGGATTTGGTCAATGTTATCTCAACATGAGAAATTTCTATACCTGATGATCGAGGATAGACCTTCAAAATGTCAACATTTGGTGGGTATATGCCTGAGTTTCCAGACATTCGTGGTAAGTCAAAATCAAATCACACAGACTTGAGAGTTATCATGAATTGGATATGATGACAGGTCAAGGAAAGAACTGATATTTTCACAGTCGATTACTTCCGACAAATTCCAGGACGTACATCTCCGCTAGCATGCTTTTTGAGTCATGTTCACAGCGGCCATCTCGTTGGACTTGACAATGATCGTATTAAGTTGCCGTTCGTTTACTGCTCGGCTGCTACCAAAGAGATCCTTATCAGGCTTGAGAAGAGAAGAGATCGGTTGAATATGGCGCAGGGAATTCTGGAGAAGCAGAAGAAAACTTATAAACATTTGAAGAATGTTTTGAAGCCAATTCCATTAGAGACTCCGACGTTGATTGAGTTGGCGCCGAAAAATGAAGTTAGGGTTACGTTATTTGATGCTAATCATTGTACTGGCGTAGTCATGTTCTTGTTCGAGAGAGAAAATACTGAGTCTTGTATACTGGAGATATTCGATCCGAACCTTGGTTTGTCAACTTGACACGAAATCCTTTCTTGATTGAGTATACTAGCGGCATGGAGTCTTTAGACTGCATCTATCTCGACACAAGCAACATTGGACCAATGGAATTTCCAACAAAAGCCGAAGGTTTGAAGGAATTGATTGGAAAAATCAAAAAATACCCGCCAAATACCAAATTTCATTTCGCAGCTTGGACTTTCGGATATGAAGAGGTCTGGGCTGCATTGTCACGAACGTTGGATTCACAAATTCATGTGGACAAATATAAGATTCAACTATACGAATCCTTGCGTCAGGAAGGATCTAATGGCCAACTACGTTTTCTGGCACCCGAAGGTCCCGTTTTGGTCGGATGTGTTGTTGGAAATAGTTCAAAGCAAGGCTGCTTGACAATCGATAAGAACGTACGAATCCACAGTTGTGAAAAAGGAATGGGTTGTTCACTTTATGGAGAAGAGGATGTTGTGTTGATTAGACCTATTATTTCTCGTCTACCATCTGGAGTTGAGGTGGAAGAAATTGGTATTGGAGGTGGTTGGGGTGATTTAGTACCAAGATATGAAGTTGCTATGGATTTCGATGATGTCAAGGAGCTGTTAGAGACAGTGTTGGTTAAATATCCTTTATTTTTTGGATTCTCACTAATTATCTACCTAGTTTTTCGGAGACAGATGAACCCATTGTTGAGGATATTCGAAGGATGCTTCTCGCCGAATTATCATCTACAACAGGCGCAATATCACTAGATAGCATATCATCTGTTAGTGATCAAATCTCTTTGAAGGATCTTGGTGAATCTCTTTTACGAAGGTTGGCTCATAAATCTTCTCAAGTACTTGACGAGGAAGGTTTCTCTGCTTCGGGAGACGATCTCCTCAAGGTAATCACTTTTCCATACTCACGTCATTCCTCATATCCTGAACTTTGTCATCTTGTTGAGATATTCAAGCCAAAAGATGTATATCCATGCACTGTGGATGAAGAGAATTGGAATGAAGGTACGTAGTCTCATCTGTAGCGTTTGACTATATATTTTTTACACCACTTGAGCACTTCGATGGCTTCGAATCAGACTAACCACATTACAGGAGTGAGTATGGAGAAGCTTTTTGGTGATCATTGCTCTGCTTCCGTCTTTCGACATGATAAGGAGATGCGACAAATGATGGCTGTTATCGTTGCCGAAATGAAGAAGTCAAGTCAAAAAACGCAAACAACAGTTGAATCGGAATCGTCTCCAATGCCTAGCGGTCATTTTGAGGAATTAACATTAACAGCATCTAGATGGGAGAATAAAAGTCGTCCTTCCACACCAATTCTGTCTGAGAAAAGTTTAACTACCACCAGTGCGAAACCTTGGTCGGAAGAAATACTTACCTCATCCCCAGCTCAAGTGTCTCAAATATGTGTAGATAGTATCAGTCAAACACCTGGATCCATGGCTACAAACTCGGGTTCGAGTTCAAGTAGTCAGGTGTCAAGGCGAAGAACAGCCACAGAGATAATTAGCCCACCGCCATTGAAGCGTGTACGGCTCAGTCAAGGCTCTCAGGTGGATGGCCCAAAGTAAGCTCTCCAGTTTTATTTCTATCATACTCGCAATTGCTTTTGCGTTGACAATCATATTTCCGTTTATTTTCCACTTCTTTCTATCGTTTTGGATCCCAATTTACACTGGAGGTCATCCTTGACTCATCGCTGATTTCTGGGGGTTTGTAGGTCATCAAAATCCAGTTCAACCTCTGCCGCAGGTGGGGAACAACGAGGTCTAGAGTTGATTGACATACGCAGCAAAGGCAGCGCTAACTTGGAGTTATCACTCACAACACTTGTGGAAAAACTCGACACTATCCCTGTACTATGTGAACACGCAATGACAGCATTGATGAATCTCCAGAATGACGATCTAGAGGTTGAAACATACATCGCTCAGGAACTGCCAAATCTGAAATCCATCAATACACAAATTGATCAGCTCGTCCCCCTTCAGTATTATCTGCCCTTCGCATGACTATACTCTCATTTTCTCGAGAAGCCCTTGAAATCCTATTGGAGTTCCAAAGCAGTTTTGAGGGTAATTCAGGCGTGCACATAGACGTGAATACATACTTTTGTCGCCAATTCTCACCTTTACAATACCTCACTCAAGAGTTCAAACAACTCACATCATATTTGGCACAACCCCTTAGTCAACGTGAGCCTTGGAATTCTACCAAGAGCTTAGATAGCATGTCTAGAATATTTCAACCTAAAGCTAATAACGATGGGATATAGTTGGTCATCAAGATATTTTCACGCTCATGGACGAAAACGAGTTAGCAACGGACGATGGCATTGAGGATGTTAATGATCATCATACCCCAAACCATGACTCATCTCTGATTGCAACCGAAGGAAATCACTGGGCCAGGGAAAACCTTCCCTTTCATGATCCCATTGATAACATCACTCGATGCGGGGATTGTGGTCATGAGATTTGGGAAGATCAAACCGAAAGATTCGAACGGATTACAGGTTTCTGCACGGGTTGCGGCATGGGATCTAATCCCTTTTATGAGAATGCTGATTTCCCCGGGGCGCTTCCTCGTCTCTTTAAAGAAGATGATGGTGGAAGTGAGGTTTCTGCTCAGGAAGCTCGTGTCTTGATTGGGAATACACATCTGGACTATCAATCTTCTGCGTATGATACTCAAGATGAAGATTCTGAATTGGTTCTTGATGAAGAGTATGAAATTAATAGTTTTATTGATGATGATGATGATGATGATGGACCTGATTTGGATTCGGATTCGCAATCTGATCCATCGGATGGTAGAAGTGATGTAGGTTATAAAGCGGCGTTTTTAAGTGTTTAGAGAGATTTTAATAAGCTTTATTGGAATTATATGGTCTTGATGGATGCATACTCACAGCTCATATCTATGTTGGGTTCTGATGAGGAGGAAGATGAGGAAGAAGATGAGGAAGAAGATGAGGATGAAGATGAGGATGAAGATGAGGATGAAGATGAGGATGAAGATGAGGATGAAGATGCGGATGAGGATGAATGGGAGGAAGAGGATGAATGGGGAGAAGAGGATGAATGGGAGGAAGAGGATGTCGATGAATGGGAGGAAGAGGATGTTTTGATCAATGAAGATGGTGCGCATGTTGTGGATGTGATGATTGCTCAGGGTGATCATGTTGTTACAGATGTTGATGTTTCATCGTTTAGGGGGGAAGATAGTCAGAATGTTGGGGACGGTGGAAATGTGGATTTGGGTGAGAAGGAAAGAGGTGAAGAAGGTGTAGATGGTGATGACGATGATTCTGAGGGTGAAAATCTGGATGGAGCGAGTACAAGCGCGAGATCGTATACCCTTTCGGGTTGGAGAGGGTTGAGTGTGGAATTGTGAAGTGGGATTATGATGAGTTTGGGGTTCTTTGGGATGTTTAAGTCGACCGAGGGGAGAATGGGAGATGTATATATGGGATGCTTGGGTGCTTGCATGGGGGGTTATTTGCTTTTCGGTTCATGAGTATTTTGATACCCGGATTTGCTTTGATGTTTGCTTTTTGCTGGGATTTGGGATGGGAGTGGGAGCGGAAATGGGTATGGGTTTAGATGTGGTTGTGAAATGTTATATATATATATAACTACTCATGATTAGTATGGATGGATGGGTGGATGGATGAGAAAGAATTTGTGTTAGCGCTATATAGACTAGCAATGATTGCTTATATGAAAAATTTAAGAATGAGCTTTATTGATTGTATATGACGAGGATGAAGAATGATAAATAATAGTGAAGTATAGAGTATAGAGTATAAAGTATGTTTATACCAATCTTTGAATCTAAATGATTGAAGAATTAAATAGATTATTTTTTTAATTCTTTAATGACTTTTTAATTCTTCAACAAAATAATTAATTATAAGTTATTATACTTTTATAAAATATATGTTGAAATTAAGGTCATTTATGGGCCTAGAATTGAGGTCATATGACCATTATGATGCACGGACCATAATTGGGAATATCTTCAATTCTACCATTACTGTAACTTAGATCCTTAGTTCAACCTACATCTAATAATACTACTACTTCCACACACTCATTTTCTAACAATATATATATATAATATATATTTAACCATCGGCACTTATATGAACTATGAACCTCATCCCATAAATACCATCAGCACACACATATACGGCACACCGCTCTACGAGTATGAGTATTTAATTAGAGATACAGAGATACTGGTGTTATTGACCGAGTAGGTATGTGTGTTAGGTAAGCTAGAACTTAGGTGGGTTATTGATAGAGATAAGATAGTCTGAGAGCGATGAACAAAAATCGGAAAGTCGGGAATTCGGTAGGTGGTTATTTATAGTGATGGGTATGTAACTAACTACTAGGTATCTAAGTACCTAAGTATACTTACTACTAGTGGTAGATAATTGAATTGAGTTTTTGCATGATGATGAATGATGATGTATCATGCATTGTACATCATACAGATCCATATCATGATGCAGATCTACAGTCTACAGTCTACAGTGCAAAGAATCTAAGAATTTAACTTTTCCATCATGTGATGTGATGTAGATGTAGATGTACCGGTGGAGTACGTACACCGTATACTTGGTAGAAAAGGAAATAGGACAGGAAATAGATGCGGGGCATACGAGTATGTATGTGGATTTATTATTATACGGTGCTTAGGTAGGTGTGTTCATCAGTACGTACTATGTATAGTATACACCGTAGAGTTTTTTGGTATTTTAGTTACTCGGGATGTGCAGTGCAGGCTGTGCAGTGCAGTGAAGAGATCATCCATCGCTTGAGATTCTGAATGATGATAGATGATAATTGACGACGCAGGTAGCTTTTTAGGAAAGGAAAGGAAAAAACTTAAAATTTGTTTCTATTTCTATTTCTATTTCTATTTCTATTTCTATTTCTATTTCTATTTCTATTTCTATTTCTATTTCTATTTCTATTTCTATTTCTATTTCTATTTCTATTTCTATTTCTATTTCTATTTCTATTTCTATTTCTATTTCTATTTCTATTTCTATTTCTATTTCTATTTCTATTTCTATTTCTATTTCTATTTCTATTTCTATAATTCTAGGTACTAGAGATCATGATGGACTAGAGATTAAAGATTAGATTTGTACACCGAGTTGATGATCTGGATGAGTCTATCAATCTGTTGGTCTGTTGGGTCTTGATTTGCGATGTACATATGAATAAATGGATGGATGGAGTATGTATGTCGATTGTACGTACTACCAGACGGAGAGGAGAGTACACTAATTGTAGCTTGTTTGCGTTTATTTATTTATGTGTATTTATATATATATATGATATGATTTTCATGTCCACATGGAAAGAAAAGATGCTATGGGATAAGAAGAATCAAGAGTATGTAGTAGGTAAATGTGTATGTGTTTTTGCATACATGTATGTGTATGTATCGTCAGCAAATTATATTATTCTGTCCTTTCTGTCCTGTCTGTCCTGCCTGTCCGTTTGTCTATTGTATAGCTAGATTCGTTACCTCTCGGACAGACAGACAGATGATTAATCCACGCAACGCTGTACTGTACATACAATATACATTTATTACTCGAATACATTACATTCACCTTACCATACCTTACCATACCACACCATACATTACACCTCACATGACAATATAATAAAAGTAGCCTTTCAAGAGACCCCTTACATTCTTCAAGATGGACTGGATGGGATTGGATCTGATGGCGAACACCTGGTGGGAATAATAATGAGACCGGAATGAAATGATTCCGTCCTATGTATGTACTGTAACCTATGTATGTAGTAGTATGTACGGAGTACCGAGTATCTAGAAAGTTTTGCTGAAATGTAATGTTCAAAACAAAACTTCAAAACTATGCATAACCTACTCATACTCTCGTTGAGAGTTGAATACAGTAATTCTATACGATAGGAAGAAGCAATTTTTCATTCATTGAGTAGAGAAGTGTTTAGTATAACAGAGTTCTCAGCTCGTGATGGGGTTGAACTTTGAACTGAAATCTCCAGGTGGGGTGGTGTTGCTTTGATTGGTTGATTGTGGGATAAGGATAGTGTGCTTATTCATTCATTCATTCATTTTATTTATGCGTTGTTAGGTATCTAGGTATTCTTAATTACTTCTTACTTGCAGCTTTCCAGAAGGCTGGTTTGAGGGTCGAGACTTGGAGTCTTGGAGTCTTGGAGGTGGATGAGTGGCGTGGAGGGAGGGAGGGAGTGAGTGAGTGAGTGGTATGGATTGTTTGGGTGGTTGGTTATTGGTTTTGTGTTTAGTGCTTTGCTCGTGTTGTTTTGTTTTGTTTTGCTTTGTTTTGTTTTGTTTTGTCGTTTGTGTAGGTTTTGTGTAGCTAAGTAGGTAGGTAGGTATTGGAGGTTCGTATTCGACTCTCGTGTAATAGATTTTGATAACAAGTTTGAGGGGAAGGAATGAAAGACTTATTATTCGGTAGAGTTATTTGATGTGGAGAGATGAGAAGTTGAAAGAGGGAGGTCGGTACTTTTGGATTCATGAATCATAATCGATGATTGGATATTCAACCCTACGTACCCGAGAAATGTTATTTCAAGATTTTAGATGTTCAACCCCGTGATTGGATATCTTCAAGTGCGGAGTTATAGTAATGTTGTCCTACTCCAATTCATGCATTTTCACAAAAGCGTGACTATTGGGTAGCAATAACTTTTCTATCTGCCTGGCTGGTCATTCGATGATTCGAGGTAAGGTAAAAGGAAAAGAGAAAAAAATCCATCATGTTTAATGCAGGATTATGTATCTATCCTTGGTTGCCCCGAGGTTGTATTACGTTGCAGGGCTGGATCTCAAGACCAAGTGATTGGATCTTATGACCTGCAGTTTAAGTATTTTTTTGCAGAGCTGGGGTATGAGGCTGATGATTCAGGGATTTTGATGATCATGGAAACGGACATTGGTGAGAATTGGATGCACAGAGGATGGTGATACAGTCACAAGGATACGGGAATGAGAGGATATTTGTGGAGTCGTATGCGAACTGTATGCAGCTTGCTCTTTATATCTCCGGCGACAGGAAGGTGGTTGAGCAGATTCGTACGAGGAAGGTCGATTTAGTATATATGGAGTATGTATGGAGTTATGTATGTATGTATGGAGTACGTGGTCAGTTCCCCTCTACGACTCGCGATGAACCATGTTGGAAGCTAGGAGAGAGACCTGCCTTTTTGTACTGTAAGACTTACATGAAATGACCGAGTATGAGCATGAGCGTCATTGTGAGTATGTGATGAGACTTGAAATTTTATGACAAGGTAGAAAAGAGAGTGGAACATGGAGAAACATGGAATATCGACGTGGTCAGTAGTTAGTGAACACGACAACACGATTAATTTCTTCAACCTTGATATGTAAAAGTTTGGTGCTTTGAGGTGCTTTAGACGGTTGCAAAGTAGGTCGGATTTCATATGTACACCGTATAGATCATACATATACCTACAGAACAAATACCTATCATGATGAGCTAGATGGATGTGGACACCAACAGCAGCTAGAATGAATGATAAGCAGGATTCAAAAAGTTACTTGTTACTTTCATCTATTGGAATTAATTGCACGATAGGAAGGTATGAGATTAGTATCTACCATTTTACTATGCAAGTATGTGGTGTCTGTAAGGTTAAGAGTACTCCAACATTTAACCATCCATTAACCATTACCATCCATTTATTCATCCACCGGAACTAGACTACCTACATGAGTACATACATACGTACATACGTATATATCTAGGTAATCTATAGATTCGAAGGTTCACAAGAAACCATTACACTTTTATACTTTTGTACTTTTGTACATACTTCAATAACATCATCATTATCAATCTTGATTCTCGGCCCACAACCTACTCCTATAGATAAGGTTATATTTATTTTCACATTTATACGGAGTATATATATATCTACATCCACCATTCATATATTTATATCTTCATCCATATTTATATATTTATATCTATCTATCTACATATAGATTTATATATTTATACATCGTATCTACTACTTATATTTATATCTACATCCACATTTACATTTACATATTTATATCTATCCATCCATCTATCGACAAGTACCATCTACATCTCTCACCTCCCATTTACCCTTTTATCCATCGACCTGATCTTCAAACCTAAAACCACGGCATTTCCAAACTGCTACCACTGCGCTGTAACTCGGGTGGGGTTCAAAAAGTTAAAAACCCTTCCCAGCAAGATTATTTCAAGCATTCCCCGGAAGATTGAGTTCTGAGAATAGAAGCGATAAATTAATGAAAAGCTTGCATACGGGAAGATACAAGGGGGTCAATCACAAGTTATTTCCGGAGTACAGTCAGAGGATATCGACGGTGACATACACACACATACATACATAGACACACTTACGCACATATACGCACACGTACGTACGCACACCACATACCGACTCGTACATATAGATACATCTCTCGGGTTTCATGGAAGAAGGCAAATTGAAATCATAGGACTCAGCCATTACGCAGTAGTACTCATACTTTTCGACCTCGTATGATTTTTCCTGATTTTTGCAAAAGAGTTGTAAGAGGGCATTAATTGATCTAAGTGAATTCAGGGAAAGGAAAGAAAGGGAAGAGAAGAGAAGAGGAAAGGAAAGGGGTTAAAGATCGAACAAAGACATCATCATCATATTCCTCCTTTTACTCTACATGATCAATATCAATTAATACTCATCAATCAATCAACCCTTAATTTAAAAGGAATTCATCATACGGTATCTCCAATTCGACATCAAAATAACGCATCTATCCCTCCTCATACCTCGTACGTCGTACGTCGTACCTCCGACCTCCGACACACACACACACTACCTACCCTTTGACTTTCTCATCTACACCAAACCATTATTGAGAGATTATTATCTTAGGGTTTTCCGTACTGGGGAGTTTGATGTCTTTCGCTATGATCTAATTTCTACCGAGTACACCCATCCATTCTAAAGCAGTCTGCCCCTACGTACGCCGGTCGAGCCGTCCCAGTACCCAATCTTTGGTACACGGGAGAAGTAATTAAATCGATAATTAATAAGTAAGAGATTGGAGTCCAGAGTTCTCAAGACCCGATCTTTTGGGGGACCCACGAGTTACAAGTTTACTCCGTTCAGTTACCGATACAGCCTACACTGTACAGGAATCATTACTCACTTACATTACTCACCTACATCCTTTACGAACCACTAAACGAAGCATCTGGTGATCCATTACGCGAACCGAAGCCCCGAAGCATTGAAGCATTGAAGCAAAACAACTGGAAGACTGGAACACCTACGGAGAACGCTGGAAACGCTGGAACGCTAAAATACCCAAACATCACCCAAACAGTAAAAGCTCATCTGGGAGATTATCGACAAAAACCCCACAACAACCCTGACCATACCTTTTTACATTACTACCCATACCTTTTACGTTGCTACCTATACCTTTCATATTATTACCCATACCTTTTTACATTACTACCCATACCCTTTACCTCACTACCCATACCTTTACACTACCACCCATACCTTCCACCCATACCTTCCATACCACCCACACCCATACCCACATCCATATCCACATCCATACCTTACCACTTTACCATACATCATCATCATTATCATCATAATACTCCTTTCATCATTATCCACTTACTTCCACTTCCATTCAAACTCCACCGCCAGACCTTCTTTCGAACCTTCTTTTAAATATTCTACTTCTTTTAATCGCCCCTTCAAATATTTATTCAATTTGTTCAAAATCTTTCTCAGTCCTTCAATACTCAGCTGGAGAGTGTAAAACCTTTAAAAACATTCAAAGATTCTTTCCTCTGCAAACTCAATTCCATCCCCTCAACTTCATTCCTACTTGTACTCCCCTTCTCCCACCAAGATATCCTCAAGTTGTACCACTTCAAGAGCAATTGAAAAAGGAACAGAAAGACATTCCGATACGACAATTCTCGTGTCTGAAATTCATCCAATCTTTGTTCACATTATCATAACATCGAAAACGCCAAGTACAGATTCATATCGGGAAATTCGTGAATCATTACACATTGGATATCATACACAATCACAATTGGTCCGGAATCATCACAATTGATCAGGAGAAAAAGCCAAACTCACCTCACACAACTTCACCTCTGCTCAAAGATTGTTCCTAGTTGAAATCCTAGTATTACTTCCTCAACCGTCAAATTACACAAGTTTGGAAAGAGAAAGTCGAAATTTCAATCCTTCAGTGCCTAATCATCCTTCAAAGGATATTCCCGGTACTTGAAACTTTTACAATCACGAGCTCCAACACTGCCACGGTCAATTGTTAAGACCTGCCTCGCCATAAAATTCCATCTTACTTTTTAACGTACAATTCGCATCCTCAGCTACCATGAAGGGGCGCCCTATTGATCAGCTCGTTTACGAGTGCATGTTTCCAAAACCAAAAACAGGCGATCCTCAAAGTTTTCAAGCTTTTCTACAGCGAAGTCTTGTGCCTGAAGTTCGTCATGAAACTCAAGCATTCTATGGTCACTTAACTTCGCAGGAAGCAAAGTACCCTGGTTTAGATTATTCATATCCACCGCATCGAGTTCGATTATCGAGATTTCCATGGCACAGACGACTATTTCGAGCCTTTGATAACCTGAAACTTACAAACTATGAAATTGCGACTTTGACAAAATGGGAAGGTACCCGTTGGGCAAAGGAGAGATTTGAGAAGGAACAAGGAATTATTATTAGGGACACAACTGGTGATGGGATTGAGGATTGGGTATCGCCGGAATTAAGGCCTGTGACTGTGCGACCTGTAATGTCATCGGATAAAGGAGAAGCAGAAGAAGAATTAGAAGATGATGGAGAATTGGAGGAGAATGAAAGAGAGGAAGATGATGATGGAGAAAGTGATAGTGAAATTACAAGTGTGGGAACGGCATTGAATGAGAGACTGAGAGCTGCTGCTGCTCAAAGGGATGCAGGAAATATAACTGCACCAATGGATGAGGAATGGGAACAATGGTTAAAGGATGCAGTTGAGAGAGGAAACATTAATATCTCAAATCCCGACTTGAATCCGGATGCTAATGTCGTGGGTACTCGACCAACCCCTAGTGGATCGCAAGTCAATGCTCCACCTTCAGGTCAATTCGCCAATCTTTCCAGAGGATCGAATTCAAATATGTTATTTGAGACAATCGATAGGACACGCAGTGGACCAAATACCTTTACTGATTACTATCTAAGCACCAACTCACATCTTCGTGTATCACCAAGACTTGATAGTGAAAGTGTTCTCACTACAGTCGATATCGTAAGACGAGAGGAAGAAAGACCAATGGAAATGGAACGTCGAGATATTCGATATGAATATGCCACAACTCATCCAGGTTCTACTTAATAAAATTCTCTTTTTATTCATCGAGATGATTTGTCCTACTCATTTATATCAATCATCCTATTCTACATGAACCAACCCAATTTTCTTACTTTAACTCAATTATTTACACTGAGTATTGGCGTTCAGATGTCCTACATATCATGATATTTTTCTCATGATTATGATTTTGGGGATGGCGGGCGTTCTCACCATATTATTGGTGAAGGGGGGGTTTAGGCAGGATAGGGTGAAGATTTGGGGGGTGGGAGGGGAAGGAGGCTTTATTGTTTTTAATGTGTCTCAATTGTTATTATTGAGATTTGGTGATTCTCTCAACTTTATTTTATCTAGGTACTTGGATAGATATCTAGGTAGTTTAACTTATATTTGATCTGATCATGATTGATTGATTGATTGTTTGTTTGTTGATTGGGTTGGATGAGATCAGATGAGTTGGGAGGGATGAGATTAAATTAACTCAAATCAAATTATTTCTAGGATTCATTATTAACCATATTTACACAAAGATTTTATAATTTATGAAAATTTATATTTATATTGATTTTTATCTATCTTATCTTGTATTGTGCTTTTATTTTTGTTCCTGGTCTAATCTTGAGTGGAAGTTAAGTCAATGAGTTGAGGGGAGGTGAGGGTGGGTGAAGGAAAGTGATTGGATGATTGAATGAATAGATAATAGGGAAGGGAGATAGGATATTTAGGTAGGGAATTTATTGGGTTGGGTTGGGCTGGATTGGGATATGATGGGATGGGATGGGATTTGGTGGGATGGGATGTAGTGGATGTAGTGGGAGGTGAGAGAAGTGATGGAGTATAGAGGGATGGGTAAGGTAGAGGGATGATTAGGATGGATAGGATAAAATAAAATAAAATCAAATAACGAGAGGTAGGTAAATAGGGATACGCGGAGGGAGAGTGCTTATCTTTCTATTAATTCATTTCTCTTTTTCTCTTTTATACTCTTCGTCAATAAAATTTTCCTCGTACGTATATAACCTTAGACAGTAAGTAAGTAAATTTTCTATATGCGCTTTGGACTTTGTGATGATTAATGTGGTTTGTGTAGATGCTTGTGGGTATGGGTATGGGTATGGTTATGGTTAATATAGGATAGATTTTATATGAAGTTTCTTTTGTGGAGAATTGGGTGGGATTGAGGGGAGTTTGTAAAAGGGGAGAAGGGGATGAGGGGGAAAGGAATGGAATGGAGGGAAGCAGAAGAGGAAAGGGAGAGAGGGGGTTTATTTACTGGGGTGGGAGAGGGGGAAGATGTGGTTTGTATAGATGGTGTTTGTGGTTTGTGGTGGTATGGTATGGTATAGGAATTTTTGGGATAATAGAGGGAAGGAGGGGAAGTGTGAATAAGGGTTTATTCATTGGGATGGATAAATGAATTAATAGATGGATTTGATTCGCTTTGATCTAATGGATAATTAATAGATAGATATTCGGTATTAGAGAGGATAAGATAGATAAATATCTTGGATGGATAGGTTGAATAATGAAGAGATGGAGAGATGGTACGGGATGGTATGATATGGTTGGTCTGGTTTAGTTTGGGTTGATTATCATCTAGTGAAAAAGAAGAGAGGGGGAAGGGAAAGAGATAATTGGGATTTGGGATTTGGGATTGGGATTTTCTAGAGAGATGTGGAGAGGAGAGGTGAGGAGAGGTGTGGGAGTGAGGGGCAAGGGAAAGAATTTGATCCAGGGGTGAAGATAGAGATGGATATGTAGATGCAGAGATGTGTAGAGATGTTGGAGGGGGGTGTTTGGTCATATAAAGGAGAGGAAGGAAGATGGCTGGTTGAGATGAGCTGGGGAGGACAGTGATTAAATACTTATTATTAGCATCATCATCATTACATCCTAACCGAGAACTTAATCTCTCTTCTCTCTTCTCTCTTCTCTACGAGAAAAAATCCCCCGTCCCAAATAGTATATTAGATTCATATATAACCTCTCTTAACAGCAAACCCAAGTATAAATAACCTATAATTAGCTACGCACATATAAAATATTAAGTGTCCAAAAATCTCAAACCTCATTCTCGCCCTCTTACTTTCCTTCTTCCTTTCTTTCTTTCCTCTTTGATTCTCATTATCTAATTATGCACGACATTATATTGTCAATATAAATAACTTCCTAAGTAAACTAACTACCTATATTCCAAAAAACATGATAAAATTATCAACTACTTACCCGAGTAGACTGAAGTGAATTCCCGCTTCACCAATCTAATTAGTGCAAACTCTCGCTAACCACTCAACTCTCCCGACTTTTTCGAATTCCCCCTGACTAGATACTTAAAGCTTGCAACCACTAAACTTCATCGGGTCTCCTATCATCCTACTCGTACATCTGACTAGACTTACAACTTTAAATAAGCAATATCGATATCATTTTCTATGAACTTGAAAAAGGAATGGAAAGGAACATCAACGTCCAAGGTTTCCTTACCCGCGAACCCGAGCTCAAGTTTGATTTTCCGTCTGTATGCACTACAGTCTGCCAAGTCGTATGAGTACAGAAGATCACATTACATCATATCAAGATATATATGGAGGCTCAAGGTTTTGTGACACAAGGATTGATTACTTTTGAACATACAAACTGTATTCTTTTTATGTTTATGTCGCTACTGGAAATCTCTAAAACAATGAGTCTCCTTCAAAGTTTATCTTATTCAATTCTTCCATTATGCACTTCATCCTCACATCGTCTTGTCCGTTCTAACAAACCTCTTTAATGTCAAGTACTCCATGCTGTACAATTCCATCCATTGCATTTTTCCAACCTCAACCTTTCCCCCATTTCCATATCCAGGTAACGCCTGAAATCCGAAAACACCCATTGACTAATTATCCAATAAGTATGACCACTCTGGAATTTCTTTGATGAGACTCCACATATATTTCTCCACCTTGGTAGCACACTTTGCATATGGAGTCGAATCATTGTTGTACTTTTTACAATTGGTGTAAATCAACATTGCGTCTGCGATAAAATCTTCCGGTTTCTCATACAGATCCTGTTCAAGCTTCGTTTCCATAGTTTGAAAGTCCATCGGGTTCAAAATTACATCGTAATAATCGGCGACATCATTAATATTGACAGGTGAGATGAATGGCCAAGATTGGTGATAATTTTGAAGAGAACTTAGGAGTCTTTGTAGTTGTGAAAAGTTTGGTCCATGACGAGGTTGACGAGCTAATTCATCCATGGCAGGTGTCCAACCCGAAGCGCGAATAGCTGGGATAGACATTGGATCTATTTTGCAAACGCCATTCTTCCATTGTTTCGGTGGTGCATGAACCTCATCTGATTTGCTGAAGGCGAGTATCTTTGCATTAACTACCTCCTTTTGTTTCAAGATCATGCGAGAGTGTTCGAGGTAACGGACTCTTGGGAGCATCTCGCATTGCATAATTGTTCCACCTTCATAATCTTTGATGTAACCCATCCAACGACTTTTCTCCAAAGTAATTTCTTTAGTGAATCCCTGTTTCTTAAAGTATCCAATGGCGTAATTATCAGCGTACGTGAGGAAATACATGACGTTGGAGGAAGCCTTGACGTAGTCTTTGAGATGGTTCATGAGATGTGCACCATATCCTTTGACCTGTTGATCAGATGATATAGCACAGAAGACAATTTCCGCAAACTCGCGATCATCAAATGGTCGATATGTAATTCCTCCTATTACTTCCAGTGGTGAAACTTTTACCAAAGCAATAGATAAATGATTTCGATCATAGACTAAACGAGCAATGTATTCCTTTGGCATCTTTGGCAATTGTTTTTGAAAAATACCTTTCAGTCCTGAGAGGATTACAGTGCTTGCATTCGTATCGTCATTGTTAACAACTCGAAATTCAATTTCACCCTCTCGCTCTTCAATTACCGCCGGCTGAATTATTGTTAGATGAAAAGAATGATATGGAATTGCATCAGGGACTCACTTTTTCTGGAAAAGGTATGATGTTGACGGTGGCAGGATGTTCAGTATTCATCTTCTTTAAATGAGCAGACAATTCGGCTTCATTCATTTTCACCCTCTTAGAATCAACAGGAGTACTAGGTGGCTCTTCTGTAGCCTTTCGCTTTGGAGGATTTTGGGGATTTGGACCCATGGCTGTAGTCAATTCACTGGAAGTAACTTGTGATGTATCTTGAAGTGCAGTTTCTTTTGTGGTTGAAACTTTCGGGCTTGAAATTGACGGTTGATTGATTGTGTTCTCAAGTGTTTGAGTTTCTGAAGTTGATTCTTCTGTTGTGGTATGTTCTCTACGATTAACTGTCCGCTCAATGCTGCGCTGTAAGCTTCGAGTTTCTGATCTCAAAGATTGTCTTGGACTATCGATATATTGATGATCGCCCAAGTCGATCTTTAAATCTTTGGAAAGTTCTTTTGGGGGAGGCATGTTAGCAATTTTTGTTGATGTGTATAAGAAATGAGGATTGTCTTACTCTGAGTCTTGGATGTAATATAGATAGATGATTAAAGTTCAATAATATGGTTGCTACTTGCCCTTTGAATTGCTCTTGTAAATTTAAGCGTATTGTCGCTTCTGAATGTAATGAGAGTGAGATGTCAATGAAATGGGGATGATGATGAGGGGAAAGAGGACGTGGAAACATGGAGAAGTTGAACATCTAGATTCCCCTGTATTATGTCATCATATTAGTGAGTGGCACGGTTGGTACCAAGTGCATTAGTGTCCGTGCTAGTATCGGTGGAGCTTTTTCCGACGCTAAGCCATTTCAGGGTGTGAAGCCAGATTTGTCGTAAGCTTGGAGTTGGAGGGAGCTTTTATGGCAAAGTACGAGTGCTGCAAGTGTACATAGCATCAACGACAACAATACCAAAACACTCAAGTTTCTTCCAATTCTGATTCAATCCTTCGGCCAATCTCTTGAGTAATAAACCAATTTTTTCTACACTCGATTCAACACTATCTACTGTCGATAACCACTCTCAAGCTCATCTTATGGAGTCCTCATTACACGGAGTTTGGGAAAGTGCCGTTGGCAATCCCTTCATCCCTACAGTTGGAAAAGATAGCCAATTCACCTTGGGATTCTCATTATTGTGTATAGGAGTTCTTCTTTCCGGATTGTTTGGACTCAGTATGTGTCTCGATATCATTATACCTAGCTTACACTAACCATTCGCTTTAGATCGATCAGCTCTTACTGTGCCTTTACTTGGACTTCCTGCCTCAGCAGCCATTGCGTAGGTTATATTCAAAATTTACTCTTTTTTGTACACATACTAATATCAAGTAGGTTCGGCTCGGTTTACATGATTTGCGCCGTCGGAGTTTATGTTTAAGATACCCCTCCATCGAAACGAACATATTACGTTACCACTTTTTTGTACAATAGCTGGATGATAGAAAAATCAAAGGAATTTAGTACAATTCTCATATCAGTGATCTCGCAGATTCAATATCCAATTTCCTCTTCATTATCCATCTATCTATTATTTTTCATTATTTTCGCAATGTCGACTCCATCTCCTCAGGACGAGCCAGTAGTGCCCATCTTTAAAGCCGTCTCCAGTTCTGCTCGGCAGCTTTTTCAATTACTCAATACAATACGATTCGCACCTAAAGTTCATGTTCAGATTAGTACCCAAGGTATTCGATTTGCGGTTGAAGAATCAAGAGTAATGCAAGGTTAGCTTCCCTGAGTTCAGTGGATGTAGTTCTCCTTGTAACTTTTCTTTTTAGGAATCGTATTTCTTGACAAAGCTCTATTTACTACTTTCAATTGCACTCTTCCTGAGGTAGACCTGGAAGAGGATCAAGAAGATGAATCTTTAAAAGATTTACCTGCCTTTCAAATATCGCTTTCCGCCTTACTCGAAACTTTACAGATTTTCGGCGCAGCAGATGCCGCTTCACGATTTTTCAAACCTGAAAATGAAGGCTACAATAGTAATATCCGTCCAAATCGTCCAAATGCATTCAGCAACCAAGCTTTGGGAATGGCCGGTGTATGTCGCTTTTCTTATGCCGGAACAGGATCACCTTTTAGTATTATCCTTGAAGAAGCTGGGGTTACTACAACTTGTAATCTCAACACCTATGAACCAGAAGACTCTGAAGAAATACCATTTCAACGAAATGCCATGCAAGTCAAAATCATTATGCAAGCTCGTTGGCTTTTTGATGCCATTCAAGAATTGAGTTCCACAACTCCAAATCGACTTGATATCCTTGCTCTTCCTTCAAAACCCTTTATCAGCTTATCTGCTACTGGTCATTTGGGCAGTGCTAGTGTCGATTTTTCTAAAGGGAGAGAGCTATTGGAAACCTTCACCGTCAAGGAAAGATGGTCTCAAAGTTATCGATTTGATATGATAAAAGCTGCTGGTGAGGCTATGAGATTAGCGAGTAAGGTTAGTGTAAGGGGTGATGAACAAGGCGTTTTGAGCTTGCAGTTTATGGTTGAGGTAGAAGGTGGTGGAGTTAGCTTTGTTGATTTCAGATTTGTTCCATTCATTCGAGGGGAAGATGATGAAGATGATGATAGTCAGGAGGAGGATGATGATGAATTTGAAGAGGAAGGTGATGATGAATCGTAGTAATTTAAACAATGACAAGCGAATTTCTGGTAGTATGATCAGTGTTTGATGTATCCGATTCTTACAGATCTCAGCGTAGTTGCATTTTTAATGTCTAATCACTATTCGTGATATGAATCCCAACCATGTTACTGTCAGAGATCTAGGGAGAAGATCAGTGAGTTGGGGCAGCACCTCATAATTCATATAAAAATACCTACTCAGTGAATATTCTCATTCGCACCCGTGAATTCTAGGTCGCAATACGAATAGTAGCTTAGGCTGTAGTAAGTAAGAAATAAGATATAAGATAAGATTACAAGATGTAAGATTTAGGAAGACACATTTCTTTAACATACTGTTTATTTTTATTTCATGGTAGGCATTAGAATAATTCATAAATCCAATCATCCTATATACTCCGTATACATATACGCAACGCTTTTCATGGTATAGTGTTTTAGTTTTTAGTTTCTTATTTTGAGGTTCCTTAAAATAATAGGGGTTTGAGTGAAGATTAGATGGTTTTTGTTGGAGACTTGGTTGCTCGGTTTGTCCAGTTGGTCAGTTAGTCTTACACTTGGTCACACACTCACTCACCCACTCACCCTATAATAACATCCCCTCCAACCTCACGGCCATCACCCTCAGCATCACATCCACTATCCTCTCAATCGCAATCACAGCCGCAACTCTAGCACTTTTCCACTTCTACAAAACTTCCTATACTTCCGGTATGATAAATGGTGCGGAGATGGAACCCGAGCGGGTTATTCAACGATGATTGAGATTGGGACCGCGGAAATGGGGGAGGAGTTATGGGGATGTAGGGGTGTGGTTTTGGGTGCGTGAGGGGGAGGGGGAGGGGGGGCTTGTGGGGTTTGATGGTGTTGGTGATGCTGATGCTGGGGAAGGTGGGGATGGAGATGGACATTATGATGATGGTTATGGTGATAAAGAAGATGATGATGAAGATAAACGAATCGTCGAAGAGGAAATTCTCCAGGATATAAAAAAAGAGTTGGAAAGTGAGATAAAGAAGATAATAGGATGGGAAGTTAGAATGGAGTTGAAGAGCGAGATCAGAGGTGATGGAGCGGGCATACGAAGCATGAAGGAGGAAGTTACGCGGGAGATCAAGGGGGAGTTGGGGAGGGGGTTAGAGAGGGAGGTTAGGAGGGTAGTTAGAGATGAGTTGAAGAGTGAGATTAGAAAGGAGATGGGAAAGGATGGGAGGGACGGGGTGTTGGTTGTGGAGGGAGGTGAGCCGGGATGTGGAAAGGTAGTTTAGGAGGGAGGTGGGGAGGTGAGGAGGAAGTTGGATATGGAGAGACAGAGACAGAAGAAGATAAATATCATGAAAACCCGAGAAATCAAAAGAACCCAAAGCACATCTAACAAGGAAAAAAAATCAACAAGAGATAGAAGATAAAATAAAAGAGGTAGAAAGAAAGATAAAGGAAAGTCGCGAAGGGAATCTCACGGGGGAAAATGGAAGTTCGAGTGTTCACGGCAGCGAGGAACTACAAGACCAAGACCTCGGAGAGCGTCATCGCAGGAACGAGATTGAGATAGACTGGTTGTGGAAATGATTGTTTAGGATTTGGGTGGTTTTGCTACTTATTAGGTACTTATTGCTATATGCCCTTTCAGGTGAAGCAACAACCAAAAAAAAATTATCCCATCTTTTCGTACTGCATGTATCTCCAAAGTATACTAGTATCAACCTATTTCGTCCGGCAGTCTGGACATTCACCGTCTACAAATAGCTCTAGCACCATGTATTTGTCAACTATATTATTTAATAGTTTCGTGAAGTTACACCCTTATCTCCGTGTCATACTTTCATTGTGGGAGAGACCATTTGAACTCTGAAAGTTTATAAAAATGAATAATGCTTCAATATCATCTTGAAGACAGTACATATCCGCCAACACTATTGAGGGCTTTGCTCTGGCTAATATCTCATCTCATTCACCTTGTCTCTAGCCTCCTTACAATTCGAAACTCTCGGATTTACTCCGTATTCTCCTGTAGCATAGTTCAGCCAAGAATGAGTAACCATTCATAATAAGAGAATATTCTACCCTCTACTAGAGGTGGTCTTTAGCTGCCTACGCCAATGCAATGTTACATAAAAAACTGATCTTACAAGATGCCATTGAAAACATTGTGGTTGCGTCTTGTTAAGCAACAACTATTTGCTCAGGCGAATATGCGAAACGGCCATCAATCACTCAATCAATCCATCTTTGTTGCTCCCTATCATACCCAATTACTGCCAAATCCACATTTAATGTCCTCAGCATCATTGCCATTGTAAATTCCTGTCCTGTATCAGTAGTAGATCAAGTCAACCATAGATAAACTTACATCTTCCTCTCCAGGATTCTCTCCAGTATCACCAAGACCCGGAGCTCTCTGTGCTTTTTCATTCTCCGTCTCAGGATCAATGCTATACTCTGCATAAATATCTCGCTTCTCTTTGACCTTACCATCCTCATCATCGTCATCATCATCGTCATTATTATTATCGTTTGCTTCATCCTGATCCCAATTATTTTGATACTCCTGTTGTCTCTTTTGCATTTCCTTCCAAGCTCTTGGTCCACCCATTCTACTCCATCAAAACCTATCAGCACAAGTCCTGTAACCTCAAGAATAGACTAACGTACCTATTAACCCTATCTCTAACTTTCCCAAATAACTCTTCTGCTGCTAATCGACTTGCTCCTTTCCACTTCTCACACAGTTCTACTAACTCTCCATCAATCTCTCCATTTCCATTCTTATCTTTAGCTTTACTATCCTTCTCAATCTTCTTCGCTTGTTCTGCCATGTCTAATTCTTCTTTGACTGCCTTTAGTTGTTTTTCCAATTCTCTTTGCTCTTTGAGCAGTGGCGCAATATCTGGATCGGCATTAAGAACCGCTGGGGAAACCGGTGATGTGAAAGATTTCTTGACGCGCGTCACTATATTTGAAGATGGAATGCTCACGACCGGGTACGAGATTGAAGTCTTGGAAGATGGAGGAGTAAAGGTTGCTGAGGCGGTAGTAGAAGCTCGAGTGTTTGGAGGAGCTTTAATGAGGGGTGTTTTGAATGGTGTTTTGAATGGTGAACGGAAGGGTTTTTGAAGAGTGTTTGCAGCTTCAATTCGACGACGTTTGGCTGCTGGAGTAGACATCTTGTGAGCTTTAACTTTAGTTAGTGCTGTTGGTAGTAAGTATTGATCAAAAATTGTGAAGCATTTTTATTGTGAAGTCTTGGATTATGATTGCTTTCTGTACGGTTCTTGAAGTTGCAAGAGCAAGTTCATGAGAAGCCAAAAGGCTGAGGGGAAGCTCGGACCTCATAAAGTTATTGCTTGTTCCAGCCAGAAACCTGGTGAACCTTTTCCAGTGGTATCTAGAGTAATAACCAGCTAATAAGTTGGGTACCCCACTTTCGGACCACCCCTCTTTTGGACCACCTAAAATCTTACCCCATTTTAAGCACTACCTCCCAACTTCATCTTTAATAAATCGACAACCACATATTCAATTGATATAAGATTTTAATACATCATCAATTAAGCTATGAAAAAGTCTTATACTGAAAATGATATTGCTACAGCACTTTTTGCGATTGCAGGAGGCATGTCTATGCGTAAGGCTTGCTCAGAATATGGTATTCCCCGCACTACTTTACACAACCGTATAAATGGCCACCTTTCACATAAAAAAGGTGCACAAAACCTACAGAAGATAGCTCCTGTGCAGGAGAGAGCTCTAGCAGATTGGATTTTAGTACAGGAAGCCCTAGGAACTAGCCCTACCCATCGTCAAATGCGAGAATTAGGAGAGTCCATTCTCAACCTCGAAGGAGGTGATTTATCTCTTGGCAAGCGATGGATATATGGTTTTTTGAAAAGAAACCCAGAGATTAAGACTAAAAGGCAATATAAAATCGATAATGCCCGTATCAATGGTGCAACTACCGAAATTATAAGCAAGTTCTTCGAAAAGTTGGATTTACCAGCAATTAAGCATATTAAGCCCGAAAACAGATGGAATATGGATGAAGCTGGTATAATGGAAGGCCAGGGTCTCAATTTTATGGTTCTTGGGAGTTCAAAGCGACGTTTTATTCAAAAAAAAGCAACCCGGTTCAAGAACGTGGACCTCTTTTATTGAGTGTATCTCAGCTACAGGGAAAGCACTTTTACCTTTAGTTATATTCAAAGGTAAAACACTTCAACAGCAGTGGTTTCCCATTAAACTTGATACCTATAAAGGGTGGGAGTTCACTGCTACAGATAATGGGTGGACTACAGATTCTACAGGTTTGGAATGGCTAAAAGAAGTGTTCATACCACAATCAGCACCAACTCGACCGGAAGAAGCAAGACTTCTTGTTTTGGATGGGCATGGAAGCCATGAAACCACTCAATTTATGCTTGAATGCTTCAAGAATAATATACACCTCTTATTTTTACCACCCCATACATCGCATGTACTACAACCTCTTGATTTATCAATATTTTCACCTCTGAAAAAAGAATATCGATACCACCTCAATACTCTAGATTCGTTGACGGATTCTACTCCCATTGGCAAAAGAAACTTTCTTGCCTGTTATCAGAAAGCTAGATTAAAAGCTTTAACACTTCGAAATATCACTTCTGGGTGGAAGGCTTCAGGTTTATGGCCTCAAAACCGCGCTAAACCTCTTTTGTCCAGATCATTGCTCGAAAACAGTAATCAAGAGGTTTTATATCAAAATCCTGTTTCAGATGATGATCCTGAGCTTCAGTGGAATATACATTCATCTTTTATTGCATGGAAAACCCCTCAAAAAGGAAGTGATATTCGAAAATATGCCGATATAATGGAGAAAGTTGATGAGACCGATATTCCAACTCGCCGGCTGCTTTTTCGAAAGATCCAAAAAGGATTTGATGCTAAGGAATATGAACTTGTACAGTCTAAGAAACGAATAAAGCAATTGGAGCAAAAATTAGAAGAGATTATACCTAAAAAAAGAAGGATGGTAAAAACTAGTCCAAATTCGAGGTTTGCAGGGATAGAAGCTATATATCAAGCTCAAATTGAAGCTGGTGATCGGAAAATTGATATAGAAGACTCTGATAGTATTTATGAAACTGATGCTACAGGGGATTGCATTGAAGTTGAATAGTGGTTGAGTTATTAAAGTTTAAAATTTATATAACGTAAGTCATGGCGTAATGCGTCTAATGGCGTAATGCGTCTAATTGCGGGGAACCACTCTATTAAAATCTCAATTACTCAACAATCAACTATAATACAATCTCCAATATCACTTTCAGATTCATCTTCAACTTCTTCTCCAATATCCTCTTCAGTCTCAGTCTCATATTCAATTACTTTCCCTTTCCCTTTTCCTTTTTTCATTGTCTGTACTTTAGTAGCTTTTTCGGCTTCCACTACTGCATCACATAATTCTTGCGTAGAAATATGAAAATGACCCTTCAAAACTAGTCTCTTTCCTTTCTTACGTATCGTACGTTTCTTCATAATAGCTCGTAAATTATTCGCATCGTGTTGGTGAACAATACTTTGAGCTCGAAGTTGCTCACTCCCAATCGTCAATTTTCGAATGTATTGACGAACCGGGGTTGAAAGAGTCGTATCATTTTCAATTGTTGAATTTAAAAGGTTATTTGCTGTTTGTAAGATTGCTACATCCGGGGGTGAGCTATTGACGAAGACTTGATTAAAAATATCAAATTGGGTTGGTTCTTTGGATATTTCGACTTCGGGGGTAAACTCTCGACCCAGTGTACGGAATACTCTCTGTGGATTAAATGGATGTAACCCAGCTCCCCGCCATGCCGATTCGATATTTTGATGATGGCATACATCGGCTCGAGCTTTAATATATGCCTCCATCCATTCAATCTTTTGTATTCGTACAAGTTGAGCTTGATTCAAATCAGAAAGTGCTGCGGTGAGCCGTTTTTCAATGGACCGAAAACCGCAACATCAAGTGGCTGAAGCAAATGCGAGGTATGAGGAGGAAGTATAAGAAGTACAATTCGATTTTGAAGGCAGTGAGCTATAAAGCTTCCACTAATATGAGAATCGTGGCCATCGCAGATGAGAAGCCGATATTTGCCACCTGCTTTTGCACGAGTTGCAGGTTCGAAAACGCGTTTTAGCCATTCTAATCCATGAAGATTGCTTGTCCAGCCCTTTTTATTTGCTGAAAAGAACCAGCTACCAAGAACTTCCTTCGGAATCCAATTTTGAAGGACATTTTTACCTTTAAAAATCCCGAGTGGTGGAAGAATGGATCCATCCGCACAAATACACTCTACCATTGAAATCCACTCTTGACGGCCTGGATGTGCTTGATGTTTTGTACGAAGTGTAGAATCGATAATAATTCGAGTTGATTCCATTGTCCCAATTGAATGTCCAGACTCATCCATATTATATTCGTCTTTCTTCTCAATTCCATAATCCTGAATCGCTTTTTGATACGCGTCAAACCAAGTACTACATGTTTCCCTGGTTGCACCATCCATTCTTACAGATTCAATTCGACGGCCAATAACAACTGTAAGATGAGGGTGTCGTTTGATAAATCGTGGAACCCATTCATGACCAAGAAGGTGTTGTGGTGGGAGTTCAAGGGAGTCAAATGAGGGGCAATCCAAATTATAAGTCCGTTTTGAACGTAACTCCTCAGCCAATTCTTTTAACAACTGATGGCCTGGTGAATAGCCGCTAATTGTCAATTGCTTTATCCACTTAAGAAGTACATTCTCTTGTACAGCAGAAAGTTTCTGTTGCGATTGACGTGCTTCAGAACGCGATGAACCCCCTTTGACGCGTCGCGTCACAGTATCTTTAGAAAGCCCCAGTTCTTTTGCAGCTTCATATGAAGACTTATACTTTCCATTTTGAACTCCTAATACTGCTTCAGCAAGTCGAGATTCCATTTCCTGCGCTTTTAAACTTTTTCGACGGACCATTATTGAATTGTTGCTTTTTTGATGGGGTGGTCCCCCACAATTAGACGCATTACGCCATTAGACGCATTACGCCATGACTTACGTTATATATATTTTTCTAGGTGGTCCAAAAGAGGGGTGGTCCGAAAGTGGGGTACTCAACTTACTCACCAGATGCAGTAAGATTGATTGCTTTATTTTTTCCTTCTTTTTCTTTCAATTTTGACATAAAATGAACAGTAATCTAAGCCATACTATTATTGCTTGTTTGTCACGAAGACCTGAGTTACAATTATTTCTTGATATTTTACAATTTTAACATCTTACATGTAGCGATGAAGCAGTGATGAAAACACACTCCTAAGCTCTGAAGGGTTAATAGTCAACGCTCTTAACCGTTCTTCCCATGTCTTGTCATCCTCCAATATGAGATCTTTACCTAAGAGCTGCGGAATATCCTTTCCGCCCTGTGGAATACCTGATAAGTCAACTGTGACAGTATTGTTATCAACATTTTGGTTGCCTATGACGATTATTGCCCCGTAACGTTTTCGTTTTGCTTCGGATATCTTCTTTTTGAGTGATCTTGGACTATCATCTAGCTCAATTGGAATTTCAACGGCATGGCGTGATCTTGGGAATAGGTTGTGATGTGATTCATGTGATTCATGTGCTAGTTGCTTTTTGACCATTTCCGCGTATTTCACAACTACTTCAGAATCATTAACCGTGAGGATAGTGACTTTAGAAGGGTTTAACCAAAATGGCCAATGACCATCGTAATGTTCTATTAAAAGTGCCATCATTCTTTCGACAGACCCTAAGATAGCTCGATGGATTAAAACCGGCGTCACCGGCCCTTGCTTAGCCAACAGAATAGGGTCATGTGTAATCTCTCCCTTTGCTTCAATCTCTGGTGCGGGGGCTTGATATTCTAACTCGAAACGTTTTGGTAGCTGAAAATCAAGTTGAATCGTTGCAGTTTGATGCTCTTTTCCATCAGAATCTTTCAAAACGATGTCAATCTTTGGTCCATAGAAAGCTCCATCCCCTTCATTTATCGCCCATTCTCGACCACTGTTATCCAATGACTGCTTTAATGCTGTCTCAGCATTATCCCATTCTTCCTTTGTTCCAATGTAGTGATCGCTAGGTCGAGTAGACAACACCAATCTATAATGCGTACCAAGCCCCAATGTCGTGTAAGTCATCTTCAGAAACTCCAATGTATTAGAGATCTCCTCCTCTATCTGTGAAGGTCGACAAAAGATGTGCCCATCATCTTGGTGGAATCTTCGTACCCTAGTTAACCCGCTCAACGCACCAGATATCTCGTTCCTGTGCAATGGACTGAAATCAGTATATCTAACAGGCATCTCACGATAACTTCTTTGTTTTGATGCAAATATTAAACAATGACCCGGACAATTCATTGGCTTCAAACCATATTCTTCATTCTCTCCCTTTTGACCTCCAATTGTTTCCCCTGACGCACCACGACCAATCACTGAATACATATCTTCGGCATAATTCTCCCAATGACCTGATTTCTCCCATAATGACTTTTTGTATATTGTAGGTGTTATGACCTCTTCGAAACCGAAATGTGAATATTGTGCACTGAGAAATTCCGTCAATGCTTTGAACATGCGCGCACCTTTAGGAAGAAAGAGAGGTGAGCCAGGACTATAAGGAGAAGTAGTAAATAGTTCTTGTTCGATTCCTAGCTGTCGATGATCAGCTGCTGGAGTTGGAAGTGTTGCGGTAGGTTTTTTGACTTTCGATGTTACTGATGGACTTTCGCAGGATGCACATGAACGAGTGAGGATAACAGTTGCATGGCTGGACTTCCTCGGGATCCAATATCGAGAGCATTGCGAGGTTGATTTGACATTTAATCCATTCTGGAACAGTCGTAAGGCTCTAGAGGAGACCATCACGATAACTGTGACTCAAGATCCCAATCCTGCGAGTTCCATATATTTAATCAGTTTCCTAAGAAGTTTGATGAAATTGTTGTGGTTGGTGGGGTTAATCACGAGTTGACGCGTCATAATGCCACAAAAGCCGAACGTGGCTTTGCGTGAAGTGAAGCCTGCACCAGGATATACATAACTAGGGCTACGATAGGTGGGAAAGTTGACAACAACAAAATCATGAGACATTGTCATCTATTTATTGATTTATCCCCGAGAGTAAACTTATTATGAATCAGACTGAATGAACTTGCTTTTAACATCTCCAATATAAACAAATCTTTACCACATTCAGCTCTTCTAATCATTTCTTATCAAACTCTATGAACTTTTCGTCGTCCCACTTTGTATTTGCTATTGTGCTACATATATCCTCCCGGTTACTACATTTATCCTTCCCGCTACCAACATAGTTTTAACCTTACTTCCATCACTTTCATTGTCATTACCTTATCGTCGCAAACTATACGATCCAGAGCAAACCTAAGCATCAAACGTGCCTCGCACAATGCGTGGTGGGAGACCAAACTTACAACTTGGTGAATCATGGGTGGTAGATGGTCATGACGAGGAGGTAGATGAATATTTGCCACCAAACGAAGAAGATTACCATCATCAAGCAAGAATTTCTACTCCACGAAGATCTCCCAGAGGTAACAACCGATCCCCGGATCCTGAATTTGTGATGCCTCCTCTGGACGCAGAAACTCTAGAAGCTTCATGGTCTCAGAGTGAGAGCACAAGTAGAAGTCCCAGGCGGTTCCAGGAATCCAAGAGAAGAAACTCGCGACATGAAACCAGCCATGAAATACCAAACGTACGATTAAGGGCGCAATCCTCTCGTAATAAATCCGCTTTCTCCTCTCCCACTCCCGAATTCAACACAACCCATCGACCAAATTCTGACGTCAAAGATATCATCACTGTTTTCTTCGATCATACAATTATGGCTTTCACAGGGATCCTAGAGATTCTAAAAGGTGCCCTAAGACTTTTACGTACGCCCCTATCTTACTTACTTGCTATATGCATACTTTACGGATTTTCTCTATTTGCCAGAAACCTGATTGCAAGTTCCATCTATGCATCATTATCTCCTATTTGTTTTCTCCCAGGTTCATCATTGTTAAACTTACCATTTTGTTCTACCGGCAATGGTGGTCACGTCAATAGAGCAAAAGTACCAGTTGAGTTTGAACAAGTGATGATGGTTCAATCTCAGTTTGAAGACATATTAAAGGAGAGCGCTGGTGGAGTCTCGCTACCATTAGATATGAAACGTGGAGAGAGTTTCCTGAGAGATCTACGTCAACTTGTACGATATAGCCAACTCAGGTCAAGGTAAGCGATCACTCGGCACCTCTAACTAGACGGGTCATTTCATTACAACTCTTGTAGCCTAAGGGAATACCAAATAAGTCTCGTTACAAGAATGAATGCTAATACTTCTAATTTTAGGAACGAGCTCGTTCTGGAATTTGATGGATTCATCGACACAGCAAAAATTGCATCATGGGACCTTACAAAGTTCAATAGTCATGTGGGTAGAGCGGTAGATAGTGTCATATCTATCACGCGTTGGACCTCACGAGTTCTTGATGGTATTCAAGAACGCGAAAGTTCTCGTGGTTTGATCGGAGCCTTTGTTAATGACAAATTACTTGCACTATTCCAGCCCATCAAATTTACTGAAAGACTCATTCTTGATCAGTATGTGGAGCATACTCGAGCTGTTGAAGAAGAAATTTCTCGATTGGTCGTCGAAGCACAAGCTCTATTGCTGGTTCTAAATAATTTAGAAGATCGTTTAGAAATTATCCATGGTATCACCGTAAGAGACGGTGTTCAAGTACAAGCTAGCAAGGACGAGACCTTATCGGAATTATGGGCATGGCTTGGTGGTCATCGAGGCAAGATTAACAAACTCAATGGCCAACTCAATCTGTTGAAAGATATTGGGGACAGACGTAAAATCGCTTTAGCTCATGTTTCAGGAACTCTTATCAAGCTTCAACAGATTGGTTCTGGTCTAGAGGATCTGCGAGAAAGAGTAGCCGCACCGGAGCTTTTACGTGACAAAATCGATATACCCTTGTCAGTTCATATCGAACACATTCAGCAAGGAATAACACGCTTGGAAGATCAAAAACTCATTACACAAAAGTCAAAGGATGATATCTTGGAGAGAGTGAGAAATCGTAATGATATGGAGGGAAATCTTATCGATGGATGACGTGTTTGGCCTACGATTGTTGATACTTAGCCAGAATATGCGTTATTGGAACAAGTCATGTACATTTGATGCTTGCTTGGCCGTTAAGTTTATGACTTTATTTCCGTGGATTTCGAGTGTCAGTGTCATTTTCAGTATGGTAGGCGAGTTAGGAAAAGCTTAATGATTTGGCCCCTTTTAGTATACCAATTAGTGGATTGCAGTTCAAATGGTGCCACTAGTAGCTGGGGAATTCCAATAGCCCCACATTATTTTTCCCATATCTATATAATCTAGACCACTTCCCCGATTCAATACATTGAATCTTGCCCACTTCATCCCAACTTTCTCGCCCTTTTCGGCTATTTTGTCTTTTGGAACTTTTCTCTTCTCTCGAATCTCTCCATTTTTCATCTTCCCTTTCTTCGATATATCATCTACCTTGAGTTTATCTGGAATGATGAATGCCTATGAGGAAATTGGATTTGAGGGAAGTGAAGGTGGTACTTTGGGAGATCCTCACCCTCCTGATGACTACATATCACCAGGACACAAACTTCAAAGACTGCCTGTGATAACAAGTGTAATTCCACCTTCAAGCCCTCGAGCAATCATTCCGGAACTTCAAGTCATTGCCTCGGAAATTCAAGTACTTGATGGACAAATTCATCTCGGCCCTAAGACCTCAAAGGAACTCTCCGAGCAGATCCTATCCGACATTCATCATTTTGAACAAATGAAAGAGATTTTTAATCATCGAGAAGATGAGGACGTCAAGTTTCACCAACCAGCTCTACCATCATTGGTTATAGAGCAAGATCTTCAAAAGGATCTGGAGCCCGTTCCACAGGATCTAAATTTTGTCCAATCGATCATACCTAAATACAATCATCAATCAGAAATTCGAAAACTCAAAAAGACCATCTCGCAAACGAAATCTCAAGATGGTATGAATTTCGTATATGTCCATGCGAAGGATGATCTTTATCCTCGAAAGGCCCACGGGTCAGGTGGACGCATAAAGTTGATACCCGTGTTTCAGTTCTCGGAACGTGTTACCAATTTGGAGGATATCATCTGGAAGGAGACAGGGATAGTACTCTCGAGAGATCTTTCACGAGATATGTTGAATCACTGTGTCTTGCAAATTGATCATAATGATTATTTACTCAATGACTGGAGGAATTTTGCCGACCTACCCACGGAAAATCAAAGTCTTGGAGTTACCGGATTTGACTTGGTTAAGAATCATTTGCTTAATGGAAGATGGGTATGGATCACAAAGGAAACTGATGTCTGTCGAAGGAGTATCATGATCGAACAGACGGCTCATCTTTACGACGCTCGAATGATGTACATTTTCAGCAAGCATACCGAAGAAATGCCTTACCGACCCGAACCCCTCAAAATTTTTACTACATCCAGTGATCGGATCTGGGGTTCGTGGGAAAGAATGAACTACGGAGGCGATATCCCGCTATTGGGAGGAGTACTTATCGGCTGGGTTTATAGTGAAGGTTATAATAAAGGGGAAGGGGGACCATTGGCATGGATAAATCATGACGATAATAATGACTTGGCCACATTTCTCCGCCCGGAGAATCATATTCGTCATAATTACCGGGCATTAATCAAACTTGGGAAGAGACCAGACCTTTCTCCAACTGTCCCACAATTTCTCAGGCAAGATTCTGGTTACTGCATCCTGGAAACCCTCGATATTCTCGATGAATCACCTTCAGAGCCTTTGGTTCAGGTTTATTCCAACCCAATTGATGAATCTAATACAATCAAATATGTTTCCCATCTGATTCATTTACCTTGGTGTGATAAGGAAAGAACCCCAGGATTTCACTGTAATTGCCCGGGTCCTTCTCAAGAGGAATGTCAGGAATTTAGGGAAGACGGGGAAGAAGACGATGAAGCATTCTGTAGAAGACGTAGGAAGGAGATGGATTTACCTGATCCAAATCTAAAACCTGGCTTTAGAAAACGTTTCTCCAAACCTTCATTCTCAAATACCGCTTTGAAAACTTGGAAGGGAAAACTTGCTAGACTTGGAAAGTCAAAGGATGTTTCTGATTGTCCTGAAAGGCAACATCAGGTTAAATGCTCTGTGTAAATTGACATTGGGTATTAGAGAAGTGGTTATTGGATTTTTGGAAGTTTACAATAATCAAAAGAGAGGATGTCCGGATGAGAATCTTTAAGTTGTTGATTTAATTTCTAATTTTGAATATGAAGGAGAGGGAACCATTTCGGGGTTTTATCCTTGAAGGGTTGAGATTTATTCATTCGGGAGAGGGATACAATTTGTATGGCTGAATAGTATACTTTGTTTTAATAATAGTCATGTAAGTTTCATCATCTCGTTTATTCAAGATTCACAAGTTAACAATATATTTGAGGTATGAGACACAATTACAACCGGGAAATATGCCACTATTCCCACGGTATCATGAGTGTGAGAATGACTTTTACATGTCACTATTCGCATATCACAGACGGAATAAACATCAAGTCAATTATGATGGAATTTACCCACTCGGAAGTGGGAAAAGAGAAAGTACCTGTATTTTTAGCCATGAATACCAAGATTTCCTCTAATAGATCTAAGATACATCAAACGGTCAAAACGTATAAATCCCCCTCTGGTTGTCCATTTAACCTCAACATGCCAGTGTCGATCTCCCCACCTATGCGAGTAATGAACGCTACTAGTAAGTAGCTAAAAAGTGGGTTATGCACATCATAAATTTTCTTTGTAGATCTCCTATCTATCTTGGTGTGAATACTTCCCTGCTTTTCTGCGTCATTTCTCCTTGTTTAGCAGTACATGGTTTTGCGGAAAAGGTATAGTTTTGGGAGTGGGGCGAGGGAGCTGGGGGGAGACTAACTAGTTAGTTTGGATTTTAGACTAGAAGATTCGTGTGGTAAGTTGGAAGTTGGAAGTTGGAGGTTTGTAACTAAACTACTATTTATTATCTTGACACCTGCATATCGGAGTATTTTTTTCATAAAGCCAGAGAATTAGTGAGGTTTAACGGTTGATATTAGTCTGTTTTGGGTGTTTTGGTGGACTAATTATAATTTACCTTGGATTCGAGTGTGTAATTTTGAATCTTATTTCTTGTGGTTGATCTGCGGTATTTATTGCCAAGGTATTCAGATTCTTAGGTAGGATGGGAATGATGAATCTGAAGGAGTTAGGTCGAGTACTCAAATACTAATACTTACGATTTACTGCCAAGGTATAATGAGTATCTAAACTAGTTAGTTCCAATACACGAGGACTATTATTTACTATGATGACATCTCCATATATTAATGGCTAGAGAAGAATCCAGAATGTAAAATTAGGTAGAGTAGTACGAGGTTAACTAGTTAGTCTTGAGAAGAATAGTTATTGTTGCGTATCTACTTCGTATGCAATTGTTGAATTATTCATCCTTTGTATACTTTCCCATTATTTGATATGGGATTTTCATTTCATGATTAGTTTGATGGGATGATTAATAGTATATTATATGAACTCCATTAGAACTTTATTAGAATTGTTACGACGGGCTACACAACTACCATCACATGATCCAAATCACGCGATGGACCCTGCATATTCAGGGATACGAATCGTAGGTCCATACGAATCGTAGGTCCATACGAATCGTAGGTCCATACGAATCGTAGGTCCATACGAATCGAAGGTCCACAAACTCTCAGGATCCAAGAGATCCAGTAAAGGACGAAGGTCTATATAAGCAGGATGGTTTCCTTTGTGTAGAGCTTCGTGCTCAAGATCAATCATTTAGTATACCATACTATTAGTTACGAATTGCATCATATTATTGTCATTACTTTAAGTCCCTGCTTGACGCCTAGTTATAAACCTACCTCGAGAGCCTAGAGCACTTCCACGTGATCTAGACGGCAAACCTCGTAACAAGAATATTGTTGTCATTAATATATTAAAAACATTATTTTTATAATATATTTATAAAAGGTTGCGGAAACCCTTTTCTATATCCTAAAAGGGTTTCGGTAACTCTTTAATAATAATAATCAAATAATAATAATATTTTATTAATACTTTATTATTATTTTTTCAAAGGTGAAAAACACCTTTTTATATATAAACAAAAGTATTCATTACATTATTAAGATGATATTATTATTAATATATTAAAAGATTATTATTATAATATTATTTTGTAAGGGTTGCAGAAACCCATTTCTATATTCTAAAAAGGGTTTCGGCAACTCTTTAATAATAATATTTGTTAAAGTGAATGGTTCCTGCGTAGCACGTGCACAGGGCACTAGTCCTATTAGGACTAGATTGAGAAGCTCTCTGTAGGAGAGCTTCGCACTCCGTAGAACTTAGAAGAGTGATTAACATACTAGACCAATATTACCTCAGTTCTGCCCTATCAGCTTCCCACTATTCCCTGTGTAAGGTCATTCCTTTTAACAATATTGATATAATGATAATATTTTATTATTACTTTCAAAAGGTGAAGAACATCTCCTCTTGTATACAAATAAAGGTATTCATCACTTTATTAATATTATATAAATAAAATAAAGAATACTTTTATTTATATATATGAATAAAGATATTCATCAACTTCTCTTTCAATATAATACACAATTTCATTTATTGATTATTTATCAATGTTTATGTTTTTAATATTGATATTTTAAATATGATTATAGATGTGATGATATTTCTATTTGGTGGGCGGCCGCTAGGGGTGATACATTCACAAGGATTTGTCAGCAATCGAAACGACATTGAAAATTACCATTATTGAAGTATCGTGAATAGAAACCAACTTTGTATCTTATTTCCCCAAACAAACTATTTATTCTCTGTGTTTTCTCCATGAATGGTTTACTCCGAAGCAAAAATGGTTGTTGGACCTGTCGTTTGCGCAAGAAGAAGTGTGATGAACGAAAACCATCACCATGTTCATTATGTGAATCATTAGCGATTACATGCTATGGGTATGGAGCAAAACCGGAATGGATGGATAATGGGACAAAAGAGAAAGAAATGGCGAATAGTATCAAACAAATTGTCAAGCACACATCACGTCGAAAAACTCGGCCGGCTTTGTCAGACACAGGTCAAAATAATGGTGAGGATAGAGAGTCTCCCACATTCAATCTCGCTCAGAAGCCCTTAACTCTATTCCCAAAAGGGAGTCACACTGTTAGTGAAGATGGGAATCATAACAAGAAATCTTCGGAGTCTTCTCCTGGTCAATCGGCATATACTACATCGGTCGATACTTCCATGGTAAGGTCAAAGAACAGTGGACATTTATCAATGATTAACAAAAAATAGGCTCTAATTCCTGGCAATGGAAACATTCTTCTGGGTACACTGTCGGCTACTGGTGGTGAAGCTGCTTTACTCATGCATTTCTTGGATCATGTCTTCCCACTACAATACCCTATATATAAGCCTGAAGTGGCCGAAGGAGGACGAGGATGGTTACTTTCGCTTCTGTTGAAGACTAAACCATTGTATCATGCATCGATTGGGCTCAGTGCCTATCACCGCGGTGTTGTACTTCGTGAAAAAAGTTACGGTGGATGTACAAAACCTAGTATCGCTGAACAAGAGAGCCACCTTGCGATTTGCTTGAATGAATTTCAGAATGCAATCAGATCCGCTCAGAACAACACCGATTGTAGCTCGGCTGTTCCGGAAAGTAGTCTTGGAATCATGGCTTGTGTTGTTCAACTCATCTTTTTCGAGGTAAGTTTATATGGTGTATAGTTGATTCAAACTCTACTGAATCTCACAAACAGCTTTTTGGTGTACGTAAAAGCTCTTGGCAAATTCATCTACGTGCTGCTACGGATTTTCTTGGTCAGAGGTACCGTGAACATGCCACCGAGCTTGGGTTCATGAATCCAACTTCTAACACGCTACGAACGGCATTTGAATTGACTAATGGCGAAACCTCCATAATCTTCTTGTTTCTTTCAGGAGTGATCATTTGGCTAGACATAGTATCTTGTCTAAGTACAGGAAATTCACCACAACTCATTGACCTTCATTTCATGGTACTTGGCACGAAGCCTCAAATTAAGTTGGAGAAAATTATGGGTTGCAAGAATTGGGTCATGACAGAAATAGCTCGTATTGCTAAACTACATGAATCCAAACGGAACGGACTTCAGAATGGTACTTTTGATGCTCATTCATTTCAGACTCAAGCCAATGATATCAGACAAACCATCCGACGTGGACAAAATGAGCAGTTCTTGTCAGAACTTCGTATTACAAGTTCAAATTCGACTTCGCATGCAAATTCACCTATCAGTCTTCATGAAATCATCACGCGAATGTTTACTCGTGCTGCTCGCATATATTTAGAACTTGTCGTTGGGGGCTTTAAAGGGGTTCAAGAGAATACAGACTTTTGTGATATTGTCGATGAAATGACGAGAATCCTTCCAAACTTACCACGTGGAGATTCTTTTCGCGCCATCGTTTGTCCTTTGTATATCTTCGGATGTGTGGCTAAAGCAGAAGACCGAGACATTTTCAGAAACATATTCTCTACTCTACCATTGAATGATCCTTTCATGCATCATCGCGGTACTATTCTACCTCTGCTGGAAAAGATCTGGTCTCTCACAGATACCAATTCAAATGATGTGAGTTGGGAATGTGTCCTGCAGCTTTCGGAGGATAAGATAATACTTATTTGAGTTGGATTTCAACTCTTAATTTTGGAACTATAAGCGTGTGGAGGATTAATTTAAGTGAATTTCAGTGTATCAATGTTAAGAGAGCATGAAATTGCCATATGAGTGAAGTTTGACACCTGACCTGAAAATTTCGACCTCGCTACCGCGTAGCCACATCGATATTATTTCCAATTTTCACTTTCTCGCTTTCAAAAAAAAAAAACAAAAACAAACTATCTACACTGCAGGAAAATCCAGCAAGATGAACAATTACAATTTCAACAATGGCCGTAATGGCAACAATTACAACAACAACAATAACACATGGAATAATAACCAAAGACGCAACCATAACAATGGTGGCTACAATGGAGACCATAATTTCCACCAAAATGGTGGAAACGGCTGGAACCAAAGCATGCGTCCGAATTACCCTCCCAACGATCAAAGTTGGTTTCAGAACAATCAAGGCCCACCACCATTCAATTATGGTGATTTCCAGGGTCCAAATAATCAAGGAGGCTATTTTCAATTTGGACAGAACAATGGCCCACCTATTGGTTATGATTCACGCTACTGGAATGAGAGCAGATAATATCAAGGTCCTCCTCCAAATACCTACTACTCTACACAAGATGCTAGATCTGGTAATGTCCAATCAATGAACCAAGATGGTGGTAGACAGAATCCGCAGAACAACAAGAGAACTCGTGATAACACGAATGATGTTTCTGAACCAGCAGCAAAGAAAACCAGGAATCTACCGAAAAAGGAGATTACGTGTGGAAACTGCCAGAGGGTCGGCCACCGTGTCGTACACTGCATTGGACCAGTCTCAGCCGCAGGTTTCATTCATGGATGCGGATTTTGCAATGATGGTGGCCACCTCAGCGAGGAGTGTGAGCTTTACGACGTCACAAATTCAGAAGACCTAGACAAGCTGGCGAAACTGTGCCTTGAGGACAGACAAAATCTGCCCCCTTTGGCTTGCTCTATAAACCCGCTTAATCACAGACTTGCTGGGGAAGGGCAAAAGTACGAAGAGTCGATGCCTTGGACTACGGATACTGCCATTGCATACCAGGTAGCACACCCAACTTACTGGCAACATCACAAATACAAGGAGGGAAATAAGCAAAAGGAGGTAATTTCCGATACAATGGACCAGAGATGGGGATATCAGGCAGGAGAGGCTGAAAGTAATTCAGGGTTGGACTGGCCCAACTTCACTACTGCAATTAGACCAATCAAATTCTCCGCTGCTTGGAAACCCTCTCCGGTCTCAAAATCAGACAAGGAAGAGAGAGGCAGAAAAGATGATTCAGGAAACAATGAATCTCAAGATCAAAGCCGAGGAAGATCAAAGAGCAGAGGAAGAAGCAGAGCAGACCGCAGAGCAGAGAGCAGAGCAAGGAGCAAGTCAAAGAATCGCAGAGGCAATAGTCCTAAAAGGACAAGGAGAGTCAAAGACGGCGACACGGATATGAATGACGCTCCTCCGCTACCTATATCATGCACAAACTGTGGGAACACTGAACATGCAGAGGGAGAATGTGCCGAGAATTGTGGCTGCTGTGGTGAAGCTGGCCATCAGCTAAGCGATTGTCCCAAACTAGAGGTCAAATGCGTTTGTGCAGCCATACCAGGACATGTAATCGACGACTGCAAGCTACTCTGCAATGCATACTTATGCATAAACACGATGCGAGAGGACGGTCACTACATGCTTAGATGCGTGACCAAATGCTGCATGTGCGGTGTTCTTGGTCACAGTGCCATAAGCTGTGCTGGATTAAAAAAGGGCTGCAAGGTGTGTAAAAGTCATGGACATGTCACATCAATGCACACTGGATCCGCAGGCTTGCACTGTACCTTAAAGACATGCTCAACGTTCGCATGCAATGAACACTGCCAAAAATGTGGCTTTGAAGACCACCGCACAAATGGGTGTGCGAACGAAGTTTCGGGAAATTTTGTTACTTGCAGGGGCAAACATAGATCGAATTGGGCATTGCCACTCACTGCGCTGAGTGTCTATCCAAGCGGGAGGCGAGGAAAGCCAGATTGTCAACACTAAAAGTAAGATTTGTGGATGAGGAGGAAGATAGGGACGTGGGAGTGGGGATGGGTGTTAGAGACGGGCGTAAGTGATTGAGTTTAGGGATGGGTTTTGGGGATAGGTGTTGGAGTTGGAGTTGGAGATTAGGGTTAGGGATGCGATGTTAGAGATCCAGGTTGTGGATGTGTTAGAACAAGTGTTAAGGATGGGGTTAAGGTTGGGTTGAGAAATTGTGTTCAAAGATAAAAAATTATAAATGGAGTAATGGGGTAAAGGGGGTGTGTTGGGGAATTTCATTAGAGATGGCTATTAAGAATTGGGTTGGGATGGGTACAGTTCTAGGGCACTGATAACCGATTTCCCTACTACGTGCACGTCCCTGCTATATGCACGATCTCGATCACCCATTTTGAATAACTTTAAAAATTAATAACAATTCCAATTTATAAGATAAAGAGCTAGCAATTTAATTGATAAATGACAAGATATAATACTATCTAAAAACATAATAAAATCTTCAGATTTTGAATTTCGATGGAACTCGTAGTGCTCGCCCTCTACTAGATCGCAATATGACCTCCTCCTCCTTCCCCTTCGAATTATCAGCCTCTACAGCATCAGAGAGCTCTATAGTCTTTGTCGATGTTAGATCTATAGTAGAAGAAGCTTTGGGGAACTTTTTATCTCTTTTGATTGGAGATTTTGTTGATTTTAGAGTCTTTTAACCTCCTCTTTCGCATCACGTGCAATCTGACGATCAACCTCCCTCTGCAATACCCTCTCTTTCGTCTCAATCTCCTTCCGTTCCTTCTCAGCTTTCTTTTCAGCTTTTATCTGAAGCTTAGCTTCCTTCTCTTGCTCCTCTTTAAGTGCTTTATCTTCTTGATACGCTCTAGCTTTAATAATAGCAGAAGGTGACCATAAAAACGCACCATTCCCCTCTTCTCCAATGAGATTTAAACGCTTTGAACGAGCTCTTTTCCTTTTTTCAAGCTTTAGAGCCTCTTCTAAACCTTTAGATCTATGCCCCTGTATAGAAGCTTCAGCTCCTAATGTAGTTGCAGCCTTAAAAAGCTTTAAAGTGATCTCATGGGTGGGAGCGCGACGAAATTCTAATTTCATTCTACGCATCGCTTTTGACGTATATGGTGTAGCAAGAGCATCCCTGCGAGTTTTAAATGATGTAGGTGGCGTAGGAGGGGCTTCCGGAGCAATACAGTCGATCGTAAGACTCCTATTCATAGGATATATGCCCGTTTTTCGAAGGATCGTAAGATATTATGCTTCGTACAAGTGAGCTCCCAAGCCTTTTTAAATATGCCCCAAAACATACGCTTTGTTATACCAACAATCCCCCCGCTATTGTGCATCAAATCATTCAATAATGTACTGTAATTCGTCGAAAGGGCACCGAAGGTTCCAACGTCGAGAGGCTGTAGTCGATGTGTAGAATGAGGGGGGAGAATTAAGACAATAATCTTTAATTCATCGCATTTTGAAAGGAATTCCATATTGACATGACTAGAATGACCATCGACAATAAGTAGACGATATCTTCCACCTGCTTTTCGACGTGTAGCAGGGTCGAATACGTTTATAAGCCAATATAGGCCAAAAGCATTCGACGACCACCCATTGCTTGAGGCTCCAAAATAGGCTTTATCTTTCTCCCCTACATCCTGAACCCATGTATCTTGTAGATCCTCTGAGTCTCCTTTATAAATAAGAGCGGGAGGGAGAGCTGTCCCATCAGCGCATATAGCTGCCAATAGGGTGATAAACTCTCTTGATCCATCTTGCCTAGCTTTTGTCACTCTGCCTCTATTATAGGCGCTAGCACTCATTATCCTCTTCATAGTCCTCCCCATACCGATCATAAAGCCCTTCTCGTCCCAATTGTATATATCTCTCGGCCGTATATCGTATTTTATGGTCACTTTTATCAACTAAATTAAAAAAAGAGGGGCATTAGCAAGAGCGTTTTAGGTAATAAAGATCAACAACAATAGAAAATAGCTCAAACCAGATCATAAAAGTAATCAAATATAGCAACATTATCGGCTTTCACACGCAAATTATCAATGCAACGGAGATACCGACTTTTAAGACGTGTTGAATGCCTCTTGACAAAATTGCTAGTCCAGTTCTTTCCCACCTCTCTGCCTAGGATCTCTTCTGCAAGGTTTCTGACTATGCGGCTTGTAGGAGGGATAGATCTCTGTGTCAGCTTGTTGATTTGATCAACTAAAACCTCCTCCTGATCACTAGAAAGCGCTTGTTTCGTATCGGAGAGGAACTGTTTTCTCGAGGTGGTTTTACCTCTATGCCGCCGGGAGAGCGTGGATCGATCAATTTTGAAGAAATTAGCTGTCTGAGTGTATTTAGGAGCTTGAACCCCTTTCAAATGATCTAATGCAAGCTCTATACGAGCCTCTAAAGGCATATCATCGATGTTTGAAGCCATAATGTTGACATTTTCAAAGTCGTGCACGTAGTAGGGACGTGCATATAGTGGGGAAATCGGTTAATTAGCCGCCGGATTTTACCCTGAATTATTTCTCAACCCAACCATTTTCAAAATTGAATATTAAATCAACCTTTTATTATTTTGATTTAGAAATTGATCAAATTCAAATCGATTATATATATCTTGATATCTATAAAATATTTATTTATAATATTAAAATAATCTTCAATATTTACAATATTAAAATATTTGTTAAAAGGAATGACCTTACACAGGGAATAGTGGGAAGCTGATAGGGCAGAACTGAGGTAATATTGGTCTAGTATTTTTAATCACTCTTCTAAGTTCTACGAAAGTGCGAAGCTCTCCTATAGAGAGCTTCTCAATCTAGTCCTAATAGGACTAGTGCCCTGTGCACGTGCTACGCAGGAACCATTCACTTTAACAGAAAACTTTAATCTATCAAAATTTAATCTAATATTTCAAAATATAAAATTCTAAAAAATAAATCAATAGTTTTTAAAAATTATTCAATATCGAAACTTTTGAAATATTTGATTTTTAATTAAATATTTTTCATAATTGAAATTATTCTAATTTATTAAAACAATCGAGTTTTGGTGTAAAATGGCCCTCGGCTAATTATCAGTGCCCGGTCACTGTATGGTGATGGGGTTTAGGGTGGGATATCAGATCTACGCCAAAGGATACTCAGCCAAAGTTGTTTCCGAGGGTCAACGTTGGGTCTTGTTCCTCTAATGAGACATACTTCGGCAACTAGCGCATCTCATCGTTCCGAGAAATCGAAAGGAGACAGTCGTAAAATGCCAAACAAGGCAGAGGTCAAGGAAACTTCCAGAAATTTGCAACGAAATTCGATCTGCCGAGCAAGGAAAGCTATGACAAGACGGACAGGTGCCAACCCAAGCAAAATTCAACGAGAGCTTCCAAATATTTGCGCGAAGAAATTCGATCCACCGAGCAGAGAAACCATAAAAAGATGAACGAAAACTTCCAGCCCAATGAAAAACAATCATATTCAAACAGCGGGAGGTAGATGTCTATTACCGAGGTGGAAAAAAAATACGCAGGACTGTTCTTCGAGCCAAAGGCAACATTCAACCCTACTACAGAATAAATATTTGCACAAGCACGTTATCTATTGAAGGAGAGACGAAATCACATTCTATGCGCCAATCTAAGTCGCTGGCCAGTTCGAGTATTGGAAGGGAGAAATTGAAGGTCGTTTATCGAAAATTCCAGAGGAAGAGGGGAGCTTCTGTGTTTTTCTTGGATGAAGAGGAAGATACAGACTCAACCGACGGGAAGCAAACCTAGGCCTAAAGCCAGCGACCTGCCATTCCTGATCGGGCCGGAAAAGGAAAAGGAGGTGAAATCTACGGTAGAGATATCGAAGGACAGGGATACAGGAAAAAAGTGGAGCGACTGCTGAATCAACATCATGACCTTTTTCGGATAGCTCTTGGCAGATTCAATGATGGGGTTGATGGGGTCGATGTGCCCGACCCCGTTCTGTAGTGAAAAGGGCGTCAAGTGTCTGAAGCAGAATACCTACAACCTAAGTCGACCACGAACAAAAAGCTATGGATGCCGTGTTCGAAGCATTGTAGGGAGGTGGAAAGATATAAAAGCAACCTCTAGGTGAGCCTTCCCAGCTAGTTCTCCGCAGTTCGTAGTCTAGAAGGGGAACAAAACAAGAGTGGTCATGGACTCGCGCCAAGTCAACGAAAAATTACGCTCAAATTCCTACCCGTAACCAAGAAAAGACGATGTATTAGCCACAATGGGAGAGGTGACACGAGCGCCTGATGGTCAGAACCATGGGCTGAAGACGTCTCCAGAGTTAATGCAGCGCCAGATGAGGATTTGTTGCGACGATTTTCATGGAAGTCTGTAGTGGTGTATATGGACGACATCCCGGTATTTTCACGATCACAACTCGAGATCTCTCTGAGGACCTTCAACAGGTTCAGCGCACCTTGGAGAAGTCAAGCATAACCTTATCCATACCAAAGTGCCATTTCACCTACCTTACGATGACAATTGCTGGAAAACAACGTCCTCAGGCGAGGGCTGAGCACGGTTTAGGAGAAAACGGAGGCAATGAGGAAGATGAGGTGCCCTCGGGATTTGAGACAGTTGAAGCACGGGGCTAGAGTTCCTCGGCTACTATAGACGTTCCGTGTCTCGATATGAGCACATCGTGAAGGAATTGGTAGATCTCAAAACCACGGGTTTGCAGTTGCTCAAATTAAAGGCAGTGAGTGTCTGCGCGGAGAAAAATTTGCGTCGAGGACGAAATTTATGGTGGAGTCAACGAGAGTAATTAGCAATAGTGTACGGAGTAGTTGATAGATAGTTAATTATATAGTGTCATTTTAGAAAATCCAATCCAAACTATTAATAATAGATTTTTCCGGGCTATTGTGAAATTTTGAAGTTCCGAAATCAATTCAGCTCATCCCGAAATATACCATTGCGAAATGAGCTAGTTGACACCGAAACTGGAGGAAATGGGGATATCCAGAGATAAAGTAGGTGTATACAAGAAAAACATAATCAATATATTAGTTCATTGGTAAATAAGCTAATATATACACCTCGTCGTCGCCCCCTTTGGACACTGGAATCCGGTAATAGACAGTGCTATAATGATGACTAACAACAGAAAATGACAAAAATGTTAGTCCGACGCGGACCATCGATTCACTTTTAACTTTTAAATAGGTCTCGTGTAGAACTGGCAAGGAGGAGCAAAAGGTTTTCAGATCGCGACTTTTCTTCCTCCATCCTCACAACAACACAATAATTTATTCACATAACATCACCAATCATATAAGATGGAGAAACAATGGTTTTAAATACCAAGAGATATGCGAGAAGAATACAAAGGAAATATCCAACATCAACGTTATCTGCTGACAGTACTCCGTCCATTCCATGGTTATAACGCCACCGGACCCGACGTGAACAAACTCACTTTCATTAAGTTTCGTGACTTAATAAAGAGCAACAGAGCCGGGGATGGTACATATGGAATCGATTCATTCCTTATTGTCTTACGAATGGTTCTCTATTATGCCAGGACACTCGACCTTCCTCCTAACGCAACTCCAAACAAAAAAATGTTTGAGAAAATGGCGTGGAAGACCATGGGTTGGGCCATCGTGGATGATCATCTTATGAAAGAAGAGATCATTAAAAAATTGTTGCACATCGATGCAGTCACTCCAGAAATCATGGAAGGGGTCGATCTGACCTTCGAGGCACTCTATAATAGAGATGACCTGAAGAATCTCCTCAAAGAGAGCAAAGTACTTCAGACAATAAGCCGAATGTATATTACGAGGCCAAAAGATAATGCTGACGCGATCTGGGAAAATGCCATATTGAACCCGGAAGATCTCCGACGAATGAATGATCTCAGAACTGATGAAAAGGTTGGAATTCCGTCCTTACTCCACAATAAATTTCACCAGGAGATGGGAGATAAAAAGTTAAGATTCTTCTTCCACCTACCAACCTTCATTTGCGTCAAATTTGAACCAAAAGAATGCAGCGACTATCATAACCATCACCAATTCACTATCAACCACCAAGTTGTAATAGAGAAAGAGGATGGCGAGCTTCCGGTGCTAGTAACTAAGCAAGATTATGTTTATCAACTGGTTGCTTCCGTCAGGCTATCTGGCGAGCGATACGACAAAGAGGGAATGAAGGTTGTCGATGATGTCCGGACATACTGGATCGACGGCCAACCCATCGACACGCGAAATGTGGGTACGAAAGGGTACGGGAAAGAAATCCATATGGAAAAGGAGTATACGGAAGCTGGGAATAAGAGATGGAGTATTGGAGAACCGGGTCGATACCTTCTTTTCTATACTATCGTCATCCTTGCTGATGGTGTACCAAACTCTGTCTTTGATAAGAAGTTTCCTGAATTCATCAGAATGTTCCAAGGGAAAAAATCACAAAGGCAAACAACAACCCAGTCCGAGACGTCGGGTAAAGCCTGATACAAATACTCGTCTTCCTAAATATGTTGTTCCGGAACTTTAATCCGGCGAAGAACTGGAGTTTCCAATCCGTGAAGGCGGCAACCCATCTAAGCCAGTGATCGACCGGCAGGAAAATATCTCCAGAGCAGAGAATCTGCTGAACGAGCGGTTGGTCAATAATAGCAAGATCGTGTAGCTTCACCATCTCCACCATAGAACACCAGAACCATTTTACCGGAATAAAAAGTCTCAGAATCACCAAAGTTTTCGTTTAGACGTGTGGGCTTGGAGGGTCGTTGGCGTGGTTGACGTGGTGGGTCACGTGGTGGGCGTGGTGAGGGGAGTAGCGGTTCTTGCTGCTCTGATTTATCGTAGGATGGAGGATTCAGTAAACATGGATAAGAGAGAAAGGAGTACATTGAGGGGTAGATGCGTGAAAGGGTATGCTCTTAGGTGTCTGTGTTTCCATGAATTTAACACCCGTCACCACAATTTACTCGTCTGCGGCCTATAAGTGACATGAGATGAAGTTCTTACTTTCTGATATTATGTATGTATATATCTATACTCAGTATATCCGGCACACATATATGTCCCTACCTCTCGCTTCTATAAATCCAAAAGAATGGAATTTTTAAGCATATTAATTTCTACAGGCGAGGATTAACCATACAGTAATCATTTTGGATTGTCTCACCAGTGATGATTGTTCGAGGCACGGTCCGCCAAGACTGCACATAAAAGGCCATATCTGTTATGTGCATCACTCATTAATCGATATGAATGAGAAATGGATGAAATTCTTATGATTTATGATGGAAATGTTCTAATGGTTAGCGGGGAGTAAGCTGTCGATCCTAATACTGGACACAATCATAGTGATATCTGGTTAGGTAGCCAGCAAATCATTGCAATGAGAGGAGGAGGACGTGGCCTGGTAGTAGGAAGGGAAATTTAGTGGTCTGATGATGGTAAGTAATGACAGAGAGGAGACAAAGGAGGGCTAAGAGAAGGAAGAGAGAAAGGAAGCAAGAGGTGGAGGAAGGAAAGAGGAGAAAGAGATGGTTCTTGTTGGTAAAGAATAGAACGGACATATCGATAGTCCGATAGTGAAAGATGGTGAAAAGAGGAGGGAATGTAAGATACAGAAGAATGCTTGGGCAACTTCCATGAGTTCAATGCGGTGTTCATGAACCAATACCCACCAAAACACGTGGTCATCGAAACTTCGTTCGTCCGAGCGGTAGTAACAGGGACAGGTAGTGGATGCAATATGCAACATACAAACATCCCGTCTTTGCTTCTTTGCTCGGAATCGCGTTTCAAATGGAATTGACAACCTTCAACACACCTCATGTAATACATTTGTAATCCTTCAGACTTTTTGAGGTGAATTCCCATCGAAATATACTTTCTTGACAGGTAAATACCCATTCTCATCGTTCCTAATTATTCTGAGTTCTAGACGAAAATTTCAAATTTTGGTAGTGGGGTTTATCGAATTATTCATCATGACTAAGAAAGGGCCAAATTAACGATAAGCGTTTACCAATTTATTGGAGTTGGGCGATTAACTATGCAGATTTTAAGTTAGAGAATACTACCTAAACCTTATCAAAGGGTTTAGCACGGCTCAAAATGACTACCATGTGTAGATCACGACTGCGGTATGATCTCTGATTGGCTTTCACCTGTGGCACTTCCTCAATACGTCAAACCTCAATTTTAACTTACAAAGCACTGTCCTTCTGCTTTTCGACGAATATGGGAACAGGTATATAGGGGCGTCTCATAATCTAGATGACTACTTCTACTCCTAATTACAGCACTTCTATAACCTCATATCTTCCACACTTTATTGGGAAGCATCTTTACCTCGATTCACAACTCACACCATATATACTTTCTTGAAACTAATCGAAGCTACCCCATTTCGAGATAATGGCGAACAAGAACATTCTCATCCTAGGCGGATCTTACGCCGGAGTTAGCACAGCACATAGAATCCTCAAGCAGTCAGCCAAAGCTGGACTTGCCATCAAGATCACATTAGTTTCACCAAATACCCATGTGTACTGGAACCTTGCATCCGTACGAGCAATTGTACCGGGAGAATTGCCAGATGAGAGAATTTTCTCTTCCATAGCTACAGGATTTAAGCAATACCCAACTGATAAATTCGAGTTTATTGTCGGTACCGCTGAAGGATTGGATGTGGAGAACAAGACAGTTACTGTTTCGAGTGATGATGGAAGATCAAGCTTGAACTACGATACCCTCATACTTGCCACCGGTTCAAGAACTAGAGAAGATTCCCCTTTCAAGAGCAAGGGTTCCTATCAAGAAACACTTGCCTCTTTACATGATTGGCAATCCAAGGTCAAGAATGCATCTTCCATCTATATTGCCGGAGCTGGGGCCACAGGTATGTTCTTCCTGGATGATTGACCAAGAATTTTAATTCTCACACATGTGATTAGGTGTCGAAACAGCTGGTGAGCTAGGTTCGGCATACGGGTCATCAAAGAAAGTTACTCTGGTAAGTTTTCCCTAAAGTTGTACCTCAGAATCCACTCGAATTACTAACTTCTAATCCCAGATTGCAAGTGGTCCAACTGTTCTTGAAGGAACTCCACCAAGTGTCTCAAAGACTGCCACCAAACAACTACAAAATCTTCAGGTTGACATTATGGTGTCTACCAAAGTTTCTGGCTCAGCAAAGACACCAGACGGGAAATATGAACTCACATTCTCTGACGGCAAGAAAGTCACCACCGACTTGTACATTCCAACTATGGGTCTCGTCCCAAACTCTTCATATATTCCAGAAAAATACCTCAACCCAGCGGGCTATGCAATCGTGGACGAGTTTTTGAAACTTAAAGGAACTGAAGATGTCTGGGTTGTGGGTGACGTGTCAGCTGTTGAGCGACCACAATATGTGAATACCGAAAAGCAAAGTGTGCACGTTGCGAAGAACATTGGATTGGGATTGAAGGATTCCCAACCAGTAGGTTATAAGGTTGCCGAAAAAAGTTAGTTTGCTCCCACTTTCCCTTAATCATGAATTACCGAGAATAATGATATACTAACTCTACTGTAGATATGATGGCAGTTACCGTTGGCAAAAAAGTCGGCACAGGTCATATGGGAGGAATGAAACTCCCTAGCTTCATGGTCAACATGGTGAAGGGAAAGACTTTGTTAACTGAGAAGTTGGTTCCTATAGTCAATGGATCTGCATTTTAAAATGATTCTATTAGTGTCTGTTGCGCTCTTCCCTTGAAGGGTGTGGAGATTTAGGCGTTTTGGGAGGTAGAAAGGAAGATACCATTTATTTCTTTTTTCTAATCATTAATATTTATATAATTGTATTCGTTTGGTTCTTTAACTATTGAATGTCTCTTAATTTGATCAATAATACTTCTATAACGTAACGTATGGGGAGCTCGTGCATATGGGGAGCTCGTGCATTTTGCCCTACCACCCTACCTACTAATCCCTACAACCACCCACAATGGGCTATAAAAAAGCAACTGCTAAAGTGTATACCGAAGAGGATATGCAGAAGGCAATAACTAGCTGGAAAAGGAAAGAGTTTAAGTCGATTCGGGCTACAGCACTCCATTTTCAAGTTCCAGTTCAAACACTACGTGACCGAATGGCTGGACGGAAAACTAACGCAACAGCCCATGAGGAGGCCCAAATACTATCAAACGCGGAAGAAAAGACCCTAGAACGATGGATTACACGTCTTACCAGTACTGGATATCCAGCAACTCCTGCGTTGGTCATAGAAACAGCTGAACAAATTCGCCAGGGACGCGTCAAGCTTAGCCCCTCCTTACATCCTCAGCGTACTCAACTACCTCCAATTGGCCACGAATGGCTCTACCGGTTCTTAAATCGATACCCTATACTAAAGGGAACGTATTCTAGACAATTAGAGTCGGCAAGACAACAAGGGGCTACATACGATAAGATCTCCCAGTGGTTTAGTGCGTTCCGGTCGCGTTTTGCTGAACAGAAGTACGAACTCCAGAACGTCTATAACATGGACGAGACGGGATTCGCGGTAGGAACCACCCAATCTACGCGTATAATAGTCGATTCTACTCAGAAATCTAGCTGGAAGGCTACACCTGGACGGCAAGAATGGATAACTGCAATTGAGTGTGTCGATGCTGCTGGTGGGGCTCTCCCACCCATGGTTATATTCAAAGCCAAAAACACCAATTCAAGCTGGATACCACAAGAAGTGCCAGCGTATTGGAGATTCTCAACAAGTAACAGCGGTTGGACTTCAGACAGTCATGGATTTGAGTGGTTGCGGACTGTATTTGAGCCTGAATCTCGACAAAAGTCTGGAGACAAACCACGACTACTCATTGCAGATGGCCATTCCAGCCATATAACTGGCAATATGATCAGTTTCTGTATCGACAACAACATCGACCTCCTTATTCTACCTTCCCACTGCTCCCACTTGCTCCAACCGCTAGATGTAGGGGTGTTTGGCCCAATGAAGAAATACCACGCGCTTGAGATCGATCGGCTTGTCCGCACTGGCATCACGCGATTCCAGCGGGCAGAATGGGTGATACTATACCAAACTATCCGTAAAAAGGCCTTATCTATCGAGAATATACGTAGCGGATGGAGAGGCGCTGGTTTAGTCCCGTTTTGTAGTGGTAGAGTGCTTAATCAGCTACCTGTACCCTTTCAGCCTCAACCTATTACCCCCCAGCGACCAAGAAAAACCCCTCAGCTAGACCTCTCAGTGTTGAAAAGCTCTCCTCCTGATGGAACAGAACTCCGGGAAGCAAACTCAGTATTTAATTCAGCTCTAGCAAGTAACGAGCCTGCTGCAAGTCCAACCCGTCGATATGCGAGACGGGTAACCCAGCTACTCGAAAAGCAGAATGCCGAACTTATAGTGATTCGAAAGGAACTTGAAGAACAGAGAGCGATACTCAATCAACGAAAGACTCATAAAAAGGGCAAGAGGGTTAGATTGCAGGGCCAATTTGTCTTCAGTACTACTGAAGTATTGAAAATCGCTCGGGAGGCTGAAAAGAGACCGGTCGCAAAAAAGCTACGGGGACGGCCACGTAAAAGGCCTATTGAAGAGGTAGAAGAGGATGAGGAAGAGGAAGAGGTACTAAGTGATTCTACTGATTCAGATTCTACTGGAAGCTGTATTGTAGTCGATTATAAGTAGTTTTTGGTAGGGTGGTGGGGCAAAATGCACGAGCTCCCCATATGCACGAGCTCCCCATACGTTACGTTAAATAAAATATTATTATAATATTATTATCAAGGGTTGCAGAAACCCTTTTGATATCAGATAAAGGGTTTCGGCAGCTCTTGAATGATGATTTTATAATATTTTCAAGATTTTATTAATATATTATTATTATAAAAATTAAAGAAACTTTTTTTTGTTTTCAAAAGAATTGAAAGAATTTTAGAAATTAAATAATTATATAACGTGGTTTAACACCGAGTGCACCACTTTTACCTCAATTTGCACTTTCTAACTCATATCATTCAACAATCATTAAATCAATCAATTAAAACTATTAAGAATCTAATAATCTAGGATCTATTATACTATTTTGACAAGTTCTTGAATTATGACCAGTCTTTCCACACTTACTACAGCATCGACTAGTAGATGATTCCCCATTAGAATTTCCCCCATTTTGACGCTCGTCGCGTTGAATCTGAATATCAACCTCTTGTTGAGATAATATATCTGCAGCTTCTTGTCCAGTAAGTACTCCTCCTTGACGTAATTGAGTCTTTTACGCGCGTCGACGTTTGCTTAATGCCTCATTTGCCTTCCGAAGTGTACGGTTTTCTGCACTTAAAAGTGTATTTTCATGTGCCAATCTCTCTGTACCTTTAGCTAAAGCTAGTACAGTTTCGAATATAGGTGTAGGGGAGCTTGATTGATGACGAGCCATTCGAGATTTCACTAAAGTTGATTGAGAAAGAGCTTCAGTTGGATTGTGAGGAGTTTGAGAGATCCAAAGGTTTAAATCGAAAGGGGGGGGAGTAGGCGTATGAATTCGAATATCTAATTTTGAGAGTATAGCTTGAGGGTCAAATGGTATTAGACCTGTTCCTCGAAAGCCAGCTTTCATATTCTGAGAGGTGATTGATTGCTGATATGCAGCTTTGAAAGCTATAAAGAATTCAACTTTAGTGATATGATTGATATGTGCCTTGATAAACTCCTCAATTTGAGAATTATATGAACGTTTAAGTACACCAAAACATCCAACATCAAGTGGTTGAGTTAAATGACTTGAATGTGGTGGTAATTTGAGGCATATAATATCATTTGATTTGCAATATGATTGAAAAGGTATTGATTCGTGGCTTTCGTGCCCATCCAATACTAGCATTCGATATTTGCCCTTCCTTTGACGAATAGTATGTTTATCGAAATGCTTTAACCATTCTAGGCCTGTCTCATTATTCGTCCATCCATTGGAAGTAGGTTTAATGGCCCAATCCGCAGGAAAATCGGTTTCTATTGGGTTTATTGAGACCAGAAAGAGCATCAGATTGAATTGATTGATTCTCTAGCTAAGCAGTTAAGCTGCGAGTATATATTCAAAAAAATGAAGGAATAGGCTTAGGTATTCGGCCTTCGGAATTAAAGTGCTTTGAAATTAAAATATTGAAAGCAAACAAACAGTATACCAAAAAGGAAAGAATGAATTAAAAGTTGAGTTTTGTTTGCTCCTTATATGCATCATGCAATATATATGCATATGCTGCCAAGATCCCAGGAGGTCAACAGTTTCGGTATACCAATTGGAAAGATGAACTTGTCCTTGAACTACCAAAAATGGAGGTATAGTTTCACCCTCTCCATTGCCACATATAATTGCCGTAGCCCACTCTCGATTGCCTGGTTGTATTGCCTTGCTTCTGCCATTTCGTTCAGCACTAGTTACAACCATTCCAGGGCATATTATACCCATCATGAAGCCGGTTTCATCGAAGTTGTAGAAATCGGAATCGACAATACCATATTTCACCCGCATATTCGATACCAATCGAAACCACTCTTCAATAAGCTTGGGATCTTCGCAAAGGGCTCTTTGAAAGTCATAGACACGACTAAAACGCGTCTTTAATTTCGTATGACGCTTTACGAATCGATAAGCCCAGAGCTTTCCAACCTTCTTCGCCCTCCGCGATTCAAGAATATAATTCGCCATATCTTCTACATCACTTAATTTAGGTGCAAACCCTCTCTCATCCATATCAATTATATACTGAATAAGCACTTCCTCTTCTAAATCGGTCATTTTATGACTATTTGCTCGAATTTCTGTACGAGGGGCTAAACCATTCATTCTGCGGAGAAGTGTTGTATGCGTTATATTATATAGCTTGGCAGCCTTTCGAATGCTTAGTTTTTTATCTTTTTGAATAGCTTCGATAGCTAATAGTATTTGAGCTTCTTTTCTATTTGATTGCATAATAAATGATTGATAAATCGCGTGTTGAAGTTGGAAAGTGCAAATTGAGGTAAAAGTGGTGCACTCGGTGATATGGTGCACTCGGTGTTAAACCACGTTAATATTATTTTTCAAGGGCTGCGGATGTTGCGACGGCTTCAGGCCTCGTATCATGTGACCATTTACGAAGTCACGTGGTCCCTTCCATTCCTTCGGTCAAGAGACCGAAGGGACCGAAGGAACCAAAGGGACGATTAGCATGAAGGTCTATATAACCAAGATGGATTTCCTTTGTATAGAGCTTCGTGCTCAAGATCAATCATTTAGTATACTCTACTATTAGTTACGAATTGCATATCATTATTGTCATTGCTTGACGCCTAGTTATAAACCACCTCGAGAGCCTAGAGCACTTCCACGTGATCTAGACGGCAACCCTCGTAACAAAAACGAGTATTCACTGCAGCAATATTTCATTTGCTTGAGTATGCGCAGGCGTCGGGGGCAAACACATTCTTCCGAATCATTTTTTGCAACTCATTTGGCCTAATGCGCTCCTGCGCTTAAACACTCTCCGAACGCGTTTATTATCTCCGTCATTTAAAGACCGCTTGAGTCCGCCATTTGCTATGGCATTTGGCAGTATAGTTGCATGTTGGAAACCAGGAATGCGTCGGCTGTCTATAGCTTCATCAGGGGCAGGGACAACCGCAGGATTTTGTCCCGGACCAGCAAGAACTTCCAATGGTTCAATTCTTTGGGCTTCTGGAGATGCAGGCGGCATGGGGGATAGATCCCTTGATACCATGCCCATACCAAAGTGCTCATTATCTAGCATAATCTGGTCATCATCCTGATTTTCTTCATCATTGGAAATTCTGCCATCAGGGCCCAGATTAAAATCTGGATCTTCAGCGTCATCGGATGAAAAATTATCCTCAAGGATTTCATCTCCAAGAGGATCCCTCAGATTGGATTTTTTCTCCGATCTGAGTTGCCGACGACGTTGTGATAATACCCAATTCTTCTTCCATGGTTTGATTTGGTCAAGAGAAGCGTCGCGTTTTCTATTTTTCAGAATTTTATTTTCATCAAAATATTCCTTCATAGGTGGCAAGCGATAATGGGAATTCTGGGGGTCATCTCTATAAGAGTCCCATGCCTTGATAATATTATTCAAGTCCCTGGTACGGAGTTGACATCTATCAGAGTCTTCATCTTCATTTGCACGTGCATTCTCCGCAGCCTTTTGAGGTTTCATCCCCGAATTGGCTTGTACAAAGTGCTTGAGATGCTTGTGAAAATCGAAATGTTCCGGGAAATGCTTCGGAAAACGTTCACGGATGCTATCTTTGAACATCCGCTCTTGTCCACGTGTAAGATTCCCGATAATGCCCTCGTCTCTGAGGGTTTCAAGTAGCCCGGTTATATCCGTGTCCATAATTTGTGCCTCGAAGGATTTAGGGACCGTACATCGATCACCGCACTTGAGACGTAAGGCTTTTGCCAATAAATATTGAAGCAAACTTCTTCTTTTGGCCAAGAATGGCAGAGTTATGATATACTTGAATGAATCGCAGAATTTCGCGGTCAAGTGTATCTTATTGGGTATTTTATGACCATCTTTGCCCACATAATCTGGGAGGTCTGCCCTTGATATGGTGGCGTTGGGAGGAAATAGTTCCTCGGGGCCAACGCCAAATAATCTCATTGATCTTCTCCATAGAGCAATTTCTGCCTTGGGTAGATTATCGAGGAGAGTCTGGTCATCTGCTGACCAGCTCATTAAAAGGTCTGACTCGTCATCCAGAGTCCAGAGGTCATCAAATACAACGTCTCCATCTTCATCTGGAGCCTGCTCAGGTTGTTCCTGGTGGCGTCTGGCTGCTTTGCCTTTGCCTTTGTCCTTGATGTTCGATTTGTTTCCTCTGGGCTCGTCAAGAAATGGATCATCACTGCTATCGTCATCTCCTTCTGGTGGACTATTATCCTTGGAGTTATCTTGACCAGAGTGATCTTTCTTGCGACGTTTCGCACGGTTCTGCTCTGCCGCTAATAATTCTTCATCATCTTGATCTGTATCCTCTGGATTAAGTCTTTTCTTTGGTCCAGGTGTCCTCGGCCTTGATGGAATCTGGACGACCAACCGTCTTGTAGAAGGTCCTGATGGCTGTTAGTGCATTTCTTCACCGGAGTCCGAAATATAAGGAGAGCTTGGTTGCTCTATTATTTTTGATGTCTTTCGGGGTCTGCCCCTGCCTCTAGGCTTGGAATTGGACGAATTTTGATCCATTGCGAAAGGCTTGTGGAGTTGAAATGTCCTGTTCAGTCGCTTGATATTGTTTGGTGTTCTTTTGGAATAATATCAAATGTGCGCGCATTATGAAGTTGTCCAGGTAACCGTGATTTATTTCGCGAGTATTTCGCGACGCTCTCCCAGCTTTTCACCTTATTCAAGAATTTTTTATTTTGCAACTTACATATCCCAAACATCCAAACAAAATGCCGACCTACATATCCAGAAAATGGACAATGGCGAAGAAAGCAGCAGCAAAAAACAAAATAAACTCTTTTCGTGTCTTATACAACGAGACCAGGAAGGAGTTCGACGCCGACAGAACATTGGACTCTCAGCCTGACGAAAAGCTTGAGAAGATCGAACGTGCTGTCTGGGGCAAATTTTGTACGTACGATCATCAACTTTTAATGGATAACATGCTAATGTTTATATATAGTTGAAGGAGATTTCCCTAGTGCTGATAAATGCGAGCAACCGAAATTGCCAAGGCATCGAGCAGGAAGAAGATTCGGGCAGATGGTTGGGAGCCCAAGACCCCCAATGAAAACTCCCCATCCAATCCTTCGACTGCAGGTGGAACTGCTGCAAGTCAAACTGGCGAATCTGCCAAACCTGCCGGAGCCGAAAAGGCTACGAAGGAACTGGCTGGGCCACCAAAGAATACGCCACCACCCATCGCCGAACCACCGAAAGATCCCTCAAAGTCGCACAAGCCAGTGTGCACTTTCTTCTCCAAAGGTGCTCGTCGTACCTAGTACTGAATCTGCCGAAGGAAGAATTCGTCGAGGTTGGAGGGGGGAGGTGCCAATTCTTCACTGGCATGCTTGGCAAGGAGGGGGGGAAGAAGTTGGCGGATGGGGCCTTGATAAATGGTGGACGCCGGATTATTAGATTGTGCATAAATAATAATCCTAACATCTAAAAACCTAAAAGGCACTCTACCGAGAGGCATTCATTCTCGACTTGATCTCCTTAATTTTATCCAACCCTTCCTGGGTTAAATGCTCTTCATTTCCAATAAGAGCAGCTACCAATTTAAATTCCCTGAAATTTTGCTCTTTAACACCTAGTATCGGGTTATTTACGAAAAAGGGTATTACCTGTTCAACTATAACAGAATGTTTTGTAACATGAAAATTTATAGTGTCTCCACGTATACTGATATAACCACAACATAGATATTTTACTTATATTCTCCAAGGGAAAGCAGGCTGAAAACATGGAGCGACTGCTGAATTGTACAAATAAACTCGAAGAGATGGGTGCCAAACATCCCACTAGGAAAGGTATTTGGCACCCTCTTTTCATCAAAGCTAGCAATCCCAAAGTCCGAGCATTCTCTCCCCAGTCTTTAGCGAAACTCATTTGATACTTGTACATCTGTGGTGATTTTCCAGGAAAGCACTTTTAAATAACTATCCCCACTATCTCAACCTCAACCTTTAATGATAATAGGATGTCCTATGGGTCATAATCTCTTTATTTGACCCCATTGATAGAAGAATATAGTATTAATACCTTTCTCAAGTTCGTAATAAATATTGAAAGTATGATATACACTGCGGCAATCTCGGATTAATCAATGCTTCCTGGCAAAGATAAAACCCCTAGCAACCACTTCTACACCGAAAATAATCAGGGAATCCATCCAATTTCCTCAATTGCCCCCCTAATCCATATTCGGTGTTCCTCGTCTAATAATCCATGAATCTGAGCAATCAGATATTCAGACCAACCTTTCATCCACCAATGTGCATCTAGACATTTCATTAACACTGTAAAGTATGCATAGATAACGAGCGCAGGGGCAGTTCGCTGTCGAAGAAGTGATATATAATGTTCAGATACTCGATATGGCCAAATAAACAGATCAGCCGATTCAAAATTATCACGACCCACTTTTAAGAGAACTGCGTAAGACTTTTGAAGTTCATCTATGCTGTCAATGTATGCTTCCAAATCATGTGGATCGGAAATAGATGCCTTCAAAAAGTCGGACACGTTGACGAGGTATTGATTTGGGGGATGGGAACTCGGTTCCCGTCTCAATTTATCACGTCTTGCTCCAGCACTAAACATTGGCATTAGACTTCCTTGATAGATTTTTTCGTGTGCGTGATCTGCTATGGCTCTCACTCCCTTCAGCATTGTTACCCAATCCGATACGTCGTTCTCGCTGACCAATATCAAATCCAAAGATTTCCGGTGACTTCCTAGCGAGTAGACTAACGTCATCGAGGTAAATATATGTAATGTAGTACAATTTTCATCATTCACATCATCAAGCATGTTGATTGCACCAGCTAATGCAACTTGATGATGAGCCACGGCTGCCGAGACGTAAAAGTCTCTTTTTTCAGGTTTATAGTAAGCAAGATGAAGAGCCGCGATGGACAAAATACTCCGCATCACAATTTCATGAGAGTAGCCAAGCTGCGGGATATTGATTCGCCATAAAGTTGCAAGAGCCGGATTCGAGACTACAGTCATATATGTGGATGTAGTATAATGGTGGAGTAGCTCCATGTCAAGGAGAGTAAAAGCCGGACCATGACCATCGAGTATTGCAATTGAAGGTAGCGGTAATTGGTGAGGAGAATGTGATGGTCCAGTAACACTCATAGGGCTGAATGCGTTCGTTGGCGGCGTTCCATTGAGGCTAGGATTAGGAGACGGGGCTAACGCAGTGCTGGTTGTCATGATATCACATGACACGGAATGTTTGATGCAATTATTACCTGTATAATGGTTAGCATATGAAAAAGAAAAGAACATTCGATATCCGATAGTCCAGACTATTGGATATCAGGAACATTCAGAAGGCCTTACATGATGGCTTATTCTCATCACACTAAAGCAAATATTAGTTACATTTCCTTTAGATGGAAGGAAATAAATAATGGGTACTATACCTTAATTTTTCTGGACTTGCAAACACGGCAACCCGTTCGAACTTTCCTATGTGGCTTACGTGATGTCGTTTGCATGATAGGATTGTACGAGACGTAAAAGATGGATCTTATCTTATCTTATTCTATTTTGCCTTGGAGCCCGAGTACGAAATAATGAGAAAGGGCAGCAAGGCAGGCAGCGGGATGAGGTCCGAGAACGGGGAGCCTTATAAAGGTTTTATGTTAGCTGTCGATTATGTCTAGATGTACAATAAGGAGGCTCAGGTCGGAACCTCAAGATCGTCGGTAGTTGATTGATTGGAAGAATGTCGACATGTAATTTACTAGCTGAGCGGGAAATGAGTGTGCGTGTTGCTGGGCTGTGGTTTGATGTGGAATGAAGTTGTATCTAGAAGCGACGTATGCGAGAAAGTGCGAGATCTAAAGTAGGTATGTACAAGGGCAGCATTAAACGATCCAATTAGACAAACCTTCGTTACTCCACCCACCCAGCCGCCCTCTCACTTGTTTTAGAATATAAATAAGTACTACTAGGTGGACCAGAAAGCTTATATCAAGATCAAAATTGTACTGTAAATCCTCAATTCGGGGAGAATCAGAGAAGAATTTATAACTTAAAGTTCCTCAAAAAGGAAAAAAAAGAAAAAATCTCCAATGCATTGCCAATCTTGTAACATCCATAATAGACGGAGAAATGAAGGGGGTCGGTCTGTCTGTCTGCCAAGGAGTACGTACCCACTCTTGACAAGCTCCGCCTTCCTCGCATGCATATGCGAATTTCCAAGAGCGAGAAAACGAGTAAACGATATACGAATGCGTGAATACGGAATGCGAGTCCAATCGAGAGCAATGGAGTACGAGACTGCAGATTTTCAGTTAAGCTGCATTTTCCAAGAACTACGTATATTATAGCTCGATTCCTTTTCTACAAAATGGATTCCTCTTCTTCATTGCATTCTCTTCTACAGATCTTTTCTTTTTCCCTTAAAATAAAACCAACTCAAAGTGTCTAAATTCGATATATCTTTCTTAGTCGACTAAAACTTCGAATTCGAATTTATACCTAACCACCTAACAAACTCAATAAATCAATCATCATGTCTACCGATGGCAGCGTATATCTACTCTACCACTACAACCCTTCATCAGCAGGAGCTGCCGTTTTCATTGTCTTGTTCGGTATTACCGCTATCCTCCACCTTTATAAATTAATCGCCAAGCGAACATGGTATTTCATCCCATTCGTCATCGGAGGTATATGTAAGTTTCCACTCCCTAAATCTTCATCTTTACATACTAATCTAGTGCCAACAGTTGAATTTATAGGCTACATAGGCCGTTTTATGAATTCTCGGCAAGACTATGCTAAATGGACTCTCGGACCCTATCTTTTACAATCACTTTTCATCCTTCTTGCACCCGCCTTCTTCGCCGCATCCATCTACATGGTACTTGGTCGCATCATCCTCCTCACAAATGGCGAGGAGTATTCCCTTATTCGAGCTCGATGGTTAACCAAGATATTTGTCGCCGGAGATGTCCTTTCTTTCCTGATGCAATCATCTGGTGGTGGAATGCTCGCCACTGCCAAGTCAGCTTCTAGTAATAAGATGGGCCAAAATATCATTACTGGTGGTCTCGTTGTTCAAGTTCTCTTCTTCGCCTTCTTTATCGTCTCGGCTGGAGTTTTCCATTTTCGAATTACGAGAGGAAATGGTGGATCGGCAGCTTCTGCCGTTCCTTGGCAACAGTACTTGATGATTCTATATCTCGCTAGTACATTCATCATGATTCGATCGCTGTTCCGTATCGCGGAGTATGTTCAAGGAAATGATGGATACCTTTTGTCAACCGAGACATTTATCTATATCTTTGATGCTACCCTTATGTTCATCGTTACGGTTATCTTCATTATTCGTCATCCAAGTGCTATCATTCAAGGAAAGGGTCAACAATATCATGCAGCTGCTCCCACTGGAAGCAGGGATGGTTACGCTATGGAGGATAGAACTGCTTCCGCAAGCAAATATCACAATCGCCAATATACTCGGGAAGAGGTTTAGGTTGGAGGTATAAAGGAGGTGGGATGGGAAAAAAACTCGGTGGGATGGTTTTGACTGGCGCTCGGAGATATTGGGATAATGCTCACCACCCATACAATATGATGGTAGCTACCAATTCCAGTTGAACATAGACGGTTTTATTTCTTTTGTACTTTATTTCATTTGTGGTTTATTCTTTTTTTTTTTCTTCTTTTTTTTTTTTGTCAGAAACTATTCGCAACAAGGCGTTTTAGCATGGGATCTACATAGGATGTAAAAGTAGATCAAAACTTAAATAGTATGAGTTAAATGACAATGATACCAAACGTTACAAAATTTTCAGAACAATCACCATGATTTTATTTGTTCTAGTGAATCTAGTTCAACTTGAGTTTGCCTCGTTAAGCATTTCAACCCCTTAAACGAGTTAGAATTTCTCAAGTTCTACATTGACAAGAGGAAGTTGGACACCTATCTACACGTTATTAACCTTATATCATGATCGAATAAAACGAGGCAATGGGAATAATTAGTTCCCCTTCAATACAAATACAATTTTTGCATATCCTGATACTTCCGCCCAAACAATTCCACTTCTACTCAAACACAATCTTCGGCATATACTGATACTTTCACCCAAACACATTTTGCTATATTAGACAGACAGAGTGACATGAAATTATAACCAGCAGCATGATGAAATTCAGATGCATGACACCACATATTTCCTTAAGATAACCACAACACGTCTCGAAGACTCAATACTCAAGTAAGGTTAAGATACAATCTAAGCCTACACGAACAAAACACATACACCAATCAGACTACAAGGAAAGACCCAAGTGAACGTTCAGATAATCGTAAAACCATAACGCCTTACACACTTTAACTTTAAACTATCCAACAATACCCCTATAAAAATTAATTATTCAATGCTTAATAAAGCTTAAACTCGTTTCTTGTTTAAACTTTATAAGCTTCCCGATTTCAATCAATTAGAGTTACCAACATTAGATGAATTCGATAGGCTAGGTTACATGGTAATAATAATTATAATTAGACTTTCCTCCCACATACTATCAGATGAGATGGTCCCAGGGTGAGATTCCGGGTTTTTATAGTAAGTTTTACTAGGTAGGTAATAATATATATTGAGCCCTACGAGTGAGTTTCTGGAGAGTTAAGTTTAGTTTATATATATAGATAGAATGGTTGTAATTTTCCATTTGGGAACTAATTACTATTCAAATTTAATTGGGGTATATTAACCACTTTACAGTGGTAACTAGACTGTTTAAGCCTTTATCTCAGCACAGACGTAAAGTTACAGGGACTTGAACAATGTGGAATACCCTGGAAGCCCTATAACCACGTTTTTTCCTTTCAGGAGGTCCTCGGTAGATTCGGTGGTTAGTGTAGTGCATGCATGGATGGGTGAAATGTTTCATTTAGGTTATAGGTTTCGGTGCAATACCGACTCATTATTCAACATATTTTTTATTAGGTTACTCCCTCAACTTTATAATTTCTCACTTCTGACTCCTCCCTTTCGCTCCTTACTCCTCCCAAAATGCTTCAATAAGACCAGCTACTTCCTCCGCATGCGTTCTAACAATACCATGACCCGCTCCATCCACCACCTTAACATCTTTCTTCCAACCCAGAACACCTAATTCCCTCTTCACAAATTCCGGTGGAAACACACCATCATTTTCTCCTACAATTACTAAAATCTTAAGATTGCTATTCGTCAATTTTCGATACGATTCATGTTGATCGAAAACATTCCCATATCTGAAAATACTAATCACACTCGCTTTATGACCAGCATGATTTTCTCTCTCCCATCTTTCTACCGGTTCTGATTCGACTTTTCCGTGCTTTAATCTTTCTTTCCAACCTTCCTTGGATGGATCGTTTCCTTCGAGCTCATCAATTATAATGTGTTCACTAGAATCATCTAATATCCATTCTCCATCGCTCCGCAATTTATCCCACCATCCACTTCCATTTTTTCTCCAAAGCCCTGCCCCAGCTATAATTGTTGCACTCTCCGCGATATGTGGATGTATCGCCGTGAATGTGGCAAGAATGCTCCCTCCCAAGCTAAACCCTATAATATGCATCGTGCTCCATCTCAGATGTGAGAGAAGCTCAAAGATTTGCTCATGCATCAACGCTGGGGTATGTGTTTCTAGCGGAGTAGAAGAATTACCATGGCCCCATAGATCATAGATAACAACATGCGATCCAGATGCCGTGAGGCGATGAGCGAGTGGTGCCATACCAATAGCGCATGTTCCGATACCATGAATCAAGAGGAGTCTTTTTGCGGTTGGTGAGGCTTCAGGGTTGAAATCATAGTAATGTATTATTCCCCTAGATGACTGGATATCTTTTCCTGGAGGAAGTATCCCGACAAATTCTTCTTCGAATGCTTTGGCTGATGGCGGTGGAATGTAAGGGAGTCCATCAATGAGAACTGGAGACGGTAGTGAAAATGCCGCCATCTTGGATAACTCTGTTTGGAAACGTGATGAAAAAGAAGAACGAAACGTGTAAGGCCGAGGATAAAAATGGGGGTCATGCCACTAGTGTGTACCCCACGTATTCGTACAGGAGCCTCGTAAGCACTACTACCAGCCCTCAGAACTTCCCAAAAAGTATTTCTCATAAAATCATAAGACTTGATTTTAAGACTCATAACACAGAGTTAGAAGTACTTTATTTCGGTAAGGTATCAAACTCTTTTTCGAACCAACATAGCAAAAACCGCACCAAATCTATTCTGAAGAATCCTCTTCATTCAAAACTCCAGGAGTTTCTCAAATCGTCGAACAATCGAATATGACAAGGGACGATGAGGATGATCTTGAGGAGTTACTTCAACTGAATTATGCTCGTCGAGCTTTCGAGGGGCATGTAATGAAGGTATCTTTAAATTCTTCATTTGATATTTCCATTGAGCCCAGAACAGTTGATACTGATACTCTTCTTTGAAAATCGAGTCGAGCTTATAGTTGCTTCTGTACTCAAACAGGGAAGATATTTCTAGTAGCTGAGGGTGGTTCTGGATTCGACTTTCGGCGTCATCTTGTGCGCAAGTTATTTCGTGAGCAGCCAAATATGTAAGCCCATGAGTCCTCGAATCATGTCTTTTAACCGATTCGAATGGTTGCATCATTGATTCGTATGGGTTCTCTCCCAAATCCTTCCATATCGTAACGAAGAATGCATATCCACGGCGCTCGAAATGTTTGAAACCAAGACAAAATTCCGTAGGGCATTCGGAACATCTCCCTTTTTGGACAAAATCCCAACGGTAATTTTTTCCACCAGCTTTATATGTGGATAAATTTGAAGATTGGAGGGTCCTACTGCGGATTTTGCAAACCGGTTGGTGCTTCGGCCTTCGAATGCTGAAGCAGACAAGTTCTCAAGTGACATCCATACCCATTGGCGACGATGTATCAATGATTCACCAACTAATTCAAAAAGTCATGACACATTTGCACAAGTCGTTGTTGACTGGTATGAATGACTGGTTTGAGAATACACCTGTACCAACTCCACCTTGAAACACCACATGTCGATATTCCCCTGGTAGGCTTGAAGCATTTGAACGCATGCTCATGTTTAGATTCCAGGAACTGAGCTAAACGTTTTATTTCCCTTTTTCGTTGATATGTACTAGTCTTTCGGCCGTCATACTGATATAGATTTTTCACCAGACGGAGTCTATTGCAACAAGAACAAGCAACAAGACTTGGCCAGTCGGTAGTACCAACTTTAAAAGTGCATCACGTTCCTCGATTGAAGAGAAAAGCTGTGGCTGCCAGACGTATTTATATCCAAATCGGGATTCGAAAATCGTACAGGTGAGAGAAAAAGCGGCGGCGGCACGAGGAGGTAGGTAGTCCAGTATACATAGTAGAACGTCTCATGGGATGTCTCTCAAGCTAGACGATGATAATGCATTTAGTCTTTCGGACTCACGCCTTGAAGAACGAGCGACTAATCTTTTGGAGCATTGCATGGCCCACTCGATTGCCCTTTTATATTTGTGGATGCAAATGGGTTGTAGAAACAGATAGATATAAATATATTAAAGCTCTATGTATGCATAGTGTCAGTGTGGCTCTCAATTAATTTAAACTAACCTCATAGAATTTGAGGATGATAGGCCTTACATATTATAGCAACTCAAATGGCTTAAAGATATGGGATATTCTACCAGAAGGAGATTCAACTTTTGATCGGATAAGAAAATTAAGAAGTAGGTAAGATGTAGTAGTAGAGGGAGAGATTATGATAAGAAATATAAGATCTGAAGTGAAGGACCTGAGGTCGAATATCAAAGGTAAGATCTTATAAGACTATGATATTGTAATGTATTAAGATAGAATAAGAAAGGAAAAGAAGCCACACATGTGGGAAATGAACACTTAAAAGCAAAAGAAGAGAGAGGTAAGAACAAGTATGAAGTAAATCACATGAGTAAACGTAAACAAACACGACATCTGCATTTGCCCTAAAAGTCCTCTAAAACCATCAAGCCAGACCATAAGCCAGATGTCGATCTCTACTTAGACCGAGAGAGGAAGAGAGCTCTGGAGCTAAATCACAAACAACAAAGATCGAGGTACTAACTATATTCTAAAAAAGAATAAGCCTCTGTACATGACACCTTAGGATGGGCAGAAGATAGTATGGAGGGAAAAATGAGAGTAGGAAAGAATCGCGTCCCTCGATCTCCCAATCCCATATCACTAAATAAGAACTATAGCTAACACTATCTAGGACCTGAGTCGTTATAGCTAGCTATCTTCCTAAAGCTCTGCACTTACTAAGAACACCTCGAGTCAGTCTTGGATTGAGTTCGATGGCTACTATCAATATCTTGATATTAAGTACAAACTTAAGATATAGTCAGCGCAGCACCTACACATAGTGCGGTTAACATAAACGTTCTTACCTTGATAGATACACTCTTAAGCCTATTGCTTACCCTTACTAAATATATCCATCCTTTAGTCATCAAACATCAAACATAAAAGACGCGAGAATACAACGAGTAATTACTCTATGTATATATACCAATTCAAGAAAAAACAAAGCGAAATAAAAAGGTAACTTTAAATCTTTGAGTATTAATATTCAAGTATAGCTACCTAGCTCCGTAGTCTAGATCAAACCGTCTTCCTGTATCTAGATTCTGAATTCCTGACTCTGTACAACAATCACTACTCAAATAACTAGCTCGACCCCACCACACAACGGTCGACGATCAATAATAAAGTTTTCCACCTCACTCCACCCCTCGCAAAAATCTCTCTTCCTGTCTCCTCTTCTTTCCCATCCCAATCCCCATTCCCATCCAGAAAACTCCCCTTCTTCCTCCGGCTCAAACAAAAAAATCCCACTAACAATCCCTCTAACAATCCCTCAAACACCTCCAAAAACCTCCAAAAACCAAAAAGTGAATGACCAGACTGGGGCACGATCCCAGGACCTTGTCCGTGTTAAGGACACGTGATAACCAACTACACCATCCGGCCTTTTTTGATTCTATTCTTATTCTCGGTTGCACTAATTTGAATATTTACTTCTATTTTACAAATTTGTGAATTTATCATTTCTGGTGGGTGATTTTTTCGATAGTGGGTGTGGAGTGTGGAGAATGAATGAATTAAGCGAGGCTGATTCCGAAGATGCAGAGCAGAGATAGCGAAATAAACTATAAAGTTGATAGGTAATTAAAATTAAATTCTACATAACTACAAGAAATACTCTCGATTTTGATTGATATACCTACTCTCTCTCTCTCTCTATATACATCCCTAAAGCCTAATTATTGATAATTACACGAAGCTATGCTATCTAAGATAGAGAAATCTACCTACCTACCTAGTAATTATAGTTCGACTTCTCCTCGTCAACTAAGAATTAAGATGGTGTATATTTACTATGTAACTAAAACTTCATATACCTACCTACCTACCTACCTACCTATCCATCTACATTATACTTCATATAATTATATTCCACATCACTGAATCCCCCATCACTTAATCACTGAACCACCGAACCAAAATACAAATCCAGTAAGATAATTCCAGAAGAAAATCCTCCCTAATTATAAAACTATAACTATCTCAAAATGCAAAGAAGTAATATAATTAAAAGAATAATAAGTCCAGTGTATAGCCAGCCCCTGGTAGGTATCTATTACATATATAATATAAAAAATCTCATTTTTTTCATCCACACATACATACATCCATGATCATACAATTACCAAATTCATATTCCAAATCTCACTCACCTCAAATATCCAATTAGGCTCCAATACAAAAATATCATATCCTTCCCATCATACTTCATAGAAATTTCAAACCATCAGCTTCAGTCTTTAGTTGTAGTTTCACTGCCTGTTTGTATCCTCATTCTCAATTCCCGGCTCCTTAACATCAATGGATTTTCTGTTCTCCCTCAAAATATTCACCTCTGAATCATTCTCCGCTTCTAATTCTTCAGTTCTTTCTTTCTCCTTTTCTTTCTTCTTCTCCATCTTATGTATAGCTTCCTTGGTCAAATCTTGCTTAAACATCTTCTCCAAAACATCCTTCTTCCTAGTTCTATGATCTCCAACACTAATGAGTACACCAGCTGTAATATTCACTGTAATACTACAGCATAGAATGACCGTCGTTAATGCAAATGGTCGAGTCTTATAACTGATTGCCCAAGTACATGTACCAAGAGCTATTTGAAGAAGTGAATGACAATCCAAAAGAACGACAACAGCGACAAGTAAACGAAGAGGGAATGCGTGATGTGTTGCGGTTTCGTGAGGTTTATAAAATGTATGAGATCGATTGAATTTCTTTTGATGATGTTGAAGTTTTTTTTGTTGAGCTGGGCTGAGGACTGATACTTCATCTTCGACAATTTGATCTTCCAAATCTTCGGGTAATATGGCTGGTAGGTCATTATGGTCTTCTAATTTTGGTAGAGCCTTTTCTTTTCGGAGTCGCCACGTTAAATGGTGATAATGAGCTATATATATCATGTGGTAAGTGTCAATAGCTCGAAATGGAGCAAGTCCATCACCCATGATAGCAAAAAGGGCGACAAGGACATTGTCAATAACGTTTATCACGTAAAGACGTTTACTTCCAAGGTTAACCCAACCAATTAAGAAAAGAACCCATGCTAATCCAAATAAAGTAATAAGAATTGCATATATGGTAACGAAAAATCCAAGAGCTGTAAATGTTAGTCTAATGTATACCATAAAGGGTTGGAAGATGAAGAGACATACGCTGTCTAACATATTGTCCAAATCCCTTCATTGCTCGCTTAAATCCCTCCCTCCTTGAATGTAACAAATGTCGTACATGATCATTGAGTTCTTTTTTATCCTCTGGCGACCATCCATCCAAATTGATGCCTTCCGGAACCACTGCATAATGTGGTGTTTCCTCATCTGGATGCGATATGGATTCAGTGAGAGTAAAGGCTCCAGTATCGCTACTTTGAAGTCCAGGCCTTTCCGGTCGAGGGAGTGTTTGCCTTGATTCGTTATTTAACTCCGGCTCTTCAACTATTGGACGTTCAGCCAAATTTGTTGGACGACGAGAAAGATCATTTGGTGGACCATGGGCAAGGTCATTTCGGGAAAGATTATATGTTGGATTACGATTAAATAGGTTCCCAAGTGATGGAATGAATAAAGAGTTCTGAATATTCGTTAGACTGGTCAAGGTAGAAATTTCGGGATCTAGAAAAGGTTAGAAATATTCGTAGTTGAAGCTTGAGAGATACGGACCAACAAGATCAAGGAAATCAACAAGATCAGTGTCGTATTCGCTATGAGTAGTTGGTACTGCTTCACTAACTGTATGAGAATGTAGTAAAGGACCAGGAGTCTCATTGACCGTTCTATTTTCACCTGGACGGATTGGCAGGAGAGTCGGTCCCTCTTGTCTTGTGGCTGGTGCCTCTTCAATGATATTCGGGATATATGAGCCGGCCCTCACTCGTGGTGGACCAGCATTCGTAGCTGATTGAGTACTTAACCATGCTGGACGTTGTGGTTCAGAACTACTCCGACGCCTGTTTGATGTATCAATGGTATTGCTGGCGGAAGAAAGATGGTTGTCGATATGTGGAGTCGAACTATTGTTGATCTGCCAATCCTTCCGGGATGTATAATCATAAGGTAGATTGCTTTGCGAATTTCCACCACGAAGATTGCTTGTTGATGGCAATCGTCTAATTCGAATACTGGGTCGCCATATTGTTGGTGGAGGTCGTTGCGGTTGTGGACTATCTGCCTGGGTATTCGGAGTGTTTTGTTGTGCAAGTGAATTCGCCGATGTACGTGCTGTAGATGGACCAATACTTCCTCTTCTGCTATTCCTTCTTGAGTTGCTTTCAGGTATTCCGGGTATTGATATCGTTGGCAATTCTGTTCCGGTTGTTGTTAAGAAGTTTGGATCCTCGTTCGCGGATTGCCGGCGCGATTGCATTTTTGCCTTTTGCTTATCTTTTGTAAACAAAGGAACTCGAGACTGAAAATAGTCCCAAAAGTTATCCTCCTCGTAACCTTTTTAATTCACATGAAACAGACGGTAACCTTGATATCAGAAGATGAATAATAAATTCAGGGACCACGACACGACAGATTGGATTGCGAACTTCTCGAACTGGTCTTATTCTTCCGCAGTTAAGGGCAGAACCAAGTTCTTGGTGATGGAGCTAGTTAACCCACCCTCGAGCCACCAATTGATCAAATTCAAGAAAATTATTAAAGTTAAGTGGTCTGCGATGAATATAAAAATGGGTCTAAGATTGAGAGATCGCATACGACCGGTCGGTACGTCATTTAGACTCTGGAGGGCGAAGGATGAGGACGCTTGGTACTGAAATGGGGGAAAGTTCATGGAGTTCCGAACTGTCTACCGCTCCCTCTAATCAGGATAAGAAGGATTTAAAAATATCCCAAGACGTGCTGCCTCAGAGTCAAAGAAGGTAATGCTTATGCTATGATTCATTCGAGTAGATAAAAAAGTCAAGTTAAATTTCATATTACTCCCTTTTGTTTATACTCTGTACTCCGGTCCTCAAAACTACAAAATCGAGCTGAATAATCCATAAGCTGGTGAGCATAAGACAAAAAAACCAATCATTTTTATTCTCAACACAATCTCCGGATCCCCGGATTGGAATGATCAAAAGATCGTTGGGAACTCACAAACTGCCGTACCTCCTCTTAAAAGTCGAACCAATCAGACTCTGAACTTTCCATGAAAGTCGTGGAGAAGGAAGAATATTGGAAAATTGTTATGGCTTCACGCTGCTGGACCCTTATGCAAGGCTAAATGACTTCAACAAGGCTGACCAATGCCTTTTTTGCCGTGAAAGGTACCATGAGCCTCCTAGGGAGTAGTATAGATGTAGCATATATATTGCTTATTGGACCCTATATTGTCTTGCAAATCTGGGGTAACTAATTTTCTTAGTCACAGGCCTAATATCCGTGATCTAGGATCGGCTGGGTTTCAAAACACCATCCAAGTATCTAGAATAACCAATCGAGCCCTTTGGAGTTGATCGAGTTGAGTCTTATGTCTATGTGAGACGAGCCTTTTCATTTCTGGAAGTCTGTGTCATGAAATACTTCTGCAAATACCCGCAGGAATATGTCTTAAAAAGCATCCTTCTCGGTGATGGCCGTGTCGACAAATAAAGTAGTCTCACAGCGAACGGGTGGATCGAATTGGTGGCACCGTGCAGACAGCAATCTTAAGGCGTGAGAGGACAAACATGATATCATTTGTACCCGATCAACATGATCTTTCGATCTTGTACACTCAGCCACGATAAGAGCAAGACATTAAGATGTGTTGATGAGGCGTTATTGAGATTACCTTTTCATTGCCAATTGAGTTGAGGATATGGAAGTTCTTTTGCAATATGTACCAGCAAACTTGATCCACCCTCGTGATCTTGAGCACCTCATAGAGGCGAGGATCATCCGAGGATAAAGCGCCTTAAGATACCTAGGTAGGATAACTCCATCATTCTCATGATACATGATCCTAGAGACCCAAACCAAGTCCATTAGGAAGGCTTTGGGCTGAAATACGTGGCAAAGGTCTTTTCGCCGTTTCCCTTCTGATAAGTGTTCAAGGGAAGATTCGTACCTGCATAGGAA